>CM077106.1:24388097-24406706 GCA_039619505.1 Cimex hemipterus | reverse complement strand
GAGAGAGAGAGAGAGAGAGAGAGAGAGAGAGAGAGAGAGGGGTGGGGAGCGAGAGAAATTGCCATATCAGTACTCTCACTTACATCCGTAAAGTATGCTAACCTGTAATGACTTGTAGCAAATTTCATACGCGCACTAATAAGCTGACCAGGATGATTGTGACGATCAGGTGGAGCGAACGTTAAGGAAACAGCTATGGAAAAATGGACAAAAACGCGAGAGGAGGGAAACAATGAGAGGGTGAGAGAGAGAGAGAGAGAGGAATATAAATTTTTAAAAATATCTTAGCTTCCCTCGCACAAAGCCCCGTGCGTCCAGTTGTACGAGGTCTGTCCTGGTTGATCAGATTGCTCCTATCTTCTTATACACTCACGTCCCATCTTCGACCTTAACGTGAAATGTTCTATTTTCCCTGACACGTTACATACTTCCCAGATTTATTTGGAGCTAGAGGCGTACGCATTTAGTGCCTTTATAACTTCCTAATTTGCAAAAGTATAAAAAACACAACTCTGGCAAATAATAATGTTGTAGTAGGATAAAACTCATGGGGCTATAAACAGGTCACTGATAATTATATAAAATGATTAATATAAAACATCGACACAAATTATGCTGTTCCGCCAAGCATATTATCTTCGAATGTGAAAGAACCGTTTTTTTCCCACGTAACCTTATGGTAAAATTTCTTGAATATCTTTTACGTAAGATATTGTAAGATAGGTACATAAATAATAGAAAATTGTGAGATCAGAAATGAGACCATAACAACTGAAAATGCCCATGATGATTAAAACGTTATGATTTTTTGAAGTCATTCTTAATTAATTGAGATAGAAACTTATTGTTAATTATAAGTTTTAAAAAAATAAAATTTTATGTATTTATTAATGAGCCATAAAGTTTTACATATGTAATGGTATTTTTGATTTTTTTAAAATTTAATACATACCTGAGAAAAGCGGATCTTCATGGTTTCATCTTTGGTCTCCCAGTTTTTTGTACGAATTTCTTAAAGCTTACCTTATCCCAAGAATTCAGGGTGAGTGTAGTGTTTTCTTTCTGTTTCTCTCGTTTATTTGCAACAGTGCTTTTTTTTAATTCCACTCTAGTCGTAAAATCTTTCATCTTGAAATACTTTATCTCAAAAAAAAAAAAAAAAAAAAAAAAAAAAAAACGATTTTTATATGTAGTTATTTGAATTTCATAATTTAACAATTTCTTGCGCGAGGTTGTTCTAGGGCCAAGTCAACTTTAGAAATTGCATGTAAGGTTAGCAGAAAATCTCTTGGTTCAGGGCTGGCGTAGTTCCTGTTCTTTTACTGCCCGTGTAGTGGCTACACTGATTCGTTTGATACCGTTCTATACTCAGAGATTTCTTACTAGTCTTGATACAAAATTGGTAAATTGTCTTGTCTAAGGCAATATTAGGACTTAAAAAGATAACTGAGAAATAACCTAGGATAAGAAAAAGATCGGGTAAAATGAATTCCACGAATGAACTGGTATTTCTTTACGAAGGATCGAGTCAATTAACCTAAATTCGAAAGAAATATGAAATGTGAAAGACTGCAGTACTTGCTCAGAGCCAAGCAATTAATTAATAAAAAGTTATTAATAAAAATAAAGCAAGGTTGAAAATGTTGTATTTATTATTTTTTTAATATTGGATTAAAAACTTTTTTTACCTGCCAATGCTATCTAGTTTATTGTGTTGTTTAGCATGATTATTTTTATTTACCATACAAATAATTGTTATTATTTTTTCTGTTATTGAATATTATCATATTAAAATATTATGGTTCCAGAAATATCGGATTTATAGAGAAAAACTGTTGGTATTCTATATGTATTTCAAATGTATTAAAAGTTTTAAGGCTTTATTTTAAATTATACCAATAATATATAACATGAAGAGGAATGTTTGCTAATGATTAAAATGTTCCTCTTGGTAGATCAATACTCACACGCAGATCAAAGCAACTTAATGGAGCTCAACCTGGGACTAATTTGACGACGGATTTAACAGTTGATGAGGGGGGGAGGAAACCAGCCAGAGCGAAAAATCAACTTTGGTAGCTCGAAACAGCAATAAAATTAACGAGATATCCGTTATGATCAATGAAAATTAACCCATGAAAAACATGGGTTTGAGATGGAACTTTATTACGTACAAAGTTTATCATAAGAGCTGGAAACTTTAATAAAGTCAGTGTGCCATTTTATGAGAGGAGATACTATAAACCGCATCATCAACCTTACTACATCAGCATTTTTTTTTTTTTTTTTGGTGCCGCTATTACGCTATTATGAACTTAGACTTTTAAAAACACAATAATTGAATATAATAAAATATAATGATATTTTTTACTCACTTCTTTTGCCTTAGTAAATCATGTCTTACCTAAAACAGAAAATCATCTTATAGAATATAATAATAAATCATATACATCACATTTTTTATATAGTTTTATTGGAATAAAATATATTATGGTTTTAAATTGTGATTTTATTTAATTTAATATTACAAATTTTCAGCTTCAAGATTAATTTAGGTATATGTGTTTAATAAAAAAAATTTAATTAATTTATTTGTAGCGTATACGTACTTGTACATAATACAAATGTTATTACTATGTATATTGTTCACCGCTCGGTCACAGCACTACCACTGATGCCAGCGCTGCATCCGGAGGACGCATGCTATGAGAAGCCAGCCAGTGCTGGCATTCATTTTTAAAAGCTCACGGAGCAAGGGCGTTTCGGGGCTATCATCGTTTTAGGCGAGACGGTGGATTCTCAGAATGGGAATATGTAGGGAGGGCTCTAGCGGTAGGGTTAGGATAGATCGTTAGGTTGGTGTGAAATTTTTGGAATCGGGAAAGATCAGCTCGTGAACAAAAAGGCCGTTTGGATTTTTGTGGATAGTGAGGTTAGATATGTAAAAAGGTGTTTTTTTTTTTTTTTTGTCTAAGGGCTTTTGATTGGAAGGACTGGGTTTTGGTTTGGCAATTACACCATATGTCCAAATTGGTACAGTACTGTATAAGGTCAGATTACTGTTGATGGTCAACCCGGATTTTGGTCCTAGTAGTTTGCGTAATTGTCAAGCCGTCTGTTGGGTTATTGTCTTTTAACTCTTGTGTGGGGTTTCCACGTCAGTCTGTGGTCAAGGTATAATCCTAGGTATTTGACTTGATTTGATGTGAATATCTCTTCATTCTTGATGTATAGCGGAGGGCCAGATTGATTTATCAAAGTGAACCTACGTTAGATGCACTTTTCTCTCACTAAATAACATAAAGCTTCTAATGTTAGAAATGATAAATGATGGAGTGAGTGTGGTGTTCAATCCTTTTTAAAAAGATTGTTCCTGCTCACAGTGAGTTTTTTTTCTGTTTGTATTTATGTTACTACAATCCCGTTTTTTTGTATCGAATTCTGTTTTAGGGACAAATTTTAAGCCTTTGTTTAATAAATTGGTTTCTTCTTTATTTAGTGCTATGTTTGTTAATTGTATAGCACTTGGTTAAAATTTAAATGGAGTTTTTTTGATCTTTATGGGTTTTTCGTGAGTACGAACTATCTTTTTAAAAAGATTCTAATGTTTGGACTTAAGAGGCAGCACTAAATGGGAAATTGAACGTTTTTCGTACGAAATTCTTTCTATTTCCTATATTTTTTTTAACTCCACTACTTCTTCATGCATTTTAATTTTGATATGGATTTTATTCCCAAGAGCTTTGCTCCAAACTTTAGAATTTTACCAAATTTCAGTACTAGTTTTTATTTAATCTATTAAACCCTATATATTTCGTTTTGATTTTATTAATTTGCTGCAAATTCGTAGCTAAGGACTTTTTTATTCTTTTTTTAAATTTTTATTTATTTTATTTATTTATTTTTTTTGTGGCTTTGCTTATATGCATACGGCCAGTGTACCGTGTTGCGAGCGACACCATCCACCCGACACGCCCGGGCCGACCAAAGCCATCCCCGGGAAGTTTTTCCCTTTTTTTTTTTTTTAATTGGGAACTACGCCCTTCTCTTACGGGTGCTTTGGGAGGATACAGATCAAAAAGTTTTAAAAGTGTAAACCGTTAATTTTTGGCAAAAACCTAAAATTCGGACAAAATATTGTACATTTTTAATACAAGATAATTATTTTTCTCCAGAAAATTGGTTTAAATCGTATGGTTAACTGAGGTAACAAATAACCAAATAACTTAATAAAACCACTTGCAATCATGACAGCTAAAGTCATTAGTGTAGCGACGTATTGAGCCGAAAGTCGTGGGTTCAAATCCTGCTATTGACGCTAGCTTGTTCATTTCAATCAAAACTTCACGTAAAAAGAACAATCAATTAAAATAATTAATATGGTCAATTAGACACTAACTACTTGATTAATTTAATAAATATATTTTAAAAATACTTTAAAAAAGAAAGTGCAGTGTATGGCTGTCAAAAGAAATGTTTTAAATCGTAAAGTAAAAATAATAATTTAAATAAAATCCCTATAGCTTGGAAGCACTCGTATATTCGCATGTTCCTTAAGCCAAAAAAGCCAACACATTGTACTACTTCATACAGGCCAATAAGTGTACTACCTACGTTGGGTAAAGTTTTAGAAAAACTCCTACTTAAAAGAATTCTTCCGATTTTAAATTCTCAAAACATAATCCCAGCCCATCAATTTGGTTTTTGCAACAGCCACTCAACTGTCCAACAGTGTCACCGCGTGATAGACATTATTTCATCCTCCTTTGAGATGGGACAGTACTGTTCTGGGGCCTTCCTTGACGTAAGCCAAGCTTTTGATCGAGTTTGGCACCCGGGTCTGCTGTTCGTGCTCAAGGACATCCTTCCATCAACCTACTATCTCGTACTACACAGTTTCCTCACTGACCGATTCTTCCAAGTCATTGAAGGCCATTTCCCTCTCTTTATATTTTCTTATCCATGCTGGTGTTCCTCAGGGTAGCGTTCTGGCCCCTACACTGTACCAGATTTTCACAGCTGACATGCCAACTCATCCCGAAACCACCACATTCACATTTGCAGACGATACGGCAATTCTCTCTAGCAACTCCGACCTTGTCATTTCCACTCGAACACCTCATACTACTAGAGTCCTGGTGTAAAAAGAAAAGGATAAAATTTAACACGGAAAAATCCACCCACATTACCTTCACTCTTCGTAAAAAGATCTCTCCCCCTGTTTTCTTAAACTACACTCCCCTCCCAACTGCGGACAAGGTGCGGTACCTCGGATCGTACATCGACAAACGCCTGACGTGGACCACAAGATTGAAACGTCAGGAGGTTATGACAAGATTTAGAATTCTTGCACGACTTCTTGACAAACGCTCTAATTTACCCCTCAAAAATAAAAGACTGCTTTTCAACACCATAATTAAACCGATTTCGACTTACGGACTGGAAGTGTGGGGTTCAGCCAAACATTCCAATATCCACCGCATTCAAACTGCCCAGTCTATAATACTACGAAAAATACTAGATGCTCCATTTTATGTATCGAACCAAATTACACATACAGATTTACATATTCCGTTCGTACAAGATGAAATACGTTTCCGCTACCGTAAATTTCATAAAAACCTCCCAACTAACCTAAATCAACACTACAGAAATCTCGCATCCGGACGAATCCCCTCAAACCCACCTCGCCGACTGAAGAGACAATGGCCGCGAGATCTTCTAGGAAGTGATGGTGATAACAGTGAAAGTGATAATGACACACAAATCGATTGAACACACAATATTATTGTAACATTGGAGTAATACCAATGGGTGTTTTCTCCACTCTTGGTTTTAATTTTGTTTTGTTTTAATTACCGTTCTCACTGTTACTTATTACCTACTTTAAGGTAGTTATAATGTACAACAAATTTAAAAAAAAAAATTAAATTAATTACTAATTTTTATAATATAAACTAAATGACTGTAAAGGGTTTTCTGAAGATGTGAAAAAAAATTGCCTGAAACGTATATATGAAATAATTAACCTAAATCAAAATCACACGTCTAAAAAATATCCTTTTCTGGACAAATAAAAAAAAGGTAAGAATATTTATAAATAACCTACGGACGTGGAATCTTACAAGAAATCAAATAAAATAAAATGTACGAATTTTGCCTTGAAAAAAAAAAAAATTAAGCAAAATAAAAAATAAAACTATACGTACATACGATTTTAGAAAGCATTTTTCCAGTAAGTTCTACGCTGGGATTTAGCGCCGTGATGAAATTATAAATTGAAATTTATTCGGCAGTTAGAGGGATTAAATATTTATTGCCGGAAGCGAAATGGCGACGGATACGTCGTGTTCCACGAGACTCGACGAGAAAATCTATTACTCATGAAACATCGCGTTTCCATTCTTGTAATTAATATTATATAATATAATATATTCACCACCGATGTCCTGCACCGTCGAAGGATCGTGCATTGCATTACTGAAAGGGAGAAACAGGTGGCCGGCGAGGAACACCGCGCATACGAGAAATAGCAATTATCGAAATACGACGATGGGTCAGATTATGTCAATTATGTATTTGTTGCAAGCTCACTCTAACGATATTTTTTGTTTTGTTTTTACTGATGGGTAGTATATCCAAATGGATATAAACGACGTACTAACCCACGGGATAATCACTCTTTAAGTGCTTCTCGTTTATAGACAATAGAGGGACACTGTGTTCAGGGATTAACTCAGACATTTTTAATTAATAACAGAACAATAGAAATAAATGAATTACCACGAGAGGCGGTGTTGGCGTTTGAAAATGGGAAACGGTTTTGTTTTCTAAATAGGCTAATAACAAAATAACCTAGTGATAGTGGAATCACCTTTGAATTCGGGACAATGGCGTTATTCCGTTTTTTAGTAACAATAAAGCCAATGGCCCGGATAAAATTAATACACAGGATCTAAGGCCAAATTGCCTTTTCCTCTAATTGCAAGGCTGCAGGGTCTATTTCGTTTAAGTGGAAAATTCTGTTTTGGATCCACTCACCTTTCAGACGGACCGACTGAAAGACTGATTAAAATTAAACGATCTAATGAAATAATCAGATCCGACAGCGACTCGATTAGCTGGCTAAATTTGTACATAAATAATGTCTTTACGTTTAAAAGACGTATTTATTATTTAACCGGGCTTACCCATTAAACGTCAAAGCGTTTTTTTTCTTCATTTAAGCTCCTTTATTCATGAAATAATAATGCGATTATAGACTTCGAAAGAGTTCCATCGATTGTGTTGTACGGTAAGACACACGAGCAGGGAATTAAAATGGATCACTGTTAAGCACGTTTGTCAGACTGTTATTGATCCTCGTAACACTGTCTAAGCCTATCCATTGCCATTGGTAAGGGCAGAATGATAAGATGTAGAAGTAGAAAAAGAACAAAAACAAAAACAAAATAGAGAACGAAGATATTTTTCAAAAATAACGAGTATTTACACTAAAATTTTACATCTTTTAATAAATAAATGTTTTTAAAATAATGTGCATGTCTATGAAAGTCAGACTTTTGGATTAGATTTAACTTTTACAATATTAAAATTACAAACCCAAGGGTATTATAACTTTTTCTTCTTTTACGAGGTAAAAGGAATCACGTTCTTCTCCCTTTTTGAAATCTTCCTACGCAAATAATTTAATCGTAAACAAAAGGAAGGAAGGAGGGGAGAAGGTAAATTAACTTCGTAATGCAAAAAGTCATTTTGCGTTGTAAAAGTTAATTTATATAATTTTTTAATGAAAAAACTTCAAAGCAGGCTCTCTTTGATTACTCTTCGGAACTCCGATACCTGAGCGGAATAAATCGACGGTGTGAAGTTTCGTGGCACGCCGACGAATGAACAGCCATCACTACTGATCGTTAGTGATAATTCGTTTTTGGTTGTATTTTGATGATGCGGGACAACTTTACTTCTTTTCCTCTTGAATAACGAACAATTTATAAGTCAACAGTACTTATTAATTACCTGATAACATCTTTTCAGTGGGACGAACTTTTTTTTAGTACATAGTAATTTAGTTTTGTTAATCACTCTGGCCATATTTTGTTATTTTCTATTCAGGGTATGGAAAATGAAAAATTATAATCACATTTAAAATTTCAACATTTCTTCGAGGGAGGTTTATTACACATATAAAATTCTATATGTTGTGTCACAGTTGTAAAATTTTTATGATGGTTTTTGAATTTTGAATGAAATTTTGAAAATATAGAAAAATTACAAACAAAAATTCCATGTCGATTTGTAATCTCTTTATAAAATCATTTTTCGTGATTAAAGAATTAGATGGATCAACCAATTTTTAACTCACGAATAATTTGGGTCTGGTGTCAGTCCATCTGGTCTTCAAATAAATTAGACTGTTAATCTGTTAAAAATTAAATTAAATCTCGGAGCAGTATATTAAAAATAGTTTTTCCATAATATTTACTTTAAAATAGGTGGAAAGCTTGGCAATAACAATTGAATTTATTTATTCATCCAAACAGTACCAACTTCATTTGACTTTTGACGTGCTTTAAAGCTGATCAACCCTTTTTGGAGGAGCTGGACAATTTTTTTTAACTGTACAGCTTATTTTCCTTTTTCCCTGGCTCTATCCAAAAATAATCGCTGCAGTAATATTTAGTCAATATAAGAATTGGTTCAGTTTTTAATTGAAAATGATGTAATAATAATCAGTCAGATCCTTTACAAAATTGCCAAATTGTTAATTCCAAACTGACGACCTTAATTTCAAATTTTGTTAATATCTCAATGTAAGAATTATTTTTTAAAATATTCTTTTCTTTTTTATTCACTCATTTATCTAAACGAAATTCCCTCGGCGAAGGGGCAAACATTGACGGAATAATTTTTTTTTTATACAATGGATACGAGGAACTAGAGGAGTTCCATCCTGATCATTGCAGCAGTACTTTATCCCTGACTCCATATTTTTTGTGGGGGGGGGGGGCTTGCAACACAAATGTGAATTTGTACCCTCTTTATAACTGTGTTCTTCTATCGAAAAAACTCGTTTTTGAAAGTGGGACCAAATTCCGATTCGCTGAAATCCGATCCCGCCTCTTCCATTGATGAGTGCCGTGTCAATTTCTTTCAATTGCGGCCCCCGGTCCCCATAGGCGTTAGAAAAAGTTCAGTGGCGACGGTGAGGATCGAACCGACGACCGCAGGCTCTACTAGCCGAGAGTCTGACGCCTTCACCACTCAGCTACCGCGTCCTCCCACGATATATTTATAACGTCTGATAAATTTTGATGGGCATTATCACGGAGTAACTTGAAATTTCTCCAATAAATGAAGCTAACGGGACATCGTCCAGAAGAACTTTCGCATTGTACTTTATTACCAAAGAAAAATAAAAAAATATATACGAACCGAAATACCATCATACGCAGATCAGAATTATCGAAAATGACCTAATTACAGGTTCATCAACCAGATGACTACACGGAAAAAGTCCGTCAGTAATGATCACACTTTACCGAATGTAACTATTATTTGAAATAATCCACATTAGTCCCGCCATGTTATCGTTGAATATGTTAAAAAAATTTCATTCTATCTGCAAATGTAGTAGTTAACTATTTTAACTGAAAAAATACATCTATAATCAGGGATTGGTCAAAATAAAATAAAACAACAAAACTAACAAATAATACTCAATTTTTATTCCCAGGAAAATATTCAAAATATAGCTTTATTATTTCATTACATTACCTATGGATAACATAATCACATTGTCTTTTTCTTGTTAATTAAAAAAAGGTAAAAAATCATTTTTCTACAAAATACATAAAAAAAGCTATTATTTATTTTCGTGTATATGATGTTTTAACCTTCGTTGTGCAATTTCTGTTGTTTTTTGTTAAAAAATAAAACTGAAAAATGAGCTTATTTCGTAATCCTGTCTCATTTTCCATATATTTTATTTCTGTAAAAAATGTTAATTTTACATTATTTTTTGAAAATATTTTTTTAAGGCGTATAATTAATTTATTCGTAATATTTGCATTTTAATAATAATAATAATAATATTATTGCAGATGAGTATAACTTCACCTGGTCTTTATCCAATGAGTCTAGCGTATACACAGCTGAACTTAATGCAATCAGAAGATCATTGAGCATTATAAAGGAATCGTCAGGAATTTGTAATGCCATTATTTGCTCTGATTCGAAAAGTGGTCTCGAAGCAATCAAAAATAATTTCTCGGTTGACCCTTACATCTTAGAAATTCACAAATATCTCTGTGAATATTCAGAACACTCAACAAGCATGTAGTATTTGTTTGGGTTCCTAGTCATGTCGACAGGCAAGAAACGCTGCAAACCATCCACAAAGAACAGATCAATTTCTTCTCCGTCCGGATGATATAGTCGCTTATGTTATAAACATTATCAAACGAAAGTGGACAACAAGATGGAATGCCTGTAGAGATAGGATGAAAGAAATTAAGCCAGCTGTACATAAATGGCCAACTGAAGAACTTGAGAGAAAAGAACTTGTAATTCTCTCTAGATTGCGAATAGGTCATATCAGATTAATTCATAATAAACTTTTAATAGGCAACAAACTTCCATTTTGTCCTCGATGTACGCGAAGTGGAGAACGCATCATTTTGACAGTAAAACATATTCTGGCCTACTGCCCCACTTTATAACCCTTTAGGCAAAGGCTAAACCTTTCGAGCGATTTACAGGAGTTACTGGGTCCCCAGTGTTCCTTTCGAAGAGCGCTTTTCAGTTTTCTCAAATTTGTTGGAAATTGCAATGAAATTAAGGCCTTTTCCCATTTTACCATTGAATGCCTGCTAATGTCTGCATAAGAGTTGTGCTTGCATGATTTCTTTTTTCAGAAGCTTTTGAGGCTGCCGGAGCGGAAAAATAAAATGGAAGACAATAAAAATTGCGGGGTAATACAGTACAATGCCCAATATCGTAATTTAAATAAGAAAAATAGCTCCTTCAAAAAAAAAAAAAAAAAGAAATATTATTGTGTTTTGTTTCTTATTATTGTTATGTAGAATTAGTTATCATACTTGAATGGAAGAATAAAAGGATAAAGATGAGCTAATCACGCTGAGATTATTGCTAGTCTGACTCCATTATTATTATTATTATTAGCCATACAAGCCTATGGGGAAATTTTAATTTATGAAAAAAACTCACAATTTTAATTGAAAAAAAAAAGTAACAGAAATAAATTTTATAATTTTATCAAATTTATTGTAACTTGGCCTTCCGAATTAAGAATTAAGAAAAGAAAATCAAAGCTTGGATGGCAATAGGATAAATTAGGTAAGGAGTGAATGTTTGGAGTCAGAGTTTTATAGCACTCAGAAGAGATCTAGCTAACCTAAAATAGAATGTTTGGATGCTAGGGCGTGAAATGACCTTAGCCGTTAAAACGCCCTTAAAAATTAATAATAATAATATTAATATTATGCATTTTCTTTTCCAATACAGTACACATTTAAAAGAAGAGAGTCTGAAAACAGAGCGAGATGCAGACGAAAAAACAAAAGAAAAGACGCAGAGGGCCGGCGACGACCTCAGCGGTTTGATTTATATTTATTTGTTGAAACGATTGTTATTTTTAAAACAAACTAATGGAAATGTGATGATATTTCAAAAATAAATCTCTACTTTTACGTTTAAACAATCATATAATCTTCACTCTTTTTAAATTTTATTTGCTTTCAGTAAAATGCTAGGCTTACTATAGATTTAAACTGTTTTCTGTTACAAATCTCTGAATTTATCTTCGATAAACTGCCTCTGCCGTGTACTAAGTCGGCATAGTTGAGTTAAAGAAGATTTGGCCGTTAATGAAATTGCGGACTCCCTGGGATGAATTCCTCCAGAGTAATTACAGAGCGAAAAGGGCCGTGTAAACAGCCTGAGTATTACGGATTGCTCCGCGGTTCTGGAACCTGGAATGCGGCGGACGGAATTCAGGAAAATATCCGTTTGCGAACGGAATGCAAAGAAGCATTGTTCCCCTTTCTTTCGGTGCGTTTTTGTCTACGGTGAATGTACAAATCCGTTAATAGCTGGAAGGAAGTCGATGGGTAAAGTTTGGTTTTTTCCTTGTTTTGTATCAAATCACACTGTTTTTTACCCGTGGAGTTTTGCGATTTCGAAACCATTAAACATAGTGTCATAAGAGGGGAAAATTGAATCTACATGCACACGTGCTTAAAATTTCAGCAATTAATGCCATAGGTGTAATATAACGTATATATTGTTTTTATGTAAAAATCTAAAAAAGCGAGATAAAAAATATATTTTCATTTTTGTTTTGTTTTCCGACGGTTCATCTGTCTATCGAAGTTATTTTTGCCAGTCGGACTTCTTTAACCCTAGTCCTTTCACCTCAAACTGTACCTACATTAAGTTTGTGAAAATCTCCAGATAAGATGGCAAGAAGCCAAAACGAGTCGAACTTCGCAATACAATGAAGTTTGACAGACTCGTAAATACTGTGCGAACTACATTCTATCTATTGTACTAAATAATATTACAAATTGTCCGTTGTAGGTAAATTATACATTTCCACATTTCTGTTTACATTTGAAAATTATTTGAGTTCTACAAAATTTTGATTAAAAGGAACTGTAGTCTCTGTTTTTCTAACATATTTAATAAACTAGGTCACTTTCAGTCAAGAAAAGGCAACATAAAAAACCTTTTTATAATATTACAATCAAAAAGTCACAAAGAGACAGAAAGAAAAATGGCAATTTGGAGCATATTCAGAAATTTCGGCAATGGAAGCTTTTGAAGCAAAGTTTGATTAATCCTACGATCTTTTGACAGCAGGTTGTTTAGCCGATATTCAAACAAGTAAGAAGAAACTTAACTGGTAATTAGTTTTCTCTCAGCTGTACATCACCACATCCAAAGTTGGAATCTCTAACTATATAAATGATTAAATATAACGATCAATTTTCCCGAGAAAATAAGCCGGATTAAAATTGTTATCCATAGGCGTCTAGTTGGTTCTCAAAACTCCAATTTGCATTATAAGGTGACTAAATTTATCGAATTTAAATTGAAATAGCTTAAATACGTATTGCAATGTGGTTTGGTTCCATGTTCCGACGCCAATCGTGTTAAACCGTTCTAAACTATAGAAATTACTTTAGTAGGGGCGTCCGTGGCCGCAACGGTTTAGCAGACGGCACGGCGCTCATCACGGTAAGATGAAGGTCCCGGTTTAGAAACCAGCGGCCCTGCGTTCAAAACCGACTTACAAATGGGATTTTAATCAAAAACCCTAAAAGATGATATGACCTGTGCTGTTGCGAGCCCTCATAAAAAAACTAGTTATCAATTAAAACCGCGTTTTGCGCCAAAAACAGTGAACTACAATCCAAAGTTAGGCCGAAATTCACCAATTTCGTGGACCGCTTGACGAATTAATATATTATAATTAATTAAGGTTTTTAGTTGAGATAAAAAAAGTCAATGGCACGAGCGGGATTCGAACCCACGATCTTCGGCTAGATACGCCGCTGAAAAATGGCAAAAAGCAGGGGAAATTCAAAAAGTGTTGTCGAGATGGGATGTTGGTGTCTGGGTGGATCGAGGTCACGATAGCTCAAGTGGTAGAGCAGCAACGTATAAAGCCGAAGATCGTGGGTTCGAATCCCTCTCGTGCCACTGACTTTATCTCAACTAAAAACCTTAATTAATTGTAATAATTCGTAACGCTATTAAATATATAATTTTTCTCAATCTCAACTCCACTTTTTGAAATTTTCCTCCTTTTTACCATTTTTCAAAAATTCAAAATGTGAGGTTGAAATGGAAAGTTAGTGTCCGAGTGGATCGAGGTGACGATAACTCATGCAGTAGAGCAGCAGCGTATAAAGCCGAAGACGTAAGTTCGAATCCCTCTCGTGCCACTGACTTTGTTATCTCAACTAAAAACCTTAATCATTTATTTCTAAATTAAATATACGCACCAGATTTAATTAAATAACTCGCT
Organism: Cimex hemipterus; assembly: GCA_039619505.1. Classification (NCBI taxonomy): domain Eukaryota; kingdom Metazoa; phylum Arthropoda; class Insecta; order Hemiptera; family Cimicidae; genus Cimex; species Cimex hemipterus. Next base: position 24,392,653 of record CM077106.1, on the reverse strand, counting down.
TTATCGAATCATCTTCTGTCCAGTTTTTATTTTTGGTTTCTGAAACATTGAAGGCTAAAGAGGTAAATAAAAATCGGGCTTTCATCCTTGTATCAGTTTTCAAATTTTTAATGGAGATTAAATTCCTGGCATAAAAAGGAACAGTTTTGTTTTGCAAAGGACAGACATGAAAGAAGCAAAATTAGCAAAGCGATACCTCAACTGTGATATTATATGATATATATTATTATTATTTATAGGCATAAATAAAAGAATTTCACATCATGTTTTAACAATATTCTTGAAATAATCCTTCTAATTTGATTAATATTTATATTAATGATAATTCAAGATGCTGTGTTACAATTTTCGAATAATCATCGACTAACGGTCACTAATCACCACCCATTGAAAAAAAAATTAATGTTATTATAAGAAATCCAAAAAAAGGAAAAAATGGAAATAAGCACCAGAACGGTATTCAGTTCTCTCGAAATTATTTTACACTTTCATCAATGTAAATTATAATTTTCAAACTTTGATATGACCGTTTGCTAAAGCGATTCGAAGAAACAGACAAAAGACATTTTAACACCTCTAATTTAAACGAATTATTTCAATTTCATTAGCTCAAAAAGGCGCTCGAGCATAATTAGAGGAACTACCAACCAGGGTTCTTGAATATATTTGCAGTTCTCTTCTGTTCAAATAAAATCCAAATAAAACCAACAAAAATGTCTGCGTCCTGGATCCGATGCGAGGGCCGAGAAACGCTCGAAAATAACGCGGGAGAAAAAGTCCCGAAAGAAGAAAATTCTAATTTATCGTCGCCCAAAACTCGTAGAACGCTGTTTCTAAACGAAACAACGTTTTATGGTAATGGAATGTCTTATGTCGCTACATAATCTGATTTATTTACTAATGGAGCTTCAATTAATTTTAGTCGTTGTGTCATTACCATTAGTGGTACTAAATACTTTAACGACCTTTCGGCTAAACAAACCACTTCAATATTTTATACAAAAACAGTATGGTTATGGTTTATCTTGGTTTATGACTAAACGTTGCACCAAAATTTTATATATTTAAATAAAAAGTATGATTTTTTATTAGAATGATCAAAAATATTTTTTAAAACCTTTCTAAAAAAATGAACAAGTGGAATAAAAATACTAAATGATAAGTATCTTTCTTTATTCGGAACTCTCACAGGTAATATATATTTTCGAACTATAATCAAATATTTAGTTGTATAGACAGAGTTTAGATTCAATAAACGTTAAGATTTTTATCACTGCAATTAAATGAAACTTGAAAAATTCAATTTTTATAATATCTTATAAAATTTGGAATATTTTATTGAATTCTATTAAGTTTTCTTGAGTAGTCTATATTTTTACCCTTAAAAATAGCCGTTTCAGTTTTATTTGCGGATTTGTATATCTGAATATCATTATTCTATGCTTCTTCAATTGGTTTTCTTCTTCGGACAACGGTAAAACATTTTTATTATTTTTGATAAAAAATAGACTAAACTAATTTGTGTAAATATGTAAATATAGATACATCTTTCTATTGATAATGTCGTTAAAACAAGAGAAATTCGGTTAAAACGATGTAAATATTTATATCAATAGATCTTATAAATATGTTTTACCAGATTATATTGATTTGTATAGTAGTGTAGATTTGTAGAAATTCATGTTAAAAAAATAAAAGTGTTTTTGGTAAATAATAAGTTTTATTTCTATTCTGTATTTGACAACCTGGAGTAAAAATAAACAGTAATATTTTATGTGTGGTTACTTAATTATTATTTGGGGGTCGTGAGATGCGGTCTGGTATGACGTAGGTTTAGAAAAACATTTTCATTATTGTGCCAACGTTTCGATCTTTATTGAGACCATCTTCGGTGCTCAAAGTTTTTTTCCCGGTGTAAAACTGTCCTTCTGGTCTGTCGTGTTGAGAGTCAATAAAAACGGAGATACATTAAAATCTACTTTTTCAAATACGAGAAGTAGGATTCAGCAGGCAAGTAGATTAAAAATAGCAAAATAAGGTAAATTTTTTATAACAAAAAGCAAAGGTTGTAGTGGTTTTTGGCACCCGATAAACCACTGGATTCAAATTTTGAAGAAAATAATAATTTATTAGTCTCGTCCAAATTTTTGATTACTGATTTTTTGTCAAATCACAAATATAGTGATATCTTTGAAACGACCACACCGATCCATTACAAATTTTACACTTGTCTAGTAGCCCTTATATGTACGTGTAGCTCCATGAATTTCGGAGATATGAAATAAAACGATTTACGTCGATTTCTTCCTTATTTTTCTCACTACCAATTAATTAAACCATAAACATAATTGACCATAGACTAAAAGACGACTTCTACTTTCCAGTGTTGTATAAACGTTCGAATTATATAAGATTACGAGGAATTATGAATTTTTATGTGGAACACCGAACATCGAAGGGGAAAACGTACGCAGGGTTCAGTCCAAAGAGGACTATTATGGTTTGCAAAGAAAATTGGTATTTAATGGCTTTACAGGATGCTTAAAACTACCCCTTTTTTTAAACACAATTTTTTTTTGTCTGTATTTTGGTCTCAACACGATATACAAGAATGACACTTCTACACGGAAAAACAAACACTTCGAGCCCTGAAGATGATCTCAGTAAAGATCGAAACGTTGGCAGACTAAAAAAAAGTTTTTCTGAAACCTACCTCACACAAGATAGCACCTCACGAGCTCCTAATAGCCTAATATTTTAAATTTTTACATAGAATACTTACAAAAGTAGAGATTAAAGTAATCAGATCGAGATGCTCAAATGGTGGAATTTAAAACAAAATACGGATAAAAGACGAGACACAGAAGGAAAGAGTCACAATCACCTCTCAACACGACATGCAGGAATGACATAATTAGACAAAAGACAAAGGATGAAGGCGATATTTTCTGCCGAAAGCTCGACAACAAAATTTTCCGTCTTCCTGGCCTCATCCCCGGAAAGAAAAAACACAAAAGACAAACACTTTAAGCCCTGAAGATGATCCTGATAAAGATCGAAACGTTGACACAATAAAGAAAATATTTTTCTGAAACCTACATCACACCAGACCGCATCTCAGGATTTCCGCATAATTATCGATTAACGATTAATAAACACTAATCACGGCACAAATAAATATAATGTACGAACAATTCCGAAATATCATCGGCGACAGGAAAAAAACCGTGCTGGCCTGAAACAGAGAAAAGAACAAAGCGGCTAAGAAACCTCATCCTAGCCGATGTAAAATGATTAAAGTCTAATACAATACGAGAGAAATGTAAAAAATTCAGGATGAAAATTACCAAATTATGGCTAATAAGAACTGGCATCTCTTGTCCACAGAGGACATGGTTGGCCATGGAAACGTCGTGCAAGGATTATGGACAGGCGCACATTCGTGATCATAAAAAAAATGAGCGCTGAGCAAAATTGACAACAGAATACTAGGAAATTGTGAGATGACTTCTGAGTCATTGTTGCCCTATGCGTGGCATTACGGCAGAGTAGAAACTCTTGAAAAAAACCGTACGTAATTTATCCTCCATTCCAACAATGATACAAAAAGTTGAAGATTGTAAATAAAATTACCTAGCTGTTTTCGTTAATAGGACTTGTTATATGTAAGATTATATTATCTAAAATAAAACAAGCTTTTACAAGTTTTCTCTCTCTCTTTTCTTAAAAACGTTCTCAAACTCAGCCTACAGGGGCGTCGGTGACCGCAACGGTTTAGACGTTGACACATGACACCACCAGTCCTACATCCGTACCCGACATACTTACAAATGGGATTTTTTAAAAAACAACGTCACTCCTAGGATTCATACAACCTTGCAGTAGATAAGAACGTGGCCTATAGCAAGGCAGGTTGAGCTTCATCTTAATGTTATAAAAAATCTTATACAATATTTAATTTTGCTATTAATTAAACTAAAAAAAAAAAAACAGTTTTTGCTGGGAAAAATATCAATATTTTTACATAATTAACAAAAAATCTACGACGATATAAAACATAGAATACGTATCAGTTATTGTAATTACGAATTGCGGGCGTACTTTTCATAGAAGAAGGAATAGAACAATACATTTGTTACTGCACATAGTTAATAGTTTAAATAGACATTTAAAATAAATTTTAAGCATGGCAAAAAGCCATTTGTCGAAGTTTCGACTTTGTTTATACAAAAATTAATATATTTTACATTGGTAACATAAAGATGACATTAATTAACATTAAAAAAAACGAAAGTCGAAATGATAAACCTAACCTAAAAAAACAAACATTTTTTACCTTCCTGTATGACAAAATTAATTGTACAATAGAAAATAATATGTAAAAAACAAATATGGATATAATATTTAATACAAAAGTTAACTTTTGTATAAAATTGTACCTGTTTTCCAGGCCAGTTTTGCAATAGTAAAAGATTGCCGATGGCTTGTAAAGTATCTGGCAATTGCTGGACGAGAGAGAGAGAGAGAGAGAGAGAGAGAGAGAGAGAGAGAGAGAG
>CM077106.1:24375199-24387697 GCA_039619505.1 Cimex hemipterus | reverse complement strand
AGAGAGAGAGAGAGAGAGAGAGAGAGAGAGAGAGAGAGAGAGAGAGAGAGTGGGAGGAGAACTACTAATAAATTATTTAAATATGTGTTAAAATTTATTCTGAATGCTATCTTTTCACAACTTCCTAAAATAAAAAATAAACTTTTTACGTGTCTGTTTGACATTAATATCACCGTCGATAAACTTCACTTGGAGGCGTCGGTGGCCGCAAGGTTCCGTCTTTGACACGGCGCTCAGCACTGTAAGGTAAAGGTGCCGGGTCGCTCTTGTGGAAATTAACTCTCGTAAAAAAGAAAAAAAAAAAACTTCACTTGTTTGCAAACGTCCGAGTTACATACGCTACATGCACAGCAAGGCGATCATAAACACAGTATTAATTAATTTAGAAATACCATTATAAACTAAAGTTGAATCGGAAATAACTACTTTTTGATATCAACAAGTTTCTGGAGGTTCAATGAGTAGTTAGGAACTATGATCTGCTGCTGGGATTTAACTAGTAGCGTATTCTTGAAAAAGAAATAAATTATTACAGTTGGTATTATTTTATTATTATTATTTCTGTAAATTTGAAAAAATATGTGCTTCAGTCGAACCTGTCGAGTCGAAGAAAGGAATACTACATTTATGCAGAAAGGTAAAATGATTTTAAACTGAGGTTGTTTGATGCAAAATACAAGTCTTTAAAAACCATAATGGATTTGTCTCTTAAATTTATTAAAAATTACGTATTTACTAAGGGACACAATAAAACTGAATAAAAAAAGATTCTATGTCGAATGTAACGCGGTATAAAAATTTGTAATAATAAGTAAAATTTTATTGAATTTAGGGTAGAGTAAATCAAACTTGTCTGTCTGTTTAAGATTGAATGCTAATTGACAACAGCCATTAACCATTTACATTTGTGAAAATTGCAACTCATTTTGATAATATTAATTTATATTTAATACGTGAAATCCATAGGTGTCTTGTGTTAAGAGTTAGAAAGAGTCAACTTTTGTTCACAATTTGTCATGGTTGATTATAATCCGGGTTAAAGTAGGCCTCTGAGTGTGGCCCCGCAGGAAAAGCCCAACTTACTCCTGATAAAAGGAAACGTTGACAAATTCGTAAGAAAAGAAAAAGAGGAACTTTTCCGAGCTTTAATTAATCTTATCAAAGAGGAGGCAAGTGTTTGTTGGTAGAAACGGAAAGGGCGGTGAGGAAGTCGTTTGGAAGTTGAAAAGAGAATCACTTCAGATAGTTATCTGCCAACAATCCCGGAAAGCTCTCCGCACAGCCCTGGAGGAGGCTCTTAAACGAATTCGGACCGGGCGTTGATCGGGAAAGAAACCCCAATCCGCGGTTCGCCTTCCCACAAGACAACCGCGGACGGCTAATTGGACGGGCAAACACAAACAGCCGGCTCTCCGTCGGAAAAAGGCAAAACTAGTTTATTCTTTGGCCTCTCCTCGGTGGTGCCCTGGGGGCGCATTCGACCTCTTGTTTTCTTTCCCTCACTTCCGGATGGTAAAACATTCCCCGTGGGCAAAAAGGAAAGTTGATATGCCTACTACTTTGCAGTTCATCCACTGCAGTAAAGATTCCCATTTAACAAAACCAGTCCGAGTATATACAGAATTGATTTCAAACAAACTAAAAACCTTGTTGCTAATTATTACATTTAAATTTTTTTTATGGTACTTACATGATCAACATTGATACCTCCGTCAACTCATTATTTCCCTTACATTACGATTGAGCTTTAGGTTTTGCATGTTATGTATGTTATGTTGTATGTTGAGTATGTTATGGGTTACTGGTCAACGATAAGATTGGTATTTTTTGCCTTTGCTTCTTTCGCAATTGGTTCAGAGACAATCTGTTTCTCTTTATAATCAAATTTTTAAGTTCGTAGCCCTTAAAAAATCCAAAACTGTATTGTACACTTTCAAATCATTTAATTGCAGTATGGATTTATGATGAAACGGGTAGAATAACTTTCTAATTCTGTACTGTCTTTGTTCTTTCATTACTATAGTATTTGATTATCCTTCGTTAATGACCCCGTGCTGACCAATTTTCACCGACTTTAGAGGATAATTAGCTTTTTCACTTGTCCAGCAGTTGTTAGAAATTCGACTTGTCCATAAATGGTCAAACCGTTAATTAAATTTGTTAGAAAAGTATGAGAATACAGATAAAATTTTATAAAATAATTTAATCATTAATTTTGTTATCCAGTCCTGTAACTGTTGACATATGATACGATTGTGTACTCGTTTTGAACTTTATTCTGTATCGTTACGTTTTCTTATCAACACATTTTTTATTGCTCATGGAAATCTTTTTATCTTTATGTCAGATTTAACGTCGTTTATATGTGTGGAATTATAATTAATATATTCTTTTTATGTAAGGTTTTGTTGAGATAAAAAAAGCCAAAGGCACGAGCGGGATTCGAACCCACGACCTTCGGCTAAATACGCCGCGGCTCTACTACTTGAACCAGCGTGACCTCGATCCACTCGGAACTAACTTCCCATTTCAACCTCAACTTTTGAATATATAATATATGTAATACTACTGTAAAGCAATGAATTATTATATTGATGATATCAAACTCAGGAACTTATTTCGTCTTATTCGTTAACTATTTTAATTATATTTTTCCGTTTAAACAATCGTGTACTTTATTTCCTTTTAAGCATTACAAGAATGTACCACTTAAAATCCGTTGTTGTAATAATTTGTTCGAAGTATTGTATAAATCGCGCCCAAAGTTTTCAAGGCGTGTTAAATATTTTGTTGAAGATGATGTAATGAGGAAAAGATGAACGATTCATGATTCATTTACCTCCCATTATTACTGCGTTTGAGGCACTCATTAGTGCGTTTTGAAATCAAAGGGAGTTTCTTTGTGTAAAATGACTCGGCTTATGACTAGTATATAAACAATTTTTACAATATTAACGAGGCACGTATGGAGAGTAAGCGAGTAAGGCAGAGAGAGAGAGAGAGAGAGAGAGAGAGAGAGAGCGTGAGAAGGAGGGAGAAAGTGTTGTGTTGATAATTTAAATAATTACTTATTCTTAATATTTTTATACTACGAATAAATACACGCCCAATATAATTTGGTAATTTCTTTCAACGGGAGGTCAAATCAAGATTCTTGTCCCCAGAATGTGAAAATTTGTATAATTTGACGTTCATTTGCCTAAGTAGCAATAATATACTGTAAAAACATTTTTTTGATCAATTATCTCTAATTATATGCGTAAAATTATATATTATTTGCGAAAGTATTAACCAACTTGCTGAGAAATTTATTTAAATCTTTCGAAACTGGTGTAACATCAATGAAAAATTTGCTAATAAAAAATACTTTACGTAGTTTATTTTGTTTATTACGGAGTTTATTTTATAAAATAAAAAAAAAGGATTGTTTTCATTTTGTCTGTTATCCTTGAATGAGCTGTGAATGGTACAACCATCCAACGGAACATTGACCGACCCACAAATCAAGACCGAGAGAGCTTTCCTTGTTCAATAATAGATGTCCTGTATTGATCCGCGTTCTTTCTTGTGTGCGCTAGCCCGAGAAAAATGAGAATTGATGTATGATCCATCCATCAAGAGAAAGTGACACCGTAGAATAGGTTGGGTCGAGGTGGTCTTACCAAACCCAAATTACAATGCCAATGATGCCCCGGATTTTTTCTCTTCACTTGGCATCGGTGATAGACGAGGAATACAAACCTCTCCAGCTCGATATTGTCAACCCTTTCCATCGGTGGTTTTCCCGAAGAAACTAACTCCAAAAAATTATTCATTATTCGAGACACCGGCTTTTATATAGATATGTGCAAAACATAATATTTTATATTGTTGCCTTTGATTGTAAACTTTCTGTTGACCGCTGTTTTTATATTGTGCTTTCACGATTGTTGGTGTCAGTAAAAGTAATTTAATTATTGTAAAACATCGACATCGTCTCCTTATCAAGTATGACATGTTTTGCCATATTCATGTTTTGAACGCAACATCACCTCGTTAAAGTTCGAAAAAGCTGTCGGACCAGAAAACAAAAAAGGTTGGCGAAGTTCCATCCGGGCACTAATAACCTGAGAGACTCGGAAGGATATCGTAAGGATTCTCTCAATTTTAGTCACAGGTATACAAAAAGCAATCGAATACAGTACAAAGTTTCTTAAATTTTTCGCGTTTAAAAATTGTCATCTTATTCTTAAAATAACAAATTAAAGTCCTGGGGAAGAAAGAAAAAAACATATAAAAGAGATATATGTGCATAAATTTTATTTTTCTGTTTATCTTTATACGTTTTTAAATCAAAGGTAGTTACTCATGTTAACTCTGTTAGTTCGTGTAGACCGAGAAAAACGATGACGTAAATCTGTTAGAATCGGCGAGTTAGCATTGCTCGATCTAACAGGGTTGGGACAGCGTTAGATGTTAAAAAATCGAATCGAATAGCAATCTAGTCACATGGTTTTGACTTAGGTAAAAAATGTGATAGCTATGAATTTAACAGCTTTTTTTCGTTATGCATTTTTATTATTAAATAAGCATTGATTAAAGCAGAACAACACATTTCTTTTATTAATTTTTGACTTTAACCCTAACACAGTGAAATTTATAAGGGCCGCCCAAAGCCTTTCCACAAGCCACTAAAAGGAGGAGGAAAGAGAGTTCCACTGGAAGGAGTCGGTTGGGTCCGCCTGGAATGGAGGCTACACGTTTGACTTTTCTGGTGAGAAAGCAGCAAATATCAGCCTATTTTCACCTTGCGAGGATCATCAAGCAAGTATTTTTCATTTTAATTGTTTTTCGCGGAAAAGGATTTTTCTTCTCATATAGTTTGCAACAAAGACAACTCAAAGTCTGTCTTGCAGTTTGTTTATTTTATTTTATTAATAATTAATCAAGTAAAATTTGTTTCTGTATTTTAATATAACAAATAATTATATTCAGCCAGTTTATGCTAACAAACTTGTCAAATTGTAAATTCTAAACCTAGATCTTAATTTCAAATTTTGTTAATATTTCAACATAAGAATTATTTCCGGTTTTTAATGAAAAAACTAATTGTAGTAGTATATTTAGTCAATACAAGTTAATAATAATCAGTCAGATCCTTTACAAAATTGTAAAATTGTTAATATCTCAATATAAGTATTATTTTTTAAATATTCTTTTGTTTATTATTCACTCATTTATCTAACCAATGAAAAGCGAGTGGATCCTCAGGGAAGGGGCAAACATTGATGTAATATTTTTTTTATCCAATGGATACATGGAACTGGAGAAGTTCCATCCTGAGCACTGCAGCTGTACAGCTGATTGCGCTCTATCCTTAGCTCCAATTTTTTTTTTTTTTTTGGGGGGGGGGGCTTGCAACACAAATATGAATTGGAGCCTCCGTTGTGCTGGTCTTCTTCCATTGAAGAAACTCATTTTCGAAGGGGATTGGAAGCAAATTCAGGGTCGTGAGTTCTAATCCCGCCCCATCCCCCCCCCCCATGAGTTCCGTGTCAATTTCTTTCTATTGCGGCCGCCGGTCTCTCAAAAAGTCTAGATGCGACGGTGGTGTTGAACCCACAACCGCGGGATCAACTAGACGAGAGTCGTACCACACGGCTACCGCGGGCCGCCGACTTAAACTCATAATCTCATTCTTAGTGGATACATCAACTTATCCTATAAAGTAGTAGGGTGTTAGCCGTTAGTATACAACCTAGGTCGGCACGAATTGAACCTTGTATTTATTTTTTTATTACTTTTCGAGCACAAAGATACAAAGATTTTGAAGAGTTGCTAAATTTTGATTTTTTAACACATTTGGAATCTTACAATCATAGCAATTATTAACAAGCATTCAAGCGCTATTATAGCAACGTCGTTTGTTCTACCAGTCGCCATGCACAAAATCGTGGACAAATTAACATGCTAATAAAAAATTGGACGTTCATAATCTTACTAGATATTTCTCTTAAAAACTTAGACATGAGGTTCGCACCAATAAAAAAACCGTTGTCTGATCAACTGGACTGTATGGGTTTAAAATTTAAGTAATATAAAATGAATTATAAAATAAAAAGGGAAAATGGTCGGAAAAGGCAGGGAAAGTCGGGACGGGGACCTTCACGACGCAGATGTCTCAGGAACTCCACCAACCGGAGCGATGACGACGATCAATTCATAAAGTGAAGACAATAAACGAAATAAAATAAACTTTAAGCTGGATCACGACTTATATAAAAATTACAATTGCTAAAGACGACGACAAAGAATTCAAGCTTTGATCTGGCCGACGACGAGATCGGAAACATGGCGGTTTTTTTTTAAGTTTAATGCATCATAATATATAATTTAAAAAAAATGACAAATTTTTATAACTTATTACAGTAAAATGATATTTATGTAATTTGGTAAATTGCTAATGCATCATCATTTTTAGCTATTTTTAAAATTTGATATGTCCTCGCAAAACTAATAGATTAGCTAGTACGAGCTCATTTTCAACCGTCTACCTTTCAAAGCAACAAGAGTTTTATCATTTTATTATAATAACCCTTTCCTATATTACATTTTTCCACAGAGGGGATTTTATTTATTCATTTGGTATTAATATACAAAAAGAATTGAAAATCACAGAAAATTTTCTAAGTACAGTTTCTCATTGTTTTTTAAAAAATTATAATTTAGAAGCTTATAGTTTTTACTAAAACTACCATTTCTTTGAAAACATTCCATGACATAAAAAACGAGCACGAAAAATATAAAAAAAGGGAAAATTGTATTTATTAAGCGGTGGCAGCAAACTTTCAATTTCATTACAAAATACCGTCTTCCTTAAAACTTTTTTTTTAAATTACTCCGATAGGACGTGTCACACTTTCTTGGGCACTCTCCCCAGCATACTACCCCATACTGGATATGGGACTGGATAATGGCATTATAAACTTTAAGAAAAACAGTTTCAGGCTGTCAGAGTTTTTTTTTTTTTTTTTAATCCAGTTTATACCTATGTCGGGGTGGAAGGTAGCTTTAACTTAGAATTATGAGGGTCTACGTCAACGTCTGAACCGACGCCATTTTTTTTCTTTTATTGTATTTAATCAAGTTCAAGATTGTTCGTTAAATTGTAATTATTTTTCATTTGTAAAAGACGTTTTGTAATTTTTAATAAACCAAAGGTAAAGATTTATTTTGTGGTCATTATTTGAGTTTAACTTATTTCACCATCAATATTTAGTAATGGACATATGATATAACAAAACGTTTTAGAACAGCATGGCCAGCGATATGATCTTATTTTCTAAATTTATATAATTAAAGTTGATAAACTTAATAAGGTCTACGTGTGCATAAAATTAAACGATTGCCTGTTAAATATTAGTGTTTATATTAAAACAACATGAATTGTTATTGTAAGCGTTTTACACAAAGCATACTAGACCAGCATAGTTTCAGCAAGTTTAAATAGGAAATATATACTGTTAATAAAGTAAACTATAATATATTAGATAGCAAGTAGGACATCCCACAAGGGATGTTTGGCCTCGAAGAAAACAGTTCGTTAACATAGGTATACCGCTGGAACATGTTTAATCCAGTTAGATTAAACGGCCGCGTATATCGAACTGAATCCAATATGAATTAATTAAACGCAGAAATTGAAATTATTCCGGTTAAAAGGCAAAATTGTCTCTTTCATTCGTTCAACTATTATTTCTTTAGACTTTTTTAATAGAATAAACGTACGCTGAACAAATTGAAGTCAAAAGAAAGTTAACTAAATTAATATACTTAAAGAAAGATTTATTATTACATTTAAAAAGAAAAGAAAAACTCAGGCGAATTAAGCGAATTAACTAAGTATGAAATCTAAGCATTATTTATTAACTGTATTAACTAAAATTAAGATGAAAATTAACACAATTAACATAATTCTGTGTAGATATCTCCAAGCTGCTGGGCGTGCCGCACAAGATTTTCAGTATCTAATCCCTTCAGTATACGAAGGATTTTTTTTTCCGAACACAATAGCATCAAAATATGAAAAGCATATCTCACTCAATATTAAACATCGGGCATAAAGTGAAATACGTTCTCAACAGGACGCGAATTGCAAATATTACATTTTCTCGAGTTCTCCTCGCCGCTGGCTTCAAATCCAACACTTCACAGCGAATTTTAAAAAGCCCGCGGAGCTTTGCCATGTTGAGTCTTTAATAATTACGATTCTGTAAGTCATAAAATTCCGTGTCGTGACTAAGCCCCTTGTAAATTTTCAATATTCACTAGAGCGGGCGTTTTATACACGATTCTCCCGAAAGGTGAATTGATTTTCTTAATATAACAAATAAATAAATACATCGCCGAGTGCGTTTTCTACAATCAAATAAACAGCAGGGTAGAGTTTTCTGAACAGAGCATGCCAGTTAGGGAACAGTCATATTTTTCTGATTTTATCGATCTTATATTGATTTTATATTTCCGAATGGAGTCTTAATGTACAAATGAAAATTGCTTTTTCCAGCAGTTAGCAGATAAAAAGGACAATTTGACGTCGGAATAGGCAATACAAAAGCTTTCAAATAAAATAACTTTGCACTTTTTCCATTGCCTTAAAAGGTTGAAAGCCCCATGTCGCATAACGCTCAGTTTTCCATACCGAGCTGAAAACGGAAAACTTTATTTTAAGGACTTTAAGATGTGGCCTGGTTTTGTTTAAGACTATTTAGCAATGGAAGCTTTGCTGCGAAGCGTGGGAACAATGAAAAACAAGTCGATATAATGCCCAGATAGTTATATTCAGCTACTGCCTCTATCCTTTCTCCTTCAAAAGAAACATTTTCTGAAGAACCTGTTTTTCCAACTTTTTTGATTATCAGCATTTTAGACTTGGTTAGATTGACTGTTATGTTCAACTTTTTACGGTATTGTTCCAGAAGAATTAGATTTCTCTGTGGAACGTCGATTTTCAGCTTACATGATAATTTTTTATTTTAACGGCACGGATCCGTTGTCCACGTTATAAGACAGGTCGTGTTACTAACCGCTAATCAATCTTCCTGTAATCTCTTCCGAATAATCCCTTCAAAGACTAACATAAACAGTTGTACACTCTCAGAGAGTGCAGAACTTGAGATTAATTGAAATAAATCAATAATTTAATTGTATTATCTTTATAATTATTGCGATGAGGATTAATTGTTGTTTGATTCTAAATAATAAAAGAAACGAAATAAATGGGTAATTTGAAAAGAGCCTTTTTATAAACGCATTCAATGAAATTTTATCATAATTAATAATGAAAAAAAAATAAGACCGAAATATCATAAAAGTTATTAAGTTCAAAGTAATGAGTCTCTTTCTAAGAATAACAAGAAAAAATTAGTTTTTATTCTTCTTTGAATTTTTCCTATTAGACCGAGAAATTTCTTCCACGATACACTTTAACATTTTCACCCGACTTCCCTACCTGTTGACATAAATAAGGCGCTTATAAATAAGGTAGTTATAAATAAGGTGCTATAAAACTAAATCTTCTTTCGACCAAGTTGCGTCCATTAAGAAACGAATCGGAGGCAATTAGTATAGAAGCGGAGACCGGTTTGCGCTAATTGAAACATCAAAAGGGGCTTATAAGCTCAAAAGACACTGGTACATTTTGATACTTAAATTTTAATCAGATACCTGTTTAATCCTACATAACACCTAATAACTTATGTAAGTGTGACTAGAATATGCAATAATGCTCTCTGTTATGACCTTTTAACGAAATTACATTTGTTTTTCTACGGTTTTAGCATTTTTGTTTATCTTTGATAAAATTCTGGAATCGTTGAAAATTAAAAGGTGTCATAAATAATAAAAAATGTTTGAACAGTATTAAACAAATTGTTTTTTTCTAATTTTCAATGTGGTAATCTTTTATTATGGTTTTGGTTGAGAGAAAAAAGTCATAGTCACAAGCGGGATTCGAACGTACGACCATCTAACGAAACGCGACTTCGGATACTCCCATCTCAACCCCAACTTTTTGAATTTTCCCCTCTTTTGGAGTGGATCGAAGTCACGATAGCTCAAGTGGTCCAATAGCTGCGAATTCAGCCGAATGTCCTAGGTTCGAATCCTCCTTGTGACATTAAATTTTTTATCTTATCAAAAACCTAACGTAAATTAATTGAAAAGAATTTATTTGGGCAACTACGAAATCTAATAAAACTAAATCTTTTTAACAATTTTAATGCTTTATTGGAGGTGATTGAAAAGGCGAGAATAATAATTTAAAATGAATTAATTGGAAATATTTTCTTAAACCGAGCTAACTTGTTCGGACCTAGATCGTATCGTCGGCTTGGAGACTTTTATATAAAACCTAATCAATTTGGTAACTACCCAGTGAATATTAAATGGCCATAACTTTGTACATTTTGGGGGGAAAAATTAATTCTTAAAAGGATTACCAGGCTGAACCTAAAATGAAATAGCATCTCTTTCTCCAAGGCCATAAAATGGATTTTGTGCTTATCAAGAACACTATTTTTTTTAAACCAAAATCACTTGAAATATTGACGGGGAGAGTTGTCAAAGCTGGTAAATTTCTCCTCGTTGTTTGTTATCAAGTTTCACCCTTTTGAGAGAATTGACTAAAGAGTACACCCTCTTTGATTGGCCTATCAGACACCCTGGGTGTTTATGTAAGTCAAAGGGTGGAGTTGGGCTACATCTTCGTTTGATAGACATTTGAAAATTCAATAGTGTTTATTACATTCTGAGATATGTAGTATTCAAAAGCCTCTCTTTAATAACGTAATAACGTGTATTTTTGCGATTGTTCATCAGGCTCAATTAAATTCACAGTAGTTCGAAAAATAACATCCTAAATTATTTAATTGATTACTAAGACCAATATGGAAATACGGAGTGAAACTGTGGGGTATTGTCAAGTTATCCAATATCCAGCGCATTCTGGCTATTCAATTTGTGCTGATCGGGTACACAAAAATTTAAAATATCAGTGAAATTTACGGGGAAAATTTTCAATTTTTCCTCCGAGTTAATGGTTATCAAGTTGACACCTCATCAATTGGGAGTCTTTAGACCAATTGTCAAAGCACCTTATTAAGTCACTTACCTCGCTATCCACAAAGACATTATACAATATTTTGCCAACAAACAGATTCGGTTCTATATTCAGAATCTTCCATATCAACCTTTTGAAACATCCTAATCATACTGCTTGAACACTCTCTACTCTTCCCATCGTGACAACCCACCACGTCGCTTCCAGCGACGATGGTCTCTGGATCAACTTGACCCCTAATCATCCCCACTGAGAACCAATAATGGCTGGCTCCTCAAAGCATGTTCTACCTGAGCAGTGCTGGTATTAGTTGTAGTGTTGTGCTGTGTGATATACACATATTTATATTGTATAATATACTATCATGCATACGAAACAAATTTTAAGTTCTGAAGTGGCACAAATATGACTTAAAAAAGCCTCATTTCGTACTTAACGGTCAACGTCATACCGCACAAATTATTAGGCCGTCATGTTTCTCTAGTGGATTTCCCTGTGAGTCTGCTTCCTGCCCCGTATGGTTGGAAAAAGTTCCTATTTTTTACAGACGCAAATCGCCTTCGACAAATCACAAGATCGAGGATGATTTTGTTCGGATAAAGAGAGGAAGGATCGACTAGCCGCCCGACCTGAGAACCTAACCCAAGATTTGTGCCATTGTCTTTTCTATACCGACTTCCATCCCCACCCCTTTAAAATCCACCATATATAAACATAAAACTGCAAAATCTCACTGGCACTTCAAACACGACACGCAAGAATGGAACAAGTACACAGAAGACAACAACTTTGAGTGAGTTAAAATACTTTGATTGAATATAAAAAATATATTTCGCATTGCATCAATTTTTTACAAATGCTACATGTATTTGTTAAATGTAAACAATGTTTGCTAATCCCAGGCCCTGATGATGATCTCAAAAAAAGATAGAAACGTTCGCACGATACGGAAAATGTTTTTCTGAATAATTATCTCTACACATTTACTTACTTAGTTGACATTAATTGTTAAGTGTTTTTTTTTAAATGGTAATTCGTTGGTCTATGACAAGATGTGACTAGGAAGTTGAAATCTCATGTGATACACTGTGATAAGAGTCTAGTCATGGCCAAAATATTAAAATATTTATTCGGAGTGTGGACTTAATGAACTTAAAAATATATCACTGTGGCTCCTTTGAAAATAAGCTATTTCAAAATATTAATGAGTGAGATCCACTGTTTTAATCACTGTAAGTAGTAAACGAAACAACGATAACCATATTGGTCTTAAAATGTACGGAATCTGTATTCTTGTAAAAGCGTTAATTCACGTGTGTAAGCATTAGAATAAATAATAAAGTTTTCAAGTGCAAAAAATTATTTGTTATATTTAAACAAAACATTTATATATATATATA
>CM077106.1:24283647-24365199 GCA_039619505.1 Cimex hemipterus | reverse complement strand
GAGAGAGAGAGAGAGAGAGAGAGAGAGGAAGCGAGTGAGAGGGAGGGAGAGGGTGAGGAAGAAAGTGAGAGAGAGCGATAGAATCAAAAATGGGTTAGAAAGGAAAATTGCAAGTAAGCCAGAAAAGTAAAATGAAAGAGAGAGAGAGAAAGAGAAAGAGAGAGAGGGAAATAAAATAAAAAGTGTGACGATGGAAGGAAAGAGAAAAATCCGGTTTGAGTAAAAACGCATAAGAAAAATGTAATAAAAAAGAGGAAAAGAGAGAGAAACTAATGGATAGAAAGAGAGGGAGGAATAAATGTGTGAACATCATAAAATATGAGTGTGCGAGAAAAAATTTTCTTAGAGAAAGCAAGAGAATCTGTATCATATATAGTTTATTTCTACACTAGACATATACTTTAATGGCGATAGATGGATAAAGAAAATTAGGTCTATTAAAATTTAAAAAACTGGTTCAATAAAAAGTATAGATGTGTGTATATTAAAAAAGAAAAAAATTGGAAGTGAAAAAATGTGTACACATATATATTCGTTTTACGTTTTAAATAATAGAGAAAAACATATTACTGAATCCTAAATATCCGGCTGCGGTGATTGCTTAATTGTCCATACCGCCTGCACTGTCAAATCTTAGAAACCTCCCCAAAACTCGAATCGCCCCACATAGATTTCATTTTTGGGGTAGATTC
Organism: Cimex hemipterus; assembly: GCA_039619505.1. NCBI lineage: Eukaryota > Metazoa > Arthropoda > Insecta > Hemiptera > Cimicidae > Cimex > Cimex hemipterus. The sequence continues at coordinate 24,364,507 of CM077106.1, read as the reverse complement.
CAAAACCCTCTTTTCCAGACAGCCTGACAAAAAACACTTGTCCATCCGGTCAACAAAACCCTCACCCTATTCCACTCCTATAGACCACCGTCCCATTTTCATCCTCTCAAACCTGTCCAAGACCATTGAAAGATTAGTCCAAGGCTATTCCACCTAATCAGCACTAATTAGAATTACCAGTGACCTCCATTTAGCAATAGACCAACGGAAAGTTACTATTCTTGCCCGTCTTGATTTTTCCAAACCTTTCGATTCTGTCCTTCGTTCTACTCACCTCTCTAAACTCGAAACTTTTTGTTTCTTCACCAGCTCAATCCATCTGTTCCACTGATGCCTTACCGATCACCCCCAAGCTGTCTCCCTTGCCAATGGCGTTACCTCCTCTTTTCTCTTCTAAAATCAGGGCTACCCATAGGCTCTAGGATTTCTCCTAACGTTTTTTTTTTTCATTTCGATCGGCGAAATAAGTAATTTTTGCTGGTTTTTCGAAATTAGAAGGTGAAGTGATTCACAACTTGAACACCCTATCTAAAAATTCTCCGTTACACCCCTCGTTTATTGGTGATCGAATTCTCCGTCACATTAGACCAACCTCAGTATGGTATATGAAAATTTCGAATTTTGCCTAAATACGACGGAGTACACATCAAGTGAATTTATGAATTTTCGATGAAAATATCAGAAATTTTGAATTTTGCATTTACCTCCTAACTTCAAAAAATCGCCAATAATAAAGTTTTCGGGTGATCAGGCTGGTTATAATCTCATTTGACTCAGAAATTAAACCCCTACAGATAGTATGTCGAGATTTTTTACGGTCCGACTAATGGTTTACTAACAATTTCACGAATAAGGTAAAAAAAACGTGGTTTTTTATTGTTATTTTGCATATAGCTCGGAACTGAAGCGTCCAATTTCCTATAAGATTTGAAGTCTGGCTGAATCGAGTGGGACCACCCTGTATATATATATATACAAATCTTGTCTAGATCCAAATTTTGTCGAGGATTTTATCATAATTTATTTATCTTAAATCGTAAATTTCTTATTTCAAATACTATACAAAAATAGAGAAAGTTGTAAAATAAAAGTGTATGTAAATAACCATAGAATACCTGAAAATAAAAGTAAAACAAATATGTTTTATAAATAATAAATGCACACGTAATGAAAAACGGCGAGGGAGGCGGTAAAACGAACTCCAATTTGTTCTTCAGACTCTTTCACCAATATTGACTTATACTTCTACAGAACGGTAAATAAATTTTCAACGGAGGGCTTACTTGTTTCACCCGGGGCTTTGCAAGACGAAAATCTGAAGAAGTTGATATTAACTTTCCGCATTCTGAAGCCCACAAACCGACCGCTGAGGCCGATGTAACACGGGCAAACACACTAAACTTGGCTGTCAAAGGGCTTCCTTTCTCCAAATGTCGATTTCACTATTTCACTCATTTGGAAATGAACAGACCCCCGTGCCATCGTTCACTATATCGCGTGTTTATTTCGATTTTGAAATATGTGACTAATCAATTTCGTTATGAACAAAAAAGTTTATCGTTACGATAAATAAATGCAATACAATCATAAAACAATTTGGGACGAACGAATTTTTTTGACGATTCGTAAAATATTTAGATCTATTGTGTGCATATCTATTGGCAGGCTATTTGTTAGAAAGAGTTCCTGTTTCATTTGCAAAATGATTGATACGCTTTCAACTATGTCTTACAATGTGTGATCGATGGAAAAGAATTTGTAATGCATAGAATTCTTGAACAATAAAGAAATACGACCTTCTAGACTGTTAGAAAATATTTTTTTATAATGTGCACAATATTAATTTAAAATAGAATTGATCTTTAGGTCAGTTCAAAGTGTTTCATCAACACTTCTTGTTTAAAGATTAAATAAAAAATTTGAATATCGCATAATTTGGGCAAAGCGTTGGTAGGTTTTGACACTTTGTCGGAGGGGCACGATTATTTTCGGTTTACTTTAGGTGAACATCATTAATCTCATAAGAAATGTCTCGATATTGACGCCGTCAAAGTGGATCAACAACAAAAAAGATCCCTCAAATTATGTCATATAACGAGACTGGGACCCAAGTTTTCAAAAGGTTATGATAATAATGAAATAAACTCACTTCTGCATGAAGTGTTTATGAGAAAGGGAGAGTTAGAAAAAATTGGAAAGCGAAAGAGAAAAATGGAATATGTGTAAGTAAGGGAACTAGGGTGAGAGAGAAAAAATAGAAAAAAGGAAAATATAAAAAGTAAATATGCAGAGAAAGGTGGCTCGATGTGTCCCACATAATAGAGGCGTGTCATGCCTTGGCTCCATACAGAGAGCGTGCAGGCATGCCGCCGGATTTAAGAAGAGTCCTCGAGCACGGTAGCAAGTTTCTGAGTCCCCTGTTCCGCTTTTTAGGGGAAATTGGTTTTTTTTTTTATTGTATATAGTATGTGTTATGTGTCTTTGTGTTTTGTCTGGTGTGCAAGTATTTATTGGTGTGAATGGCGAGGGGTGAGGGTGAATAGAACGTCACCATCGCCCCTCGAACGATGAAAGCGAGTGAGTGTGGGTGCGGGGTCGATGGCGGAATATTAATAAAAGTACCCCATTGACCCCAATCTAGCTTAGTTTAATTGTAGGTCGGTGGAGGAATAGCAAGTTCTCCCCCGACCAAACGGAATGAGTGTGCTATGTGAATGTGTTTAATTGTATGAACGCATTTATTCGTATGAATGATGTGTCTGAACTGTATAGAATGTAGACTGAGTGTGGGGCTGAAATGACCTCGATGTCGGAAGCCCCAGAAAAAAAGAAAGAGTGATAAAGAGGCAGTTTATTATATAATAATATACTTTTTATGATAAACATATTTCAGATTAGACTTTGTTGTATGTCTTGTTATAATAATTATAAAAGAAAAAAAATCTAAGATAACGTAATAATAATTAAATTCAAATTTACATTCATTTAACTATAAAAGATCAATTAAGAAAGAAAATTTAATTACTAAATTTACTAACAATGATATAAATTTCACAGATATAAAATTAAATTTTCATCACCTCATTAAAAACTGTAATAAATCTAATAAGAAATAAATCCTGAAAAGAAAATTTAAAGTTATGCAAAATGACATCAACTTCACGTTAGTAGATTGAATACTTGATAGATATATTAAATTCAATTATTAATGATTCTTTATTGGTTGTTTTATGTAATGTTTTTTCATATCTTCTATATTAGAAGCTTTCTTCTTTTAATCTGGTAACCACTTATATGGGTTGGTACTTGTTATAATAAATTTTGATTTTTTAATTTTGCAGTATTAAATCTTCGTATTCTATATGTTTCCCTTCCTTTCATTCCCTTTCTGTATTTTTCCATCTAACGCTTATTTATATTTCTCTCTCTCTCTCAATATTTTTTCGTTTATTTTCCTGCTTCTTTCATAATTACCTTCTCTTTCCGTATATCAATCAATATACAAGGTATCCTTTTGGACATGCTTTCTAAATTTCTCTTGAACTAATGCTGCTATAAAAAAATGCGTGTTAATAATTTTCAGTCTAATTTCAATTTTTTTACCTTTTCTTTCTAAAAAACAATTATACAAAGTTCATCAGATCCAGTTCAGTTTCAAAATTTCAAATGCGCTCCTATTAATCGTGACAGAACAAATTGAAGGATTGTTTTCACTGAAAGCAATGGTGCAATCGGATTTGAAAATGGTCAAAAAATCACGAAATTATTTCATAAAGAAACTGGCAGTGTAATTGCGTTAAGGACGTGAATATTTTACTGTATGGTCGAGAAAATCGAAACTTCTCTCTCCGAAATTTTGGAAAAGTTTAGGTTTTTTAAAAAATTTAATTAAAAAATAAAAGTCGAGATGTCCTCCTGATTTAAAATTATTGGGTTGTCCGGAAAATAATGCAGGATTTTGGTATTAAACAAAAAAAAAGAAACTAGTTACTTTAAAGCAATGTTCTTTAATCAAAATAATTTCCCATACTCTCAATACATTTCTCCCAACGTGTTGGTAACTTATTAATTCCGTCTGAGTAGAATTCAGAATTTTTAGAATTGATAAAGTCAATAAATGCATTTTCCAGTTCCGTTTGATTTTTGAATATTATGTGTTGTAAGTAGTGGTCCAGGTGTCTAAAAAAATGGTAGTCAGTAGGCGAGAGGTCCGGAGAGTAGGGTGGGTGAGGCAAAGTTTCATAGCCAAGCTCCAATAATTTTTGTGACGTTACACGTGACACATGTGGTCGAGCGTTGTCATGCAACAAACTTTTCCACTTTTCCAATCGCCTTGAGGTGGTCAGCGACGGTCGTTTTACTGACTTTGAGTTGCTCTGCAAGTTCTCGAACAGTTGTTTTGGGGTTTTCTTCCACCACTGATCGCAGAACATCATCATTAAGAGAGGAAGGCCTTCCACGACCTTCTTCATCTTCAAGGCTGAAATCTCCCTCCCGAAATTTTTTAAACCACCTTTGCACAGTGCACTCATTAACACAACCCTCGCCCCAGACTTGGTTAATGTTTCTAGCCGTTTGGGCTCCGCTTCGGCCGAGTTTAAACTCGTAAAAGAAAATCGTACGAAATTCTCGCTTTGACATTATAAGGATGACTGAATTATTTCCAAGTAGCGGAATGCTACAGAGGTAAACAAACAATATCATTTGGAAGAGGATTAATAAGTGTTGACATTCATACAAATGAGTAATCCTGTAAACGTAAACAGAATATTTTATATAGATTTTTTTTAATGAAAACTTAAAATCCTGCATTATTTTCCGGACAACCCAATATTACTTATGCTAGTCGTAACACATTTAATATGATGTTGAAAAAATTTGAATTGGAATTTGATCTCTAGTCGACTTTTCTAATAAACGACGTGTGGAAAACCTGATTATCTAATCAAATAAAATTTTATCAAAGAATTTACCCAATGTACGCGATATTCTGATCTGTCAGAACTTTCCGTAATTGATTTTTTTAAACTCTGAAATAACGTATGCTCTTTCCCCTATTTAAGGTTATGTTATCATTTCTAGAGATGATAGATGAGAGAGAGAGAGAGAGAGAGAGAGAGAGAGAGAGAGAGAGCGTGAGAGAGAAAGTAGGAGAAAGAAAGATAATGCGTGAAAGAGAGCGAATATGAGAGAGAGAAAAGAGAGTGAGAGAGAGAAAGTTAAGATGAGAAAGAGAATGAGAAAATATCGTTAAAGGCGTAAGAGAGAAAATAAAATAGAAGACAGATAGTAAAAGGGATAGTGCCAGAGGGTGACTGAGAAACAAAGTAATAAAAAAAAGGAAAGGAAAAAAAGAAGAAATAAAAAAAACAGAAATATCGGAGGGAGATTGAGAGAAAGGAAAAGAGAGAAAGATGAGTGTATTAAAAAAAACGTGATAAAAGGGGGTGATAATTTCGAAAAAATGTTGACAGAGCAAAGAATAAAATAAATAAGTACAAAGGCACTCATTTAACAAAACGAAGAATAGAAAAATTTAGTTTCTATAAAAAGACAAGAACAAGATGTAAAAAAGAATAAGTTTCATTCCAGATCGTATTTGAATATACTTCTATAATTTCAAAGCCTAAATAATGATTATTTTTGAGACAATCGCAGACAAATTTAAAAAGGAAGAATAAATATCCTGTGAGGGAGAGAAAGAATTATGTGTGTTTGTATACGTCAAAACGAGAGAGGGAATTAGAGCGATCGAGTGACACTGAAAGGCACGATTCCGTTGAGACAGAAGCACTGATAAAATTAAGCATTCTTTATTTTTATTCCCTCTCCAGAGTAGAAACGGTTTAGTTTCCGTTCGATCGAATTTATAGGTGCCGGGCTCCTCGTTCCTTCAGCGTTCCCAGACACATTCCGACCCTCCCAAGTGCCACCCCTGTCAAATAAACACCACTTTAATTTCCATATAAAGAAACATCACCCCTTTAGAGTTGAAACAATATATTTTGAACCGTTTATTGTCCGATTTAATACACTTCAGGCAACAACACACGGAGATTAGATAAATTCCTAAATTCGAAATTTTACAAGTAAAAAATTGTTTTACATATGCAAATGACCGCGAAGAAAAATATAAACAAATAAAAGATAAAAAATAATTGCCCTTGTGTTTTTTATTTTAGGATTATGCCGTTCTGTATAACTTGTCGAAACTATAATACAACATTGTGCAATAATGTACGATTTAATTTTACTTTTCTTATAATAAAACAATTGTACGAACCGTAAAACATTAGAAATATTTATTCATAAATCGTTTCTGAATTTATTTATTCACTTTTATTATATGCTAGATGTATTTGTTAAATTTTAACAATGTTTGTAAATTCCAGGCGCTGAAGATGACCACAATAAAGATCGAAACGTTAGTAAGATTTAAAAAAATCATTTCTGAAAGCTACATCACACCAGACCGCATCTCTTTCTGAATAATTATGCACTAACGGTCACTAATAACTCTTGGATTTTTTAAAATTTCATAGTTAATCAGCTGTCGAGAAAGCTGTAAGGTGTTGTGATAGTTAAATGATGAATGATTGGACATCGTTAGATGCGGTCTGGAGTAATGTGAATTCATAAAAACCTTTTCTTTATCATACCAACGTTTCGAGTTTGATTGGCATCGTCATCAAAGCCTGGTATTTATAAACATTGTTTACATTACAAATACATGCATGATGTGAAAAAATCGAATTTATCCAACGCTAAAAATTGTACACTTTATCAGGTTATTTCATCATCACCTAAACCGAAAAAAAACCACTATTTGATTACAAATAATTTGATTGAGTCTAACATTTCTAGCATTGTACAAATTCATTTTTCACATCTTTTAGGCATTTGTATATATTAAACTATGTTTATAAATACCAGGCTCTGAAGATGATCTCAATGAAGATCGAAACGTTGTCAAGATAAAACAAAATGTTTTTCTAGGTCTACATCACGCCAGACTGCATAGCACGTCTACAAATAATTGTTATCATTTTTTAATCTCAACGTTTTTAGCGCTATATAAATTCAATTTTTTTAACCTAAAGTTTTCTACCATTATATAAATTTATTATTATTATTTTTCAATCTAAACTTTTTTAGCATTGCATAAAATCATTTTTTTTAATCTAAAATTTTCTAGCATTGTATAAATTAATAATAATTGCTTTTTAATCTAAATGTTCTAGCATTGTATAAATTATTATTATTATTTTTTATCTAAATATTTCTGGCATTGTATAAAATTATTTTTATATATAAAATTTTCTAGCAATCTATAAATTCATTTATTAAATATAAAATTTTCAGCATTATATAAATTTAATTATTTTTCCAAACCTACATGTATTTGTCAATTTTAAACAATGTTTATAAATCCCAGGCCCTCATGACAACCTCAATAAAGATCAGCACGATAAAAAAAAATCATTTTTATAAATCTATGTCACACCAGACCGCATCGCACGATCTACAAATAATGACTTAGGAAGTTTTGACAATGATTTCGAAGCGGTTTGTTTGCTTAAAAAAATTATTAACCATATGAAAATTTGTGTGGTGATTAGTGACCGTTAATCGATGATTATTCAGATATAATGGGATGCCGTCTGGTGTGATGTAGGTTACAGAAAAATATTTTTTTGTCGGGCCAACGTTTCGATCTTTATTGAGATCATCTTCAGGGCCTGGGATTTACATGATTTAAATTTAACAAATACATGTAGGATATGGAGAAAGTGAATTTATACGAAATATATTTTTTATATTCTACCAAATATTGTATAATTAATAAAGAAATGTACATCTCTAATGGCATTGTTTCATGAACAAGCCAAGAAATTTATTTTGTACTATTAAAGTTCAGATGTAAATAAATTTTTTATTGCTGAACCCCTTTTCTCTCTTTTTCTTTCTTACTCTATCTATCTATCTATAAATCTTTGTTCTTTTTCTCCCTCTAATATGCTCCCATTCACATTAATCACACCTTTTTTCATGTTATTTTTGCAGTCTTTTTGAGGTTTGAATATTATGTTGTACATTTATTTCCACTGTTGCGATTTTTTATTGAACCTGTAATGTGACCTCAACTCGAGAGCAAAGGGAATGTTTAAAAAAAATTTCGAAAAAAATTATTTAAACAAATCCCCTTTTTCTAAACCCAGACCCCAAACCAAAAACCGCATGGTATTAAGTAATAAATCAACGGAAATTTAGCGGCAACATCCTAGAAATAAGGTATTGCCGATTGGCCAGGTTTATTGCGAAGCGGGTGGGCTTCAGATAAGGGAATCTTCCCCGGTTGTTGATCCAGATTTATGTTCGGGTCCGTTTTCAGGCCCAAGTCGCCGCCTTCTAAACCGCACTTCTGCCGCGAAATATTCTTAAAATATTTATAACGGGGTGGATATCTGTATTTATTAGACGTAGGTACTTTTGTTTAAAAAAGATTTACAGAAACATTTGTTTTTTTTTTCTTTAAAATTTGTATAAGTTTGACGGTTCATCAGAAATCTTGTGACATTTATTTTCTCTGTAGGCGTTAACAGATTATTTTGAGAATTTTAGCACGTTTTAATTGCTCCGTTGAAATGTCGAGGTATTGATTCAAAATAAATCAGACTGATGCACTTTCATCTTTCTTTCAGTAGATTGTTTTGGCAGGATGTTTTGTTCTGTTTTTCCTTTTTCTGTTGGGAAGCGGATTTATGTTTGCGGGTGTCTTTGTCGAGCAGTATCCTTTGGTATTGTGGTACTGTTTGATTAATCTAGGTTTCTTGCGGTTTTGGTTAGTAAGGTCGGCAGTCCCTTTACGCTTTTGTAAAATGTTATGTCCTCAAGGGGGGGGGGGTGTATGTGGTAGTGAAATAATCTCTCCGCTTATAATTAACAAACAAATGTAACATTTGTCAAGACCAACTTTTGTTGTTTTAATTAGGTTTATTTAAAATTGAAAATTAGTTGACGCTTTTGAACCGTAACATGCTTAGAAACGTCAAATTACCAAATTACTGCCCAACTCAGTGCACATTTAGAAAAAAATTAGTTATTTAAATCAAACTATAATAGTATAGCAAATTTTGGGGGGCCGCGGTAGCCGAGTGGTTAAGGCGTCAGACTCTAGTTTAGTAGACCCCGCTGTCGTGGGCTCGATCATCACCGTCGCATCTGGAATTTTTCTGACGACTAAGGGGACCTAAAAGGGGACTTAAAAGAAATTGACACGGCACTCATCAATGGAATGGGCGGGATCGGATCTCAGCGACCCTGAGTTCCCAACTCCCTTCAAAAATGAGTTTCTTCGATGGAAGAACACTGGTGCAACGGGGGCTCAAGTGATTCTTCCCCAAAAAGTGGAGCCAGGGTATAGTACAATAAGCTGAACAGCTGCAGTGCTCAGGAGAGAACTCAAGAGGGTGACCATTGTATCCATCCATGGCAAATTTCACTGACCGATTGGCAGTAATGACGATTCAAACATTCCAACTTAGTTTATCAGATAATCCAAACTTCTAACACACTTTGTTACACATGATTTTTTAAAAGTTGTTATCACTGGTCTGAGTATGTCGTAAAGAATGTTGTACATAATGAACATACAACTACAATAAACTACAGACAATCAAAATTTATAAAAGACAGTCTTTCTTAGAGCCTACTTTATCGTGTCAAATGATCATGACCTGAATCATGTTAAACCATATGCAAATGACATAGCGATTCCATTTACAATTTATCTATTAGATAATCAACCTATATAGCATATATTTTTCAATTCTTCATATCATCTGATGATGGCGTGAGGCGAAACAATTATTGCCAGGAACGAACGACGGGAAATGAAGGACTCGGATCGATAATGATCAAACTGCTAACGACATTATGTAATGTCCAAACCGACACATTAATTGTTAAATTGAAGACTGTTACGTTCTCATTTGTGGCAAGTACACAATCCAGTTAATTGGAAATCTATGTGTTGTTAATATCGTTTTTGTGATGGATTTGAACTTGACATGATGTTACGATGTTTGCTTTTATTAGATTTTACGCAGAGTAAAGCGTGGGAGGTTAATAATGGAAATTTATGTATTATTAATTCAAACACTATTACCCCCTGCAAAAGAGGGTTAAATGAAGCGTAGAAAGCTGAAGGGTGACGAGACGCCGTAGCTATTCTAGCAAAATATCAACGGAGTTAAATTATTCCGTAGGGGTTTATGATGTGTAAACCGGGAGTTAAAAATGCCTTGGGTTTCCTGCCAAATGACTCCTTTGGCAACTGGGCTCAGCCTTGATTTGCAGGAAGTAGAATGGAAAAAATATCTATCGTTTTATCCACGATCCTGGCAAAGATTTGACGACTGTTTGGATAGGAATGTATTCACCGGCGCCCCTTCACACGGGCACGAGTCTGTCGCAATATGGTGGAATTATTCGCTCTTTTACTTGCCAAAGCAATAAGTGGTGAAAGGAACCTGCAAAAATATTTTAAAATCCGCAGGATCATTTTGCAATGTTTAAACAGTCAGGGCTCAAAGGATTTTAAGAAAAAATATCACATTCAAACAACAAACCATTTGTCTTTATGAATTATTACTGAAATAATTTTCTTCAAAAATTCTACGTTTTATATATTTAACGATGTCAAATATTAAATAAAAAACAGGCATAAAAATATATATAAATATAAATAAAAATGAGTTTAAAGGGCTCCCCATGAATAAATCCCGAATTATAAAACCAATTCCGACAATCCCCATTCAGGGACTTCCTTTGAGTAAAAAAAGCCGCCCACTTTCAAAGAATTTCCAAACCATACTACCGTTCCCACACTGTCAATGTGTCATTTCAAAAAACATCGGGATACAAATTCACAACGTACAATTTTTTTTTTATTACTTGTACACTTAACAAACATGACAATACAAGAATAACACCTCAATTGATGCGAGTGTGAATACTTTGATCATACAAAAATTATGTTTCATATTAACATAATCATATATATTTTTCATGAATAATTTTTTAAGGAAATGTCTCAACAACATGCAATTGTAATGTACGCAGGTATTGAAGATGATTCGATGAAAGGTCGAAACGTAGGCAATTAACTGAAAGAGGTTTTTTTTTGTTTTCGATAAATTTAACCTGTCCTGACCGCTCTTCGCTAAATTCAACTCTAAACAACACATATTTTTGTGACATTTCTTTCTCACATTTATTTTTCCTATTGTCTTTGAATGTAAAAGAAATAAGACAGAAAATTTTCAAGGCGGAAATAATTACAACCATTACAGTGAGAAGTTTATCCCTGTTGTTTTACAATTAGGCTATTTATAATATTTAACTATATATAAATAATAAAATAATGATTATTCGGAGACCGTGGTCTGATGTGATGTACGTTTCTGAGAAACATTTTCTTTATCGTGCCAACGTTTCGATCATTATTGAGATCATCTTCAAGGCCTGGGATTTACAAACATTTTTTTAAATTTACCAAATAAATGTAGGATGTGGAAAACAGTGAATTTATTCAATGTAAAAAATATTTTTTGAAATATTCAATCAAAGTATTTTTACTCAGTTAAAATTTTTGTTTTCTGCGTACTTGTGCCATTCTTGAGTGTCGTGTTGAGTGTGCTAGTACGAATTTTTCTGTCTTATGTTTATGTACGTTAGAGTTTGAAGGGGTGTGAAGGAAGTCGGTATAGACAGACATTTTTGTATAAAGAGTCGGCATCTTTGAGCTGAAAATAACCGACGGTGGGAAAAAATGTTGGTAATTGTTCGGCAAGATTACCCTTTCAGGATTATATAGACGGGGATAATTAAGAAAAGTAAAACTGAATTGTTGAAAAAATATATTAAGTACAAATTTTTGATATGTGGGATGTAAAATGAATATTTATATTATAAGTTTTGTGTGGTGTGAGGATATATGTATGTTATTGATATTGAATGGGATTACTGATATAGGCGTACCTGCATTAAATATAAACAATGTTTGTAAATCTGAGGCTTTGAAGATAATCCTAATAAAGATCGAAATGTTGGAACGATAAAGCAAATGTTTTTCTAAAACCTACGTCACACCAAATTTCTAAATAATTATAGATTAATGGTCACTAATCACCGCACATTATAAATAATAAGAACAAAAATTTCCCTCCAACTGTTATATTTTAAATATCATGCTATAATTTGTTTTTGCTTTAATTGTACTTCAATTGTCACTATGTAATTATTCGTATGTTGTTAGTAAGTAAAGAGAAAAAACGTAAATTTACTTGTTACTTTGTATTTATTTGTTAAAACTCCTATTCGCCTATTTATTTGTTGGTAAAGAATTGCTATGAAAATTAAAATATCAAGATAAATTATTATTGTTAATTTACGTGTTTTTATTAAATAACTTATTACATATGTTGAAACTTGAACGATTTCCTTACAAAATCCATAATTGTTTTCTGTTTTTATTTACAATGTGTGTACACTCGTTTGATCTGAAAAAACACCATCAACCTGGCAGACGGACTAATGCCCATTGTCATTTGTAAATTTAAATGTAAAAACGAAAATGTATAAAGTTCAATAAATTTACTTCTTTAGATTTTGCAACTGATGAAGAAGAAGTTTGGAACACTTTCCTCACTCTGGCTGCAATGGATCTTTCAAGAGTTCGGTGAAAGAACCTTCTCCGGAAAATTATGAAATCACATACTCCATGATTACAAATCTAACTGCAGAAGGAGAAGTAAAGCTTTTGGAATTATTTAACGCAATATAGGGGTCGGTCTTGAGACCCATTGCTACGCCGGGTAAAGATCCTCCCAGAAAATTACAGACCTCTGTCACATCTTGTCTCAGCAAGGCATTGGATCCCATGATTAACAAAAGGTTAAATTGGTTTATTGAGAAAAAAGGTCTGTGCGTTCAATACCAGGCTGGGTTTAGAAATTACTTTTGCTCTGAAGATCATGTAGGGCTTCTTGAAAGCGCTGTTCAGAACACTTTCTTGGAGAGAGAGAATGATTTAGCTGTCTTCTTTGACCTTGAAAAACTATACGATTTGGCATTCGGGGCAAGCTATGATTGGGGTTTATAAGAGAACATAGCTGAACTTTTAAAAAGCTTCCTCGAAATGAGGAGCTTCCCGGTGAGATTAGGTGCCTCCTTATCTAGTACGTTCATTCAAGAAAAGGGATTCCTCAGGGTTTGGTTCTGGGTGTCACTTTATTTGCTATCGCGGTAAACGATCTGGCTGATTATATATAACGATTACTTTTATTAATTATTACAGTTAAGTATCCATTTAGTACATTATGTATTAAAATAAGAATAAAAAATATATTATTAGGAATGTTTTTCTAACGATAAATTTATGTATTATCAACAGCAGTTGTAAAATAAAATTTCAATTTTTATTACGAGTATGAACAAAGTATATTATATTGTTATTTATTTTTGAATATTTTTTCTAGATGGATAATCCGTACATTACTACAAAATTTTCTGTGTTTGTCTGGTAATAATGATTGTTTAAATCGTTAGGATTAAATGATTTTTTTTTTAATCTGGAGGCTGAGTTCTGTCGTGTGACTTTTACTCATCGCAATATACATTCTTCGTTGTTTTTGTCACCAGACATGCTTCTCCATTTTCGCCAACTTAAGTTTATTAAAATAAAAAACAATTCTTTATTAGTAGTTATAATTGGTAATATATTGTCTTTACAACACAGCTGTAATGTAAAAAATGCGGTCTCGCTGGTATTCGCGGCGCCCAGGGTATGCTAAACCATTATGACTCCGAGGTCTTCCCAAACTGTAGAGCGTCGCGCCGTGCAGTTTCGTAGCCATTTACTATCAAAATAATTTCACTGCAAACTCGGCAAAATTGTCTTGTCCATTTTAATTATTTAGATCTATTATTTTAAATTTTTAGTTTGAAAATAGTTAGAACAAATAGTACTACTGTGCTTTTAGTAGATTTGTTTTTTTAATAAAATGAAAATGCTTCCAACAAAAAATTCACAACCGGTGATAACATGCGCGGTTCACTACAACCGAATATTCTCCAATGAATTGTCCTGTTCATAAATAAGTATAGGTTAACGGGTAAAATAAATAGAGCCGCTTGCAGTCAAATTGAAATTCACTGCCCCTTTAATTAAAGGCTGTTGATAAAATTGGAAAAAGGATAATTAATAGAAAATTCTTTTTGTTTTTTGATACTTTTCATAAATGAACAACACATTTAATAATAAACCGAAATAAAACTGGTGTTGATGTTGAGAAGAATATTCTCTGAAATGAGTACTTTCACGTAATTGTATTCTTAGCATATGAAAAACTTTTAACCTGATTTGGAACATTTATCCGGGAGATAGTCAAGAAAATGTGGACTAATTTTGAAAAAAGAATAAGTTTTAGAACTAGAGCATTAAGTTATTGACATTTAATGTTTTTTATATTATTATGTTCGTATTCACAAGGAAAAAAATAAATAAGCGTCTTGTACCACCAGGGAGATCATTGGATATCTTCACGTACACCTCACCTATGTATATATATACGGCTATATAAATTATTATTTTAATAAAGTTAATATTTACAACTTACCATTTATAATATGTGTGTACGTATTTTTTTTCTCGAGAAGATTAACGGGGAAAATTTTATGTAATGAATTTTGACATGGACAAATTCATAATTAATAACACCTGGAAATAATTTTACGACGCAAAGTACAACTAATCATCTGTTGTAATAGATGTTAATCGTTGGAAAACGTCACTAGCTCATGTAATCGCGTGATTAGCAACAACAATCCCTTATCCAGCACGGCATCTCCTGGATAAGAGGGGTTTTGTACCGATTATAATTAAAAACGTAATTGAGACGTTGTGGGATTTTCTTAACACCTTATCCCTATTTCTTCCCCTTCTTCAGGTCTTTTCGTAATTTCACGCATGGCCCAACCGGAGCAATCCATCATAGGCAAGTGGCATGTTGACGCTTTTCCGTGGGAAAATGACGCCTCGACGTGTACTCGAGATAAAGATACTTCACAATTATCGTTTCCCCCCTTTAGAGTTGCATGTGGGAAAGTAGTTGTTTGCCGTTGCGATCAGTCAAAACGGCATGGAACGACATGCCTATAAGTCGGCACATGAGTGACATCTCGGCCTCTTTTTGTAAATAACAACAAGAGAATCAATAATATTTGATTCCCTCATATTTTCTTATATAGTAAAAACGGGCTGGTAAAAAAGAAAGGATTTACTAGCGTAATATACGGTGTAATATTAAAACAAATATTTTACTGAGAACAGCTTCCGAATATATAAGAAAGAGCCAGAATTTTAATGCACTTCAGATCCTCAACTCACCAACGATGAAACATAACATAAACCTAATATTAAACAAGGATAATAATGTGTAGAGATTAGTGACCGTTAACGGATAATTATTCAAATATCGTGAGATGCGGTCTGTTTTTGTTGTAGGTGATTTGTTATTGTGTTAATGCATTTTGTTCGTGTTATATCTTTATCTTCTTCTGTTTTTGTGGACTTTTGGATTGCATAGTCTACATCCGTTATTAATTTAGCTGTTGGGAAGTCTGTTTTGTTGTAAGGAATAGAGTGTTTGGGACCTAATGACAGGAAATTCTGGATTTCTGGGGGGATATTAATTTTGGTTAGGTTTAGGAACCATTTGTTTGTGTTAGCGGGTTTTGGTTTGTTGATTAGATTATTTAATTTTTTGATGTGTTTATTTTTAATTTTGTCAAAATGGACATTGTATGCATCTTGTTGATGTGTGTAAAATTGTTTTAAAATGTCTGTAGGTATTATGTTGGCGGCACTGAGTTTTAATTTGTGTATTTTATGTGTTAATGTCTTGATGTTTTTGATGCTGGTGGTGATTTCGATGTTTAAGATGTTTTGTTTGAAATTTGTTGTGGCTTTATGTATGTCGTTGATTCTAGTGTTTGGTTGTGTTAGTGTGGCATTTGTGAAGTTGAATATGTTTTTGATATGAGTAGGGAATACCTTGTGTTGTCTACATTTCAGCAAAAAAGTTCTCTGATTGATGGCCGATGCGAGTTTTTTCTCATTGTTGGCGATGTCCTTCAGAATACTTTTAGCTGTGTGTCCGTATGTGGATTTTGTTCGTAGAATCCCATAATCTTGGTTCTTCTCGTGTAGAAATGTGTAGAGATTAGTGACCGTTAACGGATAATTATTCAAATATCGTGAGATGCGGTCTGACCGCATCTCACGATATTTGAATAAGGATAATAATGGTCAAAACATTTTTATTTACGACAATAACGATAAAATATTAGAAAGTATCAATAATGTTAATTGGGGTAACATTTTTGTGTCTTATCATTATTTATGGGTCGGTCCATAATCTGACTATGTACGTTCTTAAATATTTTTTAACTATCGCAC
The DNA here is from genome assembly GCA_039619505.1 of Cimex hemipterus. NCBI lineage: Eukaryota > Metazoa > Arthropoda > Insecta > Hemiptera > Cimicidae > Cimex > Cimex hemipterus. Next base: position 24,347,985 of record CM077106.1, on the reverse strand, counting down.
TTCGTTTTCATAAATCTTATAATTTTTTTTTAGATTTCGATTTGGAAAGCTGCAATGGTTATCGCCAGTACACACTTTCCATGTTTTTCTTGTCTTTCAGGCATTTTAATTCTACTAATTTGTTTTCTTCATTCTCCAGCAAAATTGTAATCAGAACAAATAAGAATTATTACCGACCTAATCATTATTTTTTTTCTAAACGCTCTACAACAAAAATACCATAATATAACAAAGAAGAGAAGAAATATAAGAAAGAAACAACACACGTTATTTAGGTTATCGCATTCAGGTATTTATTCCAGAATTTTTTATGTTACTCGGAGCAACTGGCATAACTACTCCACTCACGCTAATAAACATATTCACACATACTCTCTCAGATTACTTGACGTTTGTTGGGGTAATTTGGGATAAATACCTCCATGCATCGTAATAAATTACATTCACACAGGGTTAGTTGATATTTCGTTGAGAGAGCATAGGCATATTCATTCCAACTAATAAATTAAATTCACGTATTATTCGCTCTATCACAGAGTACTCCTTGTATCTATCATTGGACAATAATTTGGGTAATTTGAGAAACAATTATTTTTCCACGCTAAAACACAATAATCAAGCTACCCTGGATTTTTTGATATTCCTTAAGGCGATAGATAAAAGCCATCTATACAATAACAGCTTATAAATTAAATTCAGACATTCATTGGCTCTACCTCACAATACTCCATATTTCTTAGATTCTTTATATTTTCTTATTTATATTTTAAATTTGGGAAATCTAGGTCATTTCAGCCCCAAACTAAGTCTATCTTTTTTTTACCCTTTCAAACACTACATTCATACAAATAAATACGACATCGGCCGCGAACAAATACTCATAAGCTCTCAACGTTCGACGGTTGATGATGACGTTATATTTCAACCTCACCCCACGCCATTCACGCAAATAAATACATGCACTCAGACAAAACATATCGACAGACAACACATAAGGCATATTATATACAATAAGGAAAACCCAATTTCGCCTCAATTTATTTTTCTGGTTCTTCTAACAGATTTCCACCTGAAGAAAAGAAAAGGAAATTCACAAAATATTCAATATTTCGAAGATAAACGGGAATAATTTTCTCCATTCACGCAAATAAATAAATTGAAAATTTAGATCGTTAATTTTTTGCAATATTGTACAATTGTTTACAATCCTAATGCAATAACGTCTGAATATATAATTTTTTATTATATATGTTTGTTAAAATAGTTGTGTTAATTGCCGTTTAATGATCCCGATTCTTATAGCAGTGCCGTTTTGCTATGCAATAATGCATTTTTCAACAAATTTTATTACAGTTCATCAATTTAATTATGAGATACATCTAGGAATTATTGGATCACATTTTTAAATAACGGTCAATGTTTGTTTTTAACTTTAAACTTTTTAACATTAAAAAATATCTGTTTATTACCATTTAATTTGTGGTCCATTAATAAAACCTTCAAAACAATTTTTTGTCATACATTTTTTTAAACTTGGTCAATGTTTTTATTAGAAAGGAGAATAATCAATTAATTTTCGAATTGAGAGTGTCTACTGTTTTAAAATAATAAAATTAAGAATAGGTAAAACGATTCTAAATAAATCTTTGCAAAGTTTCAACCCGAAGTGTTTAAAAATGTATAAATATTACAAAATGAACGAAATAAAAATGACAGGTTTTAAACTCATAATTTTAATTATGCAAATTCGAATTTAGGTATTCCGAATTATTAGTATTAATAATAAGTCTTACAATAATAAGATGTTCTATATTCCTTAGGGATTAACCAGAAAATGTCGTGAGAAAGGAAACAGATACGACATTCTCGGGTGAAACTTTATTTTTACAGCTTGTAATTTGTGTCAACTTTTGTATGCAAATCGTATTTATGCAAAGCATGGTTTTGCGCCGGTGGTATTTTTCCTAAAAAAAAAAAATCTAGCGTTATTTTCAGCACATACACTGTGTTGAAAATTGTACGTTTCTATACGTGAATATCGAAGAAAATATTATTATTTCCCTTGTCCTTATCACATTAAAATGATGGATAGTAATGAAATACTATAACGGAAAGAAAACGATAGTTTTTGTTTTTCGCTCAGAATAAATCATTCTCAACATCTGGTTGGACATTAATAATGCGCAATTTATTACGTTTGTTTGCAAATGACACGCGAGCTGTCGGGTCGAAACTATTTATTCAATTTATGCGTCTTTTAATAAAAGTCATTGTTTTAAAAAATATGCTAATACTTTTAATAGTATAGTATTTTATGTTATATATTAGGTCGTATGTAATTTACATTTAGAAACTTTTAATTTGCTTTCCTGTACTTCAATTTCTAAAAATTTATCGCAAGGTGTTTTGCTGTTTTTATTTTTAATTGTATATTCAAACTTATACAGTACGTAGATTTTCAATTTTTATCATTTCCTCATTCATATGTATATATATATATATATATATATATATATATATATATACATAAATATATGATACACTGTCTGTCTCTCATGTACATGATGGATGTGATTCTTAAAAAAATTACTCTTAGTTACGCCTCTCTTAAACGTATAAAATTTCTTTTAAATATTACCTGCTTTGCTGCCACAAAGAGGTCGCTGATCAGTCATAACGTTGATCTTAATTTTAAAATAAAGTCCATCGGTGTCACTATGCAGTTTATAAATGAAATCCAATTATATCGGGGATAATTTACGTGTGCCTTGGGAAACCTGAGAATCTTGTTTTACAATCTCTTCAACTTAAGTTGGTGCTGAATTGCAAAACTGAAGTAAATAGATTAGGTATGCAAAATAAGGACACCCTGTACAGGGTCCCAGGACGTGTGGGGTCGAGGGCAACGGGAGAAGAGGACGCCCTAGCAAGGAAATTTGCGACCATATCGCTGATAGGTCCTGCCATTTTCTCGCCCATTCACACCATTAGTCCCTTTGACAAAATTAGAAAAAGGAAGAGGGAAAACACTAAAATTCACTGACTGTACAAAAACAATCCAAGACACTTACAGCAAATTTTGAAAGAAAAGAAAAAATGAAGTAGAAAAATCTTTGAATCGTTATTCGGTTACGAATCCTGTTGCTGGGATTTTACCAGAAACTGCGGTCTAACCATATGAAAACATATTGAACAAACTGTGCCGCCACATTTGCCAGTAGTATGAAACGATTTGAGATCTAACAGTAGAAAAAATTCAACTACTGACACCAATTTAGTTCTTGATTCACTAGTATGCTCCAAAAAGACGCTGTATATCAGACCCACAGGATGATACGTCTTCATCAATATCTCTTCAACTTTATTAAATTAGGGCGTCGGTAAAAGTTGTAGAAGCCGAGGAACAAAGTAATGTAGTCTTATCCTAGAATTATACAGATATTATGTGTACGTGAAGAGATTAGAAACCGTTAATTGATAATTATTCAGATATCGTGAGATGCGGTCTGGTATGATGAAGGTTTCAGAAAAACATTTTATTTATCGGGCCAACGTTTCGATCTTTATTGAGATCATCTTCAGGGTTCGAAGTGTTTGTTTTTTGTGTACTTGGGTGCACTCTAAACACGACACTCAAGAAAGGCACAAGTGCACACAAAAACAAACACTTCGAACCCTAAAGATGATCTTAATAAAGATCGAAACGTTGGCACGATAAATGAAATGTTTTTCAGAAACTTACATCAAACCAGACCGCATCTCACGATATCTGCATAATTATGTATATGTTTGCCGAAAGTTCAAGTATAAAAAATTTGAACAAAAAATATTGTGCTTACATAATTTACTACAAATGTCATCGTCATTTTTGAATTTACATGAACGATCACGTACTATGTTATATGCTAAAATCAAACCATTCAAAAAATTAATATTAGAGAAGCAGAGGGGACGTCGGTGGCCGCTACGGTTTAGGCGTTGACACGGCGCTCATCTCTGTAAGGGAAATATCCCGGGTACGAATCCAGCGGCCCTGCATGACAAATGGGCTTTTTTTAATCAAAAACACCGGGACCCTTAGAGTTTACATGACTTCTGATATTACTAACCCTCGTAAAAAAATCATAATAATAATTATAATAAGGAAGCAGCAAACAATTTTGAAAATTATTGCAGTTTTTTTCGATATATTGGGAATACATTTTGTCTAGAAATAATAAATGGTGACGTGAGTATATTGTTCTGTGTGTTATGAGAATATCTTTACAAAAATGTAGTTCCTACTCACATTAACATTTTTTTAATATCTTAATAGTATAAAAACAAACTTTATTTATTATAACGTAAAATTATATTACGGGAAAGAATTATTTATTTCGAGGAATTCCTTTAGATATTCTAGTATTTCCGACCTTAAAGATGGTCAAAATTCACACTAAAAACCAATACATCCTTTTATAATTTTCCATGTCAAATTATAAAATAATGAAAACTCACATAAATTTCAATTTTTTAGTATCTTTATCGTATACATGGAGTTTCCATAAAAGAAAAGATTAAATCAATTTGTTGTTAGATTTGAAAATATTTTTTGTCCGAATTGTCCGTGAATATTTCGTCACAAAGTCGGGATAATCGAGACCCCCCCATTAGTAACCCTTTTATTTCATAAACTTCATTCTTAAATTTACAATAATTAGATACTAGGCATATATTTAACAGACTAATTGTTTAATTTTTTACAAATTCGTTAATAGAACTGTCCGGAAATATTTTGATAAGGTTTGTCTATTTTTCAACAGAGATATTGGTCAATGAATTGGTAAAATCAAATAACAATGAAACACAGTAATTAGGTATATTGATGTATTTTAATTTTTTATTAATTTTAAAGATTTTTTATACGGAATTTAGTTTTGAAATTCGTGTGAGTTTTAGTTATCTTATCAATTGTCATCGCGACTTTTTGGTCTCGAGAATCAGAAAAGGGAACTGCTTACTTATTGGTTTGTTCGTTGAGTTTTGACAATACCTTACAAAATTGGGTGTTTCTAGTTTATTGGTATTAAGTATTTAACTCCATAACGGTAATTTGAGAATAAAAGGTCGCGATTTTTCTTGACAATTTGAACTTTAGCTTGTAATTTTATGTTGAGATCTTTTTTTTATTTCATTACAATCGTTATTGCTTAGAAATCCTTCGACTTTAGAAACGTATTTTTGATGTTCAGTGATTACTATACTTTTTCCTTTATTACCTTATCAAATAAAGTATTTGTTACTTTTTAACCTTTTATCAATATACTTAATTGTACATGGGATATAAAATTTTTCGTCGTTTAGATTTAACAAGTTTTGTTTTTTGTTTACTTCATCAAATTTATAATTTATACTTGTATTTATTTTACAACAAACTACTGATGAATCAAGGGTTAATAATATTTTTTATGTAATTCAGTTTTTGAGCCAAATTGTAAGCTTTTATTTAATGAAATGTTTTCTTCTTTATTTAGTATGTTGTTAAGCTTATAACATTCGGGTAAAATTTAATTGGAGATGTTTACTGTTTATGAGCCTCTTTATGTTCAAGTGTATTTTCATCTTAAAAATAATATCCAAGATATCTTGTTTTTTATCAATGATAAATTTAACTTTTGATTGCGTATCTTAAGCAAATTTACCCCATTTATGAGACAATAATGAGGCAAACCTAATCTGTACGAGATATTAAAAAAAAGACTTTTGTATCTCTTAGTCTGTACACTTTATGTAATTCATTATTTAATATGGTTTTATGGCAATCACGTTGTAAGCGAGTTGAATAGTTTTTAATATTTAAATTAGCTAGCCAGAGGGGATTTTTTTTGTTTAGGTTAAATTGCAAACGGTGAGAATTAAGCAGAGTGGTTGACTTTTGAGCTTGAAGGTTTTAAATTTATAATAAAGTTTTAAGAGTTTTTGTTTGATCGCCGATTTTAAGAGCAGTTAGTATTAGTTATTGTGTTCCATTTCATTAAAGCTTAGGCTAGAAAATTTATGGAAATGATAAATGTTGGAATGAACATGTTCTTTCTTTAGAAAAATATAGCTCCTACTAATTGTGGAGTAGGAACTACCTTTTTTTTACATTGTTGTTTGTTAATTGATCATTAAAACCTTGTGTTTCTTTAAAATATGAAATATTTCTCGGTTATTTTCCTTGAGCTTTAGATTTACAAGTCAATTACCATGGGATTCCGTTTTGAAGTAGTACGAATAATTTTTGTTGAATATTCAGAAAAGTTCGTATCGATTTCGTTGTCTATGCCAAAACAAATTTACACGAGTATGTATTAACCAACTTGTCACCTATCAAACTGCAGATTATACGTGAAATACAACATTATTCGGTGGATCAGTCTATTTTTAAGCCGTGCGCTCAACCCACCGACACATGCACTTGCTCTAATGGGCCCGAGTTTCTATTAAGGTAATTGCTCTCGACAGCACGGACTCAAAGTCCTATCCTATATCCCTTTAATTGCGCACAGTTTAAGTGAGCCAACGGGACCGCAAATGAAATAAAAACGAGGAGGCAGCCCACTTTGATCGAGATAGAAAACCCATTCGTCCGTTATTTGCCCGCACGTGTGGGTAAACAGGCTGTAAGCGAATCAGGCTCGTCCGATCTCGTTGTTCCTTTTCCGATGGACGCGTTTCGCCTTCATTAGTTAAGTGTGAGAGGAAATTAGATTGCTATTTTATATTTGTTTACTTTAGCAAATTTCTTTGTTAGTTATTATTTATGTGCACAACCTGCAATCATCGCAACATTTCAGCATTAACTTTATTAATGTTTTTATGCTTTTATCCTAATTCTTTACTCACTAATATTATTCTTGTTACAATTGTTTACCACATTAGTTCAAATTACTGAAAGATTTCGATCTAAGAAAAAAGTACAAATTTGTTAACAACACAATTTTTCCCATTCAGGTTTCCTGTTCTTAAATGTTCCCTGAACGTTCAATTATTGCACTTATTTATGGGAGATCGGTATTAATTTATGCGTCATCTTTTAAAAGTTTTATCATCAAGATTAATTTAATTAATTTGCAGAGACTGCAATATAAGTTTGTAAAGTTTTCCATGGATGCAACCATCCAGACACTAATTATCTCTCGTGTAATTTATTTTATTTTATACAGGGTGTTCCGTGAATAGCAGTCAGTATTTTAGAACGTTATTCTATAAGTTAAATCTGACGGAAATACCCTATTGTTTATAGTCTCATTTTCATTTTTATTGTAGAATTTTTTTCAACTTTTCACAATTTTTTCGAATAAAGATCTCATTTCAAGAATTTTAATCGAACTGCAAATTTGTTTATGTAAATGACAAGAACAGAAATATATCATGTAAGATTCTTTTTTTAAATTAAAACCTTTAGGAAACAAAGTACAAAAGCAGTTAGAAAATAAAATTTTACGGGTTTTTAAATGTTAAAATTATGAACGTTTTTGAAGGATGGCATCTTGACATCATTTTTATATATACAACATATTATATCTTTATATGGTATAGTATATTACATATTTTTACATATTTATATAAAATTTATATATTCTGTGATTTTTACATTTGTAATCAAGTTTAATAATATTTTATAAGATACAGGGATTTCATGGGAAAAATTTGAGAAAGTTAAACGTTCGTTTTCAACATATAAATTAATTAATCTTTCTAAAGAACGGTATTGGGTGAACGATTAAATTATTGAAATAGGTCACTTGGTCAATCAGACGACGAAATCTAAGGGATTTATATAATTTAATGTTTTAATCTTTGTATTTAATCAAGATTACAATTGTAAAATCTGATAACTTTCGGAGGTGTGTCAATACCCTTTCCATTTTTTGAATTAATGTTTTTAATGGGTGGTGGTTAGTGGCCGTTAATCGATAGTTATTCAGAAATCGTGAAAGGCTGTCTGTCGTGATGTAGGTTTTAGAAAAAAAGCCTTTATCGAACCACGTTTCGTCATTATTGATCATTTTCAGTGCTCAAAGAGATTGTCGTGTAAAGAGTGCCGATGAACTATATGACACGCAAGGATGAAACAATTACACTGAAGACAAAACCTTTGAACCCTGAAGATGTTCTCAATAAAGACCGAAACGTTGGCACGACAAAGAAAAGATTTTTCTCAAACCTATTTCACACCAGACCGCATCTCACGATTTCTGAATAATGTTTTAATAACGAATTAATATTTTATGTAAAGAGTTTTCAGCAGCAGAGGTCAATCAATCAAGCCGATGGTTTTAAAAAATAGCCCCGTTTGAAATTTGAAAATATTGCCAAAAGAGCAAAAATTCAAAAGCTGTTGATCCTATAATTTGGTGTACGATTGGTTCAAGTCTGAGTGTTTAGAAAAACAACGGTCGTTTGTTCGATTCCCGCAGGTGGCATTTGCTTTTTCATTATGACCACGACCTTAGATTCAATAAAAAGTATTCGGTAATTATGACCCCGCTAAATAATATACAAACAAAGTGTACTATTTGATTTTTAATAATAAACGTTTAAATCATGGAAAATAATTTTGAAGGGTACATCATACATGAGGGATGTTTTCCGACTGTATGGAGTCTACTCAGTACACAGGGAAAACATCAGTGGAAATTTTAAATCTGTCCTAATGTTTATACACCCGGTTGGTAGATTAATGCGAACATATTCGGAAACAATCAAAACTAATATTTAAGCACAAACAGTGGTTGAACAAATACCGCGCGTTTAATTTATTTTTGTACGTATATATCAAATTTGACATTCGGACATTTTGTTAAATCAATAATTTTGGTAACATGAGGTGCAAGTTAGTTTACATATTGCGGAGGGGTAAGGTTTGGGCCCATAACAATGCCATATTGTGCCAGAAGTACTTCAAACAAGTGGCTTTCGTTAAGTTCTTGCGTAAGGAGTGTGCTCCATCAACAAACTCTTAAGACTTTCAGCCCTGGTAGACAAGAGATAAAAGTGTCCTTTCAAAACAGTCATAAAACAGCAGTTCTAAACCACTACAAAACATAGCAAATTTATAGATATTTACGTACCGTGTACTTATTGTTTTATTTATAATTTTATATTTTTATTTTTAAATATAAGAAGATCTGATTAGAAAGTTGTACAAAAATATTAAACTTTTTCCAAATATTTAATAAAACTTGATAAACATCATCAAAATGTTTGTGCATGTGCGAGTTTGCGATGAATAACGCCTGTAGTGTAAAATGCTTAAGATAATTATTCATTATTTTATATTGAAGGGCTTGATTAGGAAATTGCCCGTGTGTTTTATTTATTTGTTTATTATTATTTTAATGAACATTTGTTTCAATCGATTAATAGGGAAATTAAAACACACAAAATAATATGTAAATATAATAGTCTTATGAATTATTACAATTTATTAACGTTTTAATTGAGATAAAAAGTCACCGTCACGAGCGGGATTCGAACCCTCAATCTTCGGCTAGAAAGAAGCCCAGCGAAAGGCTCTGCCATATGACTTATAGTGACTTATATGATCTCAACCCATCATCAGGGTATTAAAACCTATAAATTGGTCAAGCGGACCGCAAAACCCAGTGAATTATTTATTATGTTGTAATGTTTGAGTTTACTACCATTGGTAGGATTCGAATGATTAACAATTGAATGCTCAACACGATTTAATTAGTTAAAAAAAGTAAAAATTATAATTTACAAAAACTTTTATTGGAAAATTCCATTTTGAATTTTTTTAGTTTTAGGCTTATTTCCGTAAGTTCAGTTGTCCTCATTTCAAATAAAAATAATCTACTTAGTGATTTCAATTAGATCTCTGCAAAATTTTATTATGCTATTCCTGGAAACATACTTTTATAATTTTGATTATATTTTGCTGTAGTAATATCATATTTTCTTCAATAGGTCAATTTCTTTCATTAATATGAAACAATTTTATTTTTTAATGTAGAAATGAGTCAATAAATAAATATTTACATGGAACATTTCTTCATCTTAGTGGTTTTTGTAATTAGGACTAAAAGTAAAATACATTCTATTTTACAAAAATGCTAATCTATTTTTATTCAAATTAACACCGTAATTTGGGAGTTCCATACTTCTTGTTATGTCACTGATTTCGTGGTCCGTGTGACCAATTAATATAACACAATTAATTACGGTTTTTAGGTGAGATGAAAAAAAGTTAATGGCACGAGAGGGATTCGAACCCACGACCTTCGGCTAGATACGCCGCTGCTCTACCACCTGAGCTATTGTGCCATTAACTGTTTTCATCTCAACTAAAAACCGTAATTAATTGTGTTATATTAATTGGTCACACGGACCACGAAATCAGTGAATTAATGATTTAAAAAGAAGTATACTTCACTAAAGCTCTCCGTCGCCATTTCAATGTCGTCGAGAATCCAAACAGATTACACGATATTTGAAATATGGCAAAAGGAGGCAAAACTCGTATGGTTGAGATGGGGAGTTGATGTCCGAGAGGATCGAGGTCACGATAGCTCAGGTGGTAGAGCAGCGGCGTATCTAGCCGAAGGTCGTTGGGTTCGAATCCTTCTCGTGCCATTGACTTTTTATCATCTCAACTAAAAACCGTAACTTCTTGTTAAGCTCTGTACACTCGACGATGCGCAATCGGTCAATTTTTTATCAGTGTAAAATTAGGTTGGTCATTTTTTAAATTGGAGCTGTTACAATTTATCCTAGTATCAAATCACACAATTCGTTCCTTCATTTTTTTAGTTTAATCCTCCTCTCAAGATCCTGCGGTTTATCATGCCCGAGCATTCTTTAAAATTCCACCTCTTTTGTATTTCAGGAATGGCGAGGTTTTAGGTAATAATTCAATTGTTTTAATTTTATTACTATTTTTAATTTTTTAATTTAATCTAAAATTTTTGAGCATTGTATAAATTCCAAAACAAGTTCGTAATCTACAATTTTCTATCATTGTATAAATCCAACAAAAATTTTAATCTAAAATTTTCTAGCAATGTATTAATTAAAAAAAAATAATCTAACATTTTCTAGCATTGTATAATTCCATATTTTTCCCACGTTCTACACGTATTTGTAAAATTCAAACGATGTTTATAAATCCCAGGCACGGAAGATGATCCCAATAAAGCTCCAAACGTTGCCACGATAGAGGAATGTTTTTCAAAAACCCACGTCACATCAGACCGCATCTCACGATCTCCAAATAATTGTTGTCTAAATACCACATATTATGTTTAAAATTAAATTATTTACTATCTTATTGCGTTAAGTTTAATTTTAGTGTTCGAAAAAAAAACCTTATGTGTGTTGCACCCCAGTTGGTGAAATTTTCTCACTTGATTTGGTTTTTTTCCGGGTTCTGGCTGGCCATAAATGATTGTGATGATGAGATTTGTATTATATTCGAATTACCAGGCAATCGGATGCTGCTTTGGTACAAAGGTTATGGACGTTTATAATAACTTCAATAACCCAGTTTAAACCATAGAGATTTGTGAAAAATTTCTATTATTCAATGTATCTCAAAGTAGCCCTGGATTTACACTATTTCCAATTTCCTATACTGCCTCGGATTGTCAGTCCATGCTATGCGGCCTCTTTGGCACAAAGGGTGCCGGCATTCAAAATTAGCTTTATAGTAAACTAATAATGAACCTGGTCGAACCAATTGTGCCCTTTAACAGAATATATCGGCCCATATTTATAGCCTGTAGTGTACAAAAATTTTGTTTAGTGCACGTTTTTTTTTATTCTTGTACGCAATCGAAAAACAAATATTGAGATAAAGAAACTCTAGCTGTCTTCAATAAACTCAAAAATAAGGTCGAAATATCGGGCCCAATGATTATTCCTTACTACATTGTCACCCTTATAAACCAACATGATTTGGATTAGTAAAAGTTAAGCGAATAAATAAAATGATAATTAGTTAAAATCTATCTATCTTAAGGAAGATCATCGAAAGTAATGATTTCTTGTCTACCGAATTTTGCGAAAAAAAAAGAAAAACCGGAATAAGCAATATGAAATCCAATTCACAAACAACTTTTTTTTAGTACGAAAATAATATTCATGACAAATGTGTTTAAAAGTTCAAAGGTTCGAACAGAAATTTGAGCATCAAATATATCTTGAATGTCAAAAGGTAAAATGATTGGTTACGAAAATGTGTAACAGATGAAACGACCACAAAGTTTGTTGATATCATTTTACTTAATTTGTTTATATTTATTACAATATGTGCCTTATTTATATAATGTAATGGGCTCGATTCACAAATGACACAGATCATGTGTCGTGCGGGGGTAAACAACCAGTCTTGGTTTAGTAGGTCGCGAAGCCATCTCCCTTTCAGGTAGGATTACAGGGGTTGTTTATATCTGAGAAAGATTGAGTAGCTCGGTTAGTGGAAATCATTTTGGGGAATTTTTTTATGGGGGAGGATCATTGGGAAGTTGATGTTTGTGACAAAATATGGGTCTTGACGAAGGATCGGAAGACTGTACATTGGAAGCATTATATCCTTTGTTTTATATCATTAAGGAGAAAAAGAGAAAATTTTGGTTTTAAATGTTTATTTCTGAAGGCGTCGATGGCCGCAACGGTTTAGGCACTGACAAGGCCCTCATCACTGTAAAAGTACTATCAGTATGGATGAAGGTCCGGGTTCGAATCCAACGGCCTTGCATTCGAACCTGACATATTTACAAATTTCTTTTCAAAAACATCGGCACTTTGAAGGTTTACATGACCTGAAGTTGCTAACCCTTGTAAAAAAGTTTATCTCTTACTTGAATCGTTTAAATAACAAAATAAATGCATTTTTTTAAAACGTCTAAACGAAAGCTACATGTAATTAAATTTTTTTTTATTTTTGTAGAAGGTTTAATTAATTTTTCTTATTTTTAAAGCTTTTTTGAAGTTGGTTAAAGAAAATTTTCACTTGCATGACGATTTGGTATCGTGCGGTGTTTTAAAGTGCATGGATTTTGTATAGAATAATAATAGCATGTTAAATAAAATAAAACTTTTAAGATTTTAAATTTTTTTAAATATGTCATACAATTGAACATTTTTTCTTTTTCAATCTAAAATTTTCTAGCAATGTATAAATTCATTTTTTCACATCCTGCATGTATTTGTAAAATTTAAACAATTTTTATAAATCCCAGGAACTGATGATGATCTCAATAAAGATCGAAACGTTGGCACGTTAAAGAAAATGTTTTTCTGAAACCTACGTCTCACCAGACCGCATCTCACGACCTACAAACAAACATTTTGTAACAATTAAAAAAAGGCTCAAATACGAAATATTGCACGATCCATTGTAAAATTATATTAAAAATGTAAACCAAAAAAGTTTGGTTCAAACATGGTACTGCGTTTTTAGCATTTTATTGAAATTAAATTTAAATATATTTTATTATCACGTATTTAAAAATTTAATGTTATGTACATACAGTATAGTAATGAAATAATACTTGAAATGGGGCTTAAACAAATATGGAAATTCCACACCTGCGATCTTGTTTTTATGTTAAGTTATTAAATTTGAAAGCAAATTCCATGTTTCCCAAATTTTTCTGCTCCTCTGCAGAATTTTTTGTTGTATTTGACGATGTTACTTTGGCAAATGAAAATAATTTATTGCTCATTATTGATTTCGGGACGTACGGTTCGAATTTCCTGAGGCAAATAGAGGTTGGCTGTTGCTGTGGAAACCAGTGTGAAGACAAGGCCCCTAGGTTATGAAGCATCTTATCGTATAGCGGTTCTAGTCTCAAATCTGACAGAACTGAGTTCATCGATTTTTAGATAACTTTTTTCTAAATTTCCAATGAAAGTTGCTACAAAAAACCTACACACCGAAAATTCAACTGCCATCGAAATTGTATCAAATGTATGTTATAATTTTGCGGTCATACGGTGAAAATGAAAAAAAAGTGGAAAATTCTTTTAGACCAATCTTAATTTAACCCGAAATTGGGCAATAATGAAATTTTCAATCTAAATAAATCGTTTATTAGTAAATCGAATATTGAAAGTTTCAAGTAATATTTAAATGCACTCTTTATGAAACATTCCATGCAAAAACCATCTTTTTTAAAATAATTTCCAAGTATATTACATTTTTAAAATACTGGGAAATTATGAAAAATGTGTTTTTCAATGGAATATTTCACGAAGATTGTATTTAAATGTTGATAACATAATATACTTTCAATACAGACATTTATAATTTGTAATATATTTTTATTTCATGGCCATCATATGGCCTCATGAGTTTTCTTACAAAATAACTGAAAAAATATTTTTGAAAACCTTATTTCTAAGCCTCTAAAACGTACCTACAGAGGACATTAACTGTTTACAGTTTTATAAAGTGGTTTTTTAACACCAACCCTTGAGTTAAAGAATGCCATATGGTTTTTTTAACTTTAAGCAATTTTTAGATCCAGACTTGCTCTGAAAACTCAATAGAAACTTTCCACTCGTTTATTACCTCATCGTAAAATTCTATTCAGATAGATCCTTTAAGGACAAATCAGAAAAATTTTCTTCTCCATCGTCTATGCCCCACTATGCGTGTGCAAGGCAACAATTTCGGTCCCCTTCTTTTTTTGGTGCTCACTGCCACATTCTTATCATTGTGGTATAAAATTCTTATCGATTGCAGACGATATTGCCATTTTTCCGCAAACTCAAACACAAAAAAGCTTTCGGAAGTCTTCAGGGCGATCCCTCCTGTTTGGTAAATGGTTCAGGAAGATCCTTAACAAATCCAACAATTTTTTTTTTTTCATTTCCGTATCTTCAATTTACACAGATTAGCTCCTCTCCCAGAAAGCAACGTTGTACGCTATTTCATGTTTTTATCGGCAAAAGTTCCTTGGAAATCACACGCTCTGTTGAAAAGAATGGAACTGAACCTACGATATAAACTACTGGCAGCACTACGTTGGAACCGATTGTAACTCTCACTAAAAAACAAACGCTTAATCTATCGCAGAAACTGTCTATTTATCATCGAATCCAGATATTGATATTCTATTTGTCCTCGAAACCACAATAATTCGATACAGACTTCTGCATAAAGCCCACGACCATCATTGAAACACCTTTCATCCCGAATCCTTTCTGATATTTTCTAAGTCGGCTGAAGTTCCAATAACCAAGCGTTTCCCATCCTCACGAGGAAAATGAATACGTCTGTGATTGAAGTGTAATCAATTCATTATTTATAAAACGTTATTTAAAAAAAAATATACTGACAACAAATGCTTGTAGCGCTCTAGCACGCTTGCTAAACAAGAAAAAAAAACAATCTTTTATGGTCGGTTCGGTCATACGATAGTCAAGTCCTTTTTTTAAATTCATTTGGTTTTACAGATTTCGGACCTGGACCTCCTTCCTGTGACAAGAACAGTTTAAAAAGCTACAAATCTTACATAATCTGTTCAAACTAAAATGTACAATTTTGGAATCAGAAACATTTTTACTAACAAATTTCAAATTAAGCGTAACTACGAAACCACGTCAAAATAGGTTAGCGTTTGGGTTAGGGTTATGTTAGATGTTTGAGGAAAAAATAAAATATGTCTGTTATAAACTATATTCACTTTAACTTGGTATAATTTAAATGATAAAAAATAAAAACAACTTACGTTGAAATTATAAGAATAATTATAATTATTAGGTCATTATTAACTAATTTCGAGTAGAATGGCATACACCATAAAAGAAAAATAATTAATGGCAGTATCTTGTCCATTTATTTCTGGATCGTATCATTTTCCTAGATATAAAATAAAATAAATAAATAATATCAAATGTTTAACCATATAAGATTTCAATTATACAACTTTAATTAAGAGCAAATCACTCATAAGGAAATCAAATAATGCATTTAACATTTTTAGGAGGTTTTGCACAAAAGAAAGATGTAGTGCATGACTGCATGAAAAACAAGCCCATTTGTAAGTAGATCGTAGTTGAATGCTTAGCCATTGGGTTAGAAGTTGTGATATAGCAAAAAATTATAAAAATCCTCGGTTTTGTGGAACACCTCATATTTAAGTCATTTCACTAGTCAATCTACGGGTTGAAGAATAAGGTACTGAATAATGCCAGAGCCCGGATATGTGTGCAATTGCATATACATTTTGCTTGCAATTATGACAATTTATTCCAACCATACCTACTTGGTTCAAATCTAATACTGCATATTAGATTCTGGCCCGCGTTACTGTTTTTTTATTTCATTTATTTGTTATTTACAACTACAAGTGTTGTATTAAGTAAATATGTCCGTAAATGGTGAATTTTCATTTGAGGCTCTCTTAGGAGAAGTTGCCCAGTGGTAACACTCCTTCACAATATCTTGTTCAGTCTTCACACAATGAGAAGGTCTCGGGGCCACTTTCGCTTGAATCGACTTCGAGAATTCTCAGGTAGTGTTGGAAATGATAAATTTCGTACGAATTTTGACGAATATGTTATGTGTTATGTGTGTGCTCAGCGATTGATGAAATTTGTTATATCGGGTATTGATGAGTTCGTGTACAAATGGGATGTGTAAGTCTTTATGGATAGCGTAATTTGAAACTTAAAAAGGAGCATTTATAATGTGACGGAGAATTTTAGATTGGATTGATTGGAGACGCTGGGAATTGGAATTCTTGGTTGAGCCCCCAAAGTCCAAGATAACGCACAAGGTCAGTGGTAGGCAATGGAATTACATTTATATTCACCGTAGGACAGACATTTTTACGTAGGGTAAAATTGATCTGTGTGCTCTTTGTTAGTTTACCTTTATTCTCAATATATCTACAGTGTATATGGAAAATAGAAAAGGACCAAGTATGCTTCCCTGAGGAACAACCGCCCTTATTCGTGTATAAGGTGAGAAATCAGTTCCCTGACGGACTCAACAAAATCGATCCGTCAGATAAAATCTACGTATAAGATGGTACGTATGAGGGAGGATGCTCCTTAATTTCCAAAGCAAGCCCGAGTGCCAGACTGGATCGACGGCTTGTTCTAAATCGAGAAAGACGCCCAGGCAATGCTGTTTTTGTTCGAGGGAAGAGGCTATATTGTCAGCAACACGATTTAATTGTTCAATTGTCGAGTGAAATGTGCGGAAGCCAATTTGATGATCTGGAATAATATTAGAATATTCAATTATTAGACGTAATCGTCGGAGAAGTATTTTTTCTAGTATTTTGGCAAGGATAGACAGGAGACTAATGGATTTTTTTTAATTTTTGTAATAGCTTTATGTACTATGCATGTTAGACAATGCAATAAAATAATGTTATGCGTATTTGTTTTGGGGGGAGGGTATCGTAAAAAAAATGTCCAGAGGCGAAGGCGGGAATTAAACCCGCGGGGTCTACGATCCTAGACCAACCTACCGCCTACCGCTGCCCCCTTATTTTTTTTCTTCTTCTTCTTCTTCATATTTGTAGAATATTTTATAAATTTTTTTTATTTGGAGAATACCGTAAATTGAAAAGATGTTTGATAACCTGATGATCGGTTGAGCTGGGATGTCACGATAGGTCGGCTGGCAGAGCAGCGGCGTATTTAGCCGAATGTCCTGGGTTCGAATGCCGTCGTGACACATCTTACATAAAGGTTAATTAATTGAAAAGAAATTATTTGTTCATTCGGACCCTGAACTCTAATCGATTTTTAATAACTTTTTCTTATTAGTTAGTAGCAGAACTTCTGATCTTTTTAGTGATTATGAAATTTTTTAAATAGAAATGGTATAATTTGCAAAATTAGTAACCAAGTTTATTTCACATAAAACCATCGGTTTATTGAGTGATAATTACATGTCATGTCATTAATTATCCCTTAATAATTTACCATATTAATTAACCATCTATATTCTATTTATACACGCTTTGGTAAATCCTTTATATACATTAATTTCATTTGATATGAAAAGCATTAAGCCAGTAAGTAGGTTATATTCGACTTGTATCTACCCAGAAGGATCTTGAGTAGGCGGAATCATCAGTATGAAACGCCCTGTACATTATACGTTCCTACCTAATCCATATAAAGTGGGAAGATAAGCTGTTAAACTGGTAGAATCGCACGAACAAACCCACGTCTACCTGGATACCGTTTGTTTATTTAACCATTCCGAGACAATAATTTATACGGGTAGCGCAAGCTTCATCGTAAAGATTCAATTAGCGGTACGGAGCCGGCTTCGAATCAAAACAGCTGGCCAATACTTGTCCACAGCGTTAATGCTAATCGCATAATTAGCTGTAGTACACCGGGCTGTGTTATCTGTGGGTGACCGGTTGTAATCAAACGACGTACTAATGAATCGCGCTGTCTGACCCGTTGGAAAAGTTGTAACGTAGAAGTGTTGACCGTCAAGCCCATTATATTAAAATTTCACTTCCTACTTGAAAGATTGCCGTTTCTTTTTTCTATGTTTCAGATTGTTGTTTCATTACATTCGCTTTTCATATAAGTTTTACTTAAAAAAAAAACAAAAAAAAAACATAAATTTTGAAAACCACTTTTTTTCATTTGTTCTCCCAGGTTGGCTGAATTATTTCTTACATACTGTAACAAGCAGGAAACTATGTTTTTAAGTGTGGTAAAGAGGAATATCTTATTCATAAACAGTTATTAGTTTTTAATCAAGGCGGTTGATGCGTTGTACCGCATAAAATTTTCATCGTTCTCGACGGTTAAGGTATATTTTTCTTTCCACAATAAATTTTATTAGTTTAATTTAATTATTAATCAAAACTGTTTTAGATAACTTTACATTAGTATTATATTTTTAGTGGTTATTCTAGTTGGTCTTTACTAAATCGCCAACAAAAGTGCATAAACGTTTGCAAAATTTAGTATTTATGTAGTTATTTTCATTATCAATCTATTTTATTGATAAATATTTATTTAGTACGGTAGTGTTTAAGGTCGCCCGCTATCGTGGATCAAATTGCTTCAAATTAGACTAGAAAGTAATCAAGAAAGCACGCAAACATGAAAAGTAAATTTTATTTTGTAAATTGTGAATGGCCGATAATATTTTCATAAAAAATTGCCTATCAATCTGTTTATATAAAATCGTAATCTGTCTTTTTAACAAATTTTGCGAATACCCATCATGTTAATAGTGATGTGTTGAGGGCGGTTTACCGTGGAGGATTATCAACTCAATTCACCTTACTTCGACATTGCACTGTTTATCCAGCCGTGAAGTACTGGTCATCTGCAATTAATCCATCCTATCTCGCGTGCACTGAACCCCGAGTGCATTATGGTCCTTTCAAGAGAAACTCTTTCTGAGTTGGAACGGGGAGAATGGTGGAAGTGTTATTAGGTGTCTGAGTGACTTGGATTGGATAGCGACGATATGTGGATGACGCACAAAAAGCATGAACGGCCCCCAACGAATTTTTACTATCGCAATTGATCCTTTAACGCTAAAAAAACGATAAAATTTATCGGTATAGACTGGGTCGTCCGAGAAGCTCGTCCGAACCAACCGTCTAGACAGCAGAAAAAGAATGTCCTCCTCTGAGTAATAATCGGCTACAGGCCGTTGAGACTCGATCTTTTTCTTTGGGTCAAAGTCCACGTTTGTGTGCAGCGGGAAGAAAAAAGTAGCTGAACATGTCCTGAAAATTTACGTCGAACGTTCCTCGGCTCCATAAAGAAAGCTGGTAGGCGTACAACCAAGAGTATTGTGTTCGAGTACACAAATGAATTTTTGGATTTTTGGAGTTTTTACGGTCTCAATTAACGATATTAATTATTATTTTAAGTGAATCGAAGTTACGAAATCTCAAGTGGTTAGAACAGAGGCGTATAGAGCCGAATTCGTATGTTCGAATCTCGCTCTTGTCACTAACTTTTTCAGCTCAACCAAGACCTAAGATAAGCCGAATGATTGAATTAATTACTTATGTGCATAATAATTCTGTCTTGATTTCTTATGGGGACTTTATGATGATGGGCAGCAGACAGCTAGAAACTTACAAAAAAATTAAATACAAAAGAAAAACTTGACTTTGAAAAATCATCACATAATCTCTTAGAACATACCTAACCTTTTAAAAAAAACCATTAAAAAGAAAAAAAGAAAAAAGTATAATATAAATACTGTCAAAATCTTTTACTAGTAAAAGACAAATGTAAAATGGTATCTTTAAAATAATTTTGTAATTTATTGAGTGAGATAGAATCAGAAAAATTCCTATTAAAACTTTTCAAATATATTCCGCTCAGCATCACCTCCCCCACGGCATCACTAGGAACAAAAAAAATCGCGCAAAACTTAATTTTAAAGCTATATATTTTTTAGTAAACCGAGAGAAAACTTTAATTAAATCTCTCGTAGGGGATGTAATATAGCGGCAAGTTAAGAGCGAACAAATATCCCTTCCCGTGGACTAAGTCCCACCCCTTCTAAGTTGTAACCAATTTCCCACTCGAAACATCCTTTCCTTTATGGTTCAACTTTCCTACGCCGAGCGACCCCGACCAGTTTTCTGATTTGAATATTATCACGGTCCGACAATGTTCGCCGCATCCGTCGGATCTCCGACCGATCGGCGGGAACATTTAAATAAGAAAGAAATAATTACGGAAACGCATTAAATTATTCATGATAATGTTTCTTAGTTTTTAGTTAGTGTCTTGTTTTTCATAACTTTTTAAAGACGTGACGTGCGGTAAAAAATGAGGCAGTTTAGCAAACAGTTTTTTAATGTTTCGACCTTTATTCAATTTATCATCAGTGTATATGTAAGCGTGATGCTATCCTTGTGTTGTCATATTGGTGTTGCGTGAAAATGTTGATGTGTAGTTTAGTTCACAAAACACCAATATGACACCGCATGGATTGCAGTACACCTTAGTTCCTGAGGATGACCCGAATAAAGGTCGAAAGATCGGTAAAAAAACGAAAAAGGTGTTTTTCTAACTCATTATTGACTGCTCCTCACGACCTCACCACATTGATGATAATATTATATTTTTCATACCCTTCATTGATACTCATCTAATGGAAAACATTACAATTTGTAAATAATTTATAAAAATAAATCAAAGGAAACAATTCGTTAATATAAATGCATAGCTCAGCTGGTTTGAAGTGGCTTTAGCATTTTATTAATAACAATTCAATTAATTAAGGTTTTGAGTTGATAAAAAGTCAGCGTCATGGACGGGATTTGAACCTACGATTTTTGGCTAGATACCCCTTGATCTATTGTGATGAAGAAGAAGTGAGAAGAAGGAAAATTCGAAGAGTTGTGTTGAGATGGAGAGTTGGTGTCCGTGATGATCACGATTGCTCAAGTGGTAGAGCAGCCGCCGAAGGTCGTGGGTTCGACCCCCGCTCCGGACACTAACTTTTTCATTTCAACCAAAAACGTTAGATGAAATGAATAATTAATTAGTTTATTTATTAGACATTTTTGGACATCGCTCATTAAACTGAATTTTATCTGACCTAAAAACCTAAATTATTTGAAAGATATTAATTGGTCAAGTAGACCACAAAAACTAGTGACATTAAAATAACAATTATTTCAAAATTGACAAACAATTTTATCATTCATTCTAATAATAACTTATTTGCTGTAAAGTTCAATGAACGTAAAATGTTAAAAACATTGCTGATTTGATGTGTATGGTTTGGTCTGAAAAATCGTTTTTTATATACAAATGTATGGGGTTAATTGATCGTTCATTAATGATTATTTGGCGATGGTAAGGTGAGCCTTCATGAAAAATATTTTTTTCTTCTTGCCAACGTTTCGATCTTTCTTGAAATCATCTGCAGTGCATTGTATTGGCTACGTTAAACAAAAAATTTCTTTGATTGACAGCCGATGCAAGTTTATTTGCATTTTTGGCGATGTCCTTAGGAATATTTTTTGTTTGGTGCCCATATGTAGTTGAAATCTGTTCATAGAATCCCATGTTCTTCGTTTTTCTCGTGTAAAAATGTGTGGTATTTAGTGAACGTTAGTTAATGATTATTTTCGTATACAATTTATTTTGGTTAGCAATCATTGGAAATAAATTTAAAACGGATCTTCTAGCCTGGTAGAAAAATATATTGTCACTATGAGAGCGGTCGTTGCTCCATATTTAACAAAAAATCAATTCTGCCCGGGTCTCAAACTATGTCCCTACCCCACTGCATAATCGATTGATGGTTTAACTGAGTCGTGATCCACCGTCTTGCCTCGTACTCGAACGAAATCGGCCGTTTGAGACTGTACGGGTCGTACAGTTCGAATCGACGAGGATCACCCCTGATGAGGGTGCTGTTCCGACCAGATTGAAATGCTTTTTGCGCTAATTCTACTACCCGCTTGGCGATCATCATTCAGGCCGAACAACCCTTTCCGAGACATTTTCTAATTGCCTCGGGCCTTCTGCCCTTCCCCTGACATCCACAATTCTATCTCCCACTAGCGCCCGGCCTGACATTGCAATTTCATCATAACTTATTTGTTAATTCATTCCGAGAAAACCGTATTTTTCTTGAAGTCATTCTGAGACATGTTTCACACAATTTTAAACTTGGGTTTTTGTTTTTGAATTTAATTTTTTAAGGAAATGTTAGCATATTAAACTCATAATAGTATGACGACCATCTCACCGTTTTTTGTCTTGATTGAACTAAACTATAAATCATGAAGTCGTTTTTTACCCGGTATTATTAGAATTTATGCCTCCGGTTAATTCACGGCTATTAAACTCATTAGTGCTATTGCGAAACGGGCAAAAAGGCCGTTTATTATTTCTGTCTCTTAGGCACTTTTTATCACCGGCCCTTAGTTTTGATAATTATGTTTTTAAAGTCCTTGTAATTAAGACAGCCCCGAACGGAGAAGGTGGTTGACAAACCAGAAGAGTTAGCACCACCGGTTCCCGGGGAGGAGAGGTGCCTACGGCAGGCATTAATTTACCAGGACGAAAAGTCAGTGCGGATGACAAGTTTGTAACTTTTTCAAAACTGTTTTTCCCGTGCAGTTATTTTCTTTACCTCCAGGAAGACATTAAATACAGCATGGCCATACATACATGAAATAATAGAAAAAAAACCTGAATATACAAAATTGATTATGCCTAATGCTGCACTTCTCACCAACACTGCTAGTAATGCCTGTTTTAAGGATGAGATTAGGGAAAAATTTTGATCAAAACAGGTCTAAAACAAGGTGCTTTACTGAGCACTCTCCTATTTGTGTTTTTATCAATTTATGCATTGTGCTAGCTTAACTGTACATAAATAAAAAATAAAATTGCTAAATGTGCGGACGATATATTCTTTATTCCGTTCCTTTATGCGCTTTGAAATATAAATTTCCCTTAGTTTCTTAAAAACCAATACTCAAAAAATAATATGTTAACTAGAAAAAACAATAAAATTATGATTATTTAGAAATCGAGAGATGCGGTTTGGTGAGATGAAGGATTAAGAAGGCACAATTACACAGAATACAAACACTTTGTGCCCTGAAGATGATCTCAATGAAGATCGAAACGTTGGCACGCTAAAAAAAAATGTTTTTCTGAAATCTACGTCACACCAGACCATATCTCACGATTTCAAAATTTTAATGGCACATTTTGTAAATGTCATCAGTTTTAATATGTTTATTATCTCATTATAATAATAAATTTTATTTTGGGAGAATTTTATGAAAAAAGATCAACTGCCTTCTTTCAAACTTATTGAAGTATATGCCACAAAATTGAAAGAGTTTAAGCACAACAATAATAATCAAGAGTAGAAAAAATAGATGACTTCAATTGGAAAAAAAAGAGTTAAATACTAAAACTGATCGATATAACTGAAATTATAAGTTGTTGGATTCATGAGAAGCGGCCAGGATCGTGGTAGTCTAGAAACACACCTTTTCAGTTTTTTTTAGGCTGACGTTTTCACTTTTACTCGGATCATCTTCAGGGCATGGGTGATTTACGAAATATTTGTTGATTAAAAAAAAAAAAAAAAAAACAACAATAAAAATGTAAATTTAAACATTTTATTTCATACCTATATAACGTGTGCTTCTATTCTTGTGGTGTCAGTAGTGTCATATATTAGATGTATAAAACGTTTTTAAAATTTACTGACCAAATGGAAATAGTTGTTTTAAAACATAAACAAACATAAAATATCTAATAAAACGGAAATCGGCCACAAGTCTCATTTGAAAAGGGCGCCGAATAAATTATCCATTTTACTTATTCTTTCTTGCAACTTATTTTGTCAAATTTGGTCCAAAAGATACAAATGACGTGAAGATACTATATTAAGGATGTGAACTATTGAAATCTCCTTAAAATACATTCTAAATCTTCGTGAAGAACCTTGAAGAAATATTCTACCTCCGGTTGTCACTAAATAATAAAAAAGTTTAAAAATTGATTAAAACAACGTATAAACTGATCATTTTTTCAAGGTGTAGATTATTCTCTTGTTTTCTTCTTCGTATTTTAAATAGTAGAGCAGCTTTTGAACGTCTGAAGCAATTCCAATAACTGAGCTTTAAAATTGCTTTTCAACTATTGTTAAAAATATGATTTCTATACATATTACTGTTCACAAATTATTCACTAGCAGATTACTATCGAATTATTGAAAAGGTATTGATCTAAAGAAAAATTACTATCAATATCATAAACAATTATTACGATTAACAGAAAAGAAAATAAATACAATTTTTTAGAAGATTTTCGGGTGCCATAATTATCAGGAACATTTAACAAATGAATATTTAAAAAAAACACTTATTACATAGGTAATTAATTAGCAACGGTGTAAAAAAGGAACGATGTTATTAATTGGCGCAAAATATTGTAAAGAGCGTGCACGGTTTTTTTTGCCGTTTTATTTTTTTTCCTCTCAAGAATGGTGGCATCGGCGTGAAAGATGAATAGTAGACGACGTCGCAACTTTGCCACGAAGTTCTTAGCATGATTGTTCACCGAGAAAACTCTGATGATGAAACATCCTCTTTCAAAGGACGTCAAAATTCTAATCGATATGATGCGTCACAGAATGGCAGTGTTTCATCGCGGCCGATCAAAAGCTCGAAGGAAAAAGCTTAAAGAGTGGAATTGTTCAGTTCAGCTTACGGTTACAGCCTTATATCGTTATTGTGTCATTAGCCGATGTCATTACCTGAAAAAAAAGAAAAAATAAGTTATTACACTTTATATAAGAATACTAATTTATATTAAAATCACATTTATTCATGAAAAAAATTGCAAGAAATAGAATAATCAATACAACTACAATTTTCTTTCTAAAATGTATTAAAGGGGAACTGATATGAATCTAATGGAACAACCTACTCACAAAGCTCTAATAGAAAACAGCTCACGTATTTACGGAAAGTTGTTCACAGCAATAAAGAAATGGGATTTCCTTTCAAAGCGAAAACTCGGCGGTCCATTTCTTAAAAAGTAACCAAAGGGCATGTAAACAGTGGGTCTCTAAACGGTGAAAAAATCAACATCAACAAAATCAAACGGTTCATATTTATCTTTGTAATTTTATTTTCGAATCTAACAATGTAAGAAAAAAATAAATCAATAAAAGATCGAAACGTTGGCCCGATAAAGTTTTTCTCAAACCTACATCACACCAGACCGCATCTCACAATATCTCAATAAGTAATAACAAAAATTTTTTAAAAATTACAATTGCAGCCCTTAAAAAAATGAAAGAAAGTGTATTCTTTTTGCATAATTTTTGTTTAGTATTTGATTCAGTTGATCATTCATTGTTATTACAACTCTTAGATATAGGTATTTTGTTTGAGTTTATAAAAAGGCTCAAATCCTTAATTGCTTCCAGCTGTCCCAATTGAGCTGCCCCGGCCTCAGAGAGGCTTACTGAATATTTTAAAGGCCAGGGTGTGTGATTAGTCCTCGGGTATTTGTTCTTTTTCGAGGATAATATCGTTGGTTAATTACAGGAAGAAATTCTTGTTGTTGCAATAGCAAAATAAAACGACTATTATAACTGTAAACATATTTTTGTTTTAGTTGAGTGTTTTAGTTGAGATGCAAAAGTCAGTGTCACGAGCGGGATTCGAACCCACGACCTCGATCCCCTCGGATACTAACTTTCCATCTCAACCCATAATTTTAAATTTTCACTGCTCTTTGCCTGTTTTTTTTTTTTTTTATTTATTTTTATTTGATTCTCGATAACAAATAAAATGGCCACAGACAGTTTTAGTGAAGTATACTTCATTTTAAACTTATTAAAATCGCAAATTTTCGAGGTCCGCTTCACCAATTAATATCTTACAATTGAGATTTGTAGTTGAGATACAAAAGTCTGTGTCTCGAGCGGGATTCGAACCCTCGACCTTCTACTCTATCACTTGAGCTATAGTGACTTCGATCCATTCGAACACTAACTTCCCTCATCACAACTTTTGAATTTTCCCTCCTTTTTTCAATTTTTCAAATTCCATGGAATCGTTCGAATCCCACTCGCCCCACTCACTTTTTTATCTCAACCAATACCTTACGATTAATGAATTGTATGAACAATGTGCAACTAAAAAATCAATTTGTTTCATAACCGGAATTTATTAGAATTAGGAAATTAATTTAAATTAATTAATTAGGAACAGGGGCTTTTTAAATGGACACTAAATTCCCATCTCAAACCGACTTTTTGTATTTTCTTTCCCTTTTGCCATTTTTTGAATACCGCCCGTGATATTGCCTTTTTTATCAGAACTAAGAAACTTAATTAATTGAAAATTACTAATTGGTCAAGCGGATCACGAAAATCAGTGAAGCCTTTACATCTGAAAGTCCGATACGTCTACTAAATAACACAAGGATTGTATAATAAGAAAATAGCATAAACCTCAAGTTAGGGGGGGCTTCAGACTTATGGACTTTTGCAAAAATGACAAAGATTTTGTGTGAAAAAATTTTCCATTCCCAGAATTTCACCCTAACCTTTCCATCCAATTGGACACATCTCTTCATGTACAGGTTCTTCTTTCAATTAATATATATACCTACGATTCTGAGCCTTCCCCAAGATTGCCTGGGTAAAATTATTATTATTGTACAGATAGGTATAAAAAACACTCTTGCCATATTCAAAACTCCAATGTTCAAGAGATTCTCTTTGGATATTTTAAACTTCCCAATAAATTAAATGAAATTTATCGCAAAGAGACTACGAGTTCAGGAAAAAAAGTACAGAAAGGCTTTACGAGTATAAGACAAATTCTGATTCGCAATCACTGTTCTACAAACTTTTCCAGTCCTTGTTGTTCCAAAAAGCAGACCCCCTCACGCGTCTTCCGTGGGGCGTTACCCAGAAATGGTTTTCCTTTAAGCAAAACTGGCATAAAATAAGCGATAAAATCAATTTTTACAACAAAAATGTGAGCTAGATGAGAACGTAATGCTAAATCAGTAACTACCTTGCGCTTCATAGCTATAATTAAGTTGAGGTTTGTTCGTGCTCAAGTTAATCGTTTCCAAATTAAATAATATTACTAATAATAGTACTTGAGTATAAACAAAACATACAACAATTGGTATAAAGTATAATATGAATGGGTAAGTGCCATCTGCTAAGTTAATTCATAATAAAGCTTTTAATTACAGATATACTAAAAAAGATAAGAAAAATGTTATATAAAGTAGAAGTTGATACACCTGATACAATATATATAATATATTACTATTTAGATAAAGCTATTTAATGTCACTATAATCCAATCAAATTTTTGCATCGTTTTAGTCATTGTGTTAGTAGAATACAATAGTTTTACATACTCCGACGTGGTTGTAGCTCTTAAGAGCACTACTTTCTTTCTTTTAGTGCTTTGGCGTATTCAGAGAACTATTTTAACCTAGTTGTAGAGATTTATGTCCTGCGGGACAGGAATAAAAAGTCAGGCAACTTTCTACTCAACAATACCGAGCCGGAGAGAAAATGTAAGGAAGTCAAAGAAAACCGGGGTAAAAATGTAAAACCAGACTGTTTGAAATTTAACGTCCGCTTTAGTTGTGAAGCATTCTCCGCGTCTATATTAGAAGCAATAAGAAGATTTAAAAATCAAGAACCTGAGAAGCTCCCCAAGCAAGAATTGTTTTTTTTCCCTCGTTTTATCCCCGGAAGAATGTTTTTATCGCCCATCAGGAAGGAGAATAAAAAGGCAAGGAGAAAGGGATCTAATGAGAAATAAATTGCAATCTGCTTTAAATGTTATTTTTCCCAAACGCTATCGCCAGTTTTTTAATAAAAAAAAAAATCCGTTCTATATAAAACAAGCGTCAACAAGAGCGAACCCTTTCAGTCAATTTTTTCTGAATCTTATTTATACAAGTTATCCTATTTTTATTGAAGTTATGCCCAATTCTATTTATTAGAATGAAAGAAATAAGTAATTATCAAAAGAGAATTATAATGTCAACAATTATGTAACACAATCTCACTTAAATTAATTAATGTTATATAAAGATTTAATTACAAAAATACATAATCAGACATATTAAAATTTAATTTATTACTATTTTGTGATATGTTGTTAATTTGGTCTAAGTAAAGTACAAAATTAAGCATGTTATTGTAATAATAAAAAAAGGAGAAAATGGTCGTGACTATAACTCATAATAAATAATACTGGATAACCTTGTCAGAAGGTCCGGCTTAATTTTTCTGGAACTAGTGACGTTATCGAAAAAACAAAACATACGTTTTTATATTTTTTAATGCAGTTTCCAATATATTACTTTTTATTGGAGAAAATATATTTAGGGAACCTCAGGCCCGGTTTGAATTTAAAATGTCCAAAACGACCCTACACATTTTGATACATCAGTTTTAAGGACTTGTTACGCTGATAATAATGTAAATTGGTGAAAAATTACGATATTTAAAATTTGTCTCGGAAAAAAACAACATTTCTTACGAAAAAACACAAATTATTCCATAACCTATGTAATTTTCATTAATGCTTAGCTTGCTTGTAAAATTTATTTTATTTTTTCTAAAAAATAAATAATCTACTGGGCCCGTGCCGTCCAATTAAAAGCTTTTCCGCTAGCCAAAATTTATTGCATTTAAACTTTAAAAGATAATTAAGGTTTTAAGTTACGATAGCTCGAGTGGTAGCGTAATGGCGTATCTAGCAAAATTTCGTGGGTTCGAATCCCGCTCGTTGCACTGAATTTTTATCTCAAACTAAAAAGGCCATTATATCTCTAACCATAGTTTTCAATTAATTAAGGTTTTTAGTTGTTATAAAAAAAGCGAATTCGAACCCACTACTTTTGGCTTAATACGCCACTACTTTAACACTTGAGCTATCGTGACATTAAACCTTGATTAATTGGATGATTTTAATTGGTCTATCCTACCACGAAAAATAATTGAATTTAAAGGATATTCGTAAAGTTTCAGACATTTACTAAGATTTAGGGAAACATTTAGATCTTGGCGAATTTTACAAAATTTCTCAATTTAATAAATGTTACACTGAACTGCACGTTTCTATGATTCGTACATTTTAAGTTAGACGAATAATGAGGATCAAAATTGAGGAGGGAGAGAAGTTTCTTTTCAGGAAGATTACACCTTGCTAGATTGTTTTGAATGAAGCAAAAATTTGAATATATTCAGGAAATCGTCCTTCTCCAGCATTCAGCATATAGCTAAAACATTTTCTGTTGGTTTGTTGGAGAGTTGAGAACATTCCAATTAAAACAAAAATGCAGAATTGCTGCATGTCGTCTGATATCTATGTTGACCTATTGTTTGCTGCTTTTCCAATCCTCCTAGACTACTAACGTACTGTTGCTCTTTTTGGAATCTCTATTTCTCTCTGTTTGTTTTTGTATCTTCTATCTACAGTAGTATGCCTATGTTCGTATTGTAAATATAGAAAATGAGATTCTAGTGTTCAATGTTTTATACTTGTAGAGATTAAAAACAAATCAATAGCTCATAACAGACAGAAAAAAAATTTTCATAAACCATAAGTTACAAATCCGTCTATTAAAGATGGTGGCCAGAGGAAATTTACTCGAATAGAAGATATTGTATACATTTAAAAATTTCATGTTTGTTTAAAAACTTCTTAAATTTCTCTCCGAGTACTTTGCTCTACTCGAGTGTACTATATGCAAAACCATATAATTTAAATGAACGTTACACAACAAAAAAAATTAGCAAAGGTCCTTTCACGCAGAAAGGTAACTCAATAAACATGAAGAAAGGCATTTGGTGAGTGATTATCGCACATAACACAATATGTTACGGGAACGAAAATTGTCGAAAAAATACGAACTTTTGATTATTATTGATTAAGTAAAAAAATGTTTTTGATTGATACATTTTTTTGTAGAGATCTACTGAAACTAAAGACGAATAAGTTACTACTTTCGAAACGACTTGATGAAATGGATGAGTCGAAAGCCAAAATTTTAGAATATATTTTACTTCATTGTTGTTTTGGTATTAGGCGAAAAGCAAACTCATCATCTAGTAAATTTAGAGCTTTGAGCCGGTATCAATTGGAATTAATTTCTTCAGTAGTAATTTTAAAAGATACGCAGGAAAAATTTCCCCCTTGAATATGAAAATGTACAAGAATAAAAGATCAGTTGATGTCTAATGTTGTTGGGTGGAAAATGTGGAAGATGATATAATTTTTGATTTAAAAAAAATACGATCAAACGATTCGACCGGATTGAAACGCTAAACCCTCATATCTGTGAAGCTTTGCGCACCATCGAACAACACAGAAGATTTATTAAACGTTATTTCTGTATTTTGACCTTTAATGAGAACCATAAAAAAAATCCGTGTAACGATCGCCTACCTACTTGAAGGTCAGGTGAAAGAAATGGTACTAGATCTTCATGTAATTATACAAGAAAAATGTAGTTTTACAAAAATAACGTGATTCCAATATCTAGAAAAATATAAAATGTATAAAGCAGTGGTTAGTGTATTACATTGGACGATTTTTAAATTTTCACACTAACCTATGTTCAATCACTTAGATTATTACTTGGTTTGAACCATCGCTAACTTTTAAGGAAAAATCTGTTAAATTGTTCAGGAATTAAAATCTGTTTGTGTGTGTTTTTGGACAACAGAACAGTCATATTTTTAATATAGATTTTATCAAAAGAAATTGCCAAAGAATTCGTTATCTCTGAAAGCCCATCAAACCATTTTCTTTTTTTCTTCCTCGTTATCATGATGCTGTCCGCAATAGATATCGGCCCTGTTTGAATTTAAACTTTTGAACCCAAATTATCTCATCATATGCCAATACGATCAATTGCACAACTGGTGACGTTATCTTTCCGAATCTAAAACCCTCCTAGATTTACGTAACCGTCCCAATTAGGTTGCGCAACGGTAGAGTGAAATTGAAACAGTGGTAGCCACGATATAAATACACAGGGCCTCGGCCCGTTGACAGTATTCCACGTCCCACATGGCTTTGACATGAATCTATTACAGGAAACGTCACGCGACCCAGGAGGCGTGTTTCCTGATCCAGGCTTTTTTCGTCTCTCCAACATGGAAGTATGAAAAGAAAGATCACTATAGAAAAACAATCCAGTGCATCCGCTTTCGGAAACTGCCCTCTGCGAGGGCACAAAATTGTAAAGTTGATGATATTGTTTTTAAAATCATCGATTAATTATTGTCATTGAGTTTATTTGTTTAAATTTATTTTATTTTAAGACAACCAAAATTCGTGTATGAAATTGTTTTATTTAATAAACGGTTAATATAGAATCACTAATATTATATACATAGCGTACGAGATTTTGTACGATAACACTTTAGATTGTTCGTTTCAACTCTTTTAAAAGCCTATCTAATCATAAGCTAGAATCAAATCATTAATATTTTGAACTTAACGTGGATGATTTTATTTTTTCCTCTCTCTCTCTCTCTCTCTCTCTCTCTCTCCTCTCACTTTCCCGTTTTCTTTCCTACACACGACCAAAAGCATTTTTGTAATTTATCCGTTACACTCAAGTTTAGAATATTATTCCGAGGTTTTACTGTTTGTCAGATGACTGATTCTTTCTGTCTCCCTACTCATCTCTCATAAAGATTGTTCTTCTGATTAAACTTGCTTACAAAAATATTACAATTAATCAATTAAAAATCAATATTCAATTTGAAAACACTAAATATTCTTTACAGTTGTATACGTTTTAAAGTTATGGTTGACAATAGTTTGGTCGTACACTAGATTCGGTATGCCAGAGTACAGATACCAACAACTTCTTTTCTCTCTCTCTCTCTCTCTCTCTCTCTCTCTCTCTCTCTTCTCCTCATTAACATTAATTATCTTTTACTTTCTCTGTTTTCCTGCTTTTTCTTATATATTTACCTATCTTCTTAATACATCCATTTAATTATCTCTGTATCGTTCTCTATCGTGCCTTTTTGCTTCGTCACTCTTTTTTCAAAAAACGTATTATTAAAAGAAGAAAATCGAAGGTATTAATGGATATTTCTTGAACGTCAGATTTGTACGGCGCCCAGCTCAATAGTTCCGCAAGACGGTCTTGTCATGACGGTTTAGCATACCGTATTTACGGTAATGGAATTAAGTTTTAATGCTGCATTAAAGAATTGTGCCTTCTTTTTTTTCTCTGTCTCTCTCTCTCTCTATTCAATTATTTCTTTTTCTCCATTTTTTGCTCCCTATTTATCAATGTCTCCATTCCTTCCTTTGTATTTTTTACTTCTTATACTTGCTCACCATCTGAATGTAATTTTCATCTTTTAACTCTCTCATTCTCTCTCTCTCTCTCTTTCTCTCTCTCTCTCTCTCTCTCTCTCTCTCTCTCTCTCTCTCTCTGTCTCATATGCTAAACGGTTTAGTTTGTCATCCCGTAATTAATTGAAATTATTAATAATACAAATCCATTAAATTCATCAAATATAGGCAAACCATAATACATTTCCATGTCATTCGTTACCGTCCTATCACACAATCAAACATATTTCTTTCTTTTGACGACTTCACTCTTCACACACTTTTTTTCGGAATTCAAGATCCCACACCAGTAACAAATAAACCTGAAGTAATTTACAAAATCAATTGTTTAAATTGTCCGACAACTTACATCGGTATTACATCCCAATATCTGTATAAGAGATTAAAGCAACACATCTATGCTTGCACAAAAATCAACCAAAATCGTATAGCACTGGTCGCTTACAATTTTGAACACCAACATAATTTCGATTTTATCAACAGCAATTGAAAACAATCATTACATTCCAAACATCGAACATGTCTAGATAGTCTAAGTTTTCAACAATTTAGCTCTGTTATTCCCTTTCTCAGTATTTTTTACTAAATGTCCTATTGGTTTAACAACGTTTCAACATAATTTTTGCCCTCCCCCCCCAAAAAAAAAAGAAAAAAAGTTCATAATCACGTAACCTCCAAGAGAAAATTTCCCATTTTAATCTAACTTTATTATAATATTGAAGTGGCTGCATACAAGTTTTTTTGAAAATTATATCTAAATAAAAAATTTTGTTCAATACAGCATAATAAGTGTTTCGGCATAAAAAAGCATGTATAAAATAACTTCCCATACAAATTTTTTTTATTTTCCTTTTTAACGCGTTTAACGTCACGTACACGAAGCTGAAGTTCTACAAGAACTTCCCAAAAAAGCAGTTATCTTTCTGACTTCTTTATTTAACGCAATTTTACTACACACTTCCCCATACAATGGAAACTTTCTTACATTAAAATGATCCCAAAGCCCCATAAAAATTTAAGTTCCACATCATCTTATCGTCCTATTAGTTTGTTACCCGTTCCTTCTAAATTATTCG
Organism: Cimex hemipterus; assembly: GCA_039619505.1. NCBI lineage: Eukaryota > Metazoa > Arthropoda > Insecta > Hemiptera > Cimicidae > Cimex > Cimex hemipterus. The sequence goes on along the minus strand of CM077106.1, from coordinate 24,314,027 downwards.
AAAAATTAATTTACAAAAGAATTATCTCTATTGCTACTTCGAACAACATCTTACCAGACCATCAATTTGGCTTTCGAACCCATCATTCCACCACTCATCAACTTCACAGAGTGACAGATTTCATTACTTCGTGTCTCGAGCAGAAACTGTACCCGACTGGAGTGTTTCTAGATGTTTCTCAGGCCTTCGACAAAGTATGGCATGAGGGATTATTATATAAATTAAAATTATTTTTACCCCAGGCATATTATCTGATTATGCAATCATACCTTAAAGAGAGATTTTTCGCAGTAAACCACGATACGGAGACTTCTGGGATGGAAGAAGTGCTTGCGGGTGTGCCACAAGGGTCAATACTCGCTCCGCTGTTGTACACAATTTTTACTTCTGATATGCCCACAAATGAGAATACACTTACCGCCACATACGCAGATGACACCGCCATATTAACAAGCCATCTCTCTTCTACACAAGCTTCACTCATGTTACAAAACCACATATCAACAATTGAGAAATGGAGCAATCTTTGGAAAATAAAGTTTAATCCCTCAAAGTCACAACATATCACCTTTACACTCCGTCGTGAGACTTGCCCTAGCATATACTTATACAATGAACCTATTCCACAATACGACAAAGTTAACTATTTAGGACTTACATTTGATAGAAGACTAACTTGGAATCCACACACACGATTAAAAAAACAGACACTGAACAAATGATTTAAAATTTTTTATTACCTACTCAACAGACAATCAAAATTACCATTAAAATCAAAACTTTCGACATACATATACCTACTCAAACCAATTTGGATGTATGGGTGCCAAGTATATGGATCGGCCAAGTATTCCAATATTCAAAGATTACAAAGTTTTCAATCCAAAATTTTAAGACTAATTGTTTCTGCCCCATTTTATGTAAACAATAATACACTTCACAGAGATCTTCAAATCCCAACAGTTTTTTCATCCATCAAAACATATTACAGACGTTTTCATAGTAAATAGTAGTAGTAGCAAAATCGCACCAACACACAAATACAATCACTCCATTCCCCACAATTACCACGTAAACGTCTGAAAAGAATATGGATAAGAGACCTCTTAAATGATTAATATCATTTCATTAATCCAGAGCGGCTGCCAGTGGGTAGCTTTCTCTATAACGCCCATAATGCCAAACACACAGTCTGAAATCCAATCTGCTGGTTGTATATCATGCATGTACAGTTGTAGATATAAATAAATGAAGTAAAAAAAAACGCAAACTATCAGTCTATTTTATATTTTTTTAAAAATATTTTAGGAGATGTTACTGATCCTGGCATGCCTAAGTAATCGTAGATAAAAATAGACAATCTTCAAGAATATAGAAATTTTTACTCACTCCTCACGTATAGCGTTTTTATGAAGTACATCAGAAGGAGTTGATTAAAAATATTTCTTTTACTTTTACATATTTGTTTTACATAAATCAACAGACAAAATCAAACCAGTTTGTTATAACAAATATTCTATATTTATATTATGATGCAAATTTAAAAAATAACATTTGGCACAAATGTTAGAAATTATTTATCGAATCTCTCGAAATAGCCTAGTACAAATTGATGTTTAATATCGACAATTTCTGTTTGTTTTTGAGACAAATTGGAGTTTAGCGTGTAGACAGATAATAATGTTTAGCAGAGTCAACTGTTTGTCTCTTGTCTGTTCATTTTCCTGTATACTTTCAGCTGTGATTTTGTATCCGTAATAAGTTAATAGCAACCAGCTGTCCATAACGATTCTATGTTGTTTGTACTTTTTTAACGTTAGTATTATATTTATTATTAAAAATCCACCGCATTAAAAAAAAAAAAAAAACTTATCGGTTCACATTTTCTATCTTTCCATAATCAATTATGAACCGATGCGAAGCCGTTTATAAACACGCTAAAACACTTTTGGAGTGTGGGGGTTATTAGCAATTTATTTCCGCGTTCACATATCGACTAACTCGGGAGGGTGGCGCACATAAATGGTGGCACTTATTCCAACCGTAAACGCTTGCTCTCTCGTAAACGTCGTTATGTTTTCGGTGAGCAACTATATTTTCGTTGCGAGAAACCAGGAAACATTGCAGCTTCAAGGGATTTTGTCGCAAATAGTAAACACTTGAGTATAAATTTAATTTTCTATATTAATTTAGTGAATCAATTTGACAAATTCCCGATCTCACTTGCTGACTGACTGTAAATACAATTAACTTTCATTGGAAAGCGTTCGTAAACTAATACAAACCATCTCTGTTGATTTTGATGTATTTTCCTATTCATTACTGTTTACAAAATTCGTAATTATGATTTCTTTTCTATATTTAATCTCTTAACATGGTGTTATTTTATTAATTCATGTAACATATATAAAAATATCTAATGTATCAAATTATAATTTCCTAACTTTATATCTATTTACCTTTTCGATAAAATACCTCAACCCCTCTTTCTCTTCGTCTACTCCAAACCCACATGCATTTTTTTAATAAATTGTCCAAAACATTGAATAAATTTAGGAAATGGATCTTGATTCGATTTTTATTTTTGAATATCAATAGACTGTGATGTAATACTAGAACTGGATAAAATCAAAGGTTGAAACAAAAATCAATGAAACAAAACTTTCCATTTTCACCGTATCAACATTTCACTCTCTTTCGTTATCGCGCTCTCTCGTTCTTTCCCTCACTCATTCTCCCTCTATCGGTCTCTCCCTTTGTATCTTTCCATTCACACTCTCTCATTTACTCACAACCTATACATACATTTTTTATAAATAATAATGTGATGATCGACCAATCGGTGTGATAAAAGCCAGGTATGGCTTACTCTTACAGTTTTCCCTCAAAATTAAGTGGGAAAGGATTCATTGTTTACTAATAAAATTAAAACATATACAGGAAAAATAAAAGGAACTCTTATGCAACACTGGGATTATCGAACATAAAATTAAAATGAAAGAGAATCTTATGAATAATTAAGATAACAATAATTGACGCTCTTCGGTCAGGCCTCTACTTTTCTGGCTGCCTTTGGGCTTCGATACACCACCTCTTCACCATTAAACGTCCAGGAACACACTGCCCTTATGTTTCCCATAATCCTCCATTACCTTTTCAGGTGTGGTCCTAGACGTGTGACGTGTGAGGTTGTAGCGTCACAATAAACAGTAAAAAATAGACTTTTCATAGATATGGTGATTATGAAACATGGATTTTTTGTAGATGAAAATTAGAACTACAAATAATCGAAGGTGGAACGTCTTCATTTTCACCCTCCCTCTATCCCTGTCGGTCTCTCGCTCTCTATATATTTATCTTTATTTCGCCCTCTCTCTTTTACCCCTCTCCGATTTTATACTTTCTCACTATCTGAATGTAATCTTTTCATAATCTCCCCCCCCTCACTCTCTCTCTCTCTCTCTCTCTCTCTCTCTCTCTCTCTCTCTCTCCCTTTATCTCTTTCACCCTTTCTTTTACTCACAACCTATATACGCATTTTTTTAATATAAATAATGAATATATATTAATAAACGTAATATAAATATCATGACTATGAAACTTTTTGTTGTGACAATCAGGTAGACTGTAAATTATTTCATAAAACCGAAGATTGAAACCGTTTATTTTCACTCTCTCTCTCCCCTCCCCATTACTTTTTTTCTCACTCATTCACTCTCTCCCTCAATCACTCACTCTCTCATTTCATCGTTCTTCCTTTCTAGCATCTCTATCTCGCTTTGTCCTCACTCTCTCCCTTTCTTTCTCTCTCTCTCCCTACCTCATCTCCTTTCTTTTACATACAACTTACACATGCATATGTTTAAATAAATAATGAATAGTTAATAGATATTATATATATATATATATTTATTTATTTATAGCTCGATTATTCAATTAATATTTGATATTTTTTGAAAATCAGTTAGGCTGTAAATTACAACCCCACTTTCCATTTTTCACCTTCTTTCTCTCACTCTCCCTCTCACTCTCTCTCTCTCTCTCTCTCTCTCTCTCTCTCTCTCTAATATTCTTCCCTCTCTATGTATTTCTCTCCCTTTCCTTCTGTCATCGCCTTTCTTTTACACACAACCTACACCGTGCATTTTTTATGTAAATTACAACTCGAAAAAATCAACGATTGAAACTGTTCATTTTCACCCTCACTCTTTCTCTCCTCTTTCTATCATTCCTGCCAATCCTTATCGGTCTCTCGCTCTCTATTTATTGCTCTTTTACGCCCTCTCACAATTTATACTTTCTCATTATCTGAAGGTAATTTTACATCTTTTGACTATCTCATTTTCTCCCTCTCACTCTCTCTCTCTCTCTCTCTCTCTCTCTCTCTCTTTCTCTCCCTATCAATCTATCGCTCTCTATCTATTTCCCGTTCCCTCACCATCTCCCTTTTACACACAACCTATACATACTTTTTTATAAATATTAAATAAATAGTATAAATACTTTTATAGTAGATATCTTGATTATGAAACTTTGTGAAAATCTGGTGGATATAAATTACAACTCTATAAAATCAATGATTGAAACGGTTCATTTTCACTCACTCGACATCCCTTTATCGCTTTCTCTCTCTCTCTCTCTCTCTCTCTCTCTCTCTCTCACCCTTTCTTTTACATAAAACTTACATATGAATTTTTTGTAAATAATGAATAGTTAATAGATATAACATAAATATCTTGATTATGAAACTGTTTATTGTGAAAATCAGGTACACTCTAAATTACAACTCCATAAAATCAAAGATTGAAACTATTTATCTCTCTGGAAATCTCACTCTCTCTTTCTCTCTCACTCAGCCACGCACTCGCTCTTTATCGGTCTTTTTCTTTCTGTCTCTCCATTACACACGTACACTTGCCCTTTGTCTTTTCCATTTTCTCTCGTTCGTTCTCTTAATTCTTATTGTTTGTCTTCATTGGAAGTAATGAATCTTAAACCGATCTAAATTACATTTTTGCAGGTCAGTTTTGTTTATTGCGTTTTGGAAGTCAATTCTCATATTGGTTTGTTCTGCCAGATGCTCATAATGATTTTTTTCTTTCTCTGTCACTTTATCTTTCGTTGTATTTTAAAAAAATTCGTATTGCTTTTGCATCATTCAACATAATTTTTGCCGCGTAAGCAATACCGCATCCGTTCAAGCGCAGAGCATAATCACGCATCCTCCATAAAATTTCACGTTTTATGATAAAACTTCATTATACTCTTAATATGTCTACGAACAAGTTATTTTCCTCATTTCCTGAAATTATGTTAATTTTGTTGAATGTATTAAGCGTGACGGGATAAAAGAAGCATAAAACAACTTTAAATTTGTCAATTTTTGATTGTTCTTCCTAGTGCAGCGTGATAAATGGGATTGTTGGCATAGATATTTCCAAATTATTTGAAAAATAATTTAAGCCAAACCACCTGGCTTTTAAATATATTTTTAAAAAAGCTTTTAGGGGATTGTAGTCATACTAGGAGTTCCTAAGTTTCAAATAAAAATAAAATACTTTCAACTACTTGTCGGGTAGGAAATTTTTACACCACCTGCCCGAGCATGTAATCTTTACGGAACAGCTCAGAAGTGGTTGATTAAACTTTTTTTCCAAGTTTTATGATTGTTTATCAAATTATTCTTAACAACACATAAGAATGAAAATGATGTTTTCTTTCCTAACTAACCGAGAGAAATAAACCAGTTTGTTACAATAAATATTTTATATTTGTGATACAATGTATATTTCAAAACTGACATTTTGCGTAAATTTTAGAACTTAGTTATGGACTCTCTCAAAATAGAATAATACAAATAAATGTTTTGATAATGGTAATTTAATACGATTGAATTACACTTTGAATTTGTTAAAGGTTAACTAGTAATAAAATTGCCCGCTGTTCAATAGTCGAGAGTGAGCTAAATACCAAAATACGCCTGGATGGATTGGCGAGCAAAAATCGTTAGATCGTTATGATCAAAATGATCAAGTCCCATTTATCCTTCTGCTGAAAAATGCATTAGACGTTCCGGCGATTGGTATTGACGCGTTTAAACATAGACATCAAGTAGGGTCGGTTCTGTATTATCAGAACTTGCTGCCTGGTCAGTTTGGCAATCAACCGAGGGTGAAATAGAGAAAACAAACCTATCGGAAAATAGTTCATGAAGTTTTATAAAACATCTTTAAACTATCACGTAGTTCTGATAGTTTGGCAGCCCGACATTAGAAATTTTCCATACGAAAATTGTATGCACGATTATCGAAAGTTGTATGCAGTAAATTCAATAATTTCCTGTCCGCTTGAACAACTACTACATTACAATTAATTATGGTTTTTAGTTGAGATGAATGGAATAAAAGGTGTGCAAACCCAAAACGTTGGTTTGAAAAAGAAAGTTGATGTCCGAGTGGATCGAGGTCACGATAGGTCAAGTGGTAGAGCAGCGGCGTAACTAGCCGAAGATCGTGGGTTCGAATCCCGTTCGTGGCATTGTCTTTTTAGTCATCTCAACTAAAAACCTTAATTAATTGTGTTTCAAACAGAGTTTAAAAAATGGTAAATACATCCAATTTAAATACACAAACACAAAGTTATAAAAAAAGAGGCGTAGGTGGCCGCAACGGTTTAGGCGCTGAAACGACGTTCATCACTATAAGGTAAAGGGCCAGGGTTCGAATCCAGCGGCTTACGAATACATATTTTTTTAAACACTGACATCCTAAGGGTTGGTTTGACCTTCGCAGTTGGAAACACTCGTTAAAAAATTAAAATTGAGAAAGAAAGGAGAGAGAGAGAGAGAGAGAGAGAGAAATAATAGCGAGAGAAAAATAAATAAAGAGAGAGATAGAGAAGAGGGATAGATATATAGAGGAGTTATATGTAGATAGAAACAAAGAGAGGATAGATAGAGAGAAAAAAAGGGAGAGATAAACAGAGAGAAAAAAGAAAGAGTGACAGAGAAAGAGGATATAGTGAGAGAAAAAAGGGAGAGATAGAGAGGATAGAGAGAGAAAAATTGAAAGATAGATAGATAGATAGATAGATAGATAGATAGATAGATAGATGGATAGAGAGAGAGAGAGGAAATTTTTGTTAAAACTTTATATCATTCAGTTTTTTTCTTCATTTCAATGTTCTTTTTTACTAAATTAGTATTTTAATTATGTAGGAAGGATGAATGATGCCGTACCGAGGATAGCCGGCCATTTGTAATTCCAAAAAAAAAATAATTTGTTACTTTTTCCCTTGGGATTTTGCGCAATCAATATTTACAGGATTCGATTCCAAAACAGATTAATAAAAACGATTCGAGGGGACAAAATCACACCCTTGAACAATAAACTGAGCCTGGGTTGGGCTTATCGGACTGTAAAGAACGATTCTTCTGAAAGCGAGCTCTAAACGGGCATAACTGTCGGGTAATTTTTCACCTGAAATGAAAATGACATTCAGTATTCTAACATTTATTTTGGATATGAATACACGCTTTTTTTCATCGTGTATCGGATAGGACACCGTTTATTTTGAGACGACGATTTTTTATAAAGTCGAGTGAGTTGTTCGGAAAGAAATATTCTACTTGTAACAGCCGAATAGATAGTTAAAAGCTTAAAAGGAAAAAACACGTCTCGGATATATTTTTATTTGTTTTTCTATCCCTTTATCCTTTTGCTAATCATTAATTATTGTGTTTCAATGATTTTGTACTCTTTAGAAAATTGTATTTCTTTTCTTCCGGAAAGGAGCGAATAAATAAAATCGATTTTTTCTTCTTGATAAAGGCTGATCTTTTAAAAAGAAAAGATGCCATTGAAAAAAGTCCTTGCTATTATGCTGTGTATTGTAAGCGAGTATACAGATAATAAACAAAGCTAACAATACATGATTTTTTCTTGGCTGCGCAGATAACGAAGTCGAAATGCGATCAATGACAACTTGCCTAAAAAAATGTTATTCGCACAACAATAGAATTCCTCGAAACATCAATTTGGAAAACCCGTTGTTTCTATTGTCTTCGAATGCATATCAACATGTTTGTAAGACATAAAAAATTTCATGAATAGTCATTTAATACATATCGACAAAATATCATGAAAACCCTTGTCCATTAACAATAATATAATTATATTTAGTGGTCCGATTAACCAAATAATTTTTTTTCATTTAATTAAGCTTTATGTTAAATATTGGTTAAAATAAAAAACCAGTGTCACAAGCAGGATTCGAACCTACGACCTTCGGGTAAAAATGGCAAAAAGGAGGGAAAATTGGAAAAGTGGGTTGAGATGGAAGTTTGTGTCCGAGTGGATCGAGCCAGGATAGTTCATGTGGTAGAGCAGCGGCGTATTGAGCTGAAGGTCCTGGGTTCGAATCCCGCTCGTAACACTGACTTTTTTATTTCAACCAATACCGTACATAAAGATTAAAAATAATGATCACCATAGCTGACTGATTATGCCGTGATCGTAATTTCCTTACTCCCGTCTTGTCATCTCTTACAGAATAGTCGACAAAAAAAAATTGTTTCTGAAAATTTACTTTTTATCGTTGTCTAACTTCTACCTGAACCATATTTTACCCAGACTCTGACGCTGTTTGTTAAATCGGATTTGAATGGATAAAAAACTGACGTAGAATCGCACAATAGTCTGTAGAGACTGATCTGGAGCCCGGAAACTAGATCTAAGAGCGTCAGCCGCTAAATTTTAAAAATTTAATTAACACCTACCCAAAATAGTTTTTTCTCAACCGACATGGGGCGTGGAAACTAGCACCAAGAGTCTTCCATGACTTCTTTTAAGATGCTGATATGGAGCCCCTTAAACTAGTATCAAAAGTTTAACATGGAACCAGATTACAGGACTTAAAAAACTGACACGGAACCTGAAAGCAAAACTTAACTTCCTGACGAAAAAGTCGCAACTTTGCCTTAGGATGCTTACATGAAAACCATAAAGCGATTTTTGAGACACATCAAGCGGCAAACTAGTCATAAACGGTTAGGTTAAACCCTTATAATATTTTTTTTTACTCTTGAAAACCGCAAACTAGACTTAAGAGAGTCATAATAGAGCATAACATTAAAACGTTAATGCAAAACGCATAAATTTGATTTTGACCACTGACGTGAAACCTGCAAACCAGAGCTGTGAGACTGAGAAGAAACCTAATTACAAAATTTACCATACTTACATAGTGCCAGTAACTAATCTTAAAACTTGTCCGTTTCTCGAAATAATATACTTTGATAGTTATGTAGGTTGTTCTTTAGGAATTGTAAAATACTGCAGTCTTTGGAGCAAAAAAACGATATTTAAACAAGTGCTGTTCTAAATGAATTCTATATAAAGTGAAAACTTATCTATTTATGGTAGCATGGTATAAAGAAGGCTGCAAAAGAAAAGGAAGAAACCGAATGGTGCATTTACTGTTCAAGCCCAAAACTTCCATCAAACTCATTAGGGAAGTACACTTCGGTCATTCAAGCATAAATACATGCAATCAATGCTGTACCCTGTACAATCTTAAAAGACTACACAGACAATGTGATAACCAAGCAGCCAGCAAAGCATTAGCATGTAAAAGAATTACATCAAATTTAGTCAGTGAATGCATCCAAAAGCCCCAAACCGTGGGGAAACGGAACAAACTGATGATAGCTTGGGCACTAGGGGACAGAAGAATTTTGGGTAAAGAGAAAGCAGACATCTCCCCATTCATTTCCCGCATACTTTGTCATCCTTAAAAAGGACTCTGAGGATCTTTAACGTCCGCATCTGGCTTATTCGGCCATAGCGGACGTTTTGATTTTTAAAATGAGAGCTGAAGCACGTCCATAGTGATAATGTCGCCGTATTGGTGTTGAGCCAGCTTAGCTACGAAGGCCACGACTCTCTCGCTCCTCGCTTGTCCATTCCTAATGGCCGGTCTGCGTTAAGCATCAGACCGTACGCCGCGCGCAAAGGGCTACTTAAGCCGAGGTACATTAGTCCGGTCTCCAGAGCACTCCCTAGATAAAGAAAATCACTCTATTCCCCAAAGTATTGGGGCTTCTCTAGCGTCAAAACTTTCGGATTAGCTCCAGCCGCGGTTTTTGTTTAAAGTAGAATATCTAACCACCCCTGGAGGAGCACCGCCTATTGTAACCTCACTTCGAGCAAAATAAAAGACCAAGCAGATAGACTTGCCGGATGATCTGTCCATACATAAGCGCCAAACTTAGTTGGGATAATAAAAACATATATAGAATCCTCCATCGCAGAATGGATCCAAACTAAACAAAAGGAGAAGTGGATAAGCTCTAGACATAGTAAACTTATGATGAACCAACCCACACCGAGACTGGTTAAACACTGCTGATATTTGAGAGAGCCAAACTCAGAGGAATCATCACGTCACTGGCATCTGAGTAAAAATCTACACCACTTGGGCATACACAACGAAGATCCGATCTACGGATTATGTAATGAGGAGGAGGAAGCTACCTAGATCATCTTCGAACGGAGTTTCAACTTAAAATACGAAAAACATAGGCAATGAAATTGTAGCAGGGACGGACAATGATCTGACGCTTCTAGGGAGAATGGTAGAGTCCATGACACTGAATTGAGGAACCTAACCTAGGTTGCAGAGCCTAAAGAGTCACCATAGCAAACCATACCAAGTGGTAACATAACTAGTCGTAGATTTCAACTAAAGGTAAATTGAAACGTGATTATGACACTGAGTAATAATCGTCGAAATATATTTCGGATTCAGGAAAAGTATGCTGTTCAGAATCAGATCGTTATGTTTATTTTTGAGTTGTTGTGTTCGCGAGATAAAACTTAGGCTCTGTAAAATAAAATCATACGTGAATAAACTTTTTAACAGATTGTTTTAATTAACTAGGAAATGCTCAAGTCTCACAATATTCCACGCCAAATTTTTAACGTCACTGGTTCGTGATAAACGCTCTCTTAGTGGTGGAATAGCGTGATAAACGCCCTCTTAGTGGCGGAATAGCGTGATAAAAGCCGCATCTTGGCCGGACATCTTCTTTCATTTCTACGTTATTAGAGTCGTAAGACTCTCCGTAGTACACATATAAATTTTTCAGCCCAAAGTGACCTACTCTCCTGCTTAGATGAAGCTATTCGACGGGGTCGCGGCCGGTCGTAAAACGAGACGGGCTCGGAGGATGGACGGCTCTGGAGACGAAGTACTCAATTATTTTCGTATTTGGTAGATGATGAAATTTCTCCGTAACGGCGAATGGGCCCATAGCAGACCCCATGAAATGAGGGGTTATGAGATCCGGTAGTTATGGTAGTGAAATTGTCTTTCACTAGATCAGCCTGTTAGAAAAGGGTTAACTACCTTTCACTCTTTGCAAATGGTGGTTTCACTCACAGATTTGTAATTTACAACGATCCGGATTTCCATTATTAAACGCTCATCATCAGGTTGAAGAAACAAACACATCTCTCGACATGAATTGTAAAAATGAACAAACCGATCCCCCGCCAACGCGATGCTCTAATGAGAATCTAATTTTTAATAACGTCCAATTTGGAATATGCAAAAAACTTGAAATACAACACAACGAATTTTTTTTTAAAAGTTGAGATAAAAAACCTAGAGGTCACGATAGCTCAAGTGGGAGAGCAGCCACGTATCAAGCCGAAGATCGTGGGTTCGAATCCAGCTCGTGCCATTCACTTTGTATCTCAACTAACAACAACCTTAATTAATTGTAATATATTAATTGATCAAGCGGACCAGCAAAATTAATGAATGTAATTATTTAGATAACTATTTAAAATACAAGTTAAATCGAAATATATTATATTATTTATGCATTTATCTTCATGTTTAATTTTCTTTCTTTCAAATTTTGCCAACCAATCCAGTTTCTTCTCTTTGTTGAAACTGTGTAACTGATCTATTTAAATTTAAATTTAAATTGTGTTTTGCTTCATTTAGATAGCCGTTAAATTAAGAAAATTTCTTCGATTAAGGCGTGTTCGTTAACTCTCGTTTTCATTTCTCTGCCGCTTTGTCCTATACATTTAATATCACAGTGAATTTAATTAAGGTTTTTTAACCCATTTTTTTGTTGACAAGTTGTAAAAATTATCTTTAGCTTTGGATAGGATGTTTCTTGTGAACACGAACCTCTAAAATCCAACCTGAAACCTTCTCGTTTAAGAATTTTAAGTATTTTTTTCTGATCATTCATCAATAGATGATTGAAAATCTAATGTTTCATTTTTTGTTGGTTTGAAACCGCTTCTTGCTTTTTTTTAAAGTTAATTTTTATTAATTTCTTTTACCAGCTAGATATCGCCAAATATTTCCACATATACGTTGCGTTTAACTAATGTTTTAATTGTTTGTAATATGTTTTATAATCATTAAGTCTAAATGGAAGTTTCAACATACGACGTATGTGCCAAAATAATAAGCCTTTTAAGTTTATGGATAATTTGCTGGAATCATAGTGTATGTTGTTGTGGCTTTTCTATGTATGTCTATTTAAATTAGGTCATTTTTTAAGGCTAAAAGTTTAAACAACCATCTTTATTTTATCATTTTGGTATTATAGTTTATGTAACTAGCCTTGTGGATTAAGTAGAACAGTATTAACAAATTTTTAAAAAACTAATTTAATAAAACTCTCCAAAATATGTATTTTTTTAATTTATCTTATTTTTTAAAAGCTACTTTTTGAGCTTTACGAACACAACACACCCAGTCTTAATTGTTATCTATCTCCATGTGGAATGTTACTTACAACATAAATCTAAATTTATAAAATTAAATGTGTTATTTTTAATTATTACTTTTTAAATAACTTCATTTTGCATGTCGGATAAAATAGAAAGTGAATAAATAATATAACCCAAGTGTTCTATCAAAATAAAAAACTATTTTAGATATTTTGTGTAGAGAAAAATAAAATATTTTCAAAATATTCAATTCCTAATTGTTCCATTTAGTTTTCCTGTTGGAAAGATATACACTTCTCGAGAATACTTAAAATCCAGACTCAGCTGTCTATGACGTCAGTATGTTTAACTTTCCAACTCAGGTTTTGACAGGGGGTTTTCGATATTGACCCAGCCAAGATCAGACTTGGATATCGAACTTGATGGTAAGAGTTCGGAGGATATGCAGGCTTGGTAATTTCTGACGTGACCTCGGTAAACGAGAATTTGATCCGTGATCTTTCGACCCAGATCCAGGTTTCAGTACGACAATATAAAACGTATTAACCATTATGTGTAGTGTCTAATTGACAAAATTACTTTTTTCAATTGATTATTCATTTTACGTAACGTATTCGTTGAAATGAAAAGTTAGTCTCACGAGCGGGGTTCAATTCACGAGTGCTTAAATGGTTAGAGAAGCTAATGTCATGGGTTCGAATCCCGCTCATGACACTAACTTTTCTCGAGCAATATCTTACATAAACGAATAAATAATTAGAGTAATCAGTTGGTGTTAAGTCGCAATTTTTTATAAGACTTATTTACTATAAAAGTACCATACGTTTTTATAATAATCGATCTGGTTTTTTTAATGATTCTACGTAATACTCCTATTTGAAGTTAATCACTACATTAGCTAGTTAAAAAATCGTTTATTTAATATGGCTGGCATTACTGTAAACGAGCCACTTAAAATAAGAAAGCGTTTCTTGGCTCTGTTCCCTAAAATCGATCCTATTGCTCTTCAAAGTTTTGAATTGCTTAATCATTTTTAGTGCGCCCTTACCTCCAACCCCGTCCAGGATCTGTAAACTTTTATTGCAGTTGTAAATAACCCCAGAGGGTCACAGGGCTTTTAAAGGACGACGTCGTAAGGATCGTTTTTCTTTTCTTTTTTCTCCCCCGCCTTTTCCGGCAACACGAAGGAAATTTTAATAAAGTCTGAGAAGCGGATAAAAAAATTATATAACGCTTTTACAAATAAAATATGGATCTTTTTTACGGAGGCTTCTTACAGAATTGACTATGGGCGAGATCAAATGTTATAGGACATCGTAGTTATTGACTTCTGTAAGCGAGGTTTCGTGTCAAAAAATAAAAGAGGAGGAGAAAAGAGAGAGGATGTGTCAGTTGCTCTCACGTAGACACGGCTCTCGGACGGGGGAAAGGCTGAAAGCCGACTCTGCTCGGAAGGGCGGAAGAGCACCCTGTCTTCACACTTAAACACGCCAAAACAAACAGACAAACGTCAACGCGCCAATGTCCTCCTCTTCCCCTCGGGGATCCGCCTGAAAGTCTCCTCTTTCAAATCTTTTTAAAGTTTAACAGACCGGAAGGGAATACAGGCAGTCGAAAACACTTATACCCTGGGTTTCGCCTCCACCACACTTGATTTTTCAAACATTTCGTTTTGTTATGCAAATTATTTCCCTTTTAAAATCGCTTCGTATGTTCTAAAACAAGATTGCATTCTATACAGATAGTTGGATAGAACTTTGAACAAAATAAAAAATATTACGAATAGTGAAAAGTGACGACAATTTATTTACTTTTTCCATGTAGTAATAGCGATACTCAACTAGAAATGTATTCTATAATATATGTATAATATATGTATATATATGTATAATATATGTATATATATGTATAATATATGTATATATGTATAATATATGTATATATATGTATAATATTTGTATAATATATGTATAATATATGTATATATATCTATATATATATGTATATATATGCATATATATATGTATATATACGTATATATATACATATAAATGTATATATACGTATATATGTATATATATGTATATATACGTCTATATACATCTATATATGTGTATCTATGTATATGTCTATACATGTATATATACGTCTATATATGTGTATATATATATATATGTGTGTGTGTGTGTGTGTGGGTGTATGCATGTATATATATATGTATGTATGTATATATGTATGTATGTATATATGTATGTATGTATATATGTATGTATGTATGTATGTATATATATACATATATATATATATATATGTATATATATATATAGTTTAAAAAGTTTTCTGTGATCACTTGTACCTGTTTTTTTAGACTTTTTAGACTTATAAGAGTTAACCTTTATTGACCACGTTTTTAATTTTATGGTTATTGTAATTTCACTTATAATTTTTTATGTTTCTCAATTTAAATTAATATTTAGATGCAAAGCAACGAAAATCATTGCACTTTTGTGCCTAAAACATCATGTTATTTGAATTCCTATTACGGTTTTGAAGTAAGATATTCAATTATTAATGTAATTATTGTTTCTTCATGTTATAATTGTTTGTTCATTTGATAATAAAACAGGCCCAGGAAGATGACGGTGTAAAACTGTCGAAAGCTCGGTGAAAACCGTAAGGAAGTTTTCTCTGTTTTGACCTCTACCGAAGATCCTCTGAAATGAATTTTGCTGTATCCAGCAGGTCGATAATCTATTTTCATCGTTACAATTTGTAATATATAAATTCATGATTAATTTCAATGAGTAGGTGAAAAAATTCGGCAAAAAAAAAAACAGGACGCCAACACTGGTGTCATTACGGATAGCAAACGACTATCGTACATGATGGACGCCAGTTATCAATGGGCATAAAAGGATGGAAGTATGATAGCAAAATGAAAATTGTATATAATTTGCGGTAATAAATGAATTTTGACCTGATTAGCGTTATCAATATTACTAATCAGAAAATCGGTAAGAAAACATTTGAAAATTGTTGTTCCTTCTGGTGGTCGCCAATTGGCATGGATACAATGGTCACCAGGGACTGGAGAAGTTCCCTCCTGAGCACTGCAGCTGTTCAGCTTATTGTACTATACCCTGGTTCCACTTTTGGGGGAAGGATCACTTGAGCCAGCGTTGCACCAGTGATCTTTCATCGAAAAAACTCATTTTTGAAGGGGGTTGGGAATGGGCTCAGGGTAGCTGAGATCCGATCCCGCCACTTCCATTGACGAGTGCCGTATCAATTTCTTTTAATTACGGCCACCGGTCCCATTAGGCGTCAGAAAAATTACAGAGGCGACGGTGGGGATTGATCCCAGGACCGCGAGGTCCACTAGCCGAGAGTCTGACGCCTTAACCACTTGGCTACCGCGGTCCCCCGCCAATTGACATACTTCTATACGAATTTCCAATTAAACATTTATATATATTCATATGATACATATCAACATTATTAGGAGTATTTCAACCGAACAAAAGCTCTATTGTATAAATATGTCTTTTTATTGAAAAATAATTCAAACAAAAGCATGCAGTCAATGACGAGAAATATTACGAAAGCGGACAAGTTTCTTCTAAAATAAAACAGACATTGTTTAATTTATAACTTCCTATAGAGAAATGATTGAAACAAAACAGCATTTCATATATAAAACGAAATTAATGACAATTTCATGAGTAATGAGCTTTTGAATTGTTTGTATGTTGATGAATTACACGCGTGACATACGTGACAATACATTCCACTTACGCCGCATTTCATCAGGCCTGATAATATAATTCTGAACATAAATACGTTACCCTACAATTTATATATTAAAGGGAAAAACAACATTTCTATACACAATATATAGCGTTTTGTACAAATTTATCGGATTTGAAATAGAAAGAGTTAAAAATAAGCTATTACCGTATAAATAACAGGACAATAATTTCCGAATGTAAAGCACTAAATTTATTCACCACGAAATAATTTTACAAGGGTTTTTCACATTAAATATTCCCGTTGAAATATTACCATAATTTATCTTAGACATTTAATTAATTTCAGAGATTTCTTCGTGTGTCTGTGATAAATTATCTGTATCCTAGCTTTATTCGAATTGTTCGATAGTGTCCATCTTGATTTTGTGGTACTGAAAAATATGTTGATGGGTAGGAAATAATAATATTTTTTACAATAGAAAAAGGCCTATTGTGAAAAAGACAATTTCCTACCGATCCATACTGTGTTCGTCCGTGCGACGCGTTTCGGCATCTCGTCATCTTTTATGTTTAATACGTGTGATTTCCGAACAGTTTAAACTTTTTGTGAAGTGAGGAGCGTGTGTCGGCGTTATTTTTCTTGGGTGACGTCTTTGTCGGACCAAATTTTTATCCACTTAATTAATATTTTTATGTAAGGTCCTTGGTTGAAATAAAAAAATTAGCGTCACGGGTAGGATTTGAAGCCAAGACTTTCGGCTCAATACGCGGCAGCTCTAACCTCTTGAGCTATCGAGCCAACTTCCCATCTCAAGTGGTTAGAGCCGGGCGTATTGAGCCCAACGTCGAGGGTTCGAATCCCGCTCGTGACACTAACTTCTTCATTTCATCCAAGAACTTACATAAAAATATTAATGAACCGAAAAAAGTAATTTGGTCTATGTAATAATGAAATTGTAATCTTATTTCTATCTAATTTTTTCCCACCCTATAGTAAACAACTAGTAACCCAAATTGATAATTATTAATTAACGGTCACTAAATATTACACAGTTGAATATACAAGAACAATTAAAACATACAATATAATAAGCAATAACATCAAAACTATTGCTAATGTGTACTTAAAACTTATTTGTACTATAGAGAAATAAAAATACAAGAAACAATGCTAAGGAAACGTTCCAAAATCAGTTCTAGAATGATTCGCGTTTGGAGTGGATACCGTTGCAGAAAGTTCCATCTTCGGCGCGCCCATTCCACCTGATCGGTATTTCTCCCAAAAGTCAGATTGTGTTTGGTGGGAGAATCGGAAAAACAAGAATCCGGGGACGGGCGTTTTTATTTTCCGGCAGGGAGGAACAGGTCGAATGGAAAATAAACGAGCCGAGCCGATAGGAGTTGGCGTGAGAGTGTTTATGCAGGCGCACACTATACAACAATAGGCTGACAGCGGCCCCATTGTGGCCTTTCCGAAGGATACAGGAAAACTCAAGAAATTTTTATTAAGTTGTTTTTGTTGGCATCGCCTTATTCCGCCTTTCAACGGCCGGAGGATGAGGAACAATCCACTAATGACTCGTCCTTCCGGCTATCGAAATGAAATTGAGCACTGCCATTGAGGACGGCCAGAAAGCTTTTCTCTAATTATTTTCTCAAAGGACTTACATTCAATTGGGCATTCAAAGCGATTAAGAGGACAAAAATAGCACTCATTTTTGTTTCAAACTAACTTTTGAGCAAAACAATAACTAAAACTACAATCAATATTATATTAAAAAGTTACGAAATATTATTGCAATAAGACTTATTTTGTCATATCTATACCACTTAACAAATAGTGAAAATAAACTCATTTTTATTGTTGACTTCGAAATTCAAGATTTACTTCAAAACGTCTATATATAGTTTATGTTATTTGACATTTCATTCGTCGATTATCGTGTCCCTAATTTCATATGAACTTGAATGTGAATGAATTTATGAGCAAAATTTACGAATAATACTTGTGCTGCTGCAAGGGTGAACGCAACACAATACTGTACACAAAACGCCAACGAAAAACTGTAACTTTACTAGATAATTCAAAAATCATGCTCTACTAGATCATCGTTTTTATAATGAAAATGTGCCGTCTTGATGTGATTGATTCAAATTTAAAAATCATAATTATTCATGAAAACTATAAACGATAAGTTATAAAGCTAATGTGAAAAAACAAGAAAAAAATGCGTTTCTTCATGCTTCCGAGAAGGCTTTAAAATTATTTCTAAAAATTTAACCGGTTAACATATTTTAACTTTTAGTAAGAATACTCAAAATTATGGTTTAACCAAAATAAAAAGGATTTCATTGGAGAGAAGAGACATTTTTTTAACCTATTTTTGTAGATTACATAAATTACTGTTGTCTGTTTTCCCTATGAGAAAAAGCCAAAACATCTTAAATTTCAAAAAAAAATATTGTCAGTTGAATTATTAAAATATTCGAAATATTTAATTTTGTTTTAATTTAAAAACAAATTATTCCATGCTGTTGTTTTTCATTAAATATACCTATAAAAGGTCAATTCGTAGATTATTCAAACTTCTCCCCAGAAACAAAAACAAATCACAGTATAAAATTCTTGAACTTAACAATATCAAACCAGACGCCAAACTACAATTTGAAACGTGAAGAAAATTAACAGCAACTGACATCATACACGCCCTCTCAAACCACCCTGAAAACGTGGCATTATTGAAGTAAATAAAATTAATCCCACTAACCTAAGACAAGTACGATAACGAAAAAAAAAACTATAATTACAACTCGAACCCACAAAGGGGGTGTCGGTGGCCGCAAGGTTCAGACTTTGACGCACATTTTCAAAAACACCATCACCCTGAGGGTTTATATGACCTCGGCTGTTGCGTATCCTCGTAAGAAAAATTTTAAAAAATTAAAAAACAAACAAAAACACTCATGCATAAAGAAACACTAAACATTCATTTTCATACTTTGGGAAAGTGACGTGCAAACTAAATTATTCAA
The DNA here is from genome assembly GCA_039619505.1 of Cimex hemipterus. Taxonomy (NCBI): domain Eukaryota; kingdom Metazoa; phylum Arthropoda; class Insecta; order Hemiptera; family Cimicidae; genus Cimex; species Cimex hemipterus. Next base: position 24,294,487 of record CM077106.1, on the reverse strand, counting down.
GAAATTAGGCATAAAAATTACGTCAATGAATACCAACACAATAAGAAAATTACTAAGACAAAACATCGACAAGACCGATTCATTACAAAACAAATAAACTATAGATAAATAAATGGATTTAAAAAAGGAATATACACAGTATCAAGGAATGCGGGGAAAAATACACCTACCAAAATACAAGAAAAATACTAGGAACATACAAAATCGTCTAGCAATAACGTTGGAAAATTGGTTAGGTATTGGTTGAAATGAAAAAGTTAGTGTCACGAGCGAGATTCGAACCCACGACCCTCGGCTAAATACGGACCTTCTCTACCACATGAATGAGCGTGGCTCGGTCCGGTATTGTGATTTCGACACTCTCGGACACCAAACTCCCTATCTCAACCTACGCTTCTAATTCCGTACTAATCTTTCACTACAACGGAAATCATTAGAAACAGAATGTATTTTTCTCGAATATATTTTCTCTTTATCAGAAGAATATCTTGAAAACTAAGTATTTAATGCACGTTATTACACAACACATAAAAAGTCTCAATATAATTTAATTTGATTATTTGTTTCTAAGAACCTCTTAATTACTACTGCCAATATGAGAAGTAAACATCATTACTGCTATCTATTTAGGCTGGTAAGAACCGGTGTTTGAATATCAATAACCCTTAAACTTATCGTCTTCCAATTTAGCAACAACATTCATCGTCGTCGAGCAGTAATGAATTATTTTAAACCTTGAAGGAAACACTTGCGCATTTCAACCCCTATGAACATTATTATAAATAATTCATTTCGATTTTTTAATGTATCATTAAGTATTAATATTAATAAATAGTTGTGAGGATTTTTCAGATTCAAATAATTTACGATTATTGTCCAGCTTTGTTTCTGTCAAATAAAACAATAGTGAAAGTTTTAAAACAATTATTTTAATTTATACTCTGTTTAATTTTCTAAATATGGGGTTAATGTGAATAAATTCCCTATGGGTATACACGCACATTGGTAATCATAACGGGCAAAACAACTCGAATTGATTACTGTAATGGAAATCATTGGTAATTTAAATTACGTGACGTAGTTATAAATTAAACAATGTCTGTTTTATTTTAGAAAAAACTTGTCGGCTATCGTAATATTTCTCGTCATTGACTGCATGCTTTTGTTTGAATTATTTTTCAATAAAAAGACATATTTATACAATAGAGCTTTTGTTCGGTTGAAATACTGGTAACAATGATGATATGTATCATATGAATATATATAAATGTTTAATTGGAAATTCGTATAGAAGTATGTCAATTGGCGGGGGGCCGCGGTAGCCGAGTGGTTAAGGCGTCAGACTCTCGGCTAGTAGACCCCGCGGTCGTGGGTTCGATCCCCACCCTCGCCTCTGGAATTTTTCTGACACCTAATGGGACCGGTGGCCGCAATTAAAAGAAATTGACACGGCACTCTTCAATGGAAGGGGCGGGACCGGATCTCAACGACCCTGAACCTGGTCCCAACCCCCTTCAAAAATGAGTTTCTTTGATGGAAGAACACCAGTACAACGGGGGATCAAGATCACGTCTGTGTTGCGAGCCCTCCCCCAAAAATGGAGCCAGGGTATAGTACAATAAGCTGTACAGCTGCAGTGTTCAGGAGGGAACTTCTCCAGTCCCTGGTATCCATCGATCCACCTCCATCCATCCACGACCACGTGACGTATAATTCTCGTCTATATTACGTGCATCAATATTTATAATTTTCTCCGGTTAATTACGTATGCTGGAATGAATTATATTAACATTAAAAAACCACAAGTAGGATTGTATTGTCTTGTTGAACCTTTTAAAAACTGGGAGACAAATGTATTGTCTAATACTCACGGTTGGAACAGTATGCTATACCCGCATGACCGGTATGTGGGCATAACTGAAGTGCGCCTTCCGATCTGGTCACTAAAGTAATAAAATGCCTTTTTATTTACTGCGTAACAGTTTAGTAGCAACAAAGGGCATGATCCTTATTTAAAACTCATTTGATGTATAGAAAATGCAGAAAGAATATGGCTACACATCTATGTTTGTGGTGTGTTTTTTTCTAATCTGGATTTGGCAATCTGAGGTACAAAAGAGAGACTACTATTGTAGTATGTCAACGTAATACATATTGAGAGGTGTTTAGTAACCATAACTTGAAGATTATTTGGAAGACATGCGGTCTCTGTTTTAGAAAGTTTCCGATCTTTATTCAGATCATCTTCAGTAGCATATATTTGAAAATAGAAAGTCAGTAACCAGAACAAGAGCTCAAATGAATGTTGTTTAAAACAAAACGCGCAAATTAAAAGATGAGAAAAATAAGGAAAACACGCAAAGGGCCGGCGATGAACTCAGCTGTTTGTCGGCCTATAAACTTTTCACTTTATGATTACAGTTGGGTGGAATTTTTTCCCTGTCAGTGTATATAACTAAATTAGAGTGACAAGGAAAATATTGCCAATTATTAATTTCCATACTTTTGTGTATTTACATATTTAGTATTTAGTAAGAATGTTGTAGATAAAATCGATGAAATAAAAAATAGACAATGAGATGCATAACAATTGTTGAAACACCATAAAAGACACGCTCCGCAATGAAAGAACAATGCAAACATTGAAAGGTAGAAGGGAGAGTGAATAAAGAGATACAGAGGGAATAAGGACAATTTTTTATCGTTTTTATGAATGTATCCTAGGCGACGGGAACTCTTTCCCTTAATCCCTAGCGGTATAGGAGCCGAATTGTAAAGGAACACGACAACACAAAACTGAAGTGCCGGCACTCCTCGAGAGAAAGCCATCTCGTGTACCTCGCCCCTTTGCTCCGCCCTCCCCTTTGTTTCCACAACAAACATAAACTACCCCTTTTCATTTGTTGCACGGCTCGTTTCACTCTCCTGTCATAATTGCTCTTCTCCTCTCAATAAGGCTTTAGAAAGGGGCCGGTTTTCTCCCCGGGCCCTCCGGACGACTTACTATTTTAAAATGTAACGACAAAGAGGCTTGGAGAGGAAGACCTCGGTAGCCATCCTTCTTTGAAAGTTGCCAAAGTGAATTTTATATACTCGACAGTACTTTTTCACTCTTTTTACCGAAAACATCCCCGAGGAAATGGCCTTTCTCTGACCGTACTGATGTTGAACCATTACTGCTAATCTTCGAATTGCCCTTTATCGCGTGTTGAAACAAACTACATGTTTTCTTTTTTTACGCTTTTAAATAAATAGAAAAACCTCTATAAATACAGAATGTTCCCTACCCGGTTTTTATAGAAAAAAAATTGTGTGTATTTTTAAAGGTTAGAATTTGAACAGTTATTCAACAATACAACAAAATTAACATTTTTTTAAAAATTTTGTGGCGTTCAATAACCGTTGTTGTCCGACTGGGCCGAAGTCACGATGACTCAAGTGGTAGAGTAGCGGCGTATTTAGCAGAAGGTCGTGGGTTCGAATCCCGCTCGTGACACCGACTTTTTATCTCAATCAATACCTTACATTGAACGAATAATATTTTTCATTCAAATATTTATTAAAAATCGTGAGATGCGGTCTGGTGTGATGTAGGTTTCAGAAAAACTTTTTCTTTGCAGTGCCAACGTTTCGATCTTTACTGAGATCATCTTCAGGTCTCAAAGTGTTTGTTTTCTGTGTGATTGTGCCATTCTTTCGTGACGTGTTGAGACATCACATCAGACCGCATCTCACGATTTCTAAATAAATATCGATTAACGGTCAATTATTACCAAACATAATTGAAATATTTCATTATATTCATTTAACTTTAATAGTCTAAAAAAGTGTTGAAATGATTGTCTGCCATCCCTAAAACTGTCTACCACCGACCAAAGATTATTTCACAATCACAAGACATATTTACATTCTAACTGGTACTGTTTCTCTGCGGGACAAAATCTTTCTATGATGGATTTGGCCAAATCTCCAAAATTCAAATCCGCAAGCATTCCGAAATAAAAAGGTTCCTATATTACATTTGTTTAAAATTACGTGTTTACGACTTTTTGTAATAATCTTCCAGGTGGGAGCTACGGTAGTCTTTACCTAAAAAATATTTAAAATGTGTATTATTATTTCACACCATTTTTTTGATAAGTTGTTATCGCTTATTCGTTGGATTATTTAAAATTTAATTATTAATATTAAACCATAACGCACTGTATTATGCAACATGGTAGATTATTTCGCCAAATAGACAATTAACAACAATTCGCATGTCCTATTTAATGTCATGTGGTGAAAAGACAAGTCGATAACGTGCCATTTTGTCGTACAGTTAATAGATCGCATTTTCGACTTTTACATCATGAAATAACAACACGCACAAGTATCAAATTCCATATTGTCAAGGCGTAACATGTTTTCGAGCTGAAAGAAAATTCTGGAGATTTTATCCTAGGAAAGTGAAGTCAAAAATTGTGTTTACCAAGTTCCACGATGGTAGAAATTGTTGGGATTGACTTATCCATTTGGTTCCTTTGGGTCCAAGAATATTTCTTAAAGACTTTACCCGGGCTGACAAAGTTACACGTTCGACGATCGATGAGGGCCTTTCAGGATGAGATATTTTATAATATACCGTATTTTCGACAGTTATTAACACCGCAATTTATTCACCATTAAGCGGGACAAGGGAATCGGTGTTTAACGGCGCATTGAAGGCATTTTAGGGCTGTTAGGACGGACCGGTTGATAGAGATACTCCACTTGGCCCATAAGGCGGGACTAGTGTGTCCTGAGAGAATCCTAGCCTTCTTGAAGTAACTATAAAGAGAAATTGGCTCCCTTCGATCCACCTAAAACCCTAATTACTGTATATCCATTATACCTAAAGAGACACATTATAAAGCAAGTCAACATCCTTAACCCTTGAATACACAAATTAACCACATTATTCAAACATTTATGTTTGTTGCCATTAGATTAAAATTAATACAATTAAATAAAAATATTTTGTTTTATGTTCTAATAATTTAACAGGTATAATAAATATTTTATTGTAACAACATTTTGTAAACAGGATTACATCAAATTATTGTTTTCCCTTTATTAAACATATTATTTGTAAACATTTCTGAGCAAGTCAGTGAAGCCGCAAACTCAAGAAAGCGAAACCCGACACTCCCAATAAGTGAGGCCCGGGAAAGCTGTAACACGATACGTTTCAAAAACAATAATTAGGAGACTATATTCCCCGAGTCAAAACAGCTTAGAGAAACCGGCATTGATCTTGGAAGCCTGCAATGAGAGGAAACGGGAAACTGGTATTACAATTTTACGGAGTGACTGGCGGTAAGTGTCAAAAATTTTAGTGGGTGCTATATCATATACAATAAAAAATATTCCATAAACTTTTGTCCTAATATGAACGGTAAAGAAATAAATTCATCTCTTTTTATTTTATTTATTTTTTTAATTAGATCCATTAAATTGCTGATGACATCTGTTTGTAAAATTATCTAGTGTATACTACCTGAAATAACTTTAAATTTTCTGTGATAAAGCTTATTTACATTGCAAAATTCATGAAAAATATCTGCAGGAGAAATTGATAAAAAGAAGTGTTGCGTTTTTTTTTTGCCTTCTGTTAATTTGCATTTTGTTAAATTTGGTTAATAACTACAAACTCCGGAATCTTTGTAAATTCCTTCCAAAGTTTCCCATTTCATAACCTTCCCACGTTATGCTCGCCTTTTTGGATTGTCTTTCTGAAATATATAAAAATTTCACATTTTCTTGAATAAACTGGTGTCGATAGGGTGATGTTGAGTGGTTTACGCCACCAATCCAAAAATTTCAACAAAAAAATCCAAATGTCGATATTTTTGCTTTTTAACAATTTTTCCTGCAAAATCTTTTAAAAAAAATCAATTTTGCAACGTAAATAAGTTTATTTAGGGAAAATTTACGTTATTTCAAGCGGCACGAATCAGATTTTTTACAGCCACTGGGTCTGAAATTAAAAGCAATTTAGTGCAAATTGGTAGAAAAGTAAAAACAAACTGATCATTTAAAAATTTTTTTTATAGTAAAGATTCGGAAAGGGGTTTAAAAGAAGTTTTATGTTGCGATTATAAAACCTGATATTTTTGACACATCGTCAGTCATCGTTCACTACAATTCTACACTTCAAATGGAACAATAGATGCCATATAAACCGTTGTTCGATTTTCAACCCTTTTGAAGATGTTCAACATTGTACTTTTGTTTACAACTAACTACGCTTATCCTCGTAAATCTACTCGTAACTCTTCTATGTTTTGTTGAACTAAAAAAAAAAAAAAAAAAAGTTGAAAAGTGTGATAATTTTTTTTTTTTCAATAAGTCACCCTTAAGAACTTTCAATATTTGCTGCGTTGTCTTTCAAAAAATTTAAAATTTGTTCAACCGATAAAACTTACAACCTCACAAAACTCACGTTAGTACTTGTCAAATTTCATGACAACCTCTTCGATTATCGATATACATGCAAACAAAATGAGAAAATTTTATGCTAAATGTAAAAAAAATGCGTCGTTAGGAAAAAGGGGAAATGTTCAACTATCTGTCCTGGAATAAATTTATTTTTCAACTTTAATAATACAAAAGCACAAACAGAAAAATAATGATATAAAACGTATAAAAAGATATAAAATAAAAAACATAAATTACTTAACTAATTGTAAATAAAACATATACATAGAATATCTACAATAAATACAGACTAATCAAAGCAGAAAAATCGGTTAAAATAAAAAACAATAGGAAAACTATAACAAAAATATAAAAATTTTGAAAACAATCATTAGCCTAATAAAATATACACAAAAAATCAACATCATAATTTGGTTTTCGATATGTTTATTGTCTTTTTTTGTGTGCTGTGATTTTTACGATGAATTTCACTCTCTCTCTCTCTCTCTCTCTCTCTCTCTCTCTCTATCTATCTATCTATCTATCTATCTATCTATCTATTTCTCTATCTCTGTCACACACTTTTCGTTATTTTTCTCTTTCTATCTTACATCCCTTTCCGCCATCTAACTTTTTCTTATTTACTGTTTCTCTCTTTTTGCATCTTACTATTCTACATTACTTAATTTACAAATTTTATACTTTTTCCCGCGTTTCTCTCTCTCTCTCTCTCTCTCTCTCTCTCTCTCTCTCTCTCTATCTCTATCTATCTATCTACCTATCTATCTATCTATCTATCTATCTATCTATCTATCTATATCTCTATCTCTGTCACACACTTTCCGTTATTTTTCTCTTTCTATCTTACATCTCTTTCCGCCATCTAACTTTTTCTTATTTCTTAGCGTTTCTCTCTTTTTGCATCTTACTATTCCTCATTACTTAATTTACAAATTTTACACTTTTTCCCGCGTTTCTCTCTCTCTCTCTCTCTCCTCTCTCTGTTATATTATATATATAAAATCTTGAAGCGGGTTCGATGAACCGTAGAAAATAATATGTGAAATCTATATAATCCGAACAGCGCAAAAGTCCTAAATAGTGCATGAATCAATCGGGAAGTTGAATATATTTTCAGAAGGAAAAAACACGCTTTTTGTATGTAAAACGGCGAAAGTACATAAAAACCACTTTTAGTTGAGTTCAGTCATCGCTTGTTTTCGAAACGGATCAAGTGTTTAGAGATGTATTACCTCGCTAAAAGAAAATTTAATTAAAGCGCAAATCCTAGACTGGCGCAATATTCGAAAGTGGTAAACCGGTTTGGACATCGATTTGGCACTAATTTCCCCGGTCTCGCTCATTTTTTTGCCCGTCTGGCCTGGCCAGGACACCCGATGTTTATGTTGGGACAGCGGTAGGGTGGCGGCATATCGGGAATCAAAAATATCGCCAAACCTTTTCGACTTTTCGCACCGTTCGCCCTCTACACCTGTTCTTGACCGAACTTAGCCTCAGTCCGCTACAGCCCCTGTTGGCCGATAGCCATGGTTTGCAAGTGACAACGGTACAACTCATGGAACGGGCCCAGTCCCTGATTGTAACCGTCTGCCATTTTTATACAATTATATTACCTTTTTTAATTAAAAATTAAAGAAAAACTTGCAATTTACTCACTCGTTTAACAAGTAAAAACATTACTAGAGGTAGCCGCTGTTTTAAATATTTTCCACATAAAAATGTTAAACCGACTGTCTGGATTCGACCGTCTTATTTCCATGCAAATGGAAAAGGAATTATCAAAAAAAGCGTACTTAATAAAGAAGATTCTTTTGCGTCAGGAAAATAAGGTTACATTTATGTATTCAGAAAGCATCAAGTCATTGTCACAAGATGTCACTAATTTTTACACAATTCATGCAGCAAAATGTGCTATATTATTTTAAAAGTATTATTTTATTTCTAATTTTTAAATACATTAATAATCTGAAAACGTACAGAATTACTTGTAACAATTACAATATTGTATAAGTTTATGCCAATATGGTATGTTTGAGTAAATTAATTAAAAATCATGCAGAATATTTTTTTTAAATTTGTGTTATGCTGCCTTATCAAATATTATGTTTTCTTTTGTAAAGACAGTTATTCATTTAAATCTAATCTCAAATTATTTTTTAATTTTTTTTCAGAATACATTTTTGTTTTGCTGGTGACGTTTTAGTAATTTTTATTTTTTATGAAAGCCTTTGAGTAAAGTTATCATCCCCCAACTATCACAATGGACAAATTACTGACGTGCATCTTATTGTTTGCTCCAAAAGCTTTTTTTTCCATCAAAAAATAATATAGCATTATTAGACATCAATTGAGAAATTGCACTATGTAAACGGAATAATGCTAGTATTCATACCTTGGCTCTTAACAGAGAGCGTGTAGGCATGCTGCCGGATTTAAGAATAGCCTCGAACGCGGTACCGAGTTTCAGAGCCACCTGTTGTGTTTTGTGTGGGTGAGTGTATTTATTAGAGTGAATGAAGAGGGGCTGATTGTGAATAGTATCCTCATGGTCCCTCGAGCTGTGTACGCGACCTGGGTCTATGCCGGACTATTCATAAAAGTACCCCATCGATCCAATTAGATTAATTTATTATTACATTCATGTCGATAGAGGAATATTGAGAGCCCAGTCTACCAAACCGAATGAACTTAGTGTATATAGGTGTGAATGTATTTATTTGTGTGAAATGTGTGTTGTAATATTTCGCATGAGCTCTGCGCTGGAATAACCAAGCTGACGGACGAAACTTTAAAAAAAAATTACTGCTAGTATACACGAATTTTTCTTAATTAGTTCCAAAAGAAAAAATATACATTACTGAGGATGTGGGTTTTCGTCAGTAATAATTAACCCTCGATTTGGGTAAAATTTTGATCTGTAAATAAGTCCATATCATTTTTGATAGTAAAAACATAAATGCTTGTAAATAAACACTTCAAAAATTAATAAACCATTTAGTTCCATTACCTGTTGCACCTTCTGTGTAATTTTGTAAATCCTGTTTCCCAGGACTTTTTAAGTTTTACAGCAATAAAATCATCGATTTAAGAAAAGCGTTTTTTTCATATTTTTTTGTTTACAATGTTTTATTTGTTGTTGTTGTACTAGCATTTTAATTCTCATTTTTTGACTTGTCGAAATGTGGCAGTGGTCGACTGAAAAGTCTTTACCTTTTTTCCAATATGAAAAAATGTTTCCAAGCGTATTGCTCTTTTTACATTGTATTATACATTTATACGTTAACTTTTTCAATGATGGATAAATTTAGTTTTTGAAATTGACCAAAATTAACATTATGGTTATTATAGTTAAATAATAATTTACGGTTATGGAAACACGAAGGCCGAGTGATTGGGTTTTGGACTGGGCCGAAATTTGTTCAAACAATTGACAAATCGGCTTGTCATGTACAAAAGCATTGATTATACGTGGTTTAGGTTTGAAGAACAAAAACCTACTCCTTTGAAACGGCGAACGCCGTGGAAAATAATGCAATTATACGTCTCCTCGTTGTAGTTGAATGGAATATAATAAATTCATTAGGTGGGCATTCATCCTTTGAATTGAATTTCTCTCCTCCAATTACTTATGGAGTATTGAATAACTTACCGCTCTCACTACCGGCGGTATATAATTAATTTCGAACGAATTAATTAATTCTTAATTTTATTTGTATGCGTTTTGTGAACAATACTCGAAAGAGAATTGACGATTAGTGTGGGTTATTTAGGATTAAAAAAAAGAATTCGACCTTTTCTTTAGGTAAAACCAGTTTGGTAACTATTTTAATAGGAAGCAAGGCCTCGGAATTTTCTTACCGTCTGCTGTCTGTTATAAACATTCCCAGCGGGCTTCTCGGGTGTAAAGATTAGAATTTACGCGAGTGCTTTAAAACCCTTCCGTGAATTCTGAACACTCACCTGCAAAAAAAGAAAAAATTTGTAATTAATTTTATTAAACCATTTACGTTTTTCTAGTCAATTGACCAAGTTACTTCTTTCAATTAATTATTCTTTCTATGTAAAGCCTTGTTTGAGATAAAAAATGTCAGTGTCACGAGCGGGATTTGAACCCACGATCTGCTCATTACGCCGGTGCTCTACCACTTGAACCATCGTGACTTCGACCGCTCGGACACCAACTTTCTATCTCAACCTGCAATAGTTCGAATTTTCATAAAAAGAATGTCAAGAGCGCTAAATATATATATCGCAAGTCCTCAAGAAAGTGAGAGAGTGTGTGTGAGATATACAACAAGTTCAAGAAAACGAGAAGGAGTTAGAAATTGAAAGAGAGAGAGAGAGAGAGAGAGAGAGAGAGAGAGAGAGAGAGAGAGAGAGA
>CM077106.1:24259889-24278647 GCA_039619505.1 Cimex hemipterus | reverse complement strand
TTCCCTCCTTTTGGCCATTTTTCAACTGTCCTGTAATCGGATTGGATCCTCGGCGACAAATGAAATATCACCGGAGAGCTTTGGTGAATTAAATTTACTAATTTCGTAGTGTACTTGACCAATTAATATATTTAAATTAAGTAAGGTTTTCAGTTGAGATAAAAAAGTCAAGGCACGAGCGGGAATCGAACTCACTACGTTCGGCTAAATACACAGCTGATCTAACCACTTAAGCTATCATGACTTAGAACTACTTTGACACCAACTTCCCATCTCAAACCCTACCTTTTGAATTTTCCCTAATTTTTGCCTCATTTCAAATGTCTTGTAATATATTAAAATTAAAAATTAATGGATCAAACGGACTACGAAACTGGTGAATAAAACCGTTAATTTTAAATTTTTTATTCGTTAAATTATATATTAATTTGACAACTATAATTGACTCTATGTAAGTACCTTTATTAAAAACTCAAACCCATTCAACGATTTAATTTATTTTAACTGATTTTAAACAATTATATTACGACTTAATATATCCATATTTATAGATTTATTTCATAATTTAAATTTGCCGTGTGTACAACAGTGAGGAAAAGTTAAATTTAAAAATAGACCTCATACATTAAATTAATTTTTCACTTGCATAATTGAAAAAATGACCAACATTTTTGTAGGTTTTCTATTCTAGGTTGTTTCGAAATGAGACCCTTGGTATAAATAATGGGGGTCATCCATCTTGGGCAACGGTCAAGGGTTTCATTACTTCTAATCAAAACGCAGTGGTTTAATTAATGTACGATGTACTTAATGGGACCTGGGCAAACTTGGAGGCCAGATTTAGAGCTATTTAATAATTATAAACTGATGCTGACGCCCAGGGAGAATTTCTAAACAATCTCCATAAATATCTATCAACATTTTGATGGTATTTTAAATATTGTCCTGAATGAGGTGGTTTTAAGAATTAACTGTTTCGCAGATAGATACAGTTCTGGCATTAAATTACATGATAATATAGTTTTGTTTTCAACAAAAAAGACAAAATTTTAAAAACGTTATCATAAACCATTTTATTTTTATATTGTATCTGCCAGTGTTTTCAAAGAACGCCTATGAATCGATAAGCAGGAATGAATCTGAGACAATTCTGAAAAATGCAAAAAATGTTTAACCAAATATTTGCAGATAAAATGAAATGCATTTTTGTATTTAACTCTTGGCAAGAATATCTATTTTCTCTATTTCAGAGATATCAAATATACTATATGTAAAATTTATTCTCGCAACGAAGAAAAATAAATGCATTTGAATGTTAAGTTTGAAATATTTCTTTTTAGTTTTATGCTTTGTTTGTTTAAAATCATGTAAAAAGTGGACAATATCAAATTTCTCCACAATAGCTGAATGTCAGTATTTAAATAAATGATTTTTTTGTTCATACAATTCAAACAAACGGTGTAATTTGACATCGTATTTTACATTGTTTGGGTTTATCGAATACGAAAATATTTGGTTAATGGAACGCAAACTGGATACAACAAGGTTAATGAGTCAATAGTTTGGCGAGTGAATTTGCCCGGACCGTTGGTCAATAGCTAGTAGTTAAGTCAAACTTTGCTGCAAGTTACACTGATTGTCAAGTTTGTATTGACCTGTTTTTCCTGTCCTCGGTAAACTTTTCCGAACTAATTTGCCCACCCTTGCGGAAAGTATGACGTTTTCCTAACCCTCTGGGAATTATCGTCTCGGCTTTTAAAACATCCCGGCGATTTCCGCGTTTTGTTGAAATGCTAAGATTGTCCATTTCCACCAGTCTTCTTCAACGATCGCAAAGGCGAAAATTCAAACAAACGTTTTCATTAGGAAAAACCTACCTCCGAGTCTCGTACTGCCAGTATCGATACTCTATGAGAAGGGTTTAAGAGAAAAAAGGGCGGAGTAAAGTAATTGTTAAACTTGCAGACGGTGTGAAAATTCGCCCGTGCGATTCCGCGGAATTCTGTACACGGAAAACCTTTTTGTAAAATTTTCGCATTGTACGTGCATTATTGAGACATCGTGAGATGCAGTCTGATGTGATGTAGGCTTAAGAAAAACATTTTCTTTATCGTCTTTATCGTCACGTTTCGACCTTTATTGAGATCATCTTCAGGGGGCACAATAATATTAAAGGAATATACATTCCGTATTTTAATTATAATAAATAATTATTATTTATATAAACATATTGTATTGCGCTTTCTTTTACAGGTTGGTATAAAATAGTTAATGGCACGAGCGGGATTCGAACCCAGGATCTTCGGCTGGATACGCCGCTCCTCTACCTCTTAAGCTATCGTGACCTCGATCCACTCTGACATCAACTTCCCGTCTCAACCAAATCCATGAGTTTTTATAGAATTTATGGAAACACCGGAATAACTTTATTTAATAAATTAAATTTAACTAACAAATACATGGTTTTGCTCATAAAATTTACACCATTTTCTTCGAGTAGTGTCACAACAGAACAGTCATATTTTTGAATTTTATTAAAAACAATGGTTACGTAGTATAACTTTGCAAGTGTGTTCCCCGCTTTATTCTCGAGAATGCACGCTATTTTATCTCACTATATTGCGTTTTTCATCTCTTGAAACATTAAAACAGGCGAAACAGAATAGATATAAGAGCTAAAGAAAAAATAGAAAAGAAAAAAAGGAAAACTGACATGCACAGAAAAGACAATATCATACAAAAATGGCAGAGAAATTATATAAAATAAAGAGGAAAAATTCAAAAAGAGAAAAACAGAGAACGAGATTTTTATGTATTTTTACACAATTTTCTCATCGTAATACAAAATGGGCCATATTTTTTTTTTTGCATGAATTGGTTTTTTTTACTACACTTCCACAGAACGTGTTAATCTCACTCTAGAATTTTTTTCACAAAGAAACACTAACGTACACATGTCGTAGACAGTGTTTATACAAAGCCCGAAAGCGACAATGCCGTGAAAGGTGCAAACATCAGCCTGAGAAAGAGCTCGAGGCGTTTAAAGAGAGAAGGAAAATTGAGAGGTCGGAGGGAGAAGTTATATTAAATATATTTTCTTTTGTAAAGCGGCTGTTTATACGGGGTGGAGGAGCCATGACGGGGTTGGGACGACTACCTGCTGGGAATATGTAGGATCCGCACGCCATATTTCCCTATAATACGTGACCGTCATACAACCCTTGGGCGCTACGTGAGCATAAAGGTTAGAGAGAGCCGCTATGGGATATTGATAAGCATTGTTAAATTGTTGCGCGACCCTCAATTGAACCATCCGTCTGTCTTGTTTAAATTTTTGCCCCTTTAATGACACTATAATAAAGTAATGAAAAACACGTTAAATTCTGTTTAAACAAGTGGGAATAAAAACGAAAAGAAAAGTAAAGAGATAAAGGGCGAGAGAGAGAGAGAGAGAGAGAGAGAGAGAGAGAGAGAGAGAGTGAGAGAGAGAGAGAATGATTGCCAGAGCAGAACAAACACGGAAATAAATTTTATTTTATGCAAATCAACATTAAAATCAGGAAAAAATATTCAGTAATCAATCATAGCGGTTTGGTAAAGAAAGTGTTTAAAAAAAAGAAATGCTGTAGTAGTATTCCATCAGTGGCCCTTCCAATGAATCTCAGGTATTTCATTCTCAATCCAAATCGATCCCGCCGGACATTAATCATTCGGATGAAAATGTATTTTAAAAGACATGGCGCAAATAAAATCCCCTAATCGGGGTGGGACATGCCGGCAATTTTTATAATCGATCCATTTTCATTACGGAGAACGGGTTCGCCCTCCTCGATTCCGTTGTATTGATAAATTAGAAGAAATGTAGCGTAATCACATAATCTATTGAAAAGGATTTAATGACTACAATAATCTAGTATACAGGTCAATCTGATAGTATGATTTAGGGTCTATATATGTCTAGGTCAACAAACATAGATTAAATTTTATTGTAGTTTTGCGCTATATGATTGCTCTTGAATACCCGGCTGCTGAACAATGCGCCAGGGATTTCAAACGGATATTACCAAACGAAACCTGAAAACAAACGGTGAAGAAAAAGTAGAACCCGATTCTATGCTTTCCTAAAATTCCCATTCCTCGCGGAGAAAAAAAAGGTTACTTGGTGCTATCTTTCACAGAGCTGTCTGGTAAAACACCTTATATTTAACGAAGAGTTCTAAACGATATGGGAGATGGCACAGTATGCCAATATTGTTCTCGGTGCGCAAGTCATAAGCAGGGCAACTTCGTTTTTTTACCGCAACTTTAACCCTAACGTGAACGGTATGCTGTGAAAACAGTTAACACACGGTGGATTGTTAAACGTTTCTAATTTTATATATTAGGTGTTATTTAAAAAGTTATGACAACAGGCTATAACATGGTTACAAAAATTAAACATCGGTACTAAAATACAATAATTTATAAAAATATTAAACAGAAGAAAAATAGTATCATATAACTTAGAAAACACATATTATCCATGTATGAAATTTCTAAATGGAAGTGTCAGGATTTTATAAATAAAGGCAATGTACAAAAACTGAATATAACTGTTTTGAATAGAAATTGTTGATAGTAAAAATGGAAAGCATTAAGTAAAGCACATAACTTTGAATGGTCTCCTTAAACAAAAGGCAACATTAATTTTGTTCAATTACAGCTGCTCCAATCATTCTGACCCTTTGTATTCTCGTTTTATAATATTTTCCCAAAATACTACTTAAAATACAATTAGTTTTGAGAATTTAATTTACGAAGATATTAAATCTTCGTTTTCTTCTTCCACAAAAATAAGCTATTTTTACCTCTGCAGGGAATTTTTCTCACGAACTGTCCTACCAAAATTAACCTGATTTTGGAAGAATTATCTAAATAGGTTGCGACATTAATAGATGAAGGGAATTTGACATCAAACTAAATGAAAAATGTAAGACCGTTTTGAACAGAAGTGATGAAAAATATTTTTATTTTTTCAAGCATGTTTACTCGTTTCTGAGAAGAATTTTATATTTATTGCCCTCGTCTGTCTACTCAGCCAATTTTTAACCATTTCTGAGAATGAGGATTTTTTTTTAAATCTAAGCCCCCCCCCCCAAGGAGTTATTCGCTAGTTGCTTATGGTAGTCAAAAGTTGGCTTACTGTGTGTTGAATGTGATTAGCTTTTAGTAATTTTTTATATTTAAAATAAAAAGGAAAACGTAGTAATTATAATCTGTAAGAGATAGTTAACCCAAAAAAAAAAAATTTAAACTGCTTTTTGTCCAACATTATGAGCTTCGGGTGTGAAATCTCGAATAAACTAATCTTTGACCATTAAATTTCTGCCGACCTTCGATAATTTTGGAAAGGCCATTCGTGGGCTCAATTGTGGTCAGTTGGTTATTACTTATCCCAGGCCTTCTGTCAGTTCTAATTGAAGAACCCCTTTCGTAATTTATTTAAAACTTTATCTTGATGACGAATT
The DNA here is from genome assembly GCA_039619505.1 of Cimex hemipterus. NCBI lineage: Eukaryota > Metazoa > Arthropoda > Insecta > Hemiptera > Cimicidae > Cimex > Cimex hemipterus. The sequence goes on along the minus strand of CM077106.1, from coordinate 24,273,140 downwards.
CATTCATTTCAATAATTAAATACGTAAACAAACATTTAAAAATTAATTTGAAAACAAAATGAAATTAAAGAGAGAAAAAAAAGAAAAAAACAATTTACTCGGGAGAACGAGAGAGAGGGAGAGGAAGGGAGGGAGAGAGAGTATTTGTAGTTATATGTTCATGGATATAACATATAAATGCTTAATTTTTTGAACAACCTTTACAATTATACATAAATATATAACATAACACGACTATCATTAAAAATTTTAGATAACAGTTTTTGTTTATTTTTACAACCTAAAAGAGATATTTTATTCAGCAAAGCCAATCCAAATAATAAGAAAAACATGTAATATCACAAAACTTCCCTACATTGAAGAATTTTTTTTTCCTTTATCTATCAATGGCCTCATGAACTTGGCATATCTATCCAGACTATTGTAATTATTTATTGCGTATTCGTTTGTTGGGGGGAAGGGTGTCGTGAAGAAAGGGCCAAAGGCGACGGCGGGAATCGAACTCGCGACCGCGGGTCTACCAGCCGAGAGCCTCTCACTCGGCTTACCACGGCCCCCGAATAATTATTTTACATTTTATTTTTTTAATAACGCTATGTACTTTGTTTATTACTCGATAAATTGGTCGCAACGGAATAATCCGCAGGATATATAAAAAATAACCTAGACTAGACACTAGATCAAATTCGCCCTAATATTAACATTTCAAGACAAACTAATTAAACAATATTTGCACTCAAACACGCATGTAAATATAAAACAGATGATATACCACAGTAATGTGCTGTTTTTTGTTCAAAATTAATTAATTAATCTAAAAACGCGAAAGAAAAGATTTCACAAATTTTCTTATCTTTGATGTGCCATTTATGTATGTAATCTTAAATAACGATTTGGAATTCTATTTATAATTTTTGTTTTTGTGCTATATAATTTTAACCAGTCCACGATATCCTGGCTTTGTAAAGTTATAATATTAACCCTGGCTCTAATTTTAGGCGTTTCTGATCATAGCGGATTTAACCGTTAAACCGGTTAAGAAAAAAGAAAAGGAATTAACATAAAAAAAATAAATGGGGGTAACCGAATCCATCAGCTTCTACTCCCACCTTCATTATCATAAATGTCGGTTCCATTTGGTTTTCACGCCGTATCGTCTTAATCTGTTCCTTTTGTTTCCCATTAAAGGGGCCGACCTTCCCCTTTGTATCGATAATTTACCACGCCGAAAATCTTGTATGTTGCTTCTATAATTACCTAATTGATTCGATCCCACGTAGTCACGCGAACGGCTTTATGTATGTTGTTTTCCACCCCTGGGGTCATGCGATCACCGGCGTAAGCGGAAACGCCGACAAAAATGGATTTCTGCAGACTTTTTTTTTCAATTCTATCAAAACCTACGTGCGAAATATCCGCAGTGAAAACAGAGTGCAAGACAACAAAAATCATGATAAATGTATGCAGGTATTATATATATAAAATACGCCAATTGGCAGGATTTGATACCCGATTTTTAAAAATAGAAAACCCTCGAAAAAACTTCCAAAACAAGGTCTTACTTAAACCTAAGTAAAACAACTTAAAACTGAAAGTTTCATTTGAAAACTAAAATTAAGAAATCAAAAACTGCTCTTTTTTGTTATGTAATAGTATACGATTAAATAGAACAATATATGTCGCCTATGCATATTTTTTTTATCAATGAAAAACTATTTTACTGTCAATTTAACAATTATTTCGTATTCATTTTTAACTGTTAGCTGTTATTAGTTGCTTTGATTATTTATTAATTTTTTATAAGTTAGTAAATTGCCAATTACAATGTCCAGATTTTTCATGTTTTGCAACCTGTTATATTTATCGAAACATTTTTCCAATATACTATTTTCTTTTATTACGGTATATTTTGAATCACGAGGATAGATAGGTCGAAAACCAGTGAAAGAATTTTCTGTGCAAACCCATGGGATGTTTCGAAAATGGCAATAGCCAGGAAAATCGTATTCATATGAAATTTCATTTGCCACAGCATCAAGAGGTTCTTAGAAATATACGCCAAGAAAACGTGCAAGAGGAAGATCTGAAAAACCATAAAGGCCAGAAATTATAGTTTAGATATGCCAGATGCTTCAATAACTGTCACTTACTTTTTAAAATTTAGTTCCTTCTCACAGTAATAAAAATGTTGTTTAAGAAGACTCATATTGAAAAAAAAAACTAAAATGCTTAGAATAATAAAAGTAATAAAATATCTGCGAAAAAAGATCAGGACAATCTAGTTGGCTATTCACTATTTTACGAAAAATAATTAAATTTTTTAAAAATTTATTTTATTTTGATTAAAACTGGTCTTATTAGACCAACCATCAATTTTACAATAATATTATAGAATAAACAAATATTTACATTCTGATAAACCCATTGGTACAATAAGATTTACATTTCACAATTCACTATTCACTTTTATCTACACAAGTTCATATGGCTTTGGTCGTTTTAATCTTCTGACCATGTTTCGGTTATGTAATAGTTTGGACGCCTCCACGTTCTCGTGCTGGCTGAGGTGAGCCTGGTGTTTGGCGGCAAATCGTTGTATTTCCGCCGTGACTTCAGGTGCATTGACCATGGTACGTAGGATTTTATTTTGAAGTGTTTGTATGAGTTTAATATTGCTATATTTGGTGCAACCCCATAGTTGTATACCATATATCCACATGGGCTTTATGACTTGTTTATATAACAGTATTTTATTTTGTATAGCAATATTGGAGCCTCGTCCTATCAACCAGTATAGTTGTCTATACCTTAAACCTATCTCTGTCCTTTTTTCTTCACGCGTTCTTTCCATCTCAGCTTGGCATCTAAGTTCATTCCCAGATATTTAGCTGTATTGCTGTATGGTATAGTAGTTACATCGGTTGTGAGCGACGGAACATGGTTCACCTTTTTGTTTGTAAAGATCAGATGAACTGATTTATGTTGATTTAGCTTGATTTTCCATTTTTTTTGGCCATTCGTTTATCTTATTACATATTTGGAGGGTTTTGGTTGAATGGTTGATAGTCGGTCCTAGTTCATCTGCAAACGTTGCAATTTTTACTCAATCTATTTTCGGAAAATCACTGGTGTATAACAAGTAAAGCAGTGGACCTAATACGCTACCTTGTGGCACTCCTGCATTTATTGTTTTTCAATTTTGAATATTGATCTTCTTGTTTGACTCTAAACAGTCTGTCAGTTAGGTACGAATTGATAATATCGACATACTGCTTTGGTTGCATACCTTTTAGTTTAATGATGAGTCCTTCGTGCCAGACATTGTCAAAAGCTTGCGAGACGTCAAGGAAGATAGCAGAACAAATTTGTTTTTCTTCGAGAGAGTTTTCTATTACGTCTGTTACTCGGTGAACTTGGTCTAATGTTGAGTGTCTCGTTCGGAATCCGAATTGGTGGTGAGGAATGATTTTCTTTTACGAAAAATAATTAAATAATAAAGCAGTCTTCTACCAGCACTGAAAAATATAGAAAAAGAAAGTGTTTAATTCGACAGGAAATATTTTATACTGCTATGGAAAATTTGGTCTCGAGGAAAAAATCTAATTAGAGTTACTTGGTTAATTATGATAATGTTGATAAAAAAGAAATCACTATAGAGGAGTCTGATGTACCAAAAGCACTGCAATCTTTTGACTTAATTTACTTTTCTTAGTTTCTTACTTCTGTTCAATTGACTCGATCCTTTTTTGTGATGTAGGAGAACATTGACTTTTATTGTTGCAATTCTTTTCCCCGGCATTTCTTCTTTACTCAGTTTATTTCTCTGTTGAGCATTTTTAGTAGAAGAGTCTTCCTATTTATACATGTCGGATCATCGTCTAGTAAAATGTGACCTTTATGCGATTTTCAGTTTTGGTGTCGGTTTGTTATATTTAGTTTATATTTGGCCCGTGTGAAGTTTCATTTTGGTTTTGGTAGACGTATTCTAAAATATAAGTGACAGTATAAATGACAAATGATGGAGTGAACGTGTCCATTATTTTTCAAAAGATAATTCCCGTTCACAGTTAGTTGTTTTCAACGATCCGGACCTCAAGCTCATAATCTCATCATCGTGTTGAAGGAATTGACAACCACCTCTCTCGAAATGAATTGTAAGAGTGATGATGCCCCGCCAACGCGACGTTCCAATGAGTTTTATGTGACCCTGGTTTTTAATGCTGCTCAGTTTTCAACGTGCGAATAGCGTAGGCGGGGGTTGTTACTGTATTAAACGATTATTAAACGATAATCCGATTAGTATGAAAAAGTGTAAAACGTTATACATATTATTTTTGAATGCAAAAAAACTGCACAATAGAGACATAACCTAAGTGAGCAATAAAATCCCGAAAAAAGAAATGAACCAATAATGTCGATGAAGCTTGAACTACCTGACCCCTCTAATCTGATTTTTTTTCATCACCATCATTATCATAATGGTTCAGAAATCGTGAGATGCGGTCTGGTGTAATGCAGGTTTCAGATAAACATTTTTATTTCTATTGAGACCATCTTCCGAGCCAGGGATTTACAAATATTGTTTAAATTTAACAAAAACAGGTAGGACGTGGAAAAAAGTGAATTTATGCAACAACAAAAAATATGTTTTTTGGTCTTCAATCAAAGTATTTCGACTCAATCAAAATATTTTTTTTCTGCGTACATTTTTTCATTAAATGTAAACATTGTTTGCAAATCTCAGGCCCTGAAGATGTTTTCAAGAATGATCGAAACGTTGTCACGATAAAGAAAATGTTTTTCTGAAACCTACCTCACACCGGACCAATCTCACGATTTCTGAATAATTATCGATTAACGGTTACTAGCCACCACATATTGTCGTAATTAACCAAATTGCTCCAAATAATTTTTTTCTCGTAGTCTACAGTTTTTCATGTCACTGTTACGATATTTCCTGCAATTTAAATAATTTCCTTTTTATATTTTTCAGTATTGGCTGGTGAAGGTTTTTTTTTATTATTTCATCATTTTTAGTAAAAATAGGTAATAGGCCAACGAGAATGACCCATCCTTTTCTCTCTAATATTTTATTAGTTTTTTTGTTCTAACCAGCTCAACAATTTTTATTCAAGACACTATTTTCTAAAATCAATTAGATATTTTATTACTTCCAATTCGAATCAGGAGAAAATGAACGTGCTAATGCAAATCGTTTTCGAAATAAACGGGCGTCTTCCATCGGACATAACTCAGAAATGGTAGATCCTAGCATTTTCTTTTTCAATGTAATGAGCGCTTGAATCAGATTGTACCATAAAAATATGGGATACTCATTCAAAATGACAAAGTTAGTGTCATTTCCTAGCAAGATGAGAACGTTATGCTAAAACTGTTACTACGGAGCGATTCCTAGCCAAAATTAACGTGGGATTTGCATAATATCATTTTTCTATTATTATCATATATATATATATATATTATATATATACACATATATATACATATATATACATATATGCATATATACATATATATATATACATGTATGCATATATACATATATACATATATACATATATACATATATACATATATACATATATACATACATACATACATATATACATATATACATATTGCTAAAGTGAATCGTTAAACGGGTGAATTACAAAAGTATACATGCACATGTATATAAGTCATTACTGAACATACATTATATATACCAACATACACACACATATATACACATTGATTATGCACATAAATTTTATATAAATAATTTATCATATAAATGTGTGGTAAATAGCACCCGTTAGCCAGTGATTATTTGGTGAACGTCGGATGCAGTAGGGTGTGCTGTAGGTTTTAGAAAAAAAATTCTTTATCGCACCTACGTTTCGATCTTTATTGAGATCATCTTCAGGTTCAAAGCATGGCTCACTCTATACACACAAGAGACACAAATACTCAGGAAACTAACACTTTGATTACTGAAGATGATCGCAATAAAGTTCGAAAGGTTGGAACGATAAAGAAAATGTTTTCCTAAAACCGACCTCCCCCCAGACCGAATCTCACGATCTGCGAATAATTATGTAAATTTAGTAAAATATTTTATGTGCTATAAATGTATAGGATAAGTTTAAAATTAATTCTTAAGACGAGTTAAATACACTTTATTTTACCTATAATCAAGGTAAAATGAGGTAAAAAAAATTATTTTGCAAACAGAAAGAAATAAATTTCCTAGGCAAGAAAGAAACTTTAAAAAAAGGCCGTTGGCTTATGAATTGAAGTATTTATGAGTTACCAACAGAAGACGTGTATTTGAATTACCCTGACAACCTGCATAGAGTAGTGTGAAAAAATCCAATAATCTGTTTTCGATTTGATATATTTTTTTATGCGATCGAAACAGTTTTCAGGAAGATTATACTCGCATTACCAGCCGAATACAAGAGCCGGTGTTAACAATAAACCCGGTTTAGGGAGAGATTGTTAATTCAATGCTAGATTGAAATTAAGGGGGCGGGTGGGAGCGTGTGGACTCGTCTCTACCTGGTTTGGAAGTCTCTAGCATTAACGGTAATCCAGGCAATAGGGATGATAACAGCTGTAGTCATCTGAATTGCAAATGGGAGACCTCAGCGCGCCTCAGAGCATATGCTGTTTACACGGGGCAACCAGCACTACGGATGCAAATTCCTGGTAAATTATCAACTCTCGACGTCTCCGGAGTGGATTTTTCCCGTTTGAAACAAGAAAGAGAACATTTCGCACGATGTTATGTTTTAATTGGAAAACATTGTTATTCACTTTTTCTATCTTTAAGAAAATGTAGTGAGTAAATAAATATGATGATGCAACACTGACTATCTGAATAAAGTACATTAACTTTTACTCGAATAAAACAAAAATGATTTTGTTCATTATCGTTATAGTTGTGTATTTTTGTTTTAATACGTTGAAATACCATGCAAAATTCCATTTAATATTTTTTTATTCATGACATCCATAAAAATGTCTTTACCTCCACAGTGATGATAAACGATTAATTTGCCAGACATTTAAAGCAAGATTTGAATTAATTTGGCACAGCATTAGCCAGAATTGACTGTTTTGTCATCATGAATCATACTCAATTATATCCCTCGATTCCCCCTCAACAGGTAAATTGTTAACAGGTTCGACGTCATTCATGATCTATGTCAAACTGTATTTAAATATTCATCAGAGCGCGTTGAGAAGGAATCACAGAATTATAAACTTTGCTATACTAGCTTTCAATATACCATCTTCTCTTTTTTTTTTTGCTTTTCATTCGCGTTTGAGTATTTCGAAACTTTTTGGGCTGGTACTTGTTAATTTTTTATTTTTTTAACGAGGGTTGCTTGTGTTTTTGAAAAAAACAAAAACATTTCTACGTATATCGATTCCTCAGTTTTGAATGCAGAGCCCCTGGATTCGAACCCGGAACCTTTTTCTTGCGGTGGTTGGCTCCGTGTCGACACCTAAACGCTTTATTTGTTTATTCTTGTTTATTTGCTTCGCAATATTAGTGCAGAATACATTTTTTTAGGAAGACATAAAAAAGTGATATTTTCAACCAAGCGTTTTTCAATTACTGCTAGAAAAAAATATGCCAGGTCGATTTACGGCTTATAGATTAGACTAAACCCTCTAGACCGAGCGGTGTTGCCAAGGTGAAGACTTGTGCGCAGTGAATTGTGTCATTGAACTGATAACCAGCGCTAAAATATGATTTTTGTTTTTATTTTAAAATGTGTTAATATGGATTAAAAAGCACTGCTGACATTAATACGCATCATTGCTGAAAATGGCAAAATTCAGACTTCTATTCAATTAGTATAGGCTGACCGCAATAGAAATTTCTCAGTATACCATAAAATTCTGGCAGTCTTATAAACGTTTCTAGATGCAGAAAACTAGACTTGTTTGTTATTTCAGTTTCCTAACTTTATTGTTTGCGTTGATTATTTGCTATTAAACTTTTAAGTAGTTTCTAAATTTAGATTCCGTTAGTCTGTGAAAATAACGTTTATTGTTTCTTTTGGTCAAATTTACAAAGAAACTCACTTGATAAACATTGTTAAGAGTTACTAATTCAGTCGTCTGCTAGAACAATTAATAAATTACAATTATTTAAGGTTTTTAGTTAACATAAATTGAAGATTGAGAATTGAGTGAGGTAAATTCAAAAGGCAAGTTTGAGGTGGGAAGTTAGTGTCCGAGTGGATCAAGGTCACGATAGTTCATTTGGTAGAGAATCGGCGTATCAAGCCGAAGATCGTGGGTTCGAATCCCGCTCCTGCCATTGATTTTTTTTAATCTCAAGTAAAAACCATAATTAATTGTAATTTTTAAGAGTTTAGATGCAGACTTTTTTCATACAAAAATTCAATTTGTCGACGGAACAAGTTACATTTCTCATTAAAAAGCAGTGCAAATTCTTCATCATTTTCTAGCACACACAGTTATTAAAATATCCTGAATTTTCTAGTAATATCAGGCCGTTATACGGATTCAATTAAATTTGTAATCCTTTGGGTATTTAGGAGCGCTTTTAGGAAGCGAAACCTGTTTGTTAGAAGCATTAGGGTGTTTACGAAATTAGATTTGTTTGCCACAATCACCTTCTACACAGTTTAACCTCGCCCGCAAAGTTCAGGATGGAATTAACTAAATCCAAACAAAACGGAAAAATGTATTGGGAGTATGAGAGAAAGATCGAATAAGATCAATTTTAAAGGAATTTTATTCTAACCCATAGGTTGCTAATAAGCGTTTGAACAAATATTTTATCAAATCATTTGCAAACTTATAATTACCAAATATTTTTTTTCATTTCTCATCTTTTTGAATAAAAAAATTTTTCTAATTAGATGTCAGTAGGTTTCGTAGCGCAAATCAAATATATATCGGTTTCAAATAATCGAAAAGAAATTAATAAACTCGGATAAAATATTTTATATGTCGTTACCCCTTCAAGTGTAGGCTCACTTGGAAAAGGCGGAAAACCATCCGCGTTAAATTCGTTAAATGGGCCGAGCCATATCATTTTTTTTTTGCACATATAAATTCCGTGACATATTTTTTTTAAGCGAACCAACCGCCCCGTTCACATTTGGCTGGGTACGAGAATATAGAGAATAATGGCTCGACGGAAATAGGCCGGACTAAAGCCGATCAGATGCAGTCTTCCGTTCAGCCGGGTTGCATGCATGAAAAATATGCCATGTATTAGCCCTACATTAACTAAACTTGTCTGTACTTGCAAAAATATTTTATGTAAAACCTATATTTTGATGAAATATCGGACAAAACTTACATAAAATTTACTGTTTAAAATTTATGAATTATGAATAAAGTTTAAAGTGTTAAAGTTTTACACAAATTGAGCCAAATTTGTATATTTTTTTTTTAACATAAACGATCCTTAACTCGTTAAGTTAATGGAGAAAAACTTTAACTTGAGTCATTAGAAAAATAAATCATTCACAATTAAAATATGAAAATACTTCATTTATTAACATTTTATTGCATATAGAATGTCATTCTTGGGTGTCGTGATGAGAGTAACTGTGAGCCCTGAAGATGATTTCAATAAAGATCGAAACGTTGTCACGATAAAGAAAATGTTTTTCTGAAACCTACGTCACACCAGACCGATCTCACGATTTCTGAATAATTATCGATTAACGGTTACTAACCACCACATATTATCGTAATTAACCAATTGCTCCAAATAATTTTTTTCTCGTAGTGTACAGTTTTTCATATCACTGTTACAATATTTTCTGTAATTATTTATTGCTGTTTGGGGGAAGGGTATCGTGAGAAAAGGCCAGAGGCGACGGCGGGAATCGAACCCGCGACCGCGAGGTCTACTAGTCGAGAGTCTGTCGCGCTAACCACTCGGCTACCGCGGCCCCTCAGCAATGAAGTTAATTGTGTAAATATTCCATGGATTTAAGCCTTTGCTAATTACTTGTTTATAAATGTGAAATTTGAAGCATTTGCAGGAGTATAGATGATATAAAAAAGCTTTTATAGTTTATAATTTTTAAACTATTTTTTTAAAATTGGCCGGTGATAATGAATTGAAAATTTAAAACTTTTCATCTGGGCGCATTTACAGAATTTTCTCTTTCCATTGTGAGTGTCGACTAAAATGAAAAACAGCCTGTCGGCTGGCAACTCTCCGGAAGGACTTTTATAAGGCAGGGCCCATGAAAAAGAGAGCAATCAAATAATTTTTCCAGTAACGGTAAATTTGCATAGTTGTCAGTGACAACCGAGGGTTTTGTCATGAAGCGGACGGGCACAAATGGGAAAACGTTAAGAAGGTCCGATCCGACGTCACCGGTCGGACATGATAAACGGGCCCTCCCTACGAGAAGGGCGAAGAATGCGACGCCTAACAAAAAGAAGGCACGTTCCACAACCTTTATTGCCTTCAAGAAAAAACTTCCCTTTTCGACTATTAAAAACGGCAACTTCTCGGGGATTCCTTCTTGAACCGGGCCGGGAGAATGTAATATTATTAGTATTCCACGAGACTCATGCCGGAAAAAGAATAAGGACAAATTGTCACTTATGGTTTTTCTTCGGACTCCTTTTGGCTGAATATTGAAAACTGTCGGTTTCCGATTCGTCAAGCGAGAGATAATAGATGTCTTCATACTCTTTCCCTTTCCGGCGTATATTGTTTTTCTTCTAAACCAAACCTTTCAGAACATTATTAAATCCTCCACAGTAATTCAACCGTAGCACTTTGTATTTTGATGACAATTTGAGTTACATTTATCAGGTTATATCCTCAAAGGTTGATATTTTAAATCTGAAAAATAATTAACCAATTTTCTTATTGAACATGGCGTAAAGACGACACACGTTTGATTGAAATTTGTTCAACGAGAGACAAAACTAATTTAAAGTAAAAATCCACTACGTGTTTACTGTTAATTAATTCACCTCAAACAAAACAAACAAGTTATTCAGATATCATGAGGTGTTTGGTGTGATATAGGTATCAAAAAAACATTTTCTTTATATATTTATAGATTTACAAACATAGTTTACATTTAGAAAGTACATATAGAATTTGGAAACGTAAATCCCAGGCCCTGAAGATGATCTCAATAAAAGGTCAAAACGTTGGCACGATAAAGAAAATGTTTTTCAGACACCTACATCACACCAGACCGCATCGCACGATATCTGAATCTATTAACGGTCACTAATATCTACACAAATCAAACAAGGTTGGGTTTTTTGCGCAATAAAAAATCATAATTCATAGAAATCATTGAAATTTTAAAATCAATTTTTAAATCGGCGTGATAACATGTAAACGATCAAAGAACTTCGTACATTTGCAAAAGCGTCAAAGTTTTGTTTCGAACGTAGTGAAAATTTGTACGATCTGTGTAGGGGCTGAAGGGGAACTTTCTACCCTCACCGGACGCAACGAACCCCAAGTATATTATATGCACCCCGATGGAAACTGGAAGCTTCACCCCCTTTATGCGTAGAGGCATTGTGTGTTGTACTGTAGATAAAGTTATTAGGGTGTTCACTCTTTCCACTCATGGTTGACGCATTTTTAATATTACGACCCTCTTTCGTCCAAGTTAGCATAACAATCACTAAGCTTTATGTTTAGTGTGCTAGGTTGATTATTCTGATTTTAAACTTTTAACTTTGTCACTGTTTCAAATACTGCTTTAATGTATTTTTCGGATGTTTAATCGTTTGATTTAAACGATTCGAAAAGAAGAAAAGAGAGAGAAAAAACGGGAATAATGTCTTAAGAGTTAAATTAAAGAATAAGACAAAATGCACGAAAATAAATGGGGACTTTGAATGGAGCCAATGATTTAACTTGCAGGAGATTAAATAAAATCATTCACCCGAAAGCCATGACCAAAAACTCACCTTGCTGAAACGTGGCGACTTCACAGCGGCGACACAACTTCGGGCCCGAGTCCGTCGTAGTCTCGGGTGTACAGCTTCGGCTAATCTTATTGGAAATATAATTCTCGGGTTGAACCAACGAATCATTAAATCACTGGCACAACTTTAAAATAGAAAAACTGGAGAGAAGAGAAGAAGTAGATCGTAAGAGAGTGAACAGAGAAGTGAAGATGTGAGGGGATCGTGTAGGAGAAGGGAATCAAAAGAAAACAACTATTTGCAGGACTATTTACAATCTATGTACAAAGGTACAGTTGGCTTAAACACCGGGTAAACTTGATTTCAATCGGACACCAACCCTAGCGTTGGACGTGATAAATAACACTACACCTCTACATATTGAGGTCAAGGTTAAAGCATTAACCAGCTGCTATAGACTAATCAGTGAAGGCAGCTGGAACCATAAGGGAAATTATATAAGACAGTCGAAAATTTTATACTTATTGAGTAAGGTCAACCACCAACTATTGGGTGTAAGCGATAAAAAGGTGAAAACACCTTTAGGGTAAAAGTCCTTTCAGGTAGGTACTCCTTGTGACGGTAACTATGAGCCTGAAGATGACCATCGCAACCTAGACTGCTTCACTGATGGCTCCTAATTAAGGATAAGGGAAGCGGTGCTGGAATACAAATATCCAAATTAGGGATCAGCATCTCCTCCCCTTTTGGTAATAACACCTCTGGTCTTTCAGGCAGAGATCAGGGCTGTCATTGTTTGCTGCAGAACACTTATGAATACCAGGATAAGGGGAAAAGATATATTACAAAAATACATACATATATACATTACAAAAAAATTATCAACATCTAGACTGGCAGAGGAAACGTTTGAACTCATTAACAGGATCATTACCAGGTATGAGAATAGGGTAACCCTCATATGAATACCAGATCATAAGGGACACAACGGCAATGAAGAGGCGGACAGCTTGGCGAAAGAAGGATCAAATACTGCGTTTCTCGGGCCACAACCTGCATTACTCCACTCTTTAAGCACAGCGAAAGAGAGTATAAGTTGCTGGAGAATGAAACAATTTCTTAAAGAATGGAATACGTCCAACGGATGTAGGCAGTCAAAGGAGTTTCTGAAGGAAATCAAACCTAAAAAAGCGAAATGGTTATTCTCCAACTGTAGGAGGGGAATTGGAGGCTGATATGTATTCTAACGGGCCATTGCCCCTTGAGAAGACACCTCTTCATAATGGGCACCCTACCAGACCCCTTCTGCCGCTTCTGCGAGACAAAAGAAGA
>CM077106.1:24214633-24224966 GCA_039619505.1 Cimex hemipterus | reverse complement strand
CGAGTGAATGTTTGGAGTCAGAGCTTTATAGCACTCAGAAGAGATATAGCTAACCTAAAATAGATTGTTTGGATGTTAGGGCGTGAAATGACCTTAGCCGTTAAAACGCCCTTAAAAATTAATAATAATAATAATTAATAATAATAATCAGAGGATCATTGAGCATTATAAAGGAATCGTCAGGAATTTGTAATGCCATTATTTGCTCTGATTCGAAAAGTGGTCTCGAAGCAATCAAAAATAATTTCTCGGTTGACCCCTATATATCTTAGAAATTCACAAATATCCCTGTGAATTCAGAACACTCAAGAAACATGTGGTATTTGTTTGGGTTCCTAGTCATGTCGGCATTTCTGGAAATGAAAAAGCTGATCAACGGGCAAGAAACGCTGCAAACCATCCACAAAGAACAGGCCAATTTCTTCTCCGTCCAGTTGTTATAGTCGCTTGTGTTAAAAACATTGTCAAACGAAAGTGGGCGGCAAGATGGAATGCCTGTAGAGATGTTACGAAATTAATTAAGCCAGCTGTACATAAATGGCCAACTGAAGAACTTGAGAGAAAAGAACATGTAATTCTCTCTAGATTGCGAATATGTCATATCAGGTGAATTCATAATAGACTTTTAATAGGCAACAACCTTCCAACTTGTCATCGATGTACGCGAAGTGGAGAACGCATCATTTTGACAGTAAAACATATTTTGGTCGACTGCCCCACCTTACAGCCCTTTAGGCAAAGGCTCAACCTTTCGAGAGATTTACAGGAGTTACTGGGCCCCCAGTGTTTCTTTCGAAGAGCGCTTTTCAGTTTTCTCACATTTATTGGAATTTACGATGAAATTTAGGCCTTTTCCCATTTTACCATTGAATGCCTGCTAATGTCTGCATAAGAATTGTGCGTGCATGATTTATTTTTTCAGAAGCTTTTGAGGCTGCCGGAGCGGAAAAATAAAATGGAAGACAATAAAAATTGCGGGGTAATGCACTGCAATGCCCAATATCGCAATTTAAATAAGAAAAATAGCTCCTTCAAAAACATAAAAAATATATAAAAAATAATAAAAAAATAAAAAAATGTTATTGTGTTTTTTTTATTGTTATGCAGAATTAGTTATCATACTTGAATGGAAGAATAAAAGGATAAAGATGAGCCTATAATCACGCTGAGACTGTTGCTAGTCTGACTCCATTATTATTATTATTAGCCATACAAGCCTATGGGGAAATTTTAAATTATGGAAAAAACTTAAAAAACTTTTAATTTAAAAAGAAGAAACAGAATTAAGTTATATAATTTTATTAAATTTAATGTAACTTGGCCTTCCGAATTAAGAATTTGAAAAAGAAAATCAAAGCTTGGATGGCAATAGGATAAATTAGATTACGAGTGAATGTTTGGAGTCTGAGCTTTATAGCACTCAGAAGAGATATAGCTAAACTAAAATAGATTGTTTGGATGTTAGGGCGTGAAATGACCTTAGCCGTTAAAACGCCCTTAAAAATTAATAATAATAATAATAATATATTCATTTCACTGTAGGAAATCAATAAAGAAAGAAAATTATATAATTACAAAATTTCCTAACAATGTTATAGATTACATACTTACAAAATTGAATTTTATCACTTCAATCAATTAAAAATTAATTAAATTTAAGAAATAATTTAAAATAATGTAAAACTAAATGTCAACTCTTAAAAATTTGATTTTTTCCCCATTGACAATCCGATTGTCTTGATAATTCTAATTTTTTTTTCTTTGCCACTTGGGTTTTGAATTATCACGAGTTGACAGTATTGGCAAATATTTTGCAACCTTAAAAAAAAGGATGAAACTCAAGGAATTAACTAAGCGGGAAGACGAAATGCCTTGAAGAAGATTCATTTTGAACAAGATATTGACGCCATTTTCAATAAATTAAAATCCAATTTGTTTGAAACTTGTTGGAAACAGGGCAAAGAGCGCTACCGTTTTTATTCTTCTCATTCTAAAGTTTCTATTCAAAACAAAGAAAGGAAGAATAGGAAAGTCTTGAGATTTTTTCGAACACATCAACTCCGGAAATGCCAAATTAAAGTTATCCACTAACAAACTCACATCCTGCCTTTTTATCGTCGGCAAACGTAGATGGCTGTATTTCTATTTGCACGAATATCTTTATGGCAGACTGTCATCAAATCCTGCGAGGGATTTGATAAGTCAATGCGAAATAGCACCAACAAACTGGGAGATATAACAACTGAAGGAATTTTTAAAATAAAAATTTATCAAATGATAACAGTTTAGCCCAAACCTGAGCAATATGCCATGATTTCAAATTTTTACATCTCTTAAAATGATTTTAATGTAAATTTTTCGACGACGACTCGTCTTCGTTCGCGCCTGAAATAATTGCGATACAGTTTTGCCGAACCGGGCTGTGTTGCGGGTTTAGTATGTTTAAGAGCCGTTTTTGTATACGGATAACAAAGCCGCCAATAATTAATAAAATGGTTCTGTCAAAATTAAACTTCTATTGTCCATCTATTCTCTCCCCTTTTTTTGTCAATTTATTTTAATGAATACGATCAAATTATTTTTTGGTTTAACAATTTCTTCGGAAATTTTTAGGAAACTGTTGTTCCGCTGCTGTATGTATAAAATTGATTTTTGCAATATTAATCTGCTTCTAATGTCTGGCCATTGATATATTAGCCGATACCAGCCAAGAAAGTGTTCGATGATAGGGTAAATTTAGTTCAGATAGTTCCACAGAAATAGCTACAAAATTGTTATTATATTTTATTTCAAACGTATTGTAAAAATGCATTTCCAAATCCTCGAAAAAGCTTAGTTTGCCTCACGGGTTATAATAATTGTTTTTTCACAATTGTTATTGTACATGGACAATCTTTATTTTGTTAAATCGTGTTTGATCCCATGTATTGATTATTTCGTATAAAGCCATGAATATTTTGTAATTCTAGAAAACTTAATCTTATCGATGTTTATCCGACCGTTATATTGCACATACCACGCTATCATTAATTTCAGAGATATCAGTAAAAACACTTGTTCATTTACATTTTCCCTAAAACATTCAAACATAGAAAGCAAGGCTTAAGGTTTTCCTAACACCGAAATTAATTAATGCCCACTAAAAAAAAATATTTATAACATACTGCTGATTAAAATCATTAAAGATTAATTATACGAATATGTAATAGAATACATGTTAAAACTATTCAAGCGTAAAGAAAGATTTTTTAAATCATAATACAATTTGGATTTGTTAAACTCTTAACATTATGATTTGTTTGGATTATTTGTTTACTCATCGAAATATTCAAAACGGAAATGAGCATGAGGTTTTTAAGGTGAAGGACTTCGGACGCCGGAAGTTCCAAAGTGTTCTCTACTAAGATTTACCTCGCATCCTGTGCCCGGGCTAATCTTCAGCTCGCCTTTGAAAAAAATATACTTTTTTTTAAACATCTTGGCTTAATGTAACTTTTTAGTATCGTTGAAAGTAATATCGGCCTTCTTGATTCAAATAAAGAGATCAAGAATGAAGCCATGTAGGTGAGAAAGGTTTTTCTGCTGCCGAGTTTTCGGCTGTATTTAACGCCTTCCCCGGACGTTGAAAGAGTATTTAAAAACCTTAACAATAAATTCGGACATATAACGCTTTTGGTCTGAACCTGGCGAATATCGTTTTTTCATGAATCCCTTTTATTTGAGTACTTTACTGTGGTCAAATATTTTTATTTTGTTAATAAAAACTAAATATCCTCTACAATAATACTTAAAACTGTTAAATTGTTCACATAATTTAAATCATTACTATGAATCAAAAATGACAGCGGGTTTTTATAAGTTTTCCCCGCTAAACCCAGAAAAAGAATAAACAATACAAAATTGATTATAACACCAAAGGGCACTCAACACGACATGGCACAATTACACAGAAGACAAACACTTTGAGCCCTGAAGATGATCTCAATAAAAGATCGAAACGTTGGCACGATAAAGAAAATGTTTTTCTGATACCTACATCACACCAGACCGCATCTCACGATATTTGAATAAATAACACCAAAGTTGTAGAAGGTCATAGAGCCCAGTGTCTTTCGCACTTCTAATGAAATTGTAAAAAGAGTCAGGTTGCAAACTGTACTTATGTAAATATTTGAACAAATACAATAGCTTTTCTTCTCTTCTCTACAATAATAAACTTAATAGGAGTCTTGTAAAACATTGGAAAAATAAAGAATTTATTCTAGGACAGAGAGGTATGCTAAAAAATACTTTAAAAGACAGCAGAACTCTTAAATGCTTACTAACTGTACATGCGTACAGGCTAAGAACAGAAGAAAAACGTTGGCCTAAAAATATTGCCAGAAAAAATAAACACAAATTTGAAAATCCTACTTCTATGGTGAGATGCCAATGGAAACTGTTTAAAGCAAACTGAGACAATTTGTCATGCAACTAAAACTCCGAGGAAAGCTTCGTAAAGGAATGGCTGCGAATGTTCGCGATTGTCCAAAAGAGTTTTCATTCCGCAACAACCCTAAAAAATAAAAAGTTCCAGAAAATAAACCATCACACCATCACTGTAAGAAAGTCTGCAAAGGGAAAACGAAAAATCGAACTTTTTAAATCCTTCGTTAAATCGTCCTAGTGGTTTTCTGTAAAATATCAAACACCTCAGAAAAGGAAAAACTTTCTTAAACCGTCGGTGATACCCTCAACATTTTTGTCAGTATTGCATATCGTATTGGCAAATATTTTGCAGCCTTAGGAAATAAAGAAGAAACTCGAGGAATTAATGATGCGTGAAAACAAACTACCAAGAAGAAGGTAAATTTTGAACAAGATATTGACGTCAATCACATTAAAAAAATCAATAAACTAAAAGATATGCTACCAAAGCAGTATGTCGATCTTATCAGTTCCTACCTAACCGACAGGCTGTTTAGGGTCAAACAAGAAGATCAATATCAAAAATTAAAAACAATAAATGCAGGAGTGCCACAAGGTAGCATATTAGGTCCACTGCTTTACTTGTTATACGCCGGTGGTTTTTCAAAAATAGATGAAGTAAAAATTGCAACGTTTCCAGAGCACAGCGGTGATATCACTAGGACCGACTATCAACCAAAATCCTCCAAAATGCAATAAGATAAACGAATGGGCAAAAAAAAAAAGGAAAATCAAGCTAAATCAGCATAAATCAGTTTATTTAATCTGTACAAACAAAAAGGTTGACCATGTTCCGTCGCTCAATCGATGGAACTTGCCATACAGCAATGCAGGTAATAATCTGGGAATGACCTTAGATGTGTGACGCGTCGATCATTCGACGGCACGACAAACAAGGTCCCCACACCTCTTAACTAGGGATAAGGATGGGTATTGGAAAATTAAAATAAAACACACTTGTTAAAATAAACGGAATAAAACATAATGTATTTACAGGGCACAAATATAGATATATACAAGTTAAACTAAAGTTGTGACAAACGAAACCAGGACGTTCAACTGTTTTCCCTAATTCCAATTTCCAACCACGTTACAGAGTAATCGCCCAACTCACCCTGTGGTAAACCAATTATGGTATTTTACGGTTAAGCAAACGCTGACGAGTCTGGAACACACCTGACCTCTCTTCTCTAGCTCCAGTCCAACATCTCCCCTCCTTCGACCTTCCCTCACCCAGCATTCCCACGCGCCCCGTTACACAAACTGTGACACTCAAAATGTGAGGGTGACAGATGCCAAGCTGAGACGGAAAGATCAAGTGAAGAAAAAACGGACAGAGATAGTTTTAAGGTATAGACAACTATATTTGTTGAAAGGACGTAGCCCCAACCTTGCTATACAAAATAAAATAATATTATATAAACAAGTCATAAAGTCACTATGGGCTTGCACCAAACACAGCAATATCGAAATAATACAAACACTCCAAAATAAAATCTTCCGTAACATGGTCAACCTTGGTACATAAGGAATAAGGACTTACATAGGGATCTTAAGATCCCTGAAGTCACGGCGGAAATACAACGATTTGCACGAGAACGTGGAGGCGACCAAACTCTTACATTACCGAAACACGGTCAGAAGATTAAAAAAAACAAAGCCATATGAACTTGTGTAGTTAATGTAAATCTTATTGTACCAATAGTTTTATAAGAATGTAAATATTTTTTCTATAATATTATTCTATAATTAATGGTTGGTAGTATAAGACCAGTTTTAATTAATAAATTTAATACAATTAATTACGGTTTTTAGTTGAGATGAAAAAAAGTTAATGGCACGAGAGGGATTCGAACCCACGACCTTCGGCTAGATACGCCGCTGCTCTACCAACTGAGCTATCGTGACCTCGATCCTCTCGGACATCAACTCCCCATCTCAACCTCACCTTACGAGTTTTGCCTCCTTTTGCCATATTTCAAATATCGTGTAATCTGTTTGGATTCTCGACGACAATTGAAATGGCGACGGAGAGCTTTAATGAAGTATACTTCATTTTTTAAATCATTAAATGTTATATTAATTGGTCGAACGGACCACGAAACCAGTGAATTAATGATTTAAATATTTGAAATATGGCAAAAGGAGGCAAAACTCGTAAGGTGAGGTTGAGATGGGGAGTTGATGTCCGAGAGGATCGAGGTCACGATAGCTCAGGTGGTAGAGCAGCGGCGTATCTAGCCGAAGGTCGTGGGTTCGAATCCCTCTCGTGCCATTAACTTTTTTTCATCTCAACTAAAAACCGTAATTAATTAAGTTAGTTGGGAGGTTTTTGTGAAATTTACGGCAACGGAAATGTATTTCATCTTGTACGAACGGAATATGTAAATCTGCATGTGTAGTTTGGTTCGATACATAAAATGGAGCATCTAGTATTTTTCGTAGTATTATAGACTGGGCAGTTTGAATGCGGTGAATATTGGTATGTTTGACTGAACCCCACACTTCCACTCCTTAAGTCCAAATCGGTTTAATTGTGGTGTTGTAAAGCAGTCTTTTATTTTTGAGAGGTAAAATCGAGCGTAAGTAAAGGTAATGTGGGTGGGTTTTTCCGTGTTAAATTTTATCTTTTTCTTTTTACACCAAGACTCTAGTAGTATGAGGTGTCGTTGGGGGTTTCGAGTGGAAATGACAAGGTCGGAGTTGCTAGAGAGAGTTGCCGTTTCGTCTGCAAATGTGAATGCGGTGGTTTCGGGATGAGTCGGCATGTCAGCTGTGAAAACCTGGTAGTGTAGGGGCCAGAACGCTACCCTGAGGAACACCAGCATGGATAGGAAAATATAAAGAGAGGGAATGGCCTTCAATGACTTGGAAGAATCGGTCAGTGAGGTAACTGTGTAGTACGAGATAGTAGGTGGATGGAAGGATGTGCTTGAGCAGGCCCGGGTGCCAAACTCGATCAAAAGCTTGGCTTACGTCAAGGAAGGCCCCGGAACAGTACTGTCCCATCTCAAGGGAGGATGAAATAACGTCTACCACGCGGTGACACTGCTGGACAGTTGAGTGGCGGTTGCGAAAACCAACTATCCCTAACCATCCCTATTTGCACGAATACTTTTTGACAGACTGTAAACAAAACCTGCCTAGCATTTGATAAGTGAAAAAGTAATTACACAAACAAAATAGGAGAAATAACAACAGAAGGAAATTTTAAAATTTTTACTTATTCTTTAGAATAGTTTCTGATGACTCGTAGTTAGCGCCTGAAATAATACCGATACAGTTTTTCACGACATAACTGTGTTGCGGGTTTAGTATGTCTAAGCTACGTTTCCATCTCTATAATAGATGAAACGGTTTTATCCAAACTAAATATTCCTGGTTCGTTTATTCTCGCTATTTTTCCCCCAATTTAGTTTTCAAACTAGGAAAACTAAACATTAAAGCGTATTAACAATAAAAATCACATTTTCATAAAATCATCCTTAGAATTTGTAACTCCTTAATTGACACGTCGTTATAATTTATTTTACAGTTCGTTTATAAACAATAAACTTGTAAATTTGTTTAAAATTAAATAATTTTTTTTCTCGGTAATCAGAAACAATTTCAAAGATTTTTCTCTGTGCGTTTCATCTTGACGACATCGCCATCTTTGATGAAGAGCTCAAACCAAACGGATCGTCAATAGATGACGCCTCAAGTACTCTCCACTGTCAGTCTTTCATATCGGATAGGCGAAAATTGCGCTTTAAAGAATATAATCATTATAAACAGCAAATCACCATAAATTTTTAAAAAATGCGTTAAAATTATTTTGAGTGTACTTATAGGGATTGATTTTTTCCAATCATCCTGGTTGATCCATTTGATTTTTAATTCGATAAAATACAGTTTATTTTAAAGATTATGATCACGAACAGCCGTTTTTTTTTTTAATTTAAACATTTCTTTAGAAATATCTACAATTGTTCCGCTGATATAAAATTGATTTTTTTATATCGTGGGGATTAGGAGGACGGAGCTTTTAAATCGGTGAAAGTGATATGTGAACCGATACCAGCCAATAAAGATTGTTTTCGATATGGGTCTTAGAAGCAACTTAATAAACAAAATGTAAAGTTTATGATGGAGTAAATTCAGGAACGTGGCATGAACGAAGATAGATCCTGTCTGGAACAAACATAAAATTGTTATTACACTATCTTACCTGTTTATTTTTAACCCAACGAACAATAAAAACCAACCAAATTGTACAAGTAATTAGGTTTAATTTTTTCTCTTTAGTTGTAAGTGTAAACCACTGCCAATCTAAAAAAAAAACCTTACAAATACAATATATTATTGAACTGTCAAATTCATGATAGGAATGTATTGTTGTAGATATACTGTTAGATTTTCAATATTAATTACTGAAAAAAGATTTCAATTCGTTCAAATGTTAAAAAATCAACATGTCAAAATAATTTTCAGTGTGTTAATATTTATGCACTTTGCCCGTAATAAGCTTGGGGTTGAATTTTGCGACGAAACTGTCAAAAAGAAAAAACACATTAAGCTCGGCTTTTATTGAGCAGAATCTAGAAAATCGAATCTTATCTCGAGTTCAAAACAAATAGCTGCCAATAAACTTGAATAGCGCTTGTTTGATATTTTGTTTAAAAGCCGACAATTTTCATTACAAATTGAAATCCCATTCAGTTCAATTTAACAAAAACTGGAGGGTGGTGGAAAGAGGGAAAGTGAGGAAATTGTATGGAGAAAGAGAGAGGAGTTAGAGAAAAATATATTTCTTAACTTTTTTTAATTTATACTATATACACATTTTTGTCCTTTCTTACATAACGTACACAATTTTTCATCGAATTAGCTTCCATTTCTATAAAATTTTTACCACTACAACCGAACCATATCACATTATTTTTATTAATATTATTTCGTCCATAAACATATATATTACATATAATTGAAATTTATGTATTTTATATCAAATTTTACATGCAATTTAGTAAATTTGAAAAAATGCGATTTTAAAGTCCTGTCAAGCCATAAAGTTCAATAAAGCAATAAACAAGACGATACATGAAGAATAAATAATGCAATAAATAATTAGTACATTTTCGGTGCATCAAATGCGTCGTTATACTATTTACACATATAGTTAAATATTCAGTAAGAAGTTAATTAACAAGTAGACAATAATTTTTCTATTAATGCTTCCCATTGAATTGTCTTGTTCTATGTTTAAATTTGCATTTAAATTATTAAAATTGCGCTTTGTTTCAACTATAAATGACTTGTTGAATGCTGACGTTTAATGTTTTGTTACCCTTAATCTGATGCTTACTTCTCTAGTTTGTAGTTAATTTTAACCTCCGACTTTGTTTGATTTTCAAAACGTTTCATTTCATACAGTATGGAGTTACGTGTTCACTGTTTTTCAACCTAAATGTTTAACTGCTCCTGTTTTGGGCGGTTTGAAGGTACTCGGTATTTTTCTCATTTACATACATGACTCCCTATGCGGTCAAACAACTCTCACATTAAACCAAGGATTTACTGTTTGGTTTTGAAACTGATTTTGATTAACGCTATTGCATTTAGATTTCTCTTGGTTGTTCCAACTTATTTTTTCATGCATTATTATGCCCGGAGTATTGACACGTTCTGCGAATTTACGATTCGTTAGTTTTTACAATACTTTTTGGCACAGAAGCATGCTTTAGTTCAGTAATGATTCTAGCGTTTCAAATAATTATTGACTGTGTTTTACTAGGGTTCATAATAGTAAACCGCACGCGTCTTATACCACACATCGATTAGAGAGAGAGAGAGAGAGAGAGAGAGAGAGAGAGAGAGAGAGAGA
>CM077106.1:24151215-24166099 GCA_039619505.1 Cimex hemipterus | reverse complement strand
AAGAGACAGTATATATATATATGTATATAAATATATATATATATATATATATATATATTCCTTTCCGCTCTATTTTTACATTAAATTTTTCTGCCGTTTCGGGAATTTATGTTAGCATCAGCATCATATATTATATTGAATTTATAACTATTTTTTGTCCATGTGTTATTTTAAAAGATTTGTCCATTTTATATTTGTAGCAATTGTTTTTTTCTATTTTACGGATTCTTGAAAATCCTAGGTTAAATAATTTTTTCTTGGTTATACCTTCTGTGTAAGGTTTTTATATTATAATTTTTATTATGTAACATATATTTTTAAGGGGATATTTTTTATATTTATATACTTTTTTATCCAAAAACTTATCCATGAGACTTTTTTTTATGTTTCTGTTTTAATTTTGCATTCAATTTTTTTAACGGTTCGGGACTTTACGATAATATTTACATCTAATATTATATTTAAAAATTTTTTAAAAATTAATTATTTGTATTTGTAGTGAGCTGTTCATTTCTACTTTCCTAATTCTTAACAATTTCTCTTTCATTAATTAATGCGCCCATCTACTCAGTAGTGCCTTTGAAAATGAATATTATTTGGAAAATCCACTGTATTCCGTAATCTATTGACCATAATACTTCTTTCAATTAATTAATCGTTAAATATAAGGTTTTGGTTGAAATGAAAATGATAGTGCCACGAGCGGGATTCGAACCCACGACCTTCGGCTAAATACGTCACTGCTATAAGCTCAAGTGTTAGTAGGCCGTGGGTTCGAATTCAGCTCGTGACACTGATTTTTTGTCTCAACTAAGACCTTAATTAGATAGAATATTTATCCAAAAAATGTAACTTGGTCAATTGACCACTAAAACGTAAATGAATTTTGAAAAAATTCTCTGGCTTTTTTGGGTGGGAAATGTTGATTTGAAGTTTATAAACTGTACAATCGCTTTTACCAAACAACATAACCTTATAAGAAAGAATTTAAACCAAAGGATTTTAAACCTCATTATCTTCCTTTTCAAGTCAGTCTTAAGCAAAGAGTAGATGCTAATTACCACCAGGATAATTAAACTATTTACACATCAACCATTTAAACAACCCATCGTTATTGTCGGACTATGACATCGTAGAGATAAGAACGTAGGTGTACTCGGCCGTGTTTGCAAGTGGCACTGGTGATAGACGGGCAGCCGGCAAATATTTGCCCTTGCCGCATATCTCGTGGCGCATGTGGCGGAACATTGTAACGATTCTGCAAGCGCCACTTTGCGAGAATAAAGCCAATCTTGCAACTACGACGAGCAAGTTAGGGCTAATATAAATTTACCCACCCCTCCATTGGATTTAAGGGCCGGGATAGCTGGAGGCCCGAGTGACGCGAACAGGTAAATAGATTAAGCAGAGGCTTGATCTCGGCTCGGGCCCGGCGGATTAATAATTTGCAATTAACATAGCCTCAAGGTTTTCCATTGGATGTTAACTCCGTCAAACTTATTTTCCCGACGCAACGCTTTTCCAAGTCGTTATTACGTCAACTGATAATAAAGTAATACATCGTTCTTTACTTAGGAAAATTAGAAATATTTTTTAAAAATATTTTTCTTCAATAACATACAATATTTAGGAAGTTCGTCATTCATCTAATTATTAAAAATAATAAGTAAATAAAAATTTTGGGTGTGTGGTTTAGAGCACACGGTGGAAGTGAAAACTTAGATTCTACCCAAATGAGCGTTACATCTTCGAGCGTGACGGCTCACACATTCACTGGTTACAAAATAGGCGTTACATCTTCGAGCGTGACGGCTCAGTCTCATGCAATGCTCACAAAATGGGCGTTACATCTCCAAACGTGACGTCA
Source organism: Cimex hemipterus (assembly GCA_039619505.1). Classification (NCBI taxonomy): domain Eukaryota; kingdom Metazoa; phylum Arthropoda; class Insecta; order Hemiptera; family Cimicidae; genus Cimex; species Cimex hemipterus. The sequence goes on along the minus strand of CM077106.1, from coordinate 24,164,232 downwards.
CAGTCTCATTCAATTCTCACAAAATGGGCATTACATCTTGGAGCGTGTCGGCTCAGTCTCATTCAATACTCATAAAATGGGCATTACATCTTCGAGCGTGACGGCTCAGTCTCATTCAATGCTCACAAAACGTTATGAGCGCACCAAAAGAAGTTTTCACTTCATCAAGGGTTTTTGAATCTTTTCTTAGCTAGTCATTCATTCGTAAAATTAGAAATTCGGGAGTTTCATAAAAAGTGCAAACATTAACATGTACCCGAATTTTCAAAATTATTGATGAATTTATAAATTGAAGGCAGGGACACATTTAAAAACTATCTTCTTCAGCGTAAGATTTTTCTAAAATTTGAGACTTAATAGGCTGAGAAAAATATGCCTCTCCAACGAGGGCCATTTTTAAAAAACAACCAGGTGGATTTTTTTTCGATAGGCAATGTATAAGTCACATATTTCATAATAATAATTCACAATAAACGAATCAATAATTTAATACCAAACAAAATCTATAATTTAATTATTCTACATAAACGATTGTAACATTATTTCTAAATTAACTATTCTTTATGGAAGGCATTGGTGAGGTAAAAAAGTCACTATCACGAAGGAGATTCGAACCCCCGACCTTTGGCTAAATACATTACGCCTATCCACTCAACCCAACCTTTCGAATTTTCCCTCCTTTTTGAGTAATCTATTTGATTCTCGGCGACAAATGAAATCTTTCTTTTATCTCAACCAAATCCTTACATAAATATTAATTAATTGAAACATGTTTTTGGTCAAACGGAACAAGAAGTCTAATAGATAATTCTAAACTTAAAATATAATAAATTAAGAACGCTTTTTATTTTTGGCTTTTCAAAAGTTAAATCAAAAGACACAGCGCTTTTTGATCTGCACTCATAGGACAAACGTTGATAACTTGTATGTGTGCTTGAGAGACCGAAGTGTACATCCCTTATGAGTATCATTGATTAAATTTATCTTATATTTTAACGGTGATAACTGACCATTATAATGATATCCATTAATTATTCTTTTTATCTAACCTCGTCCTTGAGATGAAAACGTTAATTTGACTAACGGTGTACAAACCCACGAGCTTCGGGTTCGAACCCCGCTCGTGTCCCTAACTTTATCTCAATCAAGACTTTAGATAAGAAGAAAAAATACTGAAATAATTGCGTAAAGCTTGGGCTTGCACAGAATATAAGTGATCTAGCTCGATTATGGTTTTAGGGCCATCTTATTCTACAATATATAATTATTATTATTTAAATTAATTAATCTTTAAGTCCAAGGTCTTGGCTGAGATGAAACACCAAGTCTCACGAGATGGCCTTGAAGCTAATGAAGGTTGGAATTGAGTTGTCTATAAAATTATTGTGCCTGCTGTTGCAATAACGAACGAAGTTAAATAGTGAAATGATAGATGGACAACTAAATTGTTTTCTGCTCTATTTATGACTGAACTAAGATTCAATCAATTCAAGAGCAGTGCTATAACGCACTAATAATTAAAAATTAAGACGTGCTCAAAAGTTGGTCTGTGTTATATTTTCAGAACCGTTTTATTTTATTTCCCATGACGATTTCAAAATGAAATTCGACAATTCATGTTAAGAAAGCAGGTTTAAACACATACGGCTCGAAAGATATGCTAAACCATCAAGAGCTTACCTTAGTGCAAAACTGACGACCGGTGCGCCGCATTTGATATATCGATTAACATCGAAAGCAGTAAATCGACAACATTAATTATTCTTTTGAACAAACCTTTTTTGGACGAGATGTAAAAACTAGTGTCTAAGTGTCTAATAAGTCGCTGCTCTAACCACTTGAGCTATCCTGATTTCTATCCACTCGGACACCAACTCATGTCAACCTAATACCTTTCGAATTTTCCCATCTTTCACGATAGTTTCAAATATCTTGTAAACAGGATTCTATTATTGGCGACTAGCAACTAGCCACAGGCAACTTGTTAGCGAATTAAGTACTTCTTGTAGAGGGAATGGATTCAAATCCCGCTCGCGAACTTTTTCATCTCAATCAAGATCTTAAAATCTTAGAAGTTTAATTAGTTATGTCAATTATAACTATCAGAATAAGAATTGCAATACCTCCTAGGAGACCTCTGGCCACCACCTTGGTGCATAAGCGACACCTAGGTTGGGCGGTGGTCGGGCGCCATAGATTTCTTTGGTCATTTCGGCGCCCTTACGTTCCCTAAAAGTAGTCATTCTCATACTCACTCACACAATAAATACATACATACTGCTATATACAAACCCAATCACACATGCATATCCTCTGTCTAGAATCCGGTCGGAGAGTACTCATATCCCCAACCCGGCTTAACGGAGCCTTGAAAATATATGCTGCACCGCTGCCCAACCAGAAACTAAATCTAAACTGAAACCTATAAAATAAATACCCCTCTATGTACAACCCATAACCCCAATATCTCTTAGAACCCTAAAAGTTTGTCCTTGAATTCGCTGCCGTGCGCCTACAACCCGGCGGTATTCCATTTCGGTCCCTGTACAGGGCCAAGGTGCGACACCGTGAGTCTGTCTACTTGGCATGATGGGCACCTAGGTCGACTCGCGCCAACCAAATAAAACTACTAAGTACAAATATGGAATGATGTAATAATTCTACTAATTTTTTCTTTTACTTTGGCGTATGTTACAATGTTTCTGGATCATATAATCAACTCTAAATTCAAAGAATGAGTATCTGGCTTTATTTGAATGGCCAAAATATTTATTACCCATCCAATTTTTTTTTAATTTTGTAAATTGTATGAGCATTTCCCGGTTTCTCCTTTAATAGTTTTCCTAGAGCAACTGACACAACTGATAGTCTCGGTTGTTGTCATGCTGTGCACATGGTTTAAATTTTAAGTTTTGTCTAGCTTCAGACCAGAAGAGTACTAAGCATAGGACATTTCAGACATTATTAGTACCTTCGAAAGTTCTTTAAGATATTAGATCGTTTACAGCCTTAAATTGAAAAAAAAAATCAAGGAAATTTTTTCTATGTATTTTATTAAATTCAGTCTTCATTTGTTCCAACTTGTCAAATTTGAACATTGACATATATGTAACAAATTTTAAGCTGCTTAACAATCAATTGGACTCGTTATTGATTTCATAGAAACAAACTATTTAAAAAAATTTTTGCAAATATGTTAAAAAAATATTAGTTTTATTGGTTTATTTTTAAACGTTGCTAATATTTTTGTTTATAAATTTAGAAAATGTTGTTTTTTGAACATAATTACACTTCCTTTTATATGAGTTATCGGGTGGTATCAAAACCGTACCACCTGCAAAAAAAAAAACTTATAAAGAATTATGAAATAACACGATTGTTTTATTTTGCTAAGCTGATTAGTCCGGGAAAGCACGCTTTCATAATTTCAACCGGCTTTATAATATGAATTATTGTAACATATGACTTAAACTAAGCTCCAGGGCAGAGAACCAGCCGTAGAACCGTCTTAGATCCCTAATTTCCTATGAAAAGTTCTTGTTTTTAGTATTATTTTGAATCTTGGCGTGATATTTTGACAAAAATTGAAACTATAATATTTAACGTTGTATGAACTTAAGACAACATGCATGTTTCACCTTTTTCTAAGGTGACGTGACTGGCCTCGTAATAAATGTTGGACCTTATCGCCATGGCAGCATCGTTCCTTGAAAGATTGAACAGGCCGAACGGCTGTTGTCCCATCATTATGTTTTCCATTAGATAAGGTCAGCTGTCAGCCGCTGGCAACTTCCTCGATCCATCCAAATCGGTCGATAATGTCAACAAACAGGGAATTTCACCCTTTACGGAAAGTCGCCCCCCCCCGCCGTCACCGAAGGCCGAGGAATTGTTAAGATAACAAAATGTTATCTAAGTAAATACAACCCTTTCTAAGGAAATGGAAAAACCATGTCATAAATTGTATTTCTAATAAAATAAACGGCCACTGTGTAAACATTAGCATAGTTTAGTTATTAAAACGTACAGAAATGTCACTGTAATTCGTTATAAAATATATTGCGACCTAAAATATCTATTTCAGAAATTAAGGTCGTGTAAGTTCTGAAATAACACAATGCTGGAAGAGACATGTCTTGTGGTCACTTCTACAGGTCGTGTGCATTTTAAAATTTACAAAAACTGAAGACTTACCTGTCCAAGTCTTTAATTAGAGGGCAAACCGAGAAGAAATATTTTACTATTTTCGTAGATTGTTTCGATCATTCTTACATGGTTGTGGTACAATCACACAAAAAAATTAAGTTTATTTCTTGCCAATTGAATTAATTTCTAATGATGAATTATTTTAAAAATACTTTATTTTAAAAAATTTCTTAGTTTATAATGATGACTTTGAGTTGTGGTTTCAAACAAATATAATTAACTGTAAAAAAAATTTCGTGTCTGATTTATTCCCTTTGTAAATAAACAAAAGGGTTAAAGAATATTTTCACAAGCCGGGATTGAACGGGAAAAGAAAAAAGGCACCGACGAGTTGATTAATTTAATTCGCAACGCCGAACTTGAAGACACGTTCGTGCCGTAAGAAGAAAGCCTAATGTACCCAGCGGCAAGATATAAAGGTATTAGAGGGTAAGGGGTCCTCCCAAGGTAACTCTATATATCCAAGCGAAACATTAGGGTAGTCTTTGAGCATATATAGCTTTTTATTCCATTCCCTTTATTGTACATTCCCCCCTGCTCGTTCCGTAAACGACATTAGCGTACTTTAGGACATGGCCCAAGGGCCGACAAGGCCCTTTGCTTCAAATTCAAAACGGGTTTATTTTCTTTCTTTTGAAACATTGGCCAACTTGAAATTGTCCTTGTGCCCTAACGCGTCGAGAGGTGGGGTGGTTTTTTATTATAAATTTGTTAACATTTCCCAGTTCCGGCCTATATTCTCTGCTGCGTTTCTGATTGTTCTATAGTAAATCAAAACCTATGCAGCAAAAGGAAAAAATATTAAGTGACAATTATGAATTATTGTGGGTCTTTACGAAAGGATTATACTCTGTCTTTTAGGGTTTGTTTAATCCCCTAGAGGCCGGTGATCTGCCTCAAAATCAAAGTAATTTTGGTTGGAATAAATTATGAACACAGTTGTCGAGGGACACCTCTATTTTGTATCTTTAAAACAAAAATGTGTTTTTCTTATGAACCGAAATACGTTGTATATATTAAAAAATAATAAAAAAACATAAAAAAACATGAAACTCTACTTACAAACTATCAATGTAAAAATAACTAATAACTATTGCAATAATATCGGCCTGAAGGGCAAAATTAAAATAATCAACCTTGATAAAAAAATGGAAAATACCAAACAAAACCATAAATGAAAATGTACCACACAACATAAAGAATTTATGTTAATAAAGAAACAAAGTGGATAGAAATTTGATTTGACTGACTTTCAGCTAGATTTTTTCTTATTGTATTACTTCCAATGCCTAGGACTAGACTGCACTAGCCTAGTCCTCGTTTTCCTGCCCTCAGCATGAAGGGGAAAGCCTGTACATAATTTGTCGTTATAAATAAACAAAAACTGTCGATTTCATGTAAAATATTGTATTTTACAATAGAATTACAGATACATAATTTTGTAATATTAAAATGAATCAATCATATCACAAATAAAGGAAGGCTACGGATATGTGAATTTCCAATTTTAAAGAAACTTTTATCAGCGACACTAAATTTTTTAAAAAAATATAATAGGAATGAGGTTTTCTAACTTTATTGAACTAATATTCAAATGTTATTACAAATTTATAATATTTAATCATGATATGTTACATACTCCTTTGACCCTTATCTGTTGCAACCCTTCACATTCCTCCCATATCACACCTGCACGTGTTCACTTCCAAGAAACCCCTCCCCCTTCAAATCCCAAAACCTTTGATAATACTGCTTAATTATTAATAATTAATTTATTAATAATTGCTTAATCAATCCGATACGAGCTTTTATCGAGTATAGACCGAAGATTCCCTAATTGGAATGGGTGATTGCAGTTTTGTAATTATCTTGCTGTGTAATAAATAATTTTTTTTTTAAACTAATTTAACACTCAAAACCATAACCTGCATATATTCATATTATATATAATATATATTATGAGAGAATCAAATAGATTACACACCATTTGAAAATTGACAAAAAGGAGGGAAAATTTTAAAGATGGCGTTGAGATGGGAAATTGGTGCTCATGGTGCTCAAACGGATTTTTTTTTTTACAATGGATACCACGGACTGTAGAAGTTCTCTCCTGAGCACTGCAGCTGTACAGCTTATTGTACTTTTTTGGGAGAGGGCTCGCAACACAAAGTGAACTTGAGCCCCCGTTGTACCGGTGTTCTTCCGTTGAAAAAAATCATTTTTGAAGAGGGTTGGGACCAAATTCAGGGTCGCTAAGATCCATTGATGAATGCCGTGCCAATTTCTTTCAATTGCGGCCACCGGCCCCTTAGGCGTCAGAAAAATTTCAGATGCGACGGTGGCGATCGAAACCATGATCGCGGGAGTCTGACCTTAACCACTCGGCTACCGCGGCCCCTCACCCAAATGGATACAAGTCACGATAGCTCAAGTGGTAGAGTAGCGGTGTACTTAGCCAAAGGTCGTGGGTTCGAATCCCGCTCGTTATACTGATTTTTTAATTCAACTAAAAGCATAAATTCATTGAAATTTATTAATTGGTCAAGAGGACCACGAAACTAGTGAACTATGATAGTAATGGACTTCGGTCTTTTCCGTCTTAAACGACGCCCGTGGCTTTCTTACACAAAGAAGGGTGAGAAAATTCGACCAATATTAAAGTATCTCAGGGGCACCTTAAGTCTTAGAATGAGGTTTGTACATTTGAATTTCCAAAAGCCAACCTAGATTCGACTACTAGAGATGGGGACTGACTGTATGGTCCCGGAAACAATCTTCACGACCTCCTACAAAATCTCTCTCAAAAAAACAGACTACAAAGGAGAGGAAGAACACAGGAGAACATCGGACACAATGACATGGTATACGGATGGCTCCAAAACAACTGAAGGAACCGGATCAGGAATTTTCTGTACAAGCCCAAAATATGAGCAATCAAACTCACTAGGGAAGTACACCTCGGTCTTTCAAGCAGAAATACATGCTATCAATGCTTGTTCTCTGGAAAATTTTAAAAGAGGTTACACTGACAAAAAAATCCTCATAAGATCAGACAGCCAAGCAGCTATCAAAGCACTGGCATGTACAAGAATCACATCAAAATTAGTCAGTGAATGCATCCAAAATTTCCAAAACCTGGGAAAACACAACAAGGTAACGGTACCCTGGGTGCCAGGGCACAGGGGAATTTTGGGTAATGAAGAAGCAGACAGACTGGCCAGAGGAGGATCCGGAAAACCATACATAGGCCCCGAGCCTATCCTTGGGATATCCAAAACAAACGTAGAATCCTCCATCGCAGAATGGATCCAAATAAAACAAAGAGAAAAATGGATAAACTCTAGCAGTGCTAGACAGAGCAAACTCATGATAAAACAACCCTCACCAAAACTAGCAAAAACACTGCTACAACTGGAGAGGGCAAATCTCAGAGGAGTGGTAGGACTACTAACCGGCCACTGGCACCTGAGAAAACATCTACAAAACATGGGCATATATAATTGTGATCCAATTTGAAGACTATGTAATGAGGAGGAGGAAACAGCCACTCATATCATCTTCGAATGCGGAGCAACGGCTCAATGGAGATTCAATCTGACGCACAGAAATGACTCAGAGAACCACATTGAAGCAATAACAGTCAATGACTTGATAATCCTAAGTAAAAGGATCGAGTCTAGTGACTAAACTAAAGAACTAGGAAGGTACAATAAGCCAGAAGGCTGCAGTGCCTGGGGCACACAAACCCCACCTCCTAGTACCTTTGCCACCTAACCTAACCTAACCTAGATTCGACCAAAAGCTTGTTCGACATCGATGAAGTTATCCGGCCGACATACTTCTCAAGGAGTATGCGAGGATGTCCACAACTTATATGGTGAAACCAGAAATTATATTAGCAGATGAAGTTGAGGGGTAATTGCTTACGAAGGGTTTTTAAAAGATTAACTAAAAATTGGCACTAAACTGATGGCAACTAAATTTCTTAAGCGGTGTCGAGTTTAGACATTAAAGAAACCATGAAAACCTTCCTTGGCGTCCTAAAAAAATACAATTATCTTTCAATATCATCATTGTTTTTTGAACGAATAATTTTTTGTTTAGATTGATTTGAATTGTGTTGTAGATTCTAATGATAATTTTATTTTAACTTTTGCTCTTCTTACTCCGTATAATCGTAGCATACAATCACGATTGCTTGCAAAACTTAATAAGTTAATTATATCGTCAAAGTTAAAGTTTCATCAATATCTGATGTAGAGTTTCCATGGAGCATCCATACGCGCATATACATAAAATAATAAACTTGAATTTTTATTTGGAAAGTTTCATGAATTTCTTTCCAATGACGTTTTTGTACTACGTTTGAAAGATCGATTTACTGAGAATAAGTTATGTTTGATTTTTTGTTTGGATTTTTGTCAACTTCAAAATTTAAAACGTATTTGAAATATCGAATATCTGGATTTATTTTATTGGTATGAAAGAAAGAAAGATTCGTGGCACTGGATTCTCAATCCATGTGGTTTAATCCAATTTACCCTGATGTGACGATAAGTTAAAGTATGCCCCCAAAGGTCCTCGATAAACGCCCATTGCGCATTACGATAGATGCCACGGACTGCTCCCAGGGGAAATTTAGGTAAGCCAAGTGACCTATATTTTAGGCGGGACACGTTTTCTATACAGTGTTTTCTTGAACAAAGGCAATAATTTGATGGACGTTTATAAACGGACTGTCACCCCGTGACAGCGGCATTTTGATTTTCCAGAAGGTTGACGTTTATTCTTAGAAAACGAAACTTTGCTTACGAAACACACAGGAAAACTTTATCCGAACGAATATGAAAACGATTTCTTGCTTTTCTTTTTGTTGGATATGGATGGACAATCTGGATTACAAAAACTTCGTAAGCTTTTCCAATTTTTTATTTTTTGCCTACATGCATTTTGCGGCTCCTTCCGCCTCCTCCTCAGTACATTTTTCTAAAATGTTTATAATTAAATAGATATATAATAGATTTTTCGAGGTTGATATTATTTTTGAAAAAAAAAAAAACTATTCTGCTTTGTTTAGACTTACATACACACAACACCTACCTCTAGCAGTAGAATACTAAATGTTAGTCATCTCATCCATAAAAAAACAAAAATATAATTTAGTATTGAACCTAGTATGGTTAAATATTAGTGAGAGTGAATTCAATGAAAATAATTTCAAAACTCTATGTACAACGTTAGTAGAAAACAATTATAGTACAAACTTAATAAAAAGTAATTAACATTTTTAAGTAAGGCGTTAATTAAAATGAAAAAGTTAGTGAGGCGAGCGAGATTCGAACCCACGACCTTCGGCTCAATATGCCGCTGCTCGATCCACTCGGACACCAACTTCTCATCAAACTCCCTTTCGAATTTTCCCTCCTTTTTGGCATTTTATTTCAACCAATGCCTTACACAAAAATATTTAACCAACCAATGTTCGGAAAGAAGGAAATGTACATTAAAATAAATGTAATGGTGATATACCAAAAGCAGGCAAAAAAGGATAATCAAGATTAGTGGATATTATGGTATTGTATATATATTGAGAGTCTAACTAAAAAAAAATGAATTTACAAAATAAAAACTAATAGAAAATAAAGATAAAGACTTAAAAAACACAGTAAAATCTATCCGTCCTATTAAAGAACAAACTGACAGACTTTGGAAATGGAATGTAATTTATAAAATAACTTGTAGCTGAAAAAATGAATATATAGGCAAAACCGTACAATTGTTAAAAATAGTAGCAAACAACATGAAAAAGTTGTAAAACCTAAACAACGGATCTATTCAAATGTTTACTATATTTATTAATATTTGAAAACAATGGAAATCTATAAAAAGACAAAAACTAAATATGCAATCAGTATCAGAATTTAATTAACATATTTAGAGACAATAATTTTAAAAAAAGAGCTGGAAATGACGTAAATAAGGCCGCCGCGGAAAAAAAATTTACTGACGAGGAAATAAACCATTCGTCTGTTGAAGCTCAAAATGCATGGTTCTAGTTGGTTTGTGAAATCTTACCAAGATCAAAAAATCTATTTTATTATTGCTGATTTATACGAATTTTAGAAAAATGTACTGAAGAGGGGTTTATACAAACTAATCTTTAAATTTTGGACATAATCTAGAAGACTTGGCTAGATGTGGTATACAAAGCCAAAAAAAAAATTGGACATCACGTCATGACTGCATCCTGATTAACCTGCACCTAAAATTTAACAATTGTAGGTCAATGTCCTACTTTGTCTTTCCGGCTATCCTTCTCGAATCTGAAAATCCTTACAATTTATCGCCCTTCGTGCAGATCGTTGTTTTGTTACTCAATAAAAATAAAAAGTTTTAACTATGTAACTTAAAGCTTTTCATTAATTGTACCATTCGGATTTGGTAGGGTTTTCTTTGGAAACTTGCTTCAAATCGTTAAGCCCAATTAACTTTCTATGCAGTTTAATCGTACTTCTTGCTGTTCTTTGTTCAAAACAAATGTATTGTTTTAAATGTCTTAATAGAAAAAAATATTTTTTCTTGAACTGCAGAAGAAGGGTACGTTTTTTAAACGCGTCTAATAGGAAGGTCAAAACTATCATGGGAGCCCACCTAAAATTGGCACATTGCAAACCATTATATCACAATCCCTTTCAGTTTACCGTCGGTTCAGATCCTCACAAAATTAATTAAAAGAAAATTAATTTGGGTAATGAAAATTATTAAGAAATTTAGTATGCATAGTGTTTAATCGAATGGTAGGATGTATTTCAAAAAATATGATAGAATTTAATTAAGATGACTGAATAATTATTAAGTTATGTTTGACAAGTAATACAATGAAGATTTAAACATAAAAATTATCTTTTGTTCAACCGTTGTTCGTCAGTTTTCAATCAATTTTATATTTTTCCGCGAAAGATGAAAGGAGTTATTTCTGATAAGATTCCCTCGGATTGGATTTGATTAATTTCAATTAGTTACTTTTCTTCAATAATTGCCATTCCGGAAGCGACACGGCATAATTGTAATCTGTTCAATTTTCAGACAAGGCCCAAAGGATCTTTAAATCCCGTTCTTTTCTTTTTTCCTGATCCTCAGAAACGAACCTTTCCTTTAACTCTTTCTCAAGCTTTTTTTTATCAGTCGTCATTATAACAGAAATCATGTAATTAAGAAGAGTTCCAATTACGACCCGGATGTATTTAAAATTGCGGGTCGTTACTGCTGAATTGTCCATTCCGGTTTATCATTACTCCCAGGGTCCTTTTTAGGCTTGTAACGAAATTAGGAAAAGGGCTCGGAGTAAAAAGCTACTAATTGCTTATTAAACTGAGTATGAACAGGGACCAATTACAGTAAATTATAAATAATTACAGTTCCGGCAAAAAAAAAAAAAATCACGCTAACATTTCATAGGCGTCGACAATTGGGCCAGCGATTGAGGGATTTTTCAACAACTTTACAATATCTTTCATTTCATTGAAATGAAAATGTTTAAAAAAACGTGAGATGGACAAGCATAAAAATGAAAATTACATCTTACACCAGTAGCGAGGTGAGAGAACTATCTATATAAACAAAATTACTTTAAAAAAGTGCATCATGAATAATATAAAAATTGCACCCAACTTAAGCATAGTCTCTGAAATATTAATACAAAAGTTTTTTTAAAAACACAAGTTCCGCGAGGTTATGTTAAAATAATTTACAGAATCTTTCAGAAAGGTTGATTTTTTTTTTTAAACAAACAACGAGAACATTGAAAATAAATTCCCTATCTGAACTACGGTCTCTTCGATTTTTTTACTCTCCTCTCTATTTCTTTACTGAATTTTTTTAATAATTGTCACTGATATATCAGAGATGGTTTTTGCCGAATGAGTAAATTTAACTCTGAAAGAACATTTTGTATGACCGTCGTTATTTATTTCTTTTTTCCACTTCCCACTGTCTGATGATTACTCAGTTCTTTTTTACATGAAAAATATATGAAAATCCCATAGTTTGCGAAGATGATTTTTTTCAGCTGAGGGTGTGGTTTTAGGAGCACTTGCCCTTACTGCCACCAAATATCACTTACATAATTATATATAAAAATTATAAAAGATTTCGTAAAAAAATTTTTGGATCTGATTTTTTGGTGCTCTAATTTGGGTTCTCATGGGGATTACAGTCAACTTTTTATAAGAAAAACGTATGTAAATGTTTGGAAAACATCATTTCTTGATTTTGCTGGTTAATGCATAAGCTTCTTTTTTTCTTATTTGGTTTATATTTATATATTTTTTTAGTAGACACTACTTCATCATGATATTTAATGGTTTTTGGAATCGTTTGACTAGTCCTGCTCATATTTATCTGATTGATATGATTATGGTAAATTCTTCTTCGTCAAAGGCATGTGGTCAGCTTTTGTAGGAGATTATCCGCTACAAATGATCATAATGTTGGTTATGTTACTCCTCATCATGCCAGCTTTCAATTGCTCTTTTTGCCCAGAATTTCTCGTTTTATCCTTTAGGTTTTTAGTATGTTTTATCCAAATGTTTAGTGTAAGGTTCAGCCTCGGCTTGAATCGATTTAAATGAGGTGATCATCATGATCATAAATCATTCATCCACAAGCTGAAATATTTTTAAGAAATCAAAATAATTTTTAAGCGCAATTTGTTGTTACTTCGAGTAAAAAAAAGTCTAAATGAAAAAATTTATACAACGATTTACAAATTTTTTCATTTATATATATGTATATATATATATATATATATAT
>CM077106.1:24115285-24135119 GCA_039619505.1 Cimex hemipterus | reverse complement strand
TCTCTCTCTCTCTCACTCTCTCTCTCTCTCTCTCTCTCTCTCTCTCTCTCTCCTCTCTCTCTCTCTCTCTCTCCCTCTCTCTCCCTCACCCTCTTTTTTTTACTTACTCTCGCTCTATCTATCTAGCTCATTCACTCATTCACTCTTTCTCTGTGTCTGTAGGTTTTACCATGCTTTATCTATTAAACGAATATCTATATTGTACTCGTAGGATCGACATATTAAATTTGACAAATGGGGAACTGAGCGGATGGCGTCCTGGCCAAAGTTGAAGAAAACGGCTATAATGTAGCATTGAGCAATTTACAAAAAAACGCAAAATGTATAGGACATATGATAAATGGGGATTAATGTGAGAAAAACAGCGGAACGGGACTGTCCTCAGGGCGTCTCTTAGGTTACGGTTACTATGGATGCGAATTCTGACGAAAAATTACTCTAACCTGTTCGACTGAACAAAAAAATACTTGTTTTCCAATTAGAGTGTTTATTTTGGCAGCGGATTGCATATCAGAACAAGCAGATGTTTTCAGAATCATTCGAACGTTCAAACCAGTTTGATTTTTTCGAGTGCTCGGACGTTTAATTTAGTCAGTTTTGGTATTGCACATGGATGTAGATAAAATGGTTGGTCTAGTTTTAGATAATCGTGTTTCTGCCATGAGCGACAAAAGATATCACAACAGAGATATTTCTCAGCCAAAGTGGGAGAAATTTCTCAAGGATTGAACACAGCAAATAAGCTCGTAATTTGGTTAGTCGTCATAATTGAGCATATTAATTATTTTAACGTATAATTCTTTTTATATAAGGTTTCTGGTTGAAGCGAAAAATAGTGTCGCGAGCGGGATTCGAACCCACGCAATACCCCGCTGTTCTAACCACTACCGTTACTTCGAGTCCCTGGGACACCATCTCATTTTTTTAAGGAACTAGCAATAAGTCTCTCTTCTCATCTTTTGTGGAAAATAAGTCGTAAACATGTTATGTTTTCCCACACTTATGGACAATAGCTTAAACAACGGACCAGAAAATAAAACTCATTAAGTTCATCCATTTTGCTCGGACGCAGAAACGTACTGATTCTCAGAAAACGGGCAGTTGTTCTGACGAGGATTTTCGGACATCAGAACAAAATTTCATCGGACTTCGCATCCATTGTAGGCCAAGCCTTAAAAAAGTAGACCAGTTATCACCAGAGGTTATCTCTATCTTTCTGTATACCTTTCTCTTTATTTCTTTCTCCCTTATCTTTCCCTCTCACTCTTTTTTTTATAATAATAATTTCAACACAGCTACCAAAAGCAAATTTATTATAAGGCATATTTTCCTTCAAAAATAGCTGTATATTTAATATCAAGTTTCTTTGTTTTATCTTTTTATCCCACTTCACTCGTACATTAACAAGAAAACTTCTAGTCCAATAATTAAAAAGGTAGATATTTTTGCCATTTTAAAAATAAAAATATTGATAGTATTCAACTTATAAATTGACAAGTATATAACCTTTTTAAGTTGGAATTTCTCACAAAACGGTTAGATGTTGGGTAAAAAAATCCCGGCTTAAACTCGCAGTGGAAAAAGATTTTAATTTAATTCAATTTAAAAGGTAAAGCCGGATCCAAAGCTTTTAGAAAAATCAAATTGGTAAACTTTCTGAAAGGTCTAAATGAAGCCTTGCGTTCAAGGAGTAGATGCTAATGGGTGAAGTCAACACTTGGAGTTGGGATAATTGTATCCATTTGTTTAACTTGGTCTTGTGTTGTTTTTTTTGTTTGTTTTTTTTTAACTTTTTTTTATTCTTTCGTGATACTGAACTTTATCATAAGATTTTTAAGTTTGAGAAACCAAATAATTCAGGTTCTCCGTTATAATTCAACTGAGCTGGGCGAGGGGGTCAAAGATGCGAAATGGTTCAAACCGACCACCCAGGGAACGAACGCGACGAGCTCGAGGGTCTTCGGGACGCGAAAACAATAAAGACTATTAATTCAAGTTGGAAAACAAGGTGTCCCCCGGAGAGATTATTCTTTCCTTGGGACAAATGGGCAGGAGAGCCGCCTCATCCTGTTTTTCCTAGTTTGAATTAATGGCCTATTTCCCTCTCAGCTTATGCCAGACAGGGGACCATTACAGTCAACGAATACTTTTTATGCTCCTACTCTTCACCCGGGGAAACCTAATAAAATGACGCGAACCCTTTCAATTTGATTGATCTTGCAGTTTTATTTACGTGTTGTTATTTTTCTTTTCGGTACCTCTTAATTATCGATCTTGTTAAAATACACTGAAATGTTCTATGTATCGTTGTTTGTTTGTTTTTTCATAAGAATTGTAAATTGTTGAAATGCTTTACTTCTCTTGTACAGAACAATATAATACCTTATTGATTAGAGATAAATAATTGATTCAGTACAGTCATGTCATAAATAATGATTATGTATTTGACTTTGCTGGCATAGGTTTTCTTGGGGGAGGGGGTGTTATGTCTTATAAAACATCTGTTGATGTTAGGCGTTGGATTGAGAGTGGAGAGAGAGAGAGAGAGAGAGAGAGAGAGAATGTGTTGGGTTATTTGTGTATGCATGTGAGCGAAAAGGAGAGAGAAACCCAGAATACCCTATGTTCCTCGGGCCGGGCCGGGGTAACATACTTTAATAAATTACATTCATTCCAGTAAATTAACATAAACTCTTTTCATTACCCCACTTTTACTATCCAGACGTCACACACCTACCCCAGAGTACTCGATATTCCGCGGGGCGGATTGAACCCACGGATCTCGCTAATAATTGCGGGGCGGGGTTAAAAAAACCTTCCTTTCACGCTAATAAATTGCATTCGTTATGATAAATTAACACGAACACAATATAAATTTAAAAATCCCTGCAGCTCTGAGATAACGGAACAGACGATCTGTGCCCGCCGCCATGCCTCAAGCATACGTTCGACGATGTATACATAAAATATTACCTATACAAGTCAAGCCTTTTACAATTTAAAATGTGCTAGAATGTAATTTTATTATTGCATAACACACAGCCGAACAAAAAGTTGTCTACCGAGGCTTATTATCTCAGGCAGAAAAATATCATTCCAATGCTAAATATTGGAATACCATCCGTGCATATAATGTTATATAACGATTTAAGATAAATTCACATAATTATTTCATTTATACTCATATCAATATATGAAAATTACACCTTTACGGCAGTGTCTAGTAAACGTTAGTTAATGATTACTTGGAGTCATGATATGCGGTCTAATGTGTCCTAGGTTTTAGAAAAACATTTTCTTTATCGTGCTAACGTTTCGATATTTATTGGGATCATCTTCAGGGCTTGATATTTATAAACAGTGTTTAAATTATACAAACACATGAATGATGTGAGAAATAAAATATACGATTTACACATGAAATCGAAAACAACAATACCATTTTGAAATACACTCCTACCAGATGGCACTTTAATCGTAGATTGGTACCAAAAACCAAGAAACACAGATCGCTACCTCAACTTTACATCACACCATCCTCTTCAGGCAATAATAAACACGGCCAAAGGGCTACTTCACAGAATGATTGCCCTAAGCCATGAATCATTTAACCACAAGAACATATCCTTCATAACAATCAATAAACGAAACACATAATCAACAGAATAATCAACAACTACAACTCAACACTAGCCCCATCCACTATTACTAATAATACTACATCAAATCTATTAAATGCAGACAAACCAACACCCACGCCATTCATTCGCGGCCTATCACAGAAATTAAACACATTTCTCTCTTCTGATACTTTAAAATAGTTTTCAAATACTATAAAACAATTCACACACTATTTACCAAAATTAAAGATCCCACACCAGTAATAAATAAATGTTAAAAAATCATTGTACAAAATGTTTAAATTCTCCGGCAACTTACATCGGTATTACATCTGGATAAGAGTGTAAAGCAACACATCTATGATCGCAAAAAACTCAAAACGAAATCCTACAGCACTGGCTACCCACCATTTTCAACACAATTTCGACATCAACAATCCAAAAATATTGCACACAGAACAAAACAAGCATAAACGTAACTTTTCAGAGGGGATAAACACAGCATCAATTAAAGAATAGAGACATGTAAAATCAGTCACAGCTACGCCAGTATCATTAATCAGATTCAATATCGATATCATACATATATCATCACACGTCACGCAAAACATAATACAAAATATAAAACAATCATCACATTACACACATTAAACATTTAAAAATAGTCTAATTATTCAATTATCTTTCCTTTTCCTATTTATCCCCCCGTATATATAATTCTGAAAGGATAATCAGGCCGAACTATTACCTATTTTAAAGAAATCTTAAAGAAACCGACTCTTCATATAAAATGTCTTTCTATCCCTACTTTCTCCCCCACGCATTCAAAATCCGAATTAAGACATGAAACATCAATATCTCACTGGCACTCTCAACATGGCACAAGAATGGCACATCTACACAGAAAAACACTTTCAGTGAGTACAAACACTTCGATTGAATCTAAAATTTCTAGCATTGTATAAATTCATTTTTTCACATCCTACATGTATTTGTACGATTTAAACAATGTTTATAAATTCCAGGCTCCGAAGATGATCTCAATAAAGATCGAAACGTTGGCACGATAGAGAAAATATTTTTCTAAAACCTGCATCACACGAGACCTCATCTCAAATAATAGTTATAACTGTAGTTCTACTTAAATTCCGGCCATTTAATAAGTCAATATTCAACTAGAAAACCGGCGATATTATTATAAATTATGTTACTGTTGTAATGAAATTAATCCGTTTTTTTTTTTTTTTTTTTTTTTCTTTTTTTTTTTTTTTTTGAATAGCTGAAGATTTACTGGGAGAGAGGGAAGTACAAATTCATATGCAATATGTTTTATGAAAATTGAGTCATATGCAATATGTTTTATGAAAATTGAGTGAATTCGAGCGGTATTTCAGTTAGAGGTGGGAGATGCATGGAAACACTTCTAAAGATTTAAAGTATTACTGAAGTTAGTTAATAGTTTCAAACTTTTTTAAAATACAATAACATATTTGCGCATGATAGTTAAATGAATCATACTCTAACTTCAATCTTTAAGGTCTTTTATATAGAATTAATTACTTGTACATCATCGTACGATATTAGTTTCTATTCACGGAATAAATATCACGCTTGGAAGGGATTAATGTTTTACCCTTTGATTTTCCTACATCTCATTACGGACTTGACGACGTTACGGGAGTAATGCATGAAATTACAAATTAAATGACTGCTGAGCGAAAATAGAATGATCTTGGAAAGGAGGGCGTATTACTTATCACCCAGGCAATCTTGCCCAGATTTAATCTCCCCGATCCATAAGGTTATTAATAGGGTTTTGTCTAGATTTCAATTTTCGTAAAATATTCCTGTATTTCGAAATCTTGCCTTTAATACCGGAGGGTGTTAGTGATGCGACGATTGGCAGCAAATGAATTGCTTCCTTGGAATTTCGTTATAATCGAGCAATATCAAAGGTGTCGAATATTTAGAGACCCCCCCCTTCTTGAGAACGGTTAGTATATTAATATTTCACCCTTGTCGGCAAGCGGTGAAAACAGAATCGATATCTTCTAATAAGTAATAGAGACGATTTAAATAATTGATTATTTAAATGAACGCTTTTATTGCAAAATGGAGATTGGATAAAGGGGAAAATTATAATCGCGTTTCTCAGATGCAACGTTTCAACGAAATAAAGTTGACCCCAGTGACCAGAAGAGAAAAAAGTTGTAAAACTCGATTAAAAACAGGATAAACTCCATGGAAAAATTGCCTTAAAACTTTAGCTCAAACATTCATTATTGGAGTTGAAAAAATAAAGTTTTTTCTTCAAGACTAATAACTTTGAATTAGCCTAATTTGCTCCCAAGATTAGATAACATTTGTCCGTTACTACATTTCTTTATAGAAAATTGATTTTAAATCAAAAGACGAGGCAAAAAAGGTATATTTTTTAGAATTTACTTTTTACTTCGTCTCACGGAAGCCTGACAAAATACGCTATAATGGGTGGAGCTCCCGTTTGACGGTAAATTATTTCCCGTATGTTATGAGAGGAGTAATGAAAGATGGTGTTGACTTACAGTATTTAATCCGTTTTATTATGCCCGTATCGCAAATTTTCTTCTTCCTACGACCCTAGAGGCCGACTAGAGGGAAAACTACATAAAGCCATTTTCCATTCTGTTCGTACAAATGTAAGAATGTTGAAAAAATTACAGCTTATTACTTTTTAATGGGAGCATTTAATAATAATTGTAAAATAACAAACTATCAAGAGAGATGAAGCAAGACGCATGTCGTGTTCTGCAAGATCTTGACCCGGAGCCCATTGGTTTGAGGATAGAGATTTGGATGTAAGAAGATGGAAGTCATTCCGCAAAAGAGGCGAGTGATCACAGGAAAAGGTCTTTTGACGAGAGAGAGAGAGAGAGAGAGAGAGAGAGAGAGAGAGAGAGAGAGACTTTATTCTGAGACAAGGGTCCCCTAAGAATAACAATAAGCTCACCGAAATTTTTAATTAATTTTTGTTGAAATGATAAAGGTCATATAGTGAAATAAGTTGAACTACATCACCAAATAGAACAAAATAGAAATAATAGTACCAATACTAACAATTTAGAGAAAAATAATAATAAAAGAATTCCCTGTCTTGTAAGAAAATAAACACAAAATGTGAACATAACTGGAGAGAAAAAAGCAACTTCAAAGGAAGCAAAAGGATCTTATTGTTGGAGTATGTGAGTCTTGTTTGAGGGAGAGTACAGGGATAGATCGTTCGAAAAACTTAAGTCACGAGATAGTTCGACAAAAAAACACATCACAGTAAATATGGTGCAACCAGAGACCAACCTAGGCGTGAACTAGTCTTAAAGGTTTATCTTCCTCTTTATCAGGTCTGATGCAAACGGAACTTTAGTGGTGAATTCGTACGTATCCGTTTTTATAAGTTTAATTTTAAAAATGAAAAGTAAATTGTAAATTTATTTCGTTTAAATTTGTTAAAATAAATAATATGTTTAAGGGGTTACTCGATTTAATTTTTTTCTTTAGTTGAAACCCGAATTGGTCAGTTTAATTGCTGCCTAATAAGCAAGGAACGCTAGGTCTATCAGCTTTGGTTCGGATCCAGGGGTCGTACGTAGCGAATGTGCTTCATTTTCCTTTTCATTGTTTTAATTTCTTGATCTTCTTTTCGTTTGTTTTTAGGGTTGTGGTGGTGACCCCTCCCCAACAATACCGCGGGGAGTAATTATTTTCCTTAATAAATTTTCTTCCTGACCCCTTTCCACCACTTTTCTCAACCTTCAACGCGTCCCCCTCATTCGCCACTGAGCTGCCGCTAACGTAGGATGCAGCCGCGGTCAGAACACCAGTAGCAACCAACAGTTTTTAACTTGGCAGTCATCATCATCTGGAGAAAAATAATTACCTATTCCAGGTAATAAACCGGCTGTAATTAACTTTTAATGAGCTCTACTAATGATCCTTCTACCGATTTCAATTGCAGAGATGTCACGATAAGTATGCCGACATTTCATAGCTAAATAATAATAAGAGATTAATTGTTATTTCCACAAGCACCCATGAAGATCCTTTCAGGGTTTGCTATGCGCTCCAGGGTGATGTATTTGTCTATTTTTCTATTGTACGCCTTTGGTTCCTGCCTATGTTATCTCAATAAGAACGTGGCTGTAAGTGTTAGATAAATATTTTCCAAGTTCGACTCCCATTTAAGAATATTTTTATCACCAGGGACCTTATGATATCATCGTCCGCTACCTTGAAAGCTGCCTCACAAACCCCGGACCTGAATCTATCCAAATAGATTTAAAACACAGGAAAATCAATAGGGCCTTGCTGGGATTGGATGGATCTATGCACATCGGAATCCCTTTTGACGATAACCTCACAGTAAATACGTCCAACTTTTCTTTTAGAACATTTAATTCATTTGTTATTTCCTTGTAGGCTACGGTGCAGTTGGAACAATTTACAAACGGTGGCTGGAAGGATAATTACTTCAAACAAGATTTCAAAAAGCCATGTACCAATTTAAAGAAATTCGCTAATAATGTTCTAAAAAACATTTTGAAGGCTATCAATTCCGATCAAAAATCTTGTCCCATACCGATAGTAAGTGTAATTATATTAATTATGTTAATAGTTTTTAAAAGTGACAAACTTTCAGGGAAACTACACGGTGAAAAATTTCATCCTGTCGATTGAAGTGCCAGAAATCCCTATCTTTTTCTATAATAAATACCGGTATTACTGCTCCCTTAAAACGAAAGGAAACACAGTTGCCTGCTTCGTAGCAGAAATTGATATCATCCCGAAACAACCGAAAAACAGAGGATAATATCTAGTGATTTATACCATTGCATTTAAAACAGATTTGGAATTTTATCAGTTTTTTTAGTTGTTTTTTTAAAGCAAAACAACTGCATTCCCAAATAGTTTTTAACTAAAATAAACAGTGCTGTTAATTTATTGTCATATATCATTACAGAATTAAATTTTAGTGTACATTACTCGAAAACAAAGGGTTATGGAAAAAAGGTTTAAACGGTAACCACATAGTTGTTCTCAATGATGTAAAATAAATATTACACACTTTTTAATTCACTAGTTTCGTGGTCCGCTTGACTGAGTAATTTATTGCATTAATTAAGGTTTTTAGTTGAGATAAAAAAGTTGATGATCTGAGCGAGATTCGAACTCTTGATCTTCGGCTAGTTACGCTGCTGCTCTACCACTTCAGCTATCGTGACCTCGATCCACTCGAACCCAACGTAACACCACCTTTTGAATTTTCCCACCTTTTTCAAATGTCGTGTAATCTGTTTGATTCTCGGCGACAAATGAAATGGCCACGGAGAGCTTTAGTGGAGGTATACTTTATTTTAAACTGATTAAATTCACTAGTATATTAATAAGTGACTAAAAACCTTAATTAATTGTAGTTCCACACTTTGTTTTAATGCCACAGTAATAGGTATCAATTTGTTTTTCATGTACCCTACTAAGTTTCGATATATTTTCAAAAATTAAATTTTTTAATACAAAAACAATTATACAGACTAATTTTTGCTGGATTGTAAGTATTGCAACTCCTTTGACCGATATAGACCAAATTTTAATTGTAAGAAAGTATGAGACAATTGGTCCCGTTGAGAATCATGGTCTGACTAGTTAAACGGATACATATTTATGATACAGAAGTACCTGTTTTGATTTTTTTTCAGTATCATAAAAGGAAAAATAATTCATCTTTAATAAAAAATAATTATGCAATATACGAATAAATTATGAATGTACTGTTATTTCTAAAGATACACCGAGTTGGAGTTAAATCATGTGTTATTTTTCTTGTTTACGGTTTGTGCATCTCGTCTATGAACGAAGGATTTGGAACAAATTCCTGATGCATCTAAATTCATTGAATTTATCATCAGGTAAAATAAAAATGGTGAATAATAATGCTGATCGGACTTATTAAATTAAAGTATTAACGGTATTAGAGTTTTCAAATGAAAAATTCAGAATTGAAATATCTCCGGAAATACAAAACCAATGTAAGTAATTGTTCTTGGTTTCATTTTTTATTTAAAAACAGACAATTTTTGAAAATATGTGTCTCAATACTGGGTATGTGTGATTTCAAGAATCAAAAGTTTATACCCCATTAAGTTGAAATATCGTCCGAAGTACGCAACCAATCTGTAGGTATCATTTTATATTAAAAAATTAGTATGAGGAAATGTATCAAAACCTAATAGATAAAATAATGTTTATACTTAATTACCAATTATTGTGAAATTAAAAAATGTTTAGACCATTTTTTAAGTTAGTTGGGAAAAACTGTGAAGGGTTATCATTTAACACTTGTTTTTATAACCCTTCGTTTTCAATGCAACGCCAAATTTTAATAAACTAGTAATATGAGAAAAGCCATAAAGCAAAACGGCCCATTCAATTACTATTTTATGAAGTTATTTTTTCTAACTGGAATTTCTTCTAAATCGTAGAATATTTATTAACCATAGGTTCAACAATTACAACTGGCCTCTTTAGACAACTGAGAGCACAAAATGGGTTCAAAAATTTAACGTATAAATAATGTGGGTTATTTTTTGGAATATATAATTTTCTTAAATTATATTTTCAATTACATCAGTGTTGGCTTTTTTGTGGGTCAAACTAAAAGGAACTGAATTTTCTCCGTTTCCTGTAAATTATTTAGCATTATTATGCCGATGAATTCTGATTTGAATAATAATATAGCTTCAAGTAAGTCCGTACTCGTTTGATCATGTGAAACCCGCCGGGAGGAATTATTTGTGAAGATGTCAGGCGGAATTAACCCGGTGTCGGATAAGATTTTACCCCATCACTCGAGCAAGCCCTGGCAAATTAAGGTCGGAACCAGATCTTTTGCTTCAGGCAGATAACAATGATCTCTGCGGGTTCTAATGGATTCCCTGGTGATCCATCAATGTTGAAGAAAGAGCTGTGATAGAACAACATCAATCAATGGCTACCGTCCGACCTGGTCACACGCATTCAAATATCCACAATTGGAAAAATCTTCTCGTTGGCGGTCGGGGGTTAAAGGAAAACCTAATTTATTACCCAAATTAGAATTCAATCAGGATTGTCGAACTTCTAACTATATATATTTATAATATTTTAAAATTGAACCCACTCAATTGTACGTGACTGTAAAAAAGTAAAATTACGTTAAAGACACCACACACTACAAATGATAGTGTAGTGTACATAATACACAACACATAAACATGACTTTAAAAAAGTTCGCTGTACACACCACATGCTACCATTGACACACCCACCACATATAGGCATGATGGATGGCACATGGATATGAATATCTGTTTGAGAGAACACACGGAGAGAGAGAGAGAGTGAGAGTGAGAGAGAGAGAGAGAGAGATAGAGGGAGCGAGACGGCCACCATCTTCTTAACTTTAAACGAGATTTCCAAAAAAATCCCTTATAATTTTTGGATGTACAGAATTGGATGAAGATGTTGGCTCTCCTGTTAAATAATTCCAAAGCAAAATCTTGAATATATAATCATCATTTTGTGATATTTACCATTAAATATATTTACCACTTTTCATCTTTTTGAACCGTCACACTAGATAAAAGGAAAGAAAATGACTTCTCAAAGAGCAATCCATATTGATCCATGAAAGAAGAAACGAATATTTACAAATAATGAACTCATTACAACGAATTACACTACGCGCTTAAAAAAATAAAATAAAAATAAACATAAAAATAAATAAATAATAAAAGATTGAACGAGAGATTCCGTTCAACTTTTATTGAAGCCATAATTGCAAAATGTTATTTTTTATGACATAGAGTAAACAAATTGATTATGTTTTTCATGGTCTCACTCGTAGTGAGAAATTAAAGTTAGCGTGATTAAGACTCTAAAGATAAAGTAGTTTATTACGACTTGGCGCAGGAACTTCTGCTGGCAATTGTTTATCAGCTTTTTCAAGTTCCTCTTAAACAAATGAAAGCGAAATAAATTCCTCACCACGACAATAAATAATTCGTCCTGTGTTCCGTTTCCGTCAAGAATAAATCTCCTCGCTTTGAGTAGAGGAAATAGAAAAATGTCTGTTTTGTAGATCACTTTGTCAGAAAACATTATGTTTAGTTATGAGAAATACGTCTCGCTGTCTGAAGGGGAAAGGACACTGATATAAAATTGCCAATCGGCCTAAGGGCTCTAGGTCAAGTAGGAGACATATCTTCAAGTGACTACTTGACTCGAGGGTGAGGCACCGTATACTTGACTTCTACGTGTCGACTCTTCACCTGCAGAGACCTGAACCTAGACGACAACGGAAATATGCGACCCATCGATGTTGATCCCTTTGGGGATGTTTATATTGTAAAGTGTTTCTGTCAGCAATAAAGCCGAATAAGACGAGAATATTTTGCGACTTGAGATAAAAGCCACTATGTAACAGACAACAAATACTTCTCTGATATATTTTTCTCAATTATAAATTTTAAAGAAATTTATGTCTTCAAAGAGTAAATCTGATTTGAGTTAATTTAATATAAATCCGAAAACAGAAAAATAGAACCTAACAGCGAAAAAATCTTTGAGCGCGTGATTAACGTTGACAGTGTCCACTCCACCGTTCATTTATCACCTCGGTCACGCCAACGGCTCCTCTTTCAAGAGGCTTTCTTCTCAGCAGTAATTTATCTAGCAGCCACGAAGCAAATGTTCTGAAGATGAATAGAAAAAAGCTAGATACATCGGTAAGATAAAGCTTAACTAGGTTACTATGTATCCGGTAAACCCATAATTTACAAACAAGTTGAAATAAAAGCATCAAATGAAAAAATTTATGAATATTGAACTGTCATTATGCGTTAGTTTAAATAAAGTAAAGGTGCGTCGGTGGCCGCAACGTTTTAGGCATTGACACGGCGCTCATCACTGTAAGATAAAGGCCCTAGATTCGAATCACTTATAAATTAGATTTTTTTGTATGACTTCTGCTGTTGCGAACCCTCGTAAAAGAAAAAGAAAGTCAAGCAAAAACTCATTGTCGATAGGATGCCTGGATGTTAGGTCTCCTCTCATCTACGAGACCAATTGGACGTAAAGGCCGACAGTAACAGAAAGCTCACTACGTTTTGGATTTTGCCGAGCAAGTTGCCTTTTTCTCTTTCTATAAACATACATTTAAATTAAATTGAATACTATTCTTTTTTTCGTTATTCTGTATACTTTTGTTACCGTTTAAAATTAAAAATATATTTTCTTTACATAAATTCAGGAATGCAATAATTCCTTTTAAATTTATAATAAATCTCTTTTTGGATAAGCAAATGAACATTTTTTAACGTTTGCTATCCTCATTTTATTTCTTCACGCTTTTCACCGTGCGCGATGCTAATCAACACAGGTTATCTGAGGTACGATAGACCTCCTGAGGCATCTCTTAGTCAAGTTATCTATTAAATATGACCTCCAGGAGATAGAATAAGCTGACAATTCTTAATGTTTGAAATAGGCAAAAGATTTTAAACTTGAGAAGTCAAATAAATCATGTTCAAAGATATAAATCAAGTGATGACAGGATGACGATTTTCAACGTGCCAAACGGTTCTAATCGATTACTCAGGCGGATCAACGCGACGAATACGAACCGTCTTCAGGACGTGAAAACAATAAAGACTATTAACTCAAGTTGGAAAACAAGGTCTCTGAAGAGATTATTCTTTCCTTTAGACAAATGGACAGGAGAGCCGCTTCATCCTGTTTTTCCTAGTTTGAATTAATAGCCTATTTCCCTCTTGGCTTATGCCAGACAGGGAACCATTAGAGTCAAGAAATACTTTTTATGCTCCTACACTTCACCCGGAGAATCCTAATAAAATGACGTGAGCCCTTTCAATTTGATTGATCCTGCCTTTTATTTGCGTGTTGTTGTTTTCCCTTTAGGCAGCTCTTAATCAAACCTAGCGCATTGTCTAAATATGGTTAAAATGGACCGAAAAGTTCTAGACATCATTTTCACATCCATTTTAAAATAAAATACCTTATTATTTACAAAGTGAAGACCGTGAAGACCAGTATAGGTACCTTATAAATAATGATTATGTACTTGATGTTGTTGAAATAGGTTTTCTTTAAGGGAACGGCTAACACTCTTTTCTCTCTTATAACATCTTTTACATAAAGTAGATTGAGGTTATTAGTCTGAGAGTACGTTTAGAGTATGTTATTATTGGAGTGAGGTAGTGAGTGAGTGAGTGAGTGAGTGAGTGAGTGAGTGAGTGAGTGAGTGAGTGAGTGAGTGAGAGAGAGAGAGAGAGAGATTGAAAGAAATAAAGGCAGATAAAGAAAAAGAACGAGGGTGGAAGAGAAAGCTGTATATAGATAGAGAATGAAAGAATTAGAAAAGCCAGAAATAGATAGACACTCGTACTAAAATAATTATATTTAAGAAGGTCAATAATGATATTTTTGAATTTCGGAAGTCAAACAACATCTTACAAGGACTCCACTACGAATAGAAAAAAAGAAGATGGTTTTTAGCTCGTATATTTTGAATGTCAGAAAATTTGAGCCTAATTTGGACACAATTGCAATAATTTATGGGGTTTTTTCGGTATGCCAGATTTAACATCTTAACTTAGTATATGATGTGCTCACATTTTATAAACCGATGAAATTTAATACGCTTAAATCTACATCGAGCGATCAGACGAAGTAAGTAAACATGCTCGTTTTCAGGCGGACTATATTCAAGGTAAATTATAGGGGAACAGCTCGGTTATTGCGGAAGGGCGACCCTCGGCCAAAAGATAGTAGGCGTTCGTCCGCTTGGCATCGTGGTGACTGCTCTTTCCAACTCGAATTTATCGGACCCTCCCAAAACCCGACTAGGAGCCGGTGCCGTTATCATTGGTACGGACTTGGACATAACATCCCCCTTTCACGGATGCCCCTGTTCGCCCGAGATAACGGAAATGCGAACAATAACAGCATGGGAGCCCGAAGGCAAAAATGTTGCGAACATAAAATTTTATACTAGAGCCTGGCCGGGGCATCATTTGGGATGTGCGGAAAAGTGTTTGTAGTGGGAAACGATTCAGTGAGATGGTGTTCGGGGAGGGAACAGTAAAAAAACTAGGGATCAAGTAACAACTTTATGCTAAAAAAAAAAAGTAATTACAAGGAATACTTGTATAAAATTGTACAAATGACATCGTTTTTAATTGAAAAAGTTATCTGCTATTCGGAAAAACAATTACGCTCATACAATCAATTTGACATGTAAAATCTATTTTAAGCATGTGATTCATTTTTAAAGCACACACAAAATGCTCTCACTTTTTAATAATATATTCAATTACATTTTAATTAAAACATGTCCAAAATATATTTTTCAAAACGTTTATATAAATATAAAAAAATAAATTTATTTTATGGAGACAGATTGAGTTATATAGAAAGAGAAAGAGACATAAGACAACAATGTGAATTTGTGACATTGTGGCTATATGTAATATTGAATGGTAAAATGCTGGGAGAAATAAAATTAGAGAAAGAGCGAGAGTAAAAAAAACGTATAGATAGATGAGGACGGGTTTGGTTTGTGGCAATCAGATGTCCAGGATTGTGTGAGAAGGCATGGAGAACGCTTTACTTTATGTGCCAAGGATGAGACACTGCTTTTTCAAAGACAATCAGTAACGTCCATGACCGAACCGAACGGATTATATACCTAATCGATTTTTTTCAGCACTAAAGCACAATGAGAAGTACTTCTGAACACTTATGACAGAGACGGGGACATCGTTTGCCCCTCGTATACTTAAAGCCCTTCGAGAGGCCATAGCAGATAATACGCTTTATTAACAGAAAACATACGCATTAAATTGTTAATTAAATTTTAATCTCACAAAATGAATTTTCCGTTGCTTTAGTGAATTTTCTTCAAACCGTAGTAATTAAATAATTTTTAATATCGTAAAACTCATGAATTAGTTTAATTTGGTTTACACTAAAATAAGTATGTTGTAATTAATACAATGATAAAAATGGAAGTAGATTGAAATAAAATCAATATACGAGGGTCGGTTTTGCCCATTTTTAAGTATATAAATACAGAAAAATTTTAATTCAAGAATTCAACTTTTAGTCAGATGCTTATTTCTTCATTTCAATACAACAGACAAACATAAACACCAAGAGAGACTATGGGTGACCTGAACCCATTTCTAAAAACATAAAATTCACCGCAGATGTAGAAACATATACAGAAAACCTACAGCAGCCGACACCATACAAGCCGACTCCAACCACTCTCACCGACACAACATAGCAGCTCAAAATTATGACAGACAGGGTAAAATCAAATAATAAGCAATACAAAAAAACAGACACTTACTTGACCATATCCACATGCACTGGGAAAGATACGTACAAACTAACTAATTTATTCTATACATTAAGCATAAAAACATCATTGCAAACCACAAACACAATAGGAAAATTACTTAGACGAAACATCGTCAAGACGGATCAATTACAAACTAAAATAAAATAAAACTTTTAAAAAAAGTACATTCAGAACGCAAAATAAAAGACAGATGAAAGAAACATCAAATCGTCTAGAAGCAAAGATGGAAAATTGAATTACGCGACCCACCTACAGAGCCTGTAGAAAACAACCGCAAACCATTGACAATACAAATAAGTATGAAATTTGCGGTAAAATGTTGTGGGCTTTATAACTACTTCACTAGTTTTCGTGTTCCGCATCACCAATTATTATCTTTAGATTAATTAAGGTTTTTAGTTGATATGAAAAAGTTGGTGCCACAAGCGGCGTATCTAGCCGAGGGTCGTGGGTTCGAATCCTGCTTGTGACGGTGACTTGTTTTTACCTCAACTAAAAACATTAACTAATGCACAACGAACA
Source organism: Cimex hemipterus (assembly GCA_039619505.1). Taxonomy (NCBI): domain Eukaryota; kingdom Metazoa; phylum Arthropoda; class Insecta; order Hemiptera; family Cimicidae; genus Cimex; species Cimex hemipterus. Next base: position 24,118,523 of record CM077106.1, on the reverse strand, counting down.
AAAGGACGGGACATGCTCGGAAACTTGGAAATATATAAATACAACGCATTCAACTCAAAAAGCATAAATACACAAATTAAACAAATTCCTAAACATAATTTATACCATTTAAAATATTACACAAGTTAAAAAAAGAAATCAACCGTATATTAAAAGACTGATTTTATCCATAAAATATAACTAATACTTACACGGTTCCATCACACCGTCCACGACCGTAAATAAACTTCGCACTACAAAAATCACTAAAACACTGAAGACTCCGAAATACCGAACGAGTATCAACTAACAAAAATCAGCAAGGATGGGCAAACCATCCAGATGGTAAATAGTTACCTACATCAATTAACTTTGGAATAATTTAATTTGCCTCCAAGATTAGAACACATTTATATGTTACTACATTTCTTTAATATAGAACATTGATTTTAAAGTGGGGAAACGAGGTGTGGTGTTTTCTTTAGGATTTCCTTATTGCTTCGTGTAACGGTGAAAGCCTGATCCTTGCTTAACATCATAAAATACGCTATAAGGGGTGAAGCTCCCGTTTGACGTTAAATATTTCCCAGTTGAGAGGAGTAGTGAAGGAGGGTGTTGAATTACAGTATTTAATCGTTTTTATTAAGGCCCGTATCACATATCACTTCTTGCTACACATACTCTCACACACGCCCTCGCACTCGATTGCCGACCAAGCGAAAAACGACATAAATAAATTTTCCATTCTCGTTCGTGCAAATGTTTTAAAAATTACACCATTACACGTGCGTAGTTACAATGGAGTTATTAACATGGCATTTTCATTATTGGGAGAAAAGTAATTTCCTGCTCCAGGCAATAAACCTGCTGTAATTAGTTGTTAATGCACCCTGCTAACGATCTTCTACCGGTTTCAATTTCAGAGATGTGACAATAAATATGGCGATGTTTCAGGGCTAGATAATAATACGAGATCGACTGTTATTTAGACAAAAACCCTCGAGAACTTTTCACGGTTTGCTATGCGTTCCAGGGAGGTGTTTATTTTTCTATTATACGCGTTTGGCTCCTGCCTATGTTATCTCGATAAGAACATGGCTGTAAGTGTTAGGGAAATATTTTCCAAGTTGGATTGTCATTCAAGAATATTTTTATCGTCAGGGACCTTACGATATCATCGTTCGCTACCTTGAAAGCTGCCTTAGGAACCCCGGACCTGAAACTCTTAACGTAGATATAAAACTCAGAAAAATCAACAGGACCTTACTAGGACTGGATGGATCTGTGTACGTCGGGATCCCTCTTGACGATAACCTCACAGTAAATGCGTCCAACTTTTTTTTGAGAACATTTAATTCATTTGTTATTTCCTTGTAGGCTACGGTGCGTTTGGATCAGTTTACGAACGGTGGCTGGAAGGAAAATTACTTCAAACAAGATTTCAAAAAGGCCTGTACCACTTTAAAAAAATTCGCCAACGAACCGCTAAAAAATATTTTGAAGGCTTCCAATTCCGATCGAAAATCTTGCCCCATACCGATAGTAAGTTTAATGATATTAATTATGTTAATAGTTTTTAAATGTGGCAAACTTTCAGGGAAATTACACGGTGAAAAATTTAATCCTATCGATTGAAGTGCCAGAAATTCCTATCTTTTTCTACAATAAGTACAGATATTACTGCTCCCTTAAGATGAAAGCAAACACAGTTGCCTGCTTCGTAGCAGAAATTGATATAGTCCCGAAAAAAACTAAAAGCAGCGGATAATATCTAGTGATTTACACCATTGGATTTAATAAACGGTTTGGAAATTTCAGGTTTTGTTCTTTGAACCAAGCTGTATCCCAACCTAAACTGTTTCTTTAACTAAACTAAAAATGTTGTTAAAATCTTGTCTTATATCATTACAGAATCAATTGTTAATATACATTAGTCGAAAACTAAGGTTTATAGAAAAATGGTTTAAATGGTAAATCCCCTTAGTTGTTATCAATGAGAAGAATTACTTTTTTAATGTCACAGTAATAAGTAATGAATTATAATTTTTTGTCAAATAACACCTACACAGTATTGGTGCACATATTTTCAAAAATATTTTGTTAAAATAAAAAATGACACTAAAAACAATTAAATACATTGGTTTTGCATTTCCAGAAATATTTTATCTCAGGCACGTCATTTCATACTTTAAGTGTTGGTATAAGGGATATTGGCATTGTGATTCACCTTTTATTAACTTTAACTGAGGTTAAATTCAATAAATTAGAACTCATAAGTTCAGAAAATATGGGATAGTAAATCAGAAATTTATTCCATTAGCATTTCCATATAGGCCAGATAAGTAATCCTTTGTTAAATTATTAACATTTACAAAATCTAAATTTATTAATATTGAAATGACATCAAGAATAAGTAGATTGGTTGCGAATTTCCCGAAATATTTCAATCTACGACTGGGTGTATTTCTAATTTCTAAAATTTCTAGTTGTACAAGCATTCCTAGAAATTAGAAAATAATGCTGAGTGCATAGTTTAAGCTGATATAACTCCTCTATGGCTAATAATTAACCCGAAGATCACTGGTTGTAAGTGAATTTGTGAATTTGTCTGCGATGGTTACATGATGATTCCATACCCTACTGCAATTATCAATAACCAGTAGTAAAATGGTATTGTCTATACGGTTATTGACGATGATCTGAGATATCTAGATGACTGGAGAGACATGATGGGCTTAATTTAAGTCCCAAATTTTGTAATGTTGATAGGGAATTCGGGTTGCTGATTGTTTAGTTCAAGTTTCATCTTATTTGCATAACCAGAGGTCTTGGACGAGTAGTACAATTCTTTGTTCCAATAGATCACCTTACGTTTGTCAATGTTAGGCACCATTTAACAACAGTATTGTCGTTTCACTATGTCTAATTATAATAGTTTCTTGACTGTGGATGACAGGGAAATATTGGCTGAGAACATGTATCCAAGTTAGTTTGTTTTCAGATACGATGAGTTTTGTGTTGTTACAATGTGACCGGTCGCCAGAGTGAAGTATTGCTTTCTCAAACCGGTTATTCTGATGGTTGAACAGTTCAGAAGAGCATAAGTATTCAGACATATTTTTTATTTTGTGTAGAGATTAGTGACCGTTAACGGATAATTATTCAAATATCGTGAGATGCGGTCTGGTGTGATGTAGGTATCAGAAAAACATTTTCTTTATCGTGCCAACGTTTCGATCTTTTATTGAGATCATCTTCA
>CM077106.1:24096174-24115185 GCA_039619505.1 Cimex hemipterus | reverse complement strand
GGCTCAATAAAAGATCGAAACGTTGGCACGATAAAGAAAATGTTTTTCTGATACCTACATCACACCAGACCGCATCTCACGATATTTGAATAAATATTTTTTATTATCATTTACTTTTTCAATATTTACATTACGAATATGTGTTTTGGGTTTCATCAAAGATTTTACATTTGGTGCTATAGTACTAAATTTTGATTCAAGTTATCTAAGAACAGAAAGTAATTTGTAAAGTTATTGTCACTTAATGACAGGTTATTCCTAGGTATTTCGTTTCTCTAGAGAAATTTTCATTTTTTAAAGAGAGTGCTTTTTGGTTGAGCCTCCTTCTCTTGTGAAAGTTATTACTGTGGCTTACTTCACGTTGGGCCCAGACCAAAATTTTCGTACAATCGTTTACAATCATCAATTAATCAATTACAAAATTGAGAACAGTTTTCATTTGAGATGAAACAGTTTCATCATAGTTGACATCCCTTTTGAAGTATTTGCGTCCATTTAGTGTCGTTTCTTGGATTTTTTTTTATATTTTTTTTTTATTCGATTTGCTTTGCAATTGCCCTTTTCTTCTAGAATATGATAATAATAAATTTATTTCTTATTTTTTTGCGACATATTAGTAACAAAAAACTAGTTTTGCACATGAACAAAAAATCCTAAGATTACCCTAATCAAATCTAGTTTTGTTGAGTTGTCAAAGAAATAAGTTTATATCCAATTTACCCAAGCAGAAAAATGGGTAATTTCAAAAAGGGCCTTCATCTTATCTCTGGCTTCAAAAATAATTGTATTTATTTAGCCCTTTTAGAAAATAGAGCCGAAGCCCAGCTCCGCCTTCAAAGGCAAAATTCTCCATCCTTTTCCTTTGGCCGTTATCTCGTAATCCCAGGCGGACCGGGATATTTCTTACAGCTGTATTAGGCATATCGGACTTATGCAGATGGCGGCTATTCGGAATGGGGACGCAGATAAAAAGCCGATCGAGTGCTCCAAAACGGATTAGGAAGCGGAATATCGGACAATCTAATAGGGGTCAGCCGGGGGAACCGATGCTCCTTTAACCAAGTTATTACTCAAGGGGGTCGAAGTGGACGGAATCTGATACTCCCTTCGTTCCTTTTTATTTATCGAAAAATGAGACGTAATTTCTATTATCTCCTTTAAGAGACTTAGACGTTTTCATTACTTATAAATGAGTAAAAAGAGAACGAACGATACGTTAAACCAATAGTGTCATGGTTTAGAAGGAATTTTTAGCAAAAGAAAAAAGGAATTTTATGACAATATCAGTTGAAATGCATGCATATGGAAATAGAAAAAATATTACTAATAAAAACGAGTTTACGAACATGACATTCTTATCATGGATTGAGAAGCAAAACAAGTGCCCAACCTTAATATTTTTAATTGTCTCTTAGACAATCCTCCATTTATTATCTTTACAACTAATTCATTTAGTATGTTTTAACGGATTAGAGATAAATAAAGTAAATATAAATTGTGTTTATAATTGGATTTTGGAAATCAATCTTTGAATCGTCAATCTCTTTTTTTGTGGTTTTTCTTTCTAAAGTTCCAGTGATTTAATTTGTGCCATTTATAAGTTTCAAATTTGTTTGAGTGATGATTTTAAGTGAGACAGATTTGGCTAGAGGCAATAGTATTGTTGGAAGATGGAAGAATCAAGCGAATATGGCCAGGGTGCTTAACATTCCCAGAACAACTGTACGACGGATCTTCCATTACTGCCAAGATACGGGAGGTTTCCCAAGAAATCATGGATCAGGTAGCCATTGTTACATCTCTGTTGTCGGATGAGTCAAGATTTTGTTTGTGATATTCGGCCGGCCCAGGGTGGGTTTGGGGAAGAACAGAAGAGCGATGTTCCCCCTCCCATTTTTCACTCCGGAGAAGGTACGGAGGTGATGGTGTTATGGTTTTGACATTTCTATCTAAGATCGTACAAACTTGACCTTCTTCATCGAGGTTCTCTGACAGCAGCGCGACACATTGAACATGTGTTATCAGTAGTTGTTTCTTGTCCTAATTAGCGACTGTTTTATTTTTATGCATAATCCCACACAGCTAGGATCGTTAGTACTTGGAATGGGTTTCAATTTAATGCTGAGTGACCAGTGTGTAGACATCTTTGGGACGAGTAATCAAAGAGGGTAAAAGCTGCGAAAGAATTTGCAGCAATTAAGAATGCCGCAGTTGGGGGAGTATGAAAAAATCCTGCAGCATTACATTCAAAACTTCATAAAATCGATGCCAGGTCGAATGCAAGCGATGATCGAGGCAAAAGGAGGAAATATTGTGTCCCTACCATTGTTTCCGTGGCAATATTTTTGGTAAAATTGTTTTGCTCGGTTTACTTTGTTATTTAGTTGTATAGTATATTTTTCATTTTAAAAAATATAATAAACAACTAAAAATAAAAATTATAACGATTGCAAGTATTCATATGACTAGGATCTTTTGTGATAAGATTTGCAAAAACCAATTTATAAAGGTAAACAAGTTATTATATACAAATTAACTCCAATTAGTGTCAAAAACTATATTAATAACACGAGCAAGAGGTGTTAACCGAGGACTCCTTAACGTAAGCAATTTGCCGTTAATACAAGTCCTCTAGTCTCATTTCCCAAGTGGCCGGCTCTGAATTAGACAAAGTGATCACCTGAGACGACTAATTTAATTAGGGTATTGATATTTAATCTACATGGACACCTACATGGAGCCTCAAAGGGATGTGGTCAGGGACCTGAGGCAAATATTTCATTAGGGACGCCGCACGATAGTGAGAAGGATGATATCATCACTGAGATCGTGCTGAAATTAATTAAATTTGTATGACAATCATTTTAACGTTATACCTGTTTTAAATAATATAAATATATTTGTGGTAAAATTGTAAACCTAAGTTCTAAAAGGGCTGGATTAAAATGCATGCCAATAAAAAAAAAAAAACTGGAGTTTTTATTTTAAATTATATTAATATTGGATTCGTTTTAGATATGTTCTGTACAATACCAACTTTAATTTTGCATGCCTTTTTACATTTAAACTGTTAAATTTACGGAAAATATGTACGTCGATCTAAGAAGAAAAATATTAAAAATATTATTTTTAAAAAGTATATAATCGTTCACTTATAAACGTTATCGTATTACTAGTTAACTTCATATTATTATCTTTGCGATTTATATAAACAACATAAAGTCTGTTTTCACTGATTAATGTGTTAGATTGCCCACCCACTATAACAAAGCGGGTGTTCCGCAAGGAAGCATTTTTGATCCCACTCTGTATATATATTGCGGAAATAACTACCAATCTTCCAACACTAACCCTCACGTATACAAACGAACGGTTATCACCATCCTTTCACCAAACCCAGATCCAATAGAGGTTTTCAAAAACCCAGGACCAACTCAACTGTTTGTAAGGAAATTTCAAGCCGATAGCCACCGTACTGCATGCCCTCCAGTCAACTACAAATCTTTCCCTCTCCTCGCAACCAACATCAAAAAGACAAAAGACTTACTCGAAATCCAACATTCAACTCAAAATGGTACAACTGTACAATATAAACTAATCTAAAAACTACTTCAGAACAGAGTAAAACTTTCACTATAAACACACTTTCACACCTCATCTACACATTCCAATCCAATCGAAGAGAATTGAACTGTTTAGTTCAACCAAGCGTTCCAACCACACAATTTCAAAATCCTTAGAATCATTGCACTAGCTCCCTACTTTGTACCTGACATTATTATCCACACTAAACGTCAAATCAAATTTGTATTCGAAATCACAAGAAATCGACACAGACACCCAAATCAAATTTGTACTCGAAATCACAAGAAATCGCCACAGACGCCTGCATCCTTATCTCAACAATTTAGTCCAACACCTTTCTTCCCGAAAATCTTCTAATATGCCTAAAGCGCCAACAACCTGGCGATTTCCTTTCTAGTGAAGAAAGTGACTGGTGTTTTGATAGAATTAATAGTGTATTACGTCTCCTATCTTATAAACCTTTCGTAATATAAGGTTATGTTATACATTTTTATAGACAAACTCGAGTTGTATTAGAAAACCTCAAATATTAACCTCTTATTATTCATAATTTGAATCAAGAAAAATTTATCGTTTGATGTAAAAACATTCTCTGAAGCTTGACGCATTATGTCCGTAATTATAAAACAAAGATAATAATAACTAAGAAACGGTGAATACTAAAGCAGGAGAAAGTAGGAATTTTGAAACCAAGTCAAAACTAGGAAAAGTAAGAATTAGTAAGCCTATTCACAGAAAGAGAGCCTACTTTCCCCAACAAGTGTCTACATCTTAATAGAAGAAACTCAATAATGTAAATCTATAATCTCAGAATATTATCAAATCGATCAAGACTCTATTTATTATAAGTATAAATGTCTTAGCTATACATAAATTTAGCAATATTTGCAATTTAAAAATATATATTAAAATAAGTTGAAACGTTTGGACATTTTCTGAAACTCGTATTAAAACTAATAATTTTATTTACTTATTATGCAAAATTTGGGTGAGTTGAAAAATAGTGACACGAGCGGAACTCGAACCACCCGATTTCCGGTTCAATACTCAGTAGGTCGTGCGTTCGAGTCCCGCTCCTGACATTAATATTTTAACCCAACCATACTATGCATAATATTTAAAGTAATTACTTGCGTTAATAAGACCAACTAAAATCACACAATAGGCTATCTAATTATTATTCATCATACAATATTTAATCGTTTGTAATAAAAAAGCTTAAATTCAAGTAAACCGACCCTCATATCTGTATTTTCGAGCGAATATAACATATTTGTTGGTCCGATACAAAACTGACTTTTCCATAATTAGTTATATAGCAATCAACGTTATTTGACTTCTGGAATGATAAGGTAGAACATTAAAGTTAATGAGCAAGCAGTTTATGAATGTAGCAGTATGTAATCCAAGAATTTCCTTTTGTAAAGAACCGTTGTCAATTTCAGATCCGACATTAACGATGAATATTCTGTATCACTGTTCCCTCTGGTTTTTCTCTAATGTGAACCAAAGTAAGAAATTACTATGTATGCCTAATTGTTGTAACTTTTGTAGTAGAATCGTATGATCAACACTATCAAACGCTTTTGAAAAATCTTTAAAAATCCAATCAATTTGTAGTCCTTCGAAAAAGGAGTGTAATTTGAAATAATGGTAAGTCGATTAATATAGATCTTTGCCAATGAAAAAAAAAAAAAAATGATTTGGAATAATAACGTTTTCAAATATCGGATTGAAGGAATTTTATACAATACCTCCAAAGAATTGGCCTAATTGGTATATAATTAAAAATATTACATTAATTATCACTTTTAAAAACTGAAACTATATACTTTTCATTAAATAATGAAAAATTCAAGCTGATAGACAGTTATTAAAAAGAGAAATTAAAATCGCACCAAAAGCAATGTACAGAATATTTTATTGTGTGCTCTAACCTGTCCTGCACTTTTATTTACCACCGATTATCTAATGTTATTTGATTATTAGAAAAATAATCGTTTCCATTAAATTGTAAAGATGAGTTTAATAACTTGTAGAAACTTGTTGACGGACAAGTTTATTATCATACAATACTAGGCACGCCGAAACTAAGTATTGTAAAACTTAAAATTGACAAAAAAAAACTATGGGAAGTTTACTTTTTAAAATAATTTGCTTTAGAAAGTCCCCTAAAAATTAATTATGCCGTTAAAGGTGAGGCAGCTTAGTTTGCGATTCAGTGTAAGTGTCACCATCTATGCGGGGTGGTTCGAACTAAACAACACTTCTCAGTGTATTGATGCTTTTGGCCGAAATTCTCTAAAAGTTTCCTACTTCTTTTTATTTCTTTTTCTTTTGCCTAAACTCCTATTACTAAACCATTTGACTACCGCCAAGTGTGAACCCATAGAACTGCCGTTTCTGTAAATAGGAAAATATCGCTGGAACATTTCGGCCCTTGCAAAAAATTGATTCTCTCGTCACGTTTTTGTAAACGGAGAAATTGACGTGCTAACTATGCAAAACCTGTACGAGTTCTTTTTTTTCTTACCGACGCGTTAGGACTTACGAGGGATCCTACACTACATACAAATAAGTCCTTGCAATCCTTACTGCTAAGGTTTCCGTGAGGAAGTACAAAGCAGTTTAATGTACAATACACGTAAGACTTGTAAGTCTTCGACTTTATAGTTCCCCTATGATAGGTTGTTGAATACAAAGAAAAAGACGCAATTCAAATATTTTCTTTAAACGGGATTTTGTTATTATTATAGTAGAACAATAGGAATAAAACATTACTGGCGAAGAAAGTTACTGCTAATGACCAAAAATCGGCGATAATCTTTTTTAAGTCATTTTCTTAATGATATCCTTAAATGAAACTTTTTCCTACCACATGTGCATATTTCCTGCATGACAATTTCCTGATAATTAATTATGAAAAGGTATTGCAGTTGAGGACCACAGCCCCTGTGCATTTTCGCCCATCAGCATCACGGCAGAATCAGCCCATCCTCGGCAGGCTACGGCTCAACTTTAGCCGCTGAAGAATCTTCGATTTCGCTAAGCCAACGACCAACTCCAGCACTTTTATCCTCTTTCTTAGGTGACATCACAAACATATTTTTACCTTTCCTCGTAATTTCAAATCATATTTATTAGGCCTATGATAACCCTTCTCAAAATTATAGTAAACAATATACGTCCTAAATTCGCTCCATAATGGCGCATATCCACCTTTACCTTAGACCTCCTTTGGAATGCTAATATATTAAACAAATTAAACAATCCCAGACTCGAACTGGAAACACTAATCCACGACAAACGTGTTGCTTGAATTACTGAAACTCACTTTATTGATGGGAGTCAATTTTTACATAACCGTCTGCACAACCTGCAGAATAAATCACTCAGACTGTCCGTTCATGGTAGAAACGTTGTACTCATTCACTTTCTCATCTCTTAATCCCTTAAACAAACTCCAACTAATAGACCACTTCCAATCATAAACAATCTTCCTCTACGGATAAGATAATCAGTCGTAAACGTCGCGCCAGAAGCCTTTGGCAGCACACCAGATATCCATCCCACAAGACAATATCCAACCTATTAACTTCACAACTCACGTCAGAACTATACAAGTATTACAATGACCAGTATTTCACGAACACTCAAATACTTAGCGCAAAGAGCAACCCTTTCTGGACAAAGTACTTCACCCAATTCAACGCACTGATGACACTTGAAGAACAACAAGGAGAAAGCTCAATTCATGTCTCAACACTTCTCTACAGTATTCACCCTTACCGTGACATCTACGACCAATGTTATATGGAAAAATTAATGAAGAATTAAACAATACCCTGCCACTCCACTCCCTCCTACCCCTTTTATTACCAACGAAGTCAGTCAGTCATAATTAACCTACCTAAAAATAAAAGTCCAATACTTCATCAATTTCCTATATATTATCCTTATACGTTGTTCTAGAGGGACTGCTGTTGGCTTCACGCCAATGGTCAATTACGGCCACTTTCGTTGGATGGTCATCTATCATGCTAGAAATATAACTGTGGATAAAATATTGTGTATGTGGTTGTGTATATATTTGTAAATACACAATGTTTGCTTGTTACATTTTACATGCAGTTGTAAAACAAATAAATAAAATGCAAAAGTAAAACAAGCAAACAACTAATACAATGTCATATTTCTCGTGAAAATCTTTTTGTATTGATATACATCGACTCCTTTTTAAAGGACTAAAAGGTTTAGGCAATATTTCCCAATTTAGACGAATCGATTGTAGACAGATTGGAGTGGACCTTTCATCGTAAAAAGGTGAACAAAGTTTTCCAGGTAACTACAGTGTAAAACTAAAGCTCACCGGGACGATTTATGTTTCGGCAATTTGGTAAGCAAGAACACAATATATTTTAGCTGTTAAAACTGCTTCGTGATTGTCAACATGAAACAATTCTCCGAACAATATTTAAAAAATTAGAAATATGGTACACATATCAACATTAACCGTTTGATTGTAAATAACTAAACAGAAGGGAGCCATTTTTTCATTCCAAAAATTTCACTTCCGGTGTTTCCACATGCGAATAATTGGCAGTTTTAACACGAATGCTGCAAAGCATTGAGAAAAATAATTGGCCAATATTCATGTGAAAACGTTAAACCCCTGTTGTAATCCTATCCAGGCTAAAGTGTGCCAAAAGGGTGCGACTCATTTGCAAAAAGGTCCAGCTAACTTTTAAGAATCCAACCCCCCCCCTCCCCACGAACTTTATCAAACTATCTATCAGCGTATAACATTGGACATTTATTAGTCCAAAATTTATATAATACGTAATTTCAGAAAAATGTAATAAAATTAATTAAAAATCAACTATAAACAAAAATGTCCTCAATTCTTATGCATTTATGTGTTGCCTTATTTTAGTTGTTTTAAAAATAGTTGGCCTTTAAAATAAGTGTTGTTTTACTTTTAACTGTGAGTTTTCAGGTTTTGGTTATTTATTAATAATACAGTTGAATAATTGATGGGCGAATAAATAAATAATTAAAACAAAAAAATTATATAAAAAATATAAAAAAATTTCGACAATTCAAAACTTAAAAGAAAATTATATAAATTATAAAAATCAAGTTTAAAAATGTGCTGGAAACGCACATAACCGATATTATACTGACAAATAGAGTAGTTGCCCAGATAATAGTAAGAAGCAGAGGGATATATAGAACGAAATTACGAGCCGAAAGCACAATACAACTAAAGTGATTGAAGTTGAAGATAATGATCTCATTATACACAATTGTGTGGAGGTTTACAATTTCTTTGGCTTTACGGAAACTGTTAGTGACATACGTAAAAACGTAGGTTTGAATACTGTATAACTCCCTGCAGCGGAGCAAATTAGTCCTAAATCCTTCTTTATGCGTCCCACTTATGGTTGAAGCTTATAGGACTATTTTAACTTTGAAAAATAATAAGTCCCCTGGCATTGATGGAATGAACTTCCGTTGTGTCAAGGAGAATGCCCTGTACATTACCCCTTTCTTGACTCACCTATATAATAGTATTATATCAAATACGTGCCAGGAAAGACTTCAACACGCTATTGTGATACCTATCCATAGGAAAGATATATCACAAATACAGAAAAGTACAGATCCATTTCGCTCCCGTCTGTGTAAGTGCGTTTTTTAAAAAAATAATTAAAACCAAGTTTCCTTCCTTTTGAGTGAAAAAAAATTATTATAAATAGTAAGCGATTTGCGTTCCAAAAATAAATGAGTATTTAAAATGCACTTGTTACATTTTCAGTCACTAGTGTCTCGCTAATATGAACGTTGACAGAAGACGGTGGCAAGTTTATTTTGGACATAACCAAGGTATTTCATACGAGTGCAGATATTCATATGAAATGGCATGAAAATGTCGATAAGTCAGAAAACGATTGCCAAATGACGTAAGGGAAACCTATTTTTGCGCAATAAGTGAAGTGTGACTCCTTGTTTATTAAGCGATTATTCAATCACATATGACACTGTGTGTTGGGGGAGTGCTTATAATAACTATAATAATTAGTAGTTGAGTGTTGATGGTGTTCTGATTTTGTGGAATTCCATAATAAGATGACGGGTAGGAAATAAATTGTCTTTTCGGCGTCAGACGCATTTCGGTCTAGTATAGACAACTTAATAAATTCCTATTGTGGAAAAGACAATTTATTTCCTACCCATCACCTTACATGTAGTTGATTCGGTAGTAATGATTAAGTGTACTCATAACTCAACCTATAATTGTACTTATTCTTTTTTAAATTGATGAAGTAATGTATTTTTTCTTTTCACTGCGTATTCATTTACTATGTATGAATGTATAAATAAGTTAATCACCCACATTTCTCTCTAGAAAATAATTCATTTTGTAATGTTAGCCCTTCTACAGGTCATTTTCTCAAGGGGCACCTATACTCCAACTTGGTGTTATATTATTTGTGTTGTATTAAGGTCATGGTTAATAAAGTTGCTATGTAATCAACATAATCTTACATATGATATTTTGAAGGAAATGTATTTTTAAACACGATCTGACCACTGTTCATATGTATATAACCTGTAAAGAAGTATTAAAAAAATATTTTTGATTATGATCCTTTTAACCTACATCTTAATTTTATATGCGATTTGTAATGAAGTACGTAAAAAATATTGCATTTAGACGATTAAAAATTAATAAATTGGGTAAAAACAAAGGTAAAACGTTAGAAAAGATTCCTATTTACATTTTTTGACCCGGCCAAGATTAAGGCATGTGCAGACATGACCACCCAGAAAACCACTAATCCTAGTTATTTCCATTTGTAATTTTAGAACAAACATGTCAATAATGTATATGATTGAGTTCATATTAAAAATTTATGCTGAAATTGTTAACTTTTGACTTTTTTTTCCACTTACAGTTGCATAGTTGGATTCGCGCACTTATATTTTTCGCCGTGATCTTTTTAATCTACATCTTAATTTTATATGTAATTTATAAAGAAGTATGAAAAGATATTGCATTTAGACGATTAAAAATGCATAAATTGAGTAGAAACAAGGATAAAACGATTGGAAAGATTTCAATTTAGATTTTTTTTTGACCCGGCCAAGATGAAGGTATGCGCAGACATGACCTCTCACAAAACCACTCAATCCTAGTTATTTCCATTTGTAATTTTAAAACAAACATGCCAATATGTACTCTGATTGAGTTAGAATGAAAATTTATACTGAAATTGTTAACTTTTGACATATTTCTACTTACAATTTCATAACTGCAAGAAGCGGTCGAATAGATGCACTACTAGCCACTAGGTTTTTGGCGGTCGTGAGGCGTAACCTCCCTCGCGCATGCGTGATATTTTTAACCTTCCGGTCTTTTTTATCAAAAATGACCCCCTTATCATTTTAACTTTGCAATGTTTGTTATAATATTTCAAAAACACAAAAAGGTGATGATATGGTGAAGTTTTGATCGTATGGCCGTCTGGAAAAGACTCCTAGTGAGGAGGCTCCCAACCAAGGTATGTTTTGTCCAATTGAAATATGAACTTGTCAAGAATATTACGGTTGTTCCAGGCCTTGGCTGTCAGGAGGGTGAGCTCAACGCAAAGGGAAAAAGAAGGCCTTGTGATGGTTAACCAAGACCTTGTCGGACCTCCTAATCCTATATCGAACATCAGGCCGATTACGTTTCATGTACCGAAGAACGAAACAACAGTCGAGAAAGAGCTCAGGTTGAGACGACAGAAGGTTCAGGCATGGCACGAAGACTTCTGGACCAAGCACAACACTGCTTTCATCAAGGTCCAGTTCATAAGTTTCATTTTGATCTATTTGAAATAGCAATATTCTTTCTGTTTAGGAGAGGAAGGCTTTCGAGGAGTCACACTCCTTGAAAGGTGCTTCTCTCGGTGCCGACGAGATGTCTGTCTTCTACAAGCAATTCCTCGATAAATATTGGCATAAACACCTCACCTACAACTACGAATGGTACAAACATAATTTCACTCTGCTCGGACTTTCTTTCAAAGTCGAAATTGAACGGTTCATCTCGAAATTGTTCAATAGATGATTGCCTTTTAATCGTCAACGCTGTAAAGTTTTAAATGTATTATACTATTATTAGTAGTAAAATTAAATAATTTAAAAACGTACTTTTCATTAACACCTTATAACATGTATAATGGTGAAGTCCTTTATTAAAAATATACCTGCCCCACTACAGCAATTTCAGCGACTTTCAATATAATACAATTTTTGTTATTGTCCTTTGTCTGGAAATTATTTTTTACTGATCGTTATCACATTACCTGGGAGCATGTGTGGTTTAGGTTAGGTTAGGTTACATATTTATAGTCAATGTTTTATGCGAGTACGAAAATGTTACGAGTGATATATTTTTCATTGGGAATAAGGGTATTTAAATAATTATTTACTTTTTACTATTAAGAAAGATTTTTTTGTAAATATATACACTAAAGATAAATATCACAGACATGAATATTACTTTTCCTCTTATTTATCTTATATCTGTCATAATTAACAAGAAAGTTCCTTCAAGCGGGTAAGATTTATATGATTTATTCTGACCAAATGATCGTTCGAGCAGGAAGCTAAAAATAATTCATCCCCGTTGTCTCTTATTGGCCTAAAACGAACCCTTGACACTGTCAGCGTATGCAACTTGTCGAATGAGAAAAGGATGACCAGCCTGTTGTTTCCTTCGGGCGAGAACATAATCAGATCTATAGTCCCGTTTTCACAGCCGTAAGCCATCAAGTATTTATTGGATCCTGAAACATTAGAATATTTTAATTACAAAGGCAAAATTGAATGAGTATGATCTAGTACCGAATGTTTCAGTCGGGGCAAAATCGACTGTTGTGATCGGCTGTTCTTTCGGGTGTCGGAGTGATCCAACCGGCTCGCCTGTATTCGTCCATGTACATAACAAATTGTCCCTAGAGCACGAGCCGAAATATAAAGAATCAAACGTCCACGAACAGTCCCAGATTATCCTCGAATGATGGCCCTTCGGGATTGTTGCTTGTAAGACAAATTCTTTATCTGAAATAAATAAAAATTTAAATTTTAGGAGGCTGAGTCCGATTCGCTCTAAGACCCTGCAGTCCCTCCTGTAATGTTCTTTTACAGGAAATTTCCCTTCCCAAAAAATACAATTTAATTCACATTACATTGAATGGCTAATATTGGAAAACAAAGCCACCAAAAAATTATTTTAAAAAAAACTTGTTTCATAAGTCAACAACAAAATATTTTAATTTGATTATTATACCTTGTTTTTCAAATAAGCACCAAGTCCTGTCCCTTGATACAGAGACAAGTTTCTTATCGTCCGGAGAAAATGACATTTTTGTCACAGTCAAATTATGTCCTTCAAGCACCTGGCATTTCTCCCAGCTATCTGTGTCCCTATTTTTTTTTTCACATTACAATGCTTTACCTATTTATTTAATTATTTATTAATTTAAAAAAATACCAAAGAATTACTGAAGCATCTTTTTTATTCGTCGCTTTACAAGCAGAGGCAAGAAGTTTTCCATCGTTCGTAGAAGTAAGTGCATAGACTTGGTTTCCATGACCGTACAATTTCATAACTTCTGGCCATAATGTATTCTGAACCAACATGTCTTCTGTAGGAGGTTCTAGGGAGGGGAAAAAAGTATGAAAAGAAACAATTTATTTTAGAATTCTGTTTGATAGATGAACAACCTGTAAGCAACTGTGGGGTGAAAGTTTGCTCTTTGCTTTTATCCTCTGGATCTTCGCCAGTATAAACAGCTTTGTTTGAAAGCCCTAAAGCAGGAACCGATGCCCCTGTCGGTCTTTCATCGCCACCTTCACAGCATTAAAGATACATTGTGTACTTAATTTTAGAAATAATAACAAATATTTTACCAGCAAGGAGACTATCTTCTAGTTGGAATTCGCAGAGTTTGTTCAAATTGTGCAAAACGTTGTTTGGCATTTTGAACACCCTGGCGACCTTCTCATCTGCTGCAGAGACAAAAGTGAAATTTGGGAGCGTAGTGATGGCATTTATGAGATACCCATGAATCTGCGGCCTGCTCATTTCATGCCAGGATCTCCCACATGGCATATTTCCCGTGTCCTTTTTCCAAACTGCATGAAGCCGAGTTGTCTCATCGAGACTAGTCGATAATAAATAACGTCCTTCTCTCTCCCAAGCGATGTCTACTACACCTGATCTGTGCCCACTCATAGCTACATCTGGCTCCCATTTATCCTTACAATTTTAAATTCAAAATTATACACCTCGTTACTTTTATTTTTTTTACAAAAAAAAATGTTTAATGCCCTCTCCCCACATGGAAAGTATCCTGTGAACCTGGAGAGGGGAGAGAAAGCCAAGGAAAAAAGCATCCATGTCAGGACTGAAGTTGGTCATATAAAAACAAGAGTTGGTTTTGTAAAGAAATTGTTAACTTATAAATAAAATTTAAAATTTAAAAAAAGAAAAATAGGGTAAATCCAGCAAAGGCATGGAGTGCCGGAGGAGAGGATGAAAAGAGTGATAAGAGAACAACAGCAGACTAATTGAGTCAGGCAGGCCTGAGGATCAAGTGATTAGGATGAGTTGCGGGTGGTTTGTGGTTGCCATGAGGCTAATTTTCCCACTGTTCAGGACAAATCAGGAGGCACAATATGTTGCAAGGAGAAAGGGTATCTGTTGGTGCACAGGTTTTCCTCTTTATGTGTAGTTGATGCCATCCTGGAGCAAGAAATCAGATGGACACCTGTAAGAAGATTCGCAGGTACGATAAGGAGGAAAAAGGCAATTTGGAGAAACGGTTTGATGAACATCGTGATTTTTTTTTTTACCACAATGGTTAGTTTATTTAAATAGCTTTATAAGAGGATATGATAATTTTGCATGACTATTTTTTAATAATGTTATTTTTTGTTGAATAATTTAAGATTATTTTATTTATTTATTTTTATTGAGCACAAGCCCAACTCTCCATGTGGTTAAATTTAATTAAAATTAAATTGAAATCATTAAATTTTGGCTTTCCTCCATTCTCCTATACTGGGAACTTTTATTATTTCCTTATTTTATTTTTTTATTATCTATCATACCTTCCTCTTTATTTTTGTTGTCAGATTTGTTAAAAATTGACACCCCACTTTTTATTTTATTTTTTTTTTATTTATGTTCAATGGGTATTTATTTTATTTTATATTTTTTACCCACTTCCATTTCAACTAATCATTTTGCCAGAAATTTAGAGCCATAACAATCTATATTGTGAAAATTGTTAAAATGTAATTACAGATTTTTTTTTCCATTTGTGAAATGCTGAATGATGGGTGTAGGCTAGGATGCTGTCACTCTTTGGGCCGTACCTCGCACCGAGAAAACCAAGACTGTCCCCGCCCATTACTCCAAGGCGAACTTTTTCAAGCCAGACGCCTGTTTCCGGATCTGGGCTCCACTCAATTATCGAACGATCCAACGAACAAGACATTAGGCATAATTCATTGCCATCTTCAAAAAATGTATTGGTTATTTCTTACCTTTACAATTTTCTAAAATTTATTTACCTTGCCTAGATGCCCATTGAAGACCAGAGATCCGATCTTCATGCCCATAGAGTATCGACTCAAGAGTTATTTGTATTTTTTTGCCTGAAATTTCAAACAGGGTTGGTTTAACGCTGAGCCTATCAGTTTCTTTATCTTCAACGTATTCAGAAAACTTCCACAGCCTTATTGTACAATCTTGAGACCCTGTCGCAAGAAGAGCCTCTCCATTCGCTAAAAACAGCACCATTTCATATTTTCTTTTATTCTGAATTATTAAATTAATCAAGTTTTTAATTTTTACTTAATGTAATGAAGTCCATGTCCCTGATCCAATCATCATGTCCAATTAGGGTCGTCAGATTTATAACATTCGTATCAACTGAATACAAAACAATTTTGCCAGATTTCTCATCGAGCGATAAGCTTAAAATAGGAGTTGTGCAATTCGGCAAAAGAGTAATACTCGCACAGAAACAAAACCCCCTGTCTTTAACCTCAATTATATCAAGAACCTGAAAATTTGCTGAAGCAAGAAAAATAAAATTTATAACAATTTGGTTTTGAAGCCAAGAAAAAAATTTAATTACTGGAATTGCAATCCCTTTTCCATATAAGGACAGTGGAGTCTGCAGATGCCGTGACGACAAGTGTATCTTCACCGAATTGCCCACAGGCTAAAGCATTGATGGAATCTTTGTGTCCCACGAGGACTGAACTTTGAGAAAAACCATCCACGGTTTGGCGCCATACAATGGCCGTTTTGTCTGTGGAACCAGATACAAGTTCAGACTCCTCAGTGCCGTCGAAACGTTTGACCCAGGAAAGGCAGTTAATTCGTTCTTTATGTCCCACTAATGTATCAACAATCCTCCCTCCTTTGACCTTGAACAATAAAGTCAGTCACTGATGACTTCACAATGTTTTTTTTTTTAGTTTTAGGGCTGGCAAACTACATTGGTCATGACCAGCTTGCTTTTCTTTAGCTTTTCATTTTTTCCTTATATATCTCATGTTTTAATCCAACGAATTTCCTTTTCTGTTACTCAAGCTGAGTTACATTTTACAGTAACCATTTGGATGTATGTAATAACAAATATACAGAAACAAGATAAAAACAGGATAGTCTGGCCAGCATTTACATTTCCTAAGAGAATTTGATATTCCACAGGGTGATTGGGGATATGATCTTCCATTCACGCTAATAAATTACATCACACACCAGACTAGATTCACAATACTCCAAATTAGTTGATATTCTTTGGGGATCAGCTTCCTTTTCGTTAATAAATTACAATCACACTACCCCAGAGTACTTGATTTTCCTCAGGGGATTTGGAGGATAAGCCCATCTTAACAAAGTTGAGTCTCACTCTTCATACGAGTAAGAAATAAATTCCATTTCCCATCATATAATTGAACCGTTATAACAACAATCAATAGCCTATCACCATAAACTTTGTATAAATTCTTCAGCTTTCTTTCCTCATAAAATGTCATTTATGCTCAACCAGCACTGGGCCCACTTGGGTGAGTCTGACTCGTGGGTTTGTTGAAGTACACAAGTGCATTTCAGCATTGCACCACCTTCAGTGAGGAACTCCTTCTTTTTCAGTTCCTCGATTTAGATGGTGCAATGCTGAAACGCGTTTGGGTACTTCAATAAACCTGTGAGCGAAGACAGAGCTAAAACCCAGCACCAGTTCAGCATGAATTCGACTCGTAGACCTTCATTTAGCATCATACAACAAGTCGCAAATAATGACAGATTGGTTGAATTTTAACCAAAATTAAGAGGAAAAAGGGACAAAATAGGAAGACAAGCATACACAAAAAAATGTCATCCCAGTACTGTGTGCAGAATTGTCACACAAGATGAGCTTTATCATTTTGGACATTACGAATTTTTGACTTTTCACGGATTTTTATCAAAAATCTTCAGTACCTGGGGTTCGTAGACGAGGACGGAACTGGACGCTCCGTAGCAGAGGAGGCCGTTGGACGACCAGTCCATGCAGCCAGGTACAGGATTGCATCCCGCCGAGACGTACTCGTTCACGAGGAAATCTCCCGAACTGCACAGTCCTGACATAATAATTAATTATTTTTTAAACAGGAAAAATGGTTTTATTTACAAGTAGAACACGGATAAAGTATAACTACAGAGAGGTTACGCTATGGTTCAAACGTCAACACGTGGTTACGCCCTATTAAAAAATAACTCCAGTTAATTAACATTCACAAGAAACTAAAATACCCATTTAAAATTAATATTTCAATACGATTCTATTTAATAAACATGTATGTTAAGGAACTCTTTTTTTAATACAATTAACATAAATAAATAATAATGAAGCAATGGCGTAACCTTCTTGCTTGTTACACTCGTTTAGTGCTTACTGCTTAGAACGTTTAAATAACATATAACTATGGAATCGTCAAGTCAGACGAAGCAGCTTCAAATTAGATTTATAACGAAACAGGAACAGTAAGTAATTATTAGCATTATTTAATTTTAAAAACAGTACAAAAATATGAATTTTGTTCATTTATCGCACTGTTTAATTTATTATGGCATTAGGACTGCTAGTACAGTTTATATTTGTTTTGAACAACTTGTCAAATATTCAGGGGCAAAAATAGTGGGTATCTTCAATAGATTTAAACAATTGGATTGTAATAATACTCTTTTGAATCATTTTTTGTGTTGATGTGGTTCACAAAGCTATACCGTAAATACTGTAATTCTTTGTAGGATTGTCACTAAACCAGTTCACAAAATGTCTGATTTGTGATTGCCATCATAATGTGCATTATTATTATTATTTTGTGAATATGCAGTGCAATTGTCATTGTACAGTGCGTTCTACCCTCAATGGTTGCGAAAAGTCACAAGTGGTGACTTTGATAAGATGCTGATGATAAAACTAGAAGGCATGGAACAGCTTGGTTAAATTTTGCATTAAAGAACATATATTAGTGATTTCATATATCATTCAAATGGCTAAGAGTATTTCGAACAGCATCCCTATCTTCCTGGTGTAGCATTTTCAAAAATCCTGTAAACAGCTTGTACAATTTAAATAAAAATGATGGCGCTTGTCAATTCATATGAATTAAGTTTTTCCTTAAGACTTAATGAAATTAGTCATCAAGTCTGACAAATATTTTGCTGTTCCATATTTTTTTTATTTTTAAATCTTAATCTTAGCTCTTAACTCCTCTGAAATCTACCAAAAAATCAGTGTACTTTACACAAACCAATTGTAACTATACTAACTAAGCATACATAAAAACTAACCATTTGGCCAAATCATCCAACTTTCAACAAATTCAATCCTTTCAGTATAAAGTTCTCCACCCTATCCTCAACAGTCCCTTCTAAACTATCCATTAAGATTTTAAAAATCTATTCATGAATAAATTCGATCACACTTCCTCAATTTCCACTCTAAACTATTCCTCCACCCTAACTCTTTCTTTGGAACTCACCTTACAATCCTTCACCTCATTTAAAATGACGAAGGCCACGTGACCTTCAATCCAAACCAATTTAACCAAATTAAAATTTAACTCACTCGATTAAATAAAAAAAAAGAGTTCCACTACAGGTTGGTTTCTCTCCATACTACCTACTGGATTGACATATCTGCTAGATTTGTATATATTGGGTTGTCCGGAAAATAATGCAGGATTTTAAGTTTTCATTAAAAAAAAAATCTATATAAAATATTCTGTTTACGTTTACAGGATTACTCATTTGTATGAATGTCAACACTTATTAATCCTCTTCCAAATGATATTGTTTGTTTACCT
>CM077106.1:24068762-24081997 GCA_039619505.1 Cimex hemipterus | reverse complement strand
ATATATATATATATACATATATATATATATATATATATATAAATATAAATGACCCCCAATGAAGCACTTTCACGGTCAAAACCGCAAACTCTTACAAATCCCATTTCCTTTGTAAGGTCTTTGGTTACCCCGACGGGAAAATCCGCTTTGTCTCTCCCCTTTCTTTCGAGACGAAGACACCTACGAGACAAGAGTTAAATAAAGGCTGTATTTTTAGGCTGCCCTTCTTCATTTCTTCTTAATTGAAACGGCGTGGTTTTTAATTGAGTTACACACACACCCTTCGGTATGTTTTTACGACGACCAAACGCAATCTTCTTCAATCAACTGTCATCCTTCCAAATCGAAAATCACATTTGAGAATATCACCCACGATTTCTTTTAATAGCGCATCCTGGTGTTCTTCGCTTTGATATTTTCGATCCTTTTCATTTTTCTTATTTATTTTTTTAACATTTTTTTATTGCTCCGATAAAATTGAAATTTATGAAAGTGACTGTTTGGTTTTAAGATGTGGTACACTTGAAATTCTTGTTATATTTGAAATTTATATTTGAACGAAATAAAGTGCTAACAATACCAAATCTCCCGAATTGGTTAGATAAATTTCTTTTACAGAATAAATTTCTTCGATTTGTTTTTTTATAAATTTAAGATACATAGGGATCCCCGACCTTATGAAACAATTCTATGGGCGCTGAGGTTTCATAGATTAAGCGCTGGAAGACTGGTGTGTGACTTTATTGTACCGGTTTATTAACATTAATACAGCTCATACTTTTCATTCATGATCTAAGGACCTATTTCATGGTGATAGAAATTATATTAAAAATCAGCCGATGCTAAGACTATTAAGAAAAACGAATGAACGTGAGAATATTGATGATGATATGCTTAATATATCTGTTCAAAACCTAGAGAAAGATGTACTAAACTCTGGTCATTAACAATGAAATTATTCCATTTATAAAGTAATTTCTGGTTTCTTATGTGTTTACATTTATTTATCTTTCTATCTATCTACATTTCTAGCTATATATATGCACTCACTATACACTAACAGGCAAAACAATTCACTAAATTGATTTTTTCATTTTTTCGATAAAAGAAAATTTTGTTTCTAATTTGCCTCATTGTTTTACCAATAAATATTTGCTTATGCTTATGCGTTAAATTGGGAATATCAATTAGGGAGGGAGGGAGTGAGGGGAGAGAGAGAGAGAGAGAAAGAGAGAGAGAGAGAGAGAGAGAGAGAGAGAGAGAGAGAACCTAAAATTTTGAAATTGTGTAGATATATTATGTTTGGCAGGATAATTGTCAATGTTTATGTAATTAAGCCGTACTACACATCATCCATACAAAAACATCTGCGTCTTTTTAAATCACTGGTTGTTAAAATAAAAGGCAAAAGATAATCCATATATTTTTACAGTTGCAATCCGGCCGATTATTCCAACAGGAAATGTGTCGAAAGGTAATACCGGTGATCAACTAATACCATAGAATCATCACATCCCACCTCGGGTTTTACAACACTGTCATCATCCTTGGCATAACAGTCGTTAGCGTTTGAGTTTTGCCCAACAATCCTAGATGTGATTACGAATAGGACTTATGGTAATCCAAATAAAACATTCGTCAGTTCAAGATTGACCTGATACAGGTTTAAATTAACAGGCGAGCGCCGTTAAGATTTAGTATGGCGATAGTGGGAACATCGCCCACGGGGGCTCCTCGGACTCCTTATCAATGGGCCGAAAACATGATCCCTTTTTTGACTTTGACTAAACACGCGTCAGGGAGCGGACACAAATTAATCGGTTGTCTTGTGTCGTAAAAGATCTTGTCAAAATTCTGACATCGAGTTATTATTTTTAGCCAGAAATTTTGTTTGACATCTAATGTACTTGTTTACTCGCAGATAGTTTAAATTGGACTCGATTTTACTGTGACCTGATCTAGAATAAGAAACTACCGAAAATTTTTGTTAAATATATTTTAATTGAACGATTGCATCTTTGGATTTCAGATGGCGTTTTAATTGGAGGAAACATAAAATCAGCCTCCACCCGAATACAAAGGCGACGCCGCCAAAGGAGAAAGGTTAGCTTAATTTTTTAAATCTTATCAAAAGCTATTAAGCCAATTAGTGATTATATATTGTATTATTACCTTGGAAACTGCCGCTCCGAGACCAGCTTGGCATGACCCTTGTCGGTGATAGCCCCATTCGCCTGAAAAAAATCACATAAAATTAGTTACCTACGGATTTGATGATAATTAGGTTATTTTTACTCTCTACCTTCTAGGTTTGCTAACATGCATGCGCAAATTTCCTGTCTGTCTTCCATATTTGTGTAAATACGACTTTCTAACTATTAGACCTTAAACACTATTTAAACACAAAAATTAGTCTCAAAGAAAAGGTTCCCCTTCGCCAATTAATCGTTACAAAGCAATAATAAATTATTTACGGCTTTTAAACTTAAAAGCATGTTTGCTGAAGGGATGTGCGTCTAGAATTACGACTCAGCAATTCTAAAGGGCAATTATCCCTCGTCCTGTCCACAGCAGGTCGAAGGTGGCGCATTATGCTTTTCACTCATCATCAGATTTTACGGCGTGTAAATCTCCGGGTCGACCGACAACCAGTTTGCATGCCATTTTCCGAATAGGGGTGCCGTGTGCTCAGTGACGCAGCGGAATTCCATCCCTCCTGATTGTCACCTAAACGGCTCAACTTTCCAGCTGTTCAGCCCATTTCCACGGACGTGGAACTAACCACTCGGGCCGACAAGCCGTTAGTCATGGAACCGATCGCATACCGGACAAATAGTTCACGGTTCGTTCCCAAATTTTCCTCGTTGTCGAGACGCCTAAATGTAATGTCGCTTCAGCATTCGTTCCACTTAGCTATTTTGTCGAGTGCGGGTGGTTCACAGTCAAAAAGCCGACCTTTATGCTTAACAAACGGACCAAGACGGAGCTGGCTTACTTATTCCTTATCACGTAGGGGACGCGTGTGCACGGCTCTTCCGTTTTTCAACTTGGGTGGCTTTCATTTATCCCTAAATAAGATCAGTTTTTATCTTACTGTTTAACTAATAAGGAAAATAAACCATTATTTATTGCAACTATTATACCACGAAATAAATCAAATTCGATGTTTTTCTCCCATAAAAGGCACGTAATTATTCTTGACATCGGGAGAAATCAGTAATGGCTCCAGTTCGTAGACCTCATCCGAGTTTAACAATCCTCTTATACCCGCAGGCTCATTGCTTAATAGACAAAGAGTCTATGGTCTAAAACTTCTACGACCGCAAATACAGAGAATCTAATGGAACATCCGTTAATAATTAAAAAAACTTCAAATTCTAAAGTTTGTCAGTGCGATAAGGGTTGATATTCTTGAAATAGAACGGTAACTCACAACGTAACTTTTATATACTAACAAGGCGATGACCAGTGTTCCGGATTTGTACTAAATATTTTTTTGGTGATTCTGCACTCCAAAATATCGTCCACTTCTTGTGACCCTGGTTCGCCAATTTCTTTTCAAAGTTAAAATTTTCTGTTTTTTAATATTTTTTTATTACTTTCTATTTGCTTAAATGAATTATGTGTTTATATCAGTCGCCTCACTAAATTTAATAGACACTTTGGTATATAGTCTAGACTTAACGCCTGCTAAATTCTATAAAGAGGTAGTGCACAGGGTCACTTATGCTTGTATTTTTTTACCAGTAGCTTTAGTGAGAATTCAATTAATTAATCGTTATATAAGGTATTGTTTGAGATAAAAAGTCAGTATCACGAGCGGGATTCGAACTCACGACCCTCGACTAAATACCCCGCTGCTATACTATCGTGACTTCGATCCACTCAGACACTCCCCATCTCCGCGTACAACCTTTCGAATTTTCCTTCCTTCTTGCCATTCAAAATTCGAAAGGGGTTGAGTTCGACATCTGACAAAAATAACAGACACCAGTTTTTCTTAGACCAACGACCTAACGGACTTTTTCTTAACGCGGATTTACAATGTAAAATTATAACTTTGTTTATAAAAAATGATTTAACGTGTTTCGACTGGTCGTTCTTCTGTTACGATTACGTGATCCGAATCCCGACGAACATTACGAACTTTAGACAGCTCCAGGTGAGATGAAATAATATTTACAAGTTTATCAAACTAAGTTCTTAAATTGTAAAGCCCAATAAGGATACAAAAGTGACGTATGACAGCTTGATGGCATGCCAGTAGGCTTGACAGAAACGAATCAGGTTTCAACCCTAGGACATCAGCTGAACAGATTGTAATTTTTACAAGTCGGTTGTTTCGTATGAAACATCGGTTGTGAACCTGTCCCTCGAACGAGCCGTTGTAACGTGTATACAAAATAAACATTTCCAAAGACAGCTTGATTCGTAAGGACGATAGACATAGAGCATTGGAACATGATGAGAAAAAACTCAAAGCCTCAACGCAAATAGACAGCGATACTTGACGGACAGCTGGCTTGAACCGTATGCAAATCGAAAACAAAACAGCCAGTCGAACATTATTTGCACTTCTTACATTTATTATTGTTGAATAAAGCTTGACTATGTTATTATAACAATCGGTAGTTAAGTCGATCACCTCGGTCTGTTTTCAATGGCGTGTCATCAGTTTCCACACCCATTTAGAAATCTCATAATTTGACAAAATGCAAAAAGAAAAAATTTTTAAAACGTTGAAGGGTTAAAAACTGTTAACTAAAAATAATTTTAGAGTAAACTTATTAGTATGAGAAATTATTTTAAAGAAATGAAAACACATCAATAAAACTTTCTAAAACCTAACAAAATTGCATATTTTTCAAATTTATTATGTGGAATTTTATTTTTAATCAATGGCATTTTGTATGAGAAATTGTCCTTGTAAGGAATTATTTTTATAACGAAATTTTTACTAATATAAAAACGTTTTAAATTAAAAAAAAATGACGAAAAAGTCAATGAAACTTTCTAGAGATGGACAAAATTTGACAAAAGGCATCGGCGTCAGATCCGTCTATAAGATTTGATCTCCTGGAAGTTCCTCACTGACGATGGCACAAAACCGAAACACAGTTGAGGGTCTTGTAGACAAACTTTAGCCATACTTACGTTGTTTTTGACCTAAATAGGTACATATAATTTAAAATTAAAACCCTCTCTCCTTCTTAACCATAATTTTACAGTTTAAACCCGACATGAATAGACAATTTGATGTCGATTTAATTGAATATAAATGATGGCCTCTCCGTTATGTCAGTTTAATAAAACATTCTGCGACTAGGTGCTTGATTTAAAGCCGGGTTAAACGGGCTGCGGTTTCAATTAAAAAACAATTTCAGGACCCCCGGGTGCACGATTCGAAAAAAAATTTATTAGTTGAATATGTTAAATGTTCTCTGAGGTGGGAACCATAGCAAGGATCGTTAACATTACATGACATAATTGATCTGAAAATTTATTTTTCTAAATCAAAAATCATCCTTCTGTTTATATCAACGTTGTGACAATACAGTCTAATCAACAATAAAATCCCTTATGAAAACATGTTTCTGATTGACGTTACACGCCTTGCGATGTGTAGTGCGGGTGTGTAGTAACAAAAATAAATCTAATATATTTATTTTTTGTGATCGTAACAGTTTTTTGTTGTTGTTTTTTTTTTCACCCGGGTACAAGGAGTACAAGACAGGGGCTGACTTTGATCTCCGTTTCCTTCCACGTCCGCCCCTAACCGTTTCCGGTACATACATCAACCCTATCTGTACACGCGAGTCCATCAGCCCACATTCGGTATAGAGCATATAGGAACAAATTGACCTTCATTTATGTTAGTTTCGTGGTATTAAGTTTGACTATTTTTGAAACGTGTAATACCTAAAGTAAGCTGAAATCTAACAAAGTTATTTTTGGGATGTTTTTTACGATATTACCTACAAATATTCGATGGTCATACTATCAATATCAGATTTAAACAAAAGGTAATAACCAAATCATTATAGATTGATAAGAAATCAATTTGCATGTATACACAAATCTCATGAAATAAATAAATAAAAACTATCAGTTTGTGATACTGATGGAGGAAGAAAATACGGACGATACCGCAGTGTTTTGTTCGAACCGCATCCCATAATCCCGCCAATTTCCAGAAACAAGTCTTGAAAAATTGTAAAAAGATGGAAGATGGACGATATTTAGTGAGATTTTTGGTGACCCTGAGAAGAGACAAAAAAGAGTCGTTAGAGGAACTGTCGATGACTGGCGTAGATGAGCTGGAAGATGGTTGTAGCGGAAGTCGGCAGAGAGATGCAACTGAAAGCCATATCGGCTGATGGGAGTGCGATGTGCACTGAGGAAAAGTGCTGTTAAGAATATCCTTCTGTGAGCTACAGCTACAGCTTGGGCGGCTTGCTCCGTAGTGAGTGGTGAGGTCTCGTCGACGACTGGCCAGTTTGAAATTACATTATATACAGAGATGCTACAAGTTCACTGGCTGCTGAAAAAAAACCGGACAAGTGTACTTACCTTTATGTAAAATAACAGCCTTGTCATTATGTCAAAATAGTCTCCTATACGCTACAAAAAGGAATTGCCGACATCTGCACAAGTGAAGTACTTGGACTAGTATGAACAGAAGACTTAAACAACTAAGATTACCTCTAGGACAAAAATTATTGTTATATGTAAAACAACGATAAATTCGCACGTTTTGGACGGAGCAAAACTGGTGGGTATTAATAATTCTTTCTTCTACGTCTTCTAGCTCTCCTACTTCTCGAGCTCCACTATTGATAAAGTTGAGACCTTCCGATCGTTCAAGACTTGATTCGCATCCTCTACAAGAAGTTCCACTCTGTTCCATCCAAAAATCTCCACGTCGCTTTAATCGACGTTGGTACAGGCCACTCGCCCGCATATTTAATGAGTGTGCCAGCCTAGAGCAGTACTGACAGCAGTGCCAGTGGTGAAAAAGAGATTCCACATAATAAACGTGTAAAATATGCAATTCTGTACATTTCTAGAAAGTTTTATTGACGTTTTTTCATTAAACTTTCTTAAATTCAAAATGTCCTTATATTAGTAAAAATTTCGTTATAAAGATAATTCTTCATAAAGTGTAAGTTTAAATTTTCATACTAATATGTTTTAAAAAGTTTTAAAAATATCTAGAACTAGAGTATTTTTCTTTTTACTATTTGCCAGAATGTGAGATTTCCTCTTGGGTTCTGACAAATGATGACCCATCATTAAAGACAGGCCGAAGTGATCGACTAAACTACCGATTGTTATAATAACAAAGTCAAGTTTTATTCAAAAGTGATAAATGTAAGAAGTACACATAATGTTCGACTCCCGTTTTGTTTTAAAATATACGAATGTACGTCTAGTGTACAACTTAAAAATAAAATAATATATTAAATATGAGGCAGGAAGTGAAATATTTGCGTTTTTTGTTTAAATGTAAATTACATAAAAATAACTTCAAATGTTTTGAAATACTTTAAATTGAAAGTTGATCAAGGAGGTACGGCTGTAAAATAAACTACTCTATAAAATGAATGAAATAAAGGTTATAATATTAATCAAACCTCTTTTTGTCTTTTTTAAAATTAAATGTCTACTTTGTAATTATGGTTTTTTTTTAAATTTGTCATGAAAGTACGTGGTTTTTCATATCTAGTTCGGTCAGAAGATACGTTTTTCAGTGGTCTACATCATCATTAAAATTTGGTTTGTTCGGTCGTACAAATTCCCGATTTTGGAAACGAGTTTTGAGAAGAAACGGGAGCAGAAAAGTATCCACAGTTAAAACTTTTACGGTTTCCACTTATGTTCGAAACGTCGGCATTAGCCGTTCCCACAGAAGTAAGGGTCTCTCTTGGACTATCTTATCTTGGTAAAGAGGAGTCGGATAGCTGAGCCGAAGTGCCTTTAAAGGGACTTCAAGACATTGAATATTCGACGCCGTTGAAGACTAGCTCTTGTTTTCTCTCTCCCCTTCACGCCTCACTCTATACTTAGTTTATTTCTGTTGGCAAGTAATGTGTCGTGTCTGTTTTCTTACTACATGTGTTCCTGTTGGTGTAAATCATACAGGAGCTTTACTTCCTCCTCCAATGCTTTATTTATTGTGTATGAAATATAATAGGCATAACTAACTGCCTAAACTAATGTTGGGTGTAGAATTGAGCAAAACATTTATTTATTTCTTAGGAGATGTGCAAATTATGTGTAATAAAGTAAAAAATTGTAGGCAAATCTAAAAATCTTCTTTCATGGAATTGTGAACACCAAAGATCAATTTTTTTTAAACAGGCCTAGTTTTAAAAGACATTATAATTAACAAATGTTCAGCTATTAATTAAAAATTCCTTACTCGTCCTGCACGGTGAAAATTCGAGGATTTCAGTGAAGTTTTTCCTTCCTGTGTAGCAGGTCCCGACGGGGTCCCTCCTGTTCTTCTGCGTCGTGTACCACACGTACCTAGGGGCGCAGGCCTGAAACAAAAACGACCAAGGTGAATTTTTAATTTTCCCATCGTGAAAGATTTCCGATCTATCCACCTGTCCCAGATGACGGATGGTCCGTGGGTTCACGGCAGCGTTATTAATCACGATACGAAACTACTTCCAGGATTACATTTCTTTCCGCGTAATCTACACCGTTACGGTTTTTCGATTATTTGATAAAGGTCTAATTGCTTTTTCGGCGAGTTGGCCGTTTTTTTGTTTTATATATTTATATTATATCATCAGATAAATTTTCTTGGACACAAAAAACCAAGCTTTCTATTTGACATTTGAAAAATTCGAAAGGTTGGCTGAAGATGGGTAGTTAGTGCCCGAGTGGATCGAAGTCGCGATAGTGGTAGAACAGAGGCATATTTAGCCGAAGGTCGTGGGTTCGAATCCCGCTCGTAATATTTGACTTTTTTATCTCAACCAAATTCAAAAAGTTACGTTGTGTAATGAAAGTTCGAAAATTAAGTGATCCTACATTTAAAAACATATTATTTTTGCGTGAACATACAAGGCAAAGGGATAGACACCTTTCGATTCACGGTTCATCCGTAGATTATTACTATTTATTGCTAGCACTTGCAGGTTTAAAAATAATATAATAATCTCGTGGTCCATGTTAAAGTTTTGACAAGCTAGATCAATTTCCTTTGTGTTCATTATGTATAACAACTAGACTTGTTGGACTTAAACGTTTTTTTGGTTATAAAAGTTTGAAAAATATAAATGCATGTTTTTGTTGTAGGATATGAAAATAGTGTAGTATTTTATTGCAAGAGATGGAATATATAAAAACTGATTTTACTGTATTTTTTAAATTATATTTATTTCTGATATCTGTCTTGTTTTGAGTTTTGAGATTGAGTGTATTTATTGGCGTGGGTGTAATTCTCAATCAGATCAGTGTCGACGGATATCCCAGGAACAGACGTCAATACTTTAAGAGTTTTTTCTGCATATCAAACTAGATTAAAAAGTCTCCATTTTATAAAGTCCGATTCCCAATTGTATTCGAGAGATTTTACTTTTCAGGCTTCTTCACCCTTACACAACTTATTCCATAAAGTTCTCCTTTTTTCCTAAAATGTTAACTGGGATAAATAAATAGTCGGTACAAATTGATATATGTAAAGGACTGTCTTAAAAAAATAGTAAATTTTATTCAAATCTGTCAAGAAGTTATAAGATTGATTAGTCCAAACTAGTTTCCATTTAAATTTACTTTAAAGAGTGTAAATTATATTCCCTTTTCCACATCCACAACATTTTTTTTAAATGTAAACAATGTTTTTAAATCCCAGACCCTGAAGATGATCTCAGTAAAGATAGAAACGTTGGCACGATAAAGAAAATGTTTTTCTGAAACCTACATCACACCAGATCGCGTGGTCACAATTTCTAAATAATTATCTATTAACGCTCACTAATCACTATACACACTTATTGTAAAAATAGTTATCTTAAAAATAGATCATTAAAATCCCTGAGAAATTGCATTTATTTCTTTAAGTTCTAGCCTTAAGCAGAGAAAAATCAAATTACATACTTAGGTCAACTTTTACGAGTTTCCAAAATTCTTATCTAAACTTTAAGTGAGATTCTCTTGGTTCTGTGAATGCTGAAAGATATGGCATTTACAGAAAAGTTGCTCTTAGCAACATTCTGTCAATACGTGTTTTTCAACGTCACTTATTGTTTTTCGGTTACAGACGGTTTTTTACGGATTTTGAAACTTCTGTAAAAAAGTAATGAAAGTCAAAGTAGACAAAAACGACCCTCTGGTACAAAACTGAACATAAGAAAAACCAAAAAAGATTCCAAAAAATTAAATGTTCAATACCCACCTTCCTGACAGATGCAAGTCTGATATGTTTCATGATATTGGACTGTATTATTTTGTATTTTATTATTATAATCACAATAGTAAAATTATATCAAAAAAAAACAAACCGTATACCTTTCTCTTTTTATTCACGTAATCGCACGTGTAATAGCATTATCATTTTATGAATGGAGATAATCAATAAAATAATGTATACCGTGTAACAATCAAAATTTAAATTCATCATTTTGTTTGAAAGTTATTTTTAATCGATTTAATTAATGTAACAAAATGTCTACTCTAGGCATCAATAAGTGTTATAAAAAAATGGCCTGAATTTTTGAACAGGTTTATTTTGAAATTAAGCCAGCCGGAAAACGAAAGTTTTTGTGAAAATCGTTTTTTAAAATTTACATTTCCGGTTACAATCGTGTGGGGCGAAGGAGATTTATATATCTTATAAATCTACTGCTGGCATCAAAATAAATTTAAACGGAATACTTTAAGCCCAAATATTCGTGTAACAGGACCGTAACAAACACTTAGTATTGTTATACAAGGCAAAAGGTCCCGCTAAATGATTCACTTCACGTTCGGACTTGATATTCGCGAAAAGATATCGCCCTGAGTTGCACCGAAATTTTAAACAGGACGATTCACGTTAAGACAGTTTTTTAAATATTTTAATGCGCAGATCGAGATATGAACTCGAGTAAACCGATTCCTTCGAGTAGAGTCCAAAGAATGCGTCCTCATCCCTTCTGAAAGCGATACCATCGATACGTGGACTGCATTCGAAGCTCTACACGTGGATCTCACCTGTTTTACGACCTTCGTCCGCTTGGCGTCAAAAGTACCGAACATGTCATCCAATACTCTTAGAAGGTGAAAAAATAAGTCGAGTTGATACCATCATTGTAATGATGAAACGTTTTATCCAGCATGTTCGAATTACACAATTAAGGTAGTTTAGTTTCAAAAACATGACTTCTAGGCTAGTTTATCATTAGATCGTTTATCATTTTTTTTCATAGTTAATAAAATGTAAATCTTATGGGTAAAATGGAGCACGTTAAACCAATGGCCTAGTTTTCAATTAACTAATAAAGAACGCGTGGAAAATACTCTTGATGGCCAGCATGAATAAATAGACTCTAAAGATTAAAAAAGGGGTCCAATTAAGGGCGTATAATGGCTGGACGGCTGCCGGTATAGAGACTTCAAATGGATCAAAACCGAAGCAAGTATTCAAACGCTGACGTCCATCAATCAAAGAGACACTCGTCTGGACAGATTCAATTTTCACCCGGGCTAATGAGTCGACACATTCTTCGGTCAAGGCCGACGGAAAGTGTGAAGTTCGGTTAAGTTTGAAGTTTGAAGTACCGAACGAAAAAGTGATTTGGCTTCTATGTTAATGCAGACTTGTTTGCCTGGGTGTAGTCCTTGTGAACCCATCATCTATCTATGACCTTAAGATTGATAATACTGTATGGTGTTTAGTGACCGATAGCCAATGATTATTCGGAGATCGTGAGATGCGGTCTGGTGTGACATAGGTTTTAGAAAAAGATTTTCTTTATCGCGGCAACGTTTCCAACTTTATTGAGATCATCTTCAGGGCTAAAATTTTACAAATACATGTAGGATGTGAAAAAATGAATTTACACAATGCTAGAAAATTTTTAAATTAATTTATAAAAGAAAATTGTAGATTAAAAAACGAACTTATAGCTAGTGTTGTATTAAATCTTTTAATCTAAAAACATTTTCTACCATTGAATAAATTCATGTTTTTATCTAAAATTTTCCTTTATAAATTTATTTTTTTAATCTAAAAATTTTCTAGCATTGTTTTCAATTTATTTTATTTATTTAATTTTTATTTATTTTTTTTAAATCTAAAATTTCTAGCGTTATATAAATTCATTTTTTCACATCCTATATGTATTTGTAAAATGTAAACAATGTTTATAAGGCACAGGCCCTGACGATGATTTCAATAAAGACCGAGCGTTGCACGGTAAAGAAAATGTTTTTCTAAAACCTACTTCCTACCAGACCGCACCTCACTATCTTTGAATAATTATTGATGATACTGTCGAAATCTCAAGTATTCTTTTAGGTCCGTATTGGTCTGTTTGAGTTTAAGTATTTGTATATTAAGTAACTAAATAAAAATAATTCTTTAATTTGTCATAAATATAGTATTTGGGAAGCAAAAACTAATCTGAAACCACAAGCCGTTGGCAATACCGCGCTACTAAATTGATTGTAAAATGTTACAACGAAGTTCACTTTTGAAATTATTTAATTTTAATTGTTGTCTAATTTTAACCGATTTTTTAAAATCATTTTTATTGTGGCTTAGTTGATATTGTTTGTTTTGTTAGGAATGTCCTCCGTTTTTTGGCCTTCAGACGTCAGACGTCAGAGGCATTTCACCGTTTATGGGAGAGTCAATCGTTGGTGAAAAATACGCACACTCTCTCTTTTTTTCTTTTATTGCTCCTCAGAGCTCAACTTTTTTCACGAAAAATGACAATAATAATGAATAATAGGTCAAATGTTCCTCTCGCACTCGTTCTCTCCACCATATCATTTAACAATTTTTTAAAATAATTTTTAATGTGGCTTGGTTGATATTGATTATTTTATTAGGTCTTTCCACCATGTTTTGGTCTGTCAGTCGCCTTTAGTCATTCCACCATCTTCCATGCTTGGTATATGGGTTATTTATTCAAACGTGAAAATAAGACTCCAACACTCTCTCTTTCTTTTCATTTCTTCCTTCTCTCACCCACCCTCTCTCTCTCTCTCTCTCTCTCTCTCTCTCTCTCTCTCTCTCT
>CM077106.1:24032797-24063762 GCA_039619505.1 Cimex hemipterus | reverse complement strand
TCACTTTTTTTCTCCCTCCCCCTTTCTGTTTTCTCTCAATTACTATCTTTATTTCTTTTCTTTTTCTCTCTGTCAGTTTTTCTGTCTCTCAGTCTGCTCTCACTCTCTAATGTCTGACTTTTTCCTTCCTTTTTTCTTCCTCGCTCTTTTTGTTTTCTCTTAATTTTTCTGTCTGTCAGTCTTCTCTCACCCCTCATTTTCCCTTCTCCTCACTGTTTCTCTTCCTCCCTCTTTCTATTTTCTCTCAATTTCCTTTCTCCCTTTCTTTTTTTCTCTTTCTCCTGTCTCTTCCCTCTTTTTCTACCTTTTGTTTTTTCGTTCTTTCTTTCCCCCTGCTTTCTTTATTTTGGTCTCAAAACAAAGATGAATTCAGGAAAAAATTTTGAAGTGTCAGTTCTTTTGTGGTCATACATATGAATGGTATGTCTGTTCTTTTATTTTTTTAATATGGAGCACGCTGAAATAAGTTTTACACAAAAACGAACTTTCTCTTTCTTTTCTTTCCATCTTTATTTCTCTCTCTCTCTCGCTCCCTCATTTCTTCTCTCCTTTTATTTCCTTTTGCTCGCTCTCCTCCCTTCAGGCCATCTCGGAACAAAGCTGTATTCAAGAAAAAACTCGTGAAGTGTCAGTTATTTTTATCATTCTCTCTCTCTCTCTCTATCTATCTATCTATCTATCTATCTATCTATCTATCTATCTATCTATCTACTATCTATCTATCTATCTATCTATCTATCTATCTATCTGTCACTCACTCTCCTTTTCTCTATTTTCTTTCTTCTCTCTCTCTCTCTCTACCTTTCACACCTGCTTTATTATTTAGGTCTAAAAACAAAGCTGCTTTTACGACAAAAGCTGTTGAGTCGGTTTTGGCGTTTCATACACGTACATGCTGATACACATCGCCCATAATCACGTAACAAACAAACACAGACATAGAAGCAAACCGACAGACAACTTAATATCTGCAAGTTCCAAGAGATAAATAAATAAAATGTGTAGAGATTAGTGACCGTTAACGGATAATTATTCAAATATCGTGAGATGAGATCACACCAGACCGCATCTCACGATATTTGAATAATAAATAAAATATTCGCTCTAATAAATAAAGATTCAAGTTTTATCTCACCGCGTGTCAATCGAACATCCGCATGTATGGTAAATATCGCACGTCGAACGTTAACTCTCTCGATGAATGATCGCCATGTCAGCACAGTGTTATCCAGGATAATGAAGTGGAGTGTTTTCTCGTGTGTCATAAATCGCGGATGTTTGAGCAAGTCAGGCTTAAAAGCTTCTTGTTAAAGCCCAGGTGACGATAAAATGCTCGAACGCGAGGATCCGGTGTCAGCGGCTTGGCCCCTGACCCCTGGGCCTTCTTCGTTTCATGTCCCAGTTGACCTTTTCTTTCTTCCACTACGGTAAGACACCACAAGTTCCAGATGCCTCCGTGCCTCGAGTGATTCATGTACCAGATGGTCGAAGTTCTCCGAGGTACGAAAGCTTTTAAACCCGAGTGAAAATTGACATGACTGAATTTCCTAAGATGATCCATGACGAATCGCAAACTTTTTACCATTTTGAGAAAGGACAAAAGAAATCCATGTTAAAACGGCGGGTGTTTTAAAGGAAAATTTTACGCCTCAAGTCCAGTTTTATTGCTCTAAATCGAGAAACTACTGTAAAAAATAGCTATTAATCTTAAACTATGCTATTTGCAAAGGGGTATAATTTACCTCCGGCTTATGTAATTACAAAGCGGTGGCTTCATTCCTGGAATAGGGAAACTGTATTGGCTTCGGTTCAAGTTTCAACCGAACATAAACCAACGTGGGCTGTTCGTGGCACAATGGGTCTAATTATTTAATCGTACATCACTAATTGAACAATTGCTTATGGCTTTAGGTCGTTGTTTTAACGATTTTCCACATTCAACCACACCTTAACAAAACTTAAGTTAAACAAACGAAAACAAAATACAATTTCGAAAAGCTTGTCACAGAAAAGATGGCTAGTTTCTCGAATACAAAGGTCAACCCAGATGGATGTACACACCAAGGGAATTCGTGCTATCATCCGATTCTGCAAATATATAAAATTACCTAAGCTCGATGAAATCTCAAATCTTGTGCTGAAAAATTTTCCTTTAATGGATGTGACTCTTCTTAGTTATCTATTCAATGTTTTTCTTCTCTGAACACTGGAATGTTATTAATTACTTTTGATCGGAAAAACCCTGTAACCCACACGAAACACTTCAAGACTCAAATCAGACTATTCAGCTTATTGAGTAAAATATTTGAAAATGAAATGCTAAAATATGATCGAACCGTCATGTCTAAGCAGCATCTTATAATGGAAAAACGATTTTCACTTTGCCCTTTACACAACACAGTAACATATAAGTCCTTCTAGATCTAGAAAAGGGCATACACACACAATACCCAAAAGTAAAATGGGATTAAAAAGCACCTATCGTCCAAATCCTCATTCCCAATTGTAATCGAGAAATTTCACATAAAGATTACTTCATCCTTTCGCAACTTTAGTCCATAGTTCCCAGTGTCTCGTAAATTGTTAATCCTAAATTCAACTGAATGTAAATTGTGAAAACAAAAAGCTTAAAAAAATGAAATGTTTAAAATGTCAACTTCCTTGTAGAATGCAAGCCGTAGAAGCTTTCGGTTTTCTTAGGTTCAATTTTGTACCAAAGAGTCTTTCTTCTGATTACAGTTTCATTATTTTAGTTTCAAAATCTTGAACCGTTCGTAGCAAAAAAAAGTTTGTTAGCAATTAAAGATCAATGTATTACATAGTGATAACTGACAACTGATTGTTGAGAAATTAAGTAATTTTCATTTGTTAGAAGAAATTTTCCATAGCCAAAAAATGTTAATTTATAGGACTAAGACGATGTTTCTTAATCTTTAGACAAGAACTTGGGAAACTCGGAAAAGTTTATCTTCTAAGTAATTTTATATTTGGATTACCTTCGGTTACAATAAAAACACAAATAAATCTCATACATTTTATTGTTTATTTGTTTAGGCAGCTTTCCTGTAAGAGTAATATTTTATGAGATATATGGGTTGTAGGTAACTTGAACTTGGGGGGTAACTTGAAAAGTGAAATATCTTGAATACAATTGAGATCTACCGATAGGGTATATAATATGGGCTGTGAAGCCCGTGCTACTTTGTGCCTATTCCTCATGAAGACACACGTGCCAGTCTGACATAAAAACAATCTACGTTAGGCGGACAATAACTTTTATGTCGTGCCACTTGATGATAGGAAATGAATAGAAATGACCAAACTACAGGTTTATGACTGTTCAGATCTCACGGTGATATCTCACAATGCTTATAACGTGTGTCCTTTGTTAATTTTGCCGTTTAATGAGCATTTTTGTACAATAACGTTCAAAAATTATTACTTAATTTTCAACGAAATCTTCGGATAATTTTAAATTTTGCTAGTTACCCATGAACAAAATGTCCATCATCAATCTCAATTAAGACGCCTTCTTGCTAATATTGACCATTGTGATTCCAAAAAAAGAACATGGAAGAGATAAATACGGCCAAATTGCGCTTCCAGGTTGTTAATCTGTAATCAAAATTACAATTCTGACAAAGTTTTATCACCTAGTATACAACACTAATATTCAAAGGCGTTGGAATTAATGTTAAATCTCGTCTTGTATAGTGCTGTGTGGTAATAAATCATACCCGGATACCCGGAAGATACACGGAGTCAGCAGATAGGAACCGTAGACGGTTGCCGTGTTAATCTCCGTTTAAAAGGAATGTAAAGTTCAACTCTCGTCCGCCTTATCGAAAGATCCTTTCTCTCCCGACTCTTTGTTTTCCTTTAAAAAAGAGGTGCTGTAAAAAATCCTTAAGTGTGCGGCACATCCACCGATTGTCCTGAAGAACGTTTTATCGCGTTTATGGTGACACTCAACCGGATTTTCAACCATTTGAGATATGACCCTTTACTAGCATTCTTTCTATAATCGTATAATTAAGCGAACAGTTAGGAAATTGCAAAAGTTCACATTTCAACATACAAAAAGAGCTCAATAAGCGAAAGCTCCCTTCAAAACAACATGGAACAAACCTTGTAGTAGCTAGTCTAGCCGTCTCTATGTTTATGATGTTTAAAATCAAACAAATTTTCAAATAAAAATATATATTGCACAAACAATTAATGCAAATAATTAATATTTCTGTAAAAAGAAATTTTTAAAAATGACCCCCTTTTGTTCGAACTGGAGGGTCGGGCAAAGCGATTGACGCATGTGACGCGGCGCTATTGACGTTTATGACGCCTTTGACGCGACGCGGTTGTAATGAGCTTCCACATAAAAACGATCCTCAAATTAATAAATAAGCGTTCCCTGATAGTTTGCGAGTGTGTTTAAATAGCCATCATAAGACATATCCATATACAAATGTATCTGCGTGCAGTGTAGATACTCCTTCCATTTTTTCTATTTGGGCTAGGTTTTTCTTACAAAGTACTCATGACCAGCATGATTATCCAGTGATGAAAGCAAAGTACATCAGCATGACGAGATTTGTAGTATTCATCCTAGGAAACCGAAGTCAAGCAGTGAGTTGTCGCGAGGACACAGATGCTTCAGTCTCATGTGAGGATTATTAGATAAATGATGTGTGATTTTTAGGTTTGAGAAGTTTTTGGTAAAGGGATTAGAATGATGGGGTAGTTTAGAATGGAACCTTAATTAGGGACGGATTGAACTTGGTTAAGGTTGGAACGTTTAGCATTCCTGTAGAGTCTGGATGCACAAATAGCTGTTAGTGTCTTTCGTGAATTTAGATCGTATATCGAGCAGTCGTTTTATCATTATAAAGTGTAGTTACAGTCTGTACGTTGTCCTGTGGGAGGGTTCCACGTCATCGTTTGTCATGCTAGAGTCCGAGGCATTGTACATTCTTCGCAACAGGGATCATTATGTATTTGATTTCGTTTATCTTCATTATCATAGATAACCAGATACCGAAAAGTTCAAGATAGTTTTAGGTTGTGTGCGTAGGTATAGTGTATAAAATGAGTAAAGCAGTGGAGCGAGTCAACCTGTGGGACACCTACTAAAAATGATGGAATATATGTAAGATAGGATCTTAGGATGAGATAATAAGCTACAGGTAGGATTTGCTTGAACTTTCCAATAGTCTGTAGTGCTATAGTTAGTCAGAGGCTTGATGTGGCACCACAAACGCACCTTGCCAATATTGCTTTAGTTCGTAGGAAGGTGGAATTGTCTGCTGCACTTGTTGGACAGCCCAAAGGCTACTCCGAAACTCAACTTGGTGATTGCGAATATTCAGTGGGCATCTCATATTTTCTTTTGTTAATATTTTAAAATCGGCGGGAAAATTTTATTTTGGATATAAATATGGATATACTTCTTCTTTTTTTGATTAGATGAAGGTGCAAAAAAACCTGTTTATTGCTGTAAATAATGTATGCTTTTGCTTAATGTTACTGGGGATCGAGATAATTCTGAGAGCTACCCATGTAGGTGTTGACGAATTTCCTATGGTTTGTTTGTCTTTCTATGCATTATCTTATACTTTTATGTCTCTGATGTGATTTTGTTTTAATTTATTTCTCAATTTTAAACGTTTACCTAAACAACGTCGAGCATGCGTGACCTTTGTCATCTAAAAATTTCTCATTTCGTCGATCCGTAGATGAAATGCGGTCAAAAGATGCGACCTGGGCCGGCGAGATTTTCTAGGAAAACCGTTCAATTCGCCATCTGGCAAAACCGTACCTCTTGGCCGCTTTAGCCAACCCGGGGGCCTTTTCAGTTAAAGGAGAGATCCGGTGGGCGTGACCCTTGGGCCCAGATCCTGGAGCTGGTTTCCTTAGAGGGACATCCACCACCCCTGTCAACTCATTGTCCCAAAAGGGAGACCGACGCCATTTTATCCACTTGGCAAAAACGCAAAGACTTATTTCCAGTTGGGCAGTCCAATGGGCAAAAGCTATATGGTAACAAGTGAAGAATATTGACTGTCTTGCCAATAGGCAAAGAAACCAGTCAAAAGAAAAAATTCCATCTTTACACAGTGTAACACTAATAAATATACCGATAGAAATGTCTTATTTATTTTTTAAAGCTTCAAACATACTTAACTTGCACATCTTTGTTATAAAGCAAAAATTCATAGACGATCATAAAAGACAAATGCATTTTGAATATGCAGAAAAACCGATCGGAAACAAAAACCTACGCGCGTATCTCCCTATAGGCCACAAGGCAAAACCCCTGTAGTGTCAAGATTATTAAACTGTTGATATTTAAATCGGCACAAATAAACCAGAAGTTCAGGATCCATTAGATTTTCCATGAAGCGTATCCGTACCATTTTCCTGATTAGGTTCGAATTAGAAATTTATGGGTTCAAGCACAGCGTCCACTTACTACCAGTCTCTGCTAAATATGCTAATGCTGTCGACAGACCGGCCACGGCCTTT
Source organism: Cimex hemipterus (assembly GCA_039619505.1). Lineage (NCBI taxonomy): Eukaryota > Metazoa > Arthropoda > Insecta > Hemiptera > Cimicidae > Cimex > Cimex hemipterus. The sequence continues at coordinate 24,057,243 of CM077106.1, read as the reverse complement.
TAACATCCCTTTAGTATAGTAATCATTGTAATTTACCAGTTTTACATTTATTTATTCGATTCTATTAATTTTATTAACTACTCAAAAGATATTAAATAGTTGTTTTCAACACGGATTGAAAACCCAGTTATTTATCGTTGGCAAGAATTATGTATTTAATTTAATGAATCAGTGGTTTTCCTTTGTTTGTTAATTTGAACCAAGTATTTTACAAGGCGAAACCAGATTTTCCAGAGATGATTTTATTTTAAAATTCGACCTTCTTTATTATCAACTTAGCTTCTCAAAAATACCTTTTTACAAAACGATTAAACCTAGGTATAAATTTGAGGTACGCTTTAACTTTTGCAGAAAAATGGGTTGCTTTATTGTTCATATATGTCGTTTTGTTAATATTTTGTGTGTATATTGAGATTGAATGTATTTATTAGCGCGAGAGGCCCGACGGCAGAATACTGCTTTTACTACTGACAACGACCCTCAATTAGACTAGTTACAGTTATGGGTAAAGATTGGTAGAGGATTATCGAGTTATACCCTACTTGAGCCAATTGTATGTAAATAGAAAATAATGTATTTAAGCATGGTAAGAGTGTAAGTTTGTTTAGGTTAAAAACAGGATGCTTTCCAGTCTAATATCGTTGGCGGGACGGATAAGACGGGTCTGAATCCACTGTGCCAGAACCAAAAGTGTTCTGTTAGCAGTCATAAATTTAGTCTGTACATATATGTGTGTATATGCTCTTATGTAAATCAGTGTAAATCAGTCGAATTAAGTAGTTGAACTGTTTAATTTGTAACGGGTTTGAAATATATCTTACTTAACATAATCAATTATTGACTGTGGTGAACATGGACAACATTTAATAAACTTAGCCATTATACTAATGATTGTCCAGCAAATTATGTAAAGTCCGGCTAGTCTGGATTAATTTGGACCAAGCCCTGTTCGGAATAGGTGAAAAATTGTATTGCTGCAGACGCAAGCAGTAAAACAGATCTGGTTTTGGAGAGATTAATTGATTATAGATACACTGGATCAGATGATAAACTTACGTGTAAGCTGAAATAAAACCGGGAGACTTTTGAAAATGCTAGACAATTGTAAAATTTTTGTTTGGTCGTTTCTGACCATTTCGGACTGGCTATCTTCGCCCTTTTGATCCGTTAGATGCGTCCGGCAGTCTTCGGTAGTTGGTAATAATTTCGTATAACCTTACACTGAACATGGTAAGAAACAGACCAAAATGACAGGGTACCTACAAACCGCCGGTTACTACAATAAAGTTTGGACAGTAGGTCAAAGTAGCTAATCAATTAACACCATCATGGCAATCGGAAATGACAAAAAAATTATATATTGCGAACTGAAAATTGTCCACTTCGTCGATTGAAATTTGTTCGGATAAAGCTGACATTGGATTAACGTTTATCGGATTATCAGAACTCCACTGTAATTGGATATGTCACAGGATTTGTCTTGTTCATTAAAATATCACGAATTAATTTATTTTGTGTATAGCCGGCTACTCTGAATTGGCTTTGAAATATCTTTTAGTTGGCAAATTAATTATTGATAGAGATCGACGGTTATAGATGTCCTTGCTTTGAGTAGTGCCTGAGATTGGTTAATCCATTCATTTAAAGAAAACAAGATAAGCTTATGCGATATTAATTTCGATGTTAATCCTTAGAAATACGATTATACAAGTTGTAGTTCGTTGTGGATGTGAATCAGGCCTTTTCTTGTCCCCATTTTTCATATTATCCAACAAAGATTTGACGAAATGTAGACAAAACCACCTGACCTTTCGGAAGCGGTGACCACCAATTTCCTTCCCAGGCCGGGTGAATTATGCGAAATCTGAAAAAAAGCCAGCCTAGGTTCTGAATATAAAAGACCCCCGGAGAAAAATCGAGCCGGTGATTTTTTCCCCATTTCGGACGGATACATAAAACCTCCTAGTGATATATACATAATAACTCAGAGACTCGTATAAATTTATTGCCGGGGCGTGGACTCGAGAATAGCTGAACTCAGCGACCTTTCCTCTTAATTAAATATCATCTTTTTCAAACGGGAGAGACAAGGGAGGTACGTTGTGAGATATTGGCCAGTTCCCCCAACCGATAACTCTCCAGGTGAAATATTAAAGACTTCCAACTGTAATATGTAGATGGCAAATCGGCTTAAAACGATCGTGTCTTTCTTCAACCTACAATAAACTAATGCCACATCAATTTTGAAAAGTAAATACCTCATTATATATTTCTTTGTCATTTCTTCATTCCTTTTCGATTGGATGCTACGTATTTTATCTTTCGTTTCCTTTCCATTATTCATTCTAAAAACAATTTTTATATTTATCAAATTTCAAAACCTTTTATCTAGTTTTAGGTATTGTGACATTATAAGACGCAATTTTATCCAATTTACTAATTCCAAAGGACAGTAGATATGTTTAATGTTTACCAGTAGTTATGACTTGTAGTGCATTAAGTTTGTTTATTCGACTAGCTCAATGAAGCATTTGTTCAATGAATTAAGTCGAAAAAGAAAGGTTTTGTTGTGCCATTGTAGCAGCTCATGAAATCATTGTAACTGAAGAGGAAGGTGTCCTTGATCAGTGTATATCACAGAGTCGGTTTTAAAATATTTACGGTCCTTAGAAACGAAGACGTTCTCATAGCGAACATCGCTGGCCCTGATGAATGTGTGCAGCTCAATTACCAAATCCAGCCATAGCTTACTTGCATAGATGCCGTTGAAAGTAGTTGTCAAAAAGATTTCAGCTTATGCTACAATCTCTGTCTAGGGAATGAAAAAAAAGATGATTTAAACTAAGGGAAAATTATCCAAATCCAAATGTCAGGAATATGGGCTTGGTGACAAAAAATTGCGATTAACTCTCCTCTGCCTGCAGTGACCATCCGTTTCTTATTTTTCTCTGAATCCATAGTTGAATTGATTATTGAGAAGTTGAATAGTGTAAAAACCCACCTGACAATATCTTAGGTGCCAAGAGACAAGTTTTATGGGTAATGAGCCAAAACATCCAAAAGACAATAGGCCCAGACTATGCTTGGGATAAGAAGATAAAACAGTCTCCTGGAATTCAGAACGGGCCTACAAAACACAAAAGGAGAAACGGATAAACTCTAGAGGTGCTAATAAATTAGATTAATGAACTATCACATGTTAGACAAGGCAAAACTCAAGGGATAGGACTATATAATGGTCACTGGCATCATAGAAAACACCTTGCATCAAAGATAAGATACAATGGTGACAAAGTATAGGATACCAAAAAGACAAGGAAAAAAGAATTGTTGTAATGACAGTCTATGACCTTCTACTCCAATTCAAGTCAATTGTCAATTGAACTGAACTAAGGAAATAGGAAAAATACAATAAGCCAGATGATTGCAATGTTCGGGGAATGCCAAACTTCCTCTTCAGATTTCATTATTATCATCAGGTTCCTCCTAACACACCCACCTCACACAACTATCGCTCCGGCAGATGTACTTTCTTTATGGGAAAAATTAAGTTTGCGTAAGTTCGAAGTTGTGCAAGATGATTCCAACAACCATGTCTTGGAGTGCGATCATACCAACTCTAGAACTATATGGAAGGGACTAATGCCAGAAGATTAAAATCGGTTTTATTCTATTTGGGCAAAACTCGAGGAATTCTCAACTGGTTACTGGTTATCTTCCAAAACACCTATGAATCAAGGATATAATGAAGACAAAGCATATTAGCAACGACAAAGAAGTATTCGGGGAATGCCAAACTTCCTCATCACATCATTTCATCATCATCATCATCAAGTTCAGTTAACATGGGATCAAATTTCAACCTAGGTGTACTTTATTTAAGGGAAAAAATAACAAGTTTGCGGAAGTTCGAAGTGGTGCAAGATGATTCAACCACCGTATCATGGAGTGCGATCATATCAATCATATAACTAAATTAAAGGTGACTAATGCCAGTGGATTAAAATGAATTTTATGTTGGATATTAATTTTGATTTATAGTAAAAAAAAAGAAAGATTATTTTAATACGCCGAAATGAAAAACCTTTTTATGTCAAAAAGTGATAACTATTTGTGCTTTCTGTTCGGAACTTTTGCCTCAAGACAATTAATTAATTTGTCATTACCTTTAAATGCTTTGTGCCGTGTTTATCAACGCTTCCTAAAGTGCAAATACTGTCGTGATGCTTTTATGTGAAATTTATGCTCCATTCGAATTGAAATACTGTATGTTCAGCATATCGATACACTCAAAAGAGGGCCATGGGACGAAATTCCAGAAATAATCCTAACGGAGACGACGTTCGGAAATAGAAGACGCTCATATTCTCTAAAAGGACATCTCGCCTCATAAAACGAGATTCGAAATGATGATTTCTACACATACGACAATCAAAGCCAGAAATGCGATTGGGAGACCTTTCCCAATTTGGAGAGTCCCGGTTAAAATATTTATTCATTAAAGTCCCAGTGCAAATAATGAAATGAATAAAAAGCTAGCCGAAAAGTTTATAGAAACGTGACCAGGCGGTCTGTTTAATTATACAGGGTGCTGACTGTTTAAACGAAAAACATCAGTCGTAAACGGACTCGGATGATAATCAACTGCTAAACGACCATAATATCCGCTTAATCGTCCAAACGTACGTAGGCTTTGAGGAATAGTTGTAATATTTGTGCTATACGAGGGATACGTTCGCATAATCCCTTATGAGTATATTAGGGAGAAGGATGAAAAAGACCGCGCTGGTACGTCCCTGGGTCAGCCAGGGCAGGACTCGCAGTATCTCATAGCCACCTAGGCAATAAATCCTCTAAGGAAGAACGTTCCGAGTGAAAGTTGGTTTTTCGGATTCAGCCAGTTTACTGTTTGAACAGATTAATGGCTATGATGGATCATAAGGCTCCTTAAAGTGCGGTAGGGATGATTTCTTTTCTTTCTAGAATAATTCTTCTCTGTTGGAAATATTCTTGTTTGTTAATAATAAAATAGTAAATTGTGAATTGTTTAATCAATTTAATTTTAATATCTAAATATCAACAATTTTATTCTATGATTTAAGTCTTTGTTGGCTGGAGATACATTAAACTTTTCTGATTCTTCAAACGAAAAGGATAACGTTCAACTACCCTATTGTTGAGGACGAGGAGTTAAACCAATCCACAAAACCTTAGCAATTAATTTTCAGATAAAATCTCCAGAGCCATGCTAGGATTCGAACCCAGAACCGCTAGCGAGACGGACGACCCCGATCGCTCGACTTTTTAATATTTAATGTAAGACATAATTATCAGATTTCTTGTGATGAGCGGAGTTATGTACTTGTAATTCAAGTGTTATTAATCATTTTGGCCGATTTATTCTCTCTGAGTTGGTCTTTTAGCCGGGTTATATCGTCATGTTAAGAGTTGAGGATGACAGATCAAACTATAAAAGATAGAAAGACAAAAATGATCAGTCACCACAACATAGCTAACATAGCTTTTTTTCCCGTCAAATTGACCCTTTCCTAACTTCAGTTTAACCTTTTAATTAATTCCGAAATAACCTTTTTACACTTTAACTTAAACTTTTTAATTCCAAATTAACCCTATCTTTAAGGCACTAAAAAATTTAGAAGTTGGTATTAAATGTAAACATATAAAGAAAAATTCTCGTATATTTCAGTTATTTTTTAAAATATAAAATAATTAGCGTCTTCAAAAACCAGATGAAAATTAATTACAATTAAAATTACGAATTACATAAAATTAGGTGTAAAACAATGGATTCTTCTTTTAATTTAAGATTTTCTAGGTAGAAAAAAAATCGCCTGTTATAAAATTTTTTCTCCGACAAATTAATCCTTTTCAATTTCAAACTAAACTTTTCTTTAAAACATTAAAAAACTTAGGATGTGGTATGAAATTAAATTATAATTTATACAATACAATTCCTATAAAGTTGCGATTTCTGTTTGAATATAAAGTAATTAGCCTCTTATAAGATTATTTAAAAAATAATTATAATTGAACTCATAAATTATTTAAATTTTCTAATGTGTTTTATAAGTATAGTAATACAGGATTTTTATTTCAATTCAAGATATTTTCAAAAATATAAAACTGGTTCTTGTATCTAAAACACAACTTGGAAATTAATTGAAATTAAAACTGAAATTGGTATAAAATTGAAAATGAAAATAAGTGTTTGCCCTTTCAATTTCAAAACACCCGCACTCCGAGGTTTTATATAAGGGAGTCGTTGAAATAATTTCGCAAAAAAACATAATTAAATTTCATATGGACTTATAAGAACCCAATTATTTTACATTTAGGAAAAATTCGCAAATAATAAAATTTAAATTTGTCGAAAAATCTAATTTTGAAAAACATTTCTCTAAACCACCGACGATAGACAGCAAAATGCTTTACGATTTACCTCAAGTGCTAAATCCAGTTTGCAAAAAATGTTTATGAACATTTTCAGATTTCGCATGATAATCAATGATCTCCAGCTAATCTTAGGATTTGACTTCACTGTGTTTGTAAACACGGCAAAAATGTTCAATGCTGCCAATGTTTGCCATTTAGCTATTTAAGTATAGCAAATCTCTGTAAAACAGTACCGAAACAAACAACAAACAAATTGAGAATTTTGCTCGACGTTGTGAACATTATTGGAAAACATTGTGTACAATCTAAGCTTTGGATATATATATTTTCACTGTGACAATCAGGAATTTATGTGCAATCTTGATAAAATTTTAGATTTTTATGACGCATATCTCCACCAGTACAATCTGCCATGTTATGCTGTAAATATTAAATCACATAATTCAATTTTCAAAAATTGTTTTTGACAGTACTTACGAGAACGGCTCCGTTTTCGCTCGATACAGTCGCTCCGAACCACTGGTAGGACTTGGTGTCAATTTCGCTCCCGTTGATTACGGTGTTGCCTGAAACAAAGAGAAGTCATAAATGGAAAGTTATTAAAAGACAGAGCACCTCGTTCCGTGCTGGAACAGCGAGTGTGCGTGGTCTAAATCAGTTGAATTCCTCATATTAATAGTGGTTTTACGATGGGGCCCGGCCGTTGAAAAATAGCGGTTGGGTGACATTGCGTTCTCGCATGATCGAGTGGTTCGCAAATTTGAATATTAGCAATCACCTTGGAAACCATAAATAATTCAATTAAGACTAAGGTTTATGAATCACGAAGCCTTTGGTTCAAATTTTAAAACTGGCTTGGTCAATATGTTATAATTTGTAAATTATTCACCAATTGTGAGCTTACTACTAGGTTGTCACTGTCGAATTTCTTTGAATTCAGCAAGCTAAAACAGGAAGCCGGTTCAGATGGCAAGAAATTTTACGTAAACAAGAACACTATTTCACATAAGCTGGGAACACACCTGATGCGACGCCACCTTATGCTACCCAACGACTTGCCGCGTGTTGATAGGGTGTGCACAACTACACTACTTTGAGCGAAACCATGAAATAAATTCGTAGTCAAATGTTATGAGCAAAACCGTGTAATAAATTCCTAGTTACATTCATTCTATCAAAAAATGGTAATCCGGTGTTTTCATTAGTTTTATACCAAACCATTAAAAAAAATTTTTTAAATAAAAACTGATGAATTTTTGATATTGTTTTGGTTTGCAATTTGGTTTCCATTAAAATAAAAATGTTGTGATTAATATAACGACAAAATTACGTATACTTAGTTTGAAATAAACTACAAAAAAATATGAGCGTCCTATTCTGACGCTATTCGGCGAAAATGGTGTAATTTTATGAATAAAATCATGAAATAAATTGTTAGTTAAATTTTATGGGCAAAACAGTGTAATAAATTGTTAGTTAAATTCATTATATCAAAAAATGTTATTGTTTTGATCAATTTTAAACTAAACCATTAAAATTAATTTTTTAAATTAAAAACATGAATTTTTTATCTCTGTTAATTTGGTTTATATTAAAATAAGTATTTTGTAGTTAATATAACGACAATAATACATGTAGTTTGAATAAAAATATGAGTGCCCGGTTCTTTTGACTTTCACTGTACTCTACTGCTACCCGACAAAATGTGGACTGTGGGGATCGCAGAGTATAGAGTAAGGTAGCGTTGCATAGCATCGGGCAAATGTACACTGCGGTAATACAATCTTATGGAAAAATACAGTTTGGACTTATGTCGGGTAACGTCGCATAGCGTGTTCCCAGCTATATAGTGAAATTTGTTATAATACGGTTGGTGTTCAAAGGTTTCTTGATTTCAAAGCACATGGCCGTTTCTTGACATTTTTAAACTTATTGTATAAGCTTTGACTTTAATATTGCACTGGAACTTATTGAATCGATTTTTTAAGGGATCTTACAGTTTCTTTAATTATTTTTGTTAAGCCAAGTTGCCCTTCTTTCACTTGCTCTACAGAAGAATGGGTCGTACTATGTTGCCCTTTTAGTAGAGGAGACCGACCACTTGTGAATTCCACCTTCCTGTTTTTGCTGTTCGGCCATTTTGCAGTAGGTCTCGCCGTCGGTCGGCTCGACAAAGGACCCACCGGACATTTTGTCCCGGTGCGTTCCGTTTTTGGAATCGAGCGGAAGCCGATTGAATTCGAAATTGCGGCCACCCTTTTACATTCCAGAGGAAAGAGCAAAAAGAGCTCGTGTTTTTCTGACAAAACGCCGCTAATGCGACTGGCTCGCCGAGTCTTGATGATGACGGGATAAATGCGCGATGACTTGTATCAGCGTGACAATACCGCTAATGCGCTTGATGATCCTGCAGGCTCGGTCATCCATCTGTCGGGGCCGTTGTACCTCAAACAGGTAGGCCGGATGTTTTCAGGAGAAACATGACTCTCCTCGTATAGGGTTTTTTCCTCGTGCCAATTAATTACACGGAAAGGCAATTAATCTCCAAAGGGAGAGTGTGTCGCGTGGTCCACCAGGTGGTTTATCCGAAATCTCCTCTTATATACCGACGGTTTAGACACTTTCCAATTTTCTTAATCAAGATTCAAACCAAAATGGTTTGCAAATGGCCCAACAGCCAAATTGCATTATGATTTCAAACAAATTCTGAAAAAATATTCACGACTTTTATGTTATTGTGACATAAAATTTGTTTAGAGTTTTAAACTAATCTATACTACTACGATATGTCTTTATTCTTTAATACATAGCAAGAATGGAGTAATCGTATTTGTGTGATTTTGTAATTTACTATGAAAATGTCTGTAATATGTTTTGATGAATGAAAAATATGTTGGCATGTGAAGATCTCTATAAAGTGTGTTATTGTTTATGTAAAAAGAGGCAGAAAGAATTAGCCCTAAAATTTTAGATTGAAAACTTTGTAATCTTTAGAAATTGGAATATTTGGCCGATCCATAAGCTTGGAAGCCGTACACCCAAATAGGTTTGACGAGGTATGTGTATGTCGAAAGTTGTAATTTTAATGGCAATTTGAGTCGGTTGAGAAGGTAATAAAGAATTTTAAATCGTTTGTTAAGTGTCTGTTCTTTTAATCGGTGTCTGCATTCTGTCAAATGTAAGTTCTAAGTAGTTGGCTTAAGACAAGTCTCACGATGGAGTGTTAAGGTGATATGTTTTAACTTTGAGGGGTTAAACTTTATTTTCCAAAGAATGCTCAATTTTCAATTGTTGATGTCTGGTTAGGTAACATAAGACAAGCTTGTGCTAATATAAGAAGGATGACTTGGTAATATGTCATCTGCGTAGGTGACGGTTAGTGCATTCTTACATGTAGGCATATCAGAAATAAAAATTGTGTTCAACAGCGGAACTAGTATTGACCCTTGTGGCACACCTACAAGTACTTCTCAGATAATAAGCCCGTGTTAAAATCAATTTTAATTTGCGTAATAATCCCTCATGTCATACGTTGTCGAAGGCCTGAGAGATACCCAGAAATGAAATCTTTAACTCCGTGAAATAGATGAGTAGTGGAATGATGAGTTCGAAAGCCAAATTGATGGTCCGACGTTATTTGAAGTATCAGTAGAGATGATTCTTTGGTAAATTAATTTTTCGATTCTAGTAGAAATTATGACAATAGGGCGATAAGATGATCGAAGCATAAATTTGTATGTGGCTTGGGGATTATTTTAATGTAAAAAAATTTTCATTGTAAAATGTGTAGTTCTCAAAACTTGCTTAATAAAGTTAGAAAGGAAACGAGATTTTTTTTGGAATTTCAAGATTTTTAATTTTAATTATTTTTAAAAATAAATCGCACGATGAATGAGTCAGATGATATACTAGCACCGGAAGTTACAGTGGGCGAGTTCGCACCCAACCCAAGTGCAATTTTTTGTGCAGCGTCACCTAGGAAATGTGAGCGATGCACTTATGCAATTTCCATTGTTGCATTTACTCACTAGTGATGAAGTCAGTAATTGGTTAAATTGACCGTAACATCTGTATTTTCGTCTTTGAAGATTATCCTAAAATTGGACAAATCCGATATTCTGGTCGGTTTTTTCATGTCAATTTGTCAGTTTTTTCGAGGAAGTTTGTTCCAAAATTAAAACATTAGTGTTAACAATGTTTTAAAAAGAGTTTGCTTTTACTTCATTGAGTATGCAAAAATCCGTGTTGTGATGTTTGTCAGCTAATTCGGAAGCTGAAAATTTTTTACATCTCTCTCTCTCTCTCTCTCTCTTCTCTCTTCTCTTCTCTTCTCTTCTCCTCTCCTCTCCTCTCTTCTCTTCCCTTCCCTTACCCTCACTGTCTTCATCTATTTATCTTTCTACCAATCTGCCCCATCTCTTTCAGCTTTCTTTCTCACCCTTTCTCTCTCTCTCTCTCTCTCTCTCTCTCTCTCTCTCTCTCTCTCTCTAATATATGTAGATGAAGAACACTCCGAACTTTCTTTTCGTGAGGTACAACATAGGCTTCTTTACCATGCATAAGCATAAGCAGCCATACCTACAACTACAAACATTCCTGGTAATTAGAATTTGTTTAAAAAGCCTGTCTTGGAGAAGAATTATACTTTTATTCCTTGGTTGCAATGGCCCATCTTTACTATTGTATACAACGACATAAACGCAACCAGAACTACCACGATGTACACATATAATGTGTCATAGAATTTAATTAAAAATACTTTGTCTTGGTAAACCAAAATAAATAGATGGGAAAGGTTTAAACCAAGATTCAGTGGTATAAACAATCGAAAACCGTTACCAACCGTGCCTTAAAAGAGACGACTTTTTTCTTGGTGGTAGAGCAGCGGCGTATCTAGCCGAAGATTGTGGGTTCAAATCCCGCTCGTGACACTGACTTTTTGCCTCAATCAGAAATCATAATTAATTTTTAAAATATGTTCTGTTGCCTTTATTGTACATGGGTTTCAGGTCATTATATATATTTTATTTTTTGTTTTATGTAGAGGATTAAAAAAAATAATATGCAAGAGAGTATTAAATGAGGGTAGATTTATAAAAACTTAATAAAACAAAACAAGCCTCGACCACAGTAGGCAAGAAAATAGCTTTTGTAAACAAATTTTTATTCGTTTTAAGAATAATGTAAAACCATTAAATATGAGCCATCTCAATAAAAAATGATTTCATTTAGATTTACTGGAGTCAACATTTTTCTTTTTTGAATTTTATCCAATGTTCTCCCACCATTAGAGAACTGAATTGTTTCCTTTGAACATAAATTAATTAAATTTAGTTTTTATGCCAGTGTAAGTGAGAAAAATATGAATCAATTTAACAAAATTTAACTCTATGTCATTTCATGTAGGACAAAGGGTTGTAAATCGCTAAAGTGTTAAGAAATAAAATTGACGTGACTTCGCAGATTTGAGCTTTTGATTTTTCACCGAGAAAATCGTTATTATATTTGATCGTCACTATCCCGAAGAGCGTTGGTACATAGAGGCCATCACGCCACAATACACGTGTTAAGAACGGTACGCCTGGAATCTGTTGATTTATAGCCAGGACGAAGTCGATCTTGGAGTCGAAAGAGGGTTTTCTTGTTCCTGGCTGGAACGGCTGTGGCGACCGGCGACACCCTCGGACCCAAGTTACTTTATGTCCCCGGTTGAACAAACAACCTACAACTTCTGCAAGAAAGGATTGACTTCCCATAAAAAAAAAACCGGGAGCACGGTACCTTTTTGTCTTCTCCTCATTTTGTCACATACAGCAAAGTTCTGTGCTTAATGGAAACGTGGATAATAATCATAAAAAAAAAAACAAGAAAGTAAAACCGCCTAAAGGGTCAGTCGGACGCGTGTAACCGATGAGATTACGATCAGCAAAGACTACAAAAGCTGACAGGTATCCGTGTTCGTTCAGGCGTTCATCGAATTCGAAGTGACGCACTGCTGTAAAAAAAAGTTTATAAGCTCTACTCGGTAGTCTAATTATAAAATTGCGTCGCATTTATAGCCGATCTCTCAGTGGATCAGAACCGTAGAAGAGTGTCATCCGCCTAACAATTGGCCATACCGGTTGATCCGCACTCTGTGCAAAAGCTCGTTTGTAGCATGAAGAGAAAAGTTCGATCCCACATAATTGCATGGTGTCTTTGTGGTTCCATATAACGAGCGAGTAGGCTCATCCGAACAGTGAACTTTACGGTCCTTTGTTCTAATTTTCGGAGAAAACAGAGCGTTTTATAATACATACATTTGTATAACTCTCGTTTTTGGTATATTGAGACAAAATGTATTTATTAGTGTGAGAGAGAAGATAGCAGAATTTTGCATGGGCAATTAATTATATTAGTTATTGTGTGTATTAAAGTTCAAGGAGGATTGTCGAGTGCGCCTCCCTGCTTGAATGAACGATGTGTAGGTAGAAAAAAGTTTATTTAAGAACGCATGAGAGTGTGAATCTTTAGTTTAACGATTCTGTGCATTCGTGGCTAAAATGACTTTGTCGATAGCCTCCTGAAACCAACATCACTTCACCAACTGGATGGAAAAGAAAACTATTTGACTGATGTGTTTCAAAGATTGTATTTATTAGCGTGAAAGTGTAACGCTATCGGCTTTCAATTAGATTAGTTGTATGATGCTTGTTTGGAGTGGTGCATCAAACCTCGCCCCTTCGATTCGATACTTTTTAACAAGAATAGTTAGTTTTTGAATCTTAAAAAACGATATGACAGATTTCATGATTCTAGGGAGAGGCAGTCTGCCCACGTATATATTGAAGAGGAATATTTATTTTAGTCAACGTTGAAAAATGTTCCTGGCCCGTTCTTGACTCAATAAATTTTTGAATTTCCAAAGGATTCCAGATATTTTGCTTGACGTGCACATTGTTCCGCTGGCCGATACCAATTTATCACCTGGGTCTGATATTAGTTTATTTATTTGTCATCCACTGCCCATGAGCGGAATACGGGAATAGGAATGCCCGCCTGAGCGGCGCGGCCTTTGAGCCGTGAGGCAGCCATCATTCTAAGAGGCAGAGGCATTCTATTTGTCTCTATCCGACCCGAGTAATGTATGGAAATCGCCAGAGGTCCCGAAGGCGCTTAAAAAGGGGGGAAAAGAGCTTTGTTTTTTAAGTATTCACCCGCAAGTTTCACGACTGTCTAGAAAATACGGTTGTGAAATTCCTAAAAGCTTACGGGCAAGACGATATTTTAAACGATGAGTCCAAACTTTATGAATTTCTAATACGCTTAAAGTAGAATTCAGAAGCACTCCTAGCTTGAACGTCATCTCACTATAAATAACTGGATTTTCATATTATTTTCCCAAACGTAATTGCTTTAATAATAGGTTAGACCTACTCTTTATTTTCACTTGGTAAATTGCAATATAATAATGCTAAATATATTTCAATATAATTTAATCTCATGCCTAGTTTTATGTACTTTTTGTGTCTACTTTTAGACATTTGTTTACTACGCCGTTGACCTCTTTTCTTTCAGCTAGTTCTGACAACTGGCATCATCTTACAATTTTCGTTTATTGCAGATAAAATGTCCAGAGATTTGTTCAAAGTAAAAAAGATTACAAAATATTCCATTATTTGGAATTTTATCTAGTTTAAATCAATCATTTTTGAACAGTTCATAGGAATTTACAATATTTTGTTTGAATTTCACTTAACGCTATATCGTAAACTTTTAGTAAAATGAAATAACAAACCAATAATAGCTTTTTTATTTCTGTGCTTTTTCAGGTAAGATCTGGAAATATTGATGGATTTTTGAAGTTTAACCATTTTTTTGGCGAACCGTCTGTTTTGTATGTATTGAAAATTTTTAAACCGCAATACAACGATAATCAGTTATTATATTATTTTTTTGTTTTTGGTTTATATTTTTGGGGGGACGACTTTTTTTTATTATAGAAGGTTTTAGCTAATAAACCAGAATTTGTCTAGTTTACAGAATTTTATTGTTGACCAAATTACAATGAAAACATTGCATGTTATCAGAGTGGCCGGGTGGTTAGGGCGTGCTAAATGTATTTACCACGGTAGCGGCTCGGGGTTCGAATATCGGTAGAGGCCTGAAACAAGGTAAAGCTCAGGTAGGCTTCTGAAACAATCAAACTGGATTGGAACAAAACCTCTCGGGCACAGAAAGTAATTAATCAAATCAGACTTCCATTCATAGAAATTGGAAGTAATTATATGATCCCGGAAACCCTCTTATTGTAACATCTTGTAAAGACGCAACGGACTACAAAGGGAAAAAAGAATTCAGGAGGAAATCAGATACAGTGATATGGAATACAGTTGGCTCTAAAAAACCACAAAGAAACCGGATCACATTCTGTATAAGCCCAAAACATAAGCAATCAAACTCATAAGAGATGTACAACTCTGTCTTTCGAGCAGAAAAACACGCCATCAATACTTGTGCCAAGAAAATCATGAAGTTACACTGGCAAAAAAATTCATAAAACCAAAGCCAAGCAACATTTGCATGGACAAAATTTCACCACATTACTAAGTTGATGTATCCAAAATTTCCAAAATCTAAACAACATAGTTTTAATTTGATTACTCGTGTTGTTGCGATTACTGATTACGGCGAAAGAATATAGTATAAAACAATTGGTTGACGTCGTGAGGAGCAGTCAAGAATGAGGTAGTTTAGAAAAACGCCGTTTTCATTTCTTGCGACGTTTCTACCTTTATTCGGGACATCTTCAGGGCCTGGGCTAATTACAAAACATACATTAATTGGAAAAAGTACAATTTAGGATGTAAATATAAATTTTCAACTAAGTATTTCATACTCACATAAAGTGTGATGCTATTCTTGTGGTGTCTTACTGGTTGTGTGTGAAATTGTTGGGAAAGTGGATTTCTATTTTGCTGTTTTTGTAAGATTGTGACTAGGTGAGGGACGGGGTAAATTTGGGAAATCTTCTTTAGTCATTGTTGGTTTTATTTAGCACAAATGAAGTCGAGAATGGGGATTTTCGGGATTATATTCGTGATTCGGCAGTCAATATAGGGAAAAATTAATAATTAAAGACGATAGCGAAGGCAAAAGAAACACAAAAATAAGATTTAATAGTTTATTTGCTTTATGTTGTTGGCGTAGCTACGGCCGAGTTTGTATGCTGTAATTCTATTCTGTAATTTATGCTGTGTGTATCTGTAATTAAACAATTAAATGTAATTAAGTAAACAATTTCTAGAAAGTTGCGTTTGATTTATTTTTTCAGTAGTTGGTATTTGTATTGTGTGAAAATAAAAGTTGTATTTTTTTTCAAGCGGTGTGTGGACAATGTTGTGGCATTAGTTTTTGGTGTTTTACGGTCATAGATAATTGTTCTACATATTGCAATTTTATTCAAATTTGTGTTGCTGGACAGTTCTTACGATTAATTTTATAAAATTAAATCAGATTTGTAGGCTGCTGTTTTGGGGGCTTTACCATTGGAAAATAGTGTGTGTACCCTTTTAGATTTTTCAAAGTTATTTTAATGTGTTCTGAGGAGAGAAATTTACTTAATTTGTGTGATAGTGTTTGAACGAATGGAATAGACATGTATATTGGTTTGTCTTTGTATGATTGTTTTTGTCTTCCCTAGATAGTTAAATTTCAAAAACTTATTTATAATCCATTATATTTTGTGGTCCAATTGACCTAATAATCTTCATTTATAGTGTGGTGATTAGTGACCGTTAATCGATAATTATTCAGAAATCGTGAGATGCTGTCTGGTGTGATGTAAGTTTCAGTACAACATTTTCTTTATCGTGCCAACGTTTCCATCTTTATTGAGATCATCTTCAGGGCCTGGGATTTACAAGATTGTTTAAATTTAACAAATACATGTAGGATGTGGAAAAAACTGAATTAAACAATGCAAGATATATTTTTAAAGTATTTTTGCTCACTCAGTGTTTGTCGTCCGTGTAACTGTGCCATTCTTGCGTGTTGCGTTGAGATTGCCAGAGAGATTTTGCTGTTTTGTGTTTATATATATTGGATTTTGAATGGGTGGGGAAGGAAGTGGGTATAGAAGAGACATTTTTGTATAAGGCGTCGGCTTCTTTGAGGTGAAAAGAATATGAAGATGATCTTAATAAAGATCGAAACGTTGTCACGATAAAGAAAACGTTTTTCTGAAACCTACATCACAACAGATCACACCTCACGATTTCTGAATAATGTTTATGATTAGGTTTTTTTGGGGATGAATATGTTTAGTGTTCTAATCGGCCGAATTACTAATTTCAATTTATTACCCTTTCTATGTAAGGTCTTAGGTGAGATGAAAAAGTTAGTGTCACGAGCCGGATTCGAACCCACGACCTTTGGCTTTGTACATTTCTTAATAATGTTGACATGGGTTAATGTTAATTACAAATTTTACTAATAGTCCAATCCCATAATAAATAAACGCATTTTTCACTTGTATGTATGTTTAAATCTAGAAAAAATCAATGTAACCAAAATTTGACTGCTATTATTTTGATATTAATTTAAAAAAAAATAGTATTAATAGATGGGGGCCGCGGTAGCCGAGTGGTTAAGGCGTCAGTCCCTTGTATAGTAGATCCCGCAGTCGTGCGTTCGATTCCCACCAACTACGATACATACAAAACATTTTCTATGATTAAGACACACATCGAAGACATTATTTGTATGATTTATGTCTTCGTCGTTAATAATGTTGAGATGGAAACTTGTTAATTAAAAATTTTCTTTCTTGTCCTATTCTAAAATAAATAAACAATTTTTCATTTAAGTTTATGTTTAAATCTAGTAAAAAAATCATCGATTCAACCCTAATTTGATATATAATTTAACGGTTTTATTCTTTGTTTTTCAACCCTTGAGTGGTATTAATTTTTGATTTTTTTTTTGTGAAAATGTCCACATTTTTATTGGTTTTGAAGTTCAAATGTTGAATCTTAAGCTCATCAGGCTTTTCGCTTTTTGCCCAAATTTATCATAACTTTATGAATCCATGTTCCCTTTCTTAACGCAAGAAATTTGAAAAATCAAAAAATCATAGAGGATAGAAAATTTTAAATTTAAATATATTAAAATTTAATAGTTTTGTTATAGTCCTTTCCCCTTCGAGGAAAATGCGTATTAAACCGTCTACCCATATGCTTCTTTTTAACTTTTCTTGATCTGTTGAATCATAGACCTAACTTGATGGATCCATGTTTCCCATCATTCCGCAGAGAACGATAACCAAAAATATAAAAGAAATACAAGGGAAAAAGTTTTTTAACTCTTTAACATTTAAAAGCATCGGTCTAGTAAACTCTTTCATTTTTACTTCTCGAGAAACGACTTTGATCCATCTCCCTGACCATATAGAGTCGCCGAGCTCCCATTCGAGAGTGTCCCAGCTTCCATTTCGAAACGACGTCCCACCCAGCATACCGATACCCTATTTAGGATCAACATCTAATTTATCACGGGGAGCTTCATTCCAAGGGTGGTAACCGCTCCATCGTCTTAACCTTAACAAATAATCCGTCGGGACAGAAACAAAACTTGAATCCTAGGAATCTCTGTGCGGAGCCTAAGCTTACATACATTCATTATTTAGGCGAATTCATAAATAAAGGTCCGAATACCCTGCTCAAAATTCAAGAATGTATAACATATATCTGAGTGAAGGAGAAGAAAAATAAATAATTTTAACATCGGCTTAAACTAGTCAAGAAGACGTAAAAGGCACTCTCTATGGTAAGAAGATTATCCGTAAATGATTTGGCAAAATGGAAAAAAGATAAGAAAAGAAAATTGAGCCTAAAACTCATCTTCGAGAGGTGCGTCGTGAGTTCTCATTTATCCTCCTTCCATGATACCTTAATCTTGATCAGATTGTCCGCTTACAAAGTAGTTTTCTTTTTTTATAGGTAAAGCTTTAAAAGAACTCTTTATCACACCATTTCGCATCGTTGTAAGTTATTTATCTATGTCTTAAACAAATATAAGATATTTTGTAATTTACAAATTATCATCCTTTAAATTTGAAAGAAAATAAGCATGGCTACTTGATTAATGTACTTCTTAGGTGTTTGTTTTTAGCATTTAATTTATTTATTATTATTTTTAAGAGGGTTCGCATGAGCAGAGGTCATCTAAACCCCTCAGGATGCAGGTGTTTAAAAAAAAAAACATGTATGTCGGGTTTGAATGTAGGGCAGCTGGATTCGAACCCGGGACCTTTACCTGACACTGTTGACCGCCGTATCAATGCTTAAACCGTATTTTAATTATTAAGAATTAACCTAAGGGTATTAAATAAACTTAATCCTTAATAAAGGTAAAATTTTATTTTCACATTCACCCCCACACGATTTTATTTTAGGAGGGAAAAGATCTCAATATTGTTGCCTTCTAAATGTTTTAGATTTTTTTCGAAAGTCATAAAAATGGAGATAGCTTTGAAATCACACCACTGTTCCATAGGGATTTATGTATTTTTTAATGGAATAGCAAAAATCGGAGAAAAAAATTATTTTCTGGAATCCAATCCTAATATTATATTCATAAAAAGTAAGGCATTGGTTGAGAGAAAATAGCGTCACGAGCGGGATTCGAACCCACGACCCTCGCCTGAATACGCCGCTGCTCTACCAGTTGAGTTATCGTGACCCTTTCACCTTTCGAACCAACTACTTTTTACTATTTTTCAAATGTCGTGTAAAACCATTAGCTTCTCGGCAACAAATGAAATGGCCACGGACAGCTTTCGTGAAGATATACTTCATTTAACTTATTCATTAGAGTTCGTGGTCCGATTGACCGAATAACTTTTTTCAATTAATTAATCTTTATGTAAGGTATATGTTGAGACAAAAAAAAAAAAAAGAAAAATAACGAAAAGGAGGGAAAATTGGAAAGGTGTAAATGAAAGCGCAGCGGCGTATTTTGCCGAGGGTCATGGGTTTGAATCCCGCTCGTGACGCTGACTTTTTAATCTCAACCAATACCTTACATAAAGCCTAATATTATATATTATTTATTATTTGATTTCATTATATATTACTGTTAAGACGTTCGGACGTGTCTAATATTTTTGACGTAATATCACAAAATATTTTTGGCTAAAATTGGTGATAAGTTAGTAGCATCCCGTTGTGAAAGGTACTATCCGTACATGTAGTTTTGAAGTGTTTCAAATTGGCCATAGAACCGTCTGTGAAATTTACAATGTTCTTCTTTTAAAATATCACTTAAAGGGTTAAAACCTATTAACATAAACATGCGGTTGTCAGGCTGAAAGTTTTTTCTCCCTTTTTGCTTCAAAATGTCAAATCGGTTCTCTAGAAGCGCCAGGAACCGCGGCCGGATTTACAAGTGGATTTAAATTGCATATCAAAGACTCCCGGAGTTAATTCCAGGAGCGTTCCATTTCAACAGTCAAAATATTGAGAGGATGCGACAGGGCTTAAATCGGTAAAAAAAGGTTTGGCCGACAACCTTTCAGGAATTAGAAATCGGGACGTTCTCATGTTGAGCTGGAATGTAAAACACTAAACGGATCGAAGATGACATGAAATAAGAAAAAAAGTTAAGAGAGCGGAATGAGAAAGGCCGTTGTGATCTGGCCGACGGAGGGATTTATATTTGATATCTGATTGGATTCGAGGTCCACGTCTCCATTAAAGGAGTTGCTGCCCTCCAATAAAAAGTCACTTGAGTTTTCCGATATTTGAAATATCTCAGTTAGAAAAGTTCGTATTTATTAAATAAGATTATCATCGTCCAGCCTGGCGCTGCAGTAGATCGTAAAAGACACTCATTTTTCCAAGAATTAACACGTACGTTGTTACTTTGACTTCACGCCATCGCGGACACTTCTGAAGACTTTCTTTTCCGATCGGTTCTAAGGAGATTTTTTAAAAAGGTGGCGAAGCGATCGTCTCAATTGCGTCTTGAATCGGTAAGATCATCAATCAAAGATGAAATAGTGAGACCTATCCTTTCTTTGTCGGGTAGACATGAAAAATATCTCTCCTTGCTCAGAATCACCGCGCTCGGCCCATTCCGTTTATATTTTTTATCGCGAATACTGACCCCGGCACCGTTTTTGTAAACTGGCTGTTTCCCAAGTAAGACAAACTCTAAAAATACGTCTTTGGAAACATTCGACTTAGTCGGGATTTTGTTTAATTTCTAAGTATGCTTTTGAATTTTAAAGGCTGCAATCTTTGCAAATACCGTTGCGAAATAACGAAATTCAAATCCAAATATATACTTTTGTACACAGAACGGGTTAAAAAATGTCGCAAAAGAGTCGTAAACATTAAAACACTGAAAATATAAACCCTATATTTTTTACTTTATTAAGTATGACACACAGATCGTTGTCGTGTACTTTCCATGGCTCTATGCCAGCTTTTAGACCAAAAAGGTAAGTTCTACTTCACCATGATTTCTAACATATTACTACCCACACAAGAAGTAAATTCACCGTACTACTCGATAGTTCATTAAAACATAAACATATGGGTATTTCTTTAACGGTATCTTTTGTAATTTTACACCGGCGTGAAAAAAAAGCTTCGGCCAAATCCACAGGACTTCACAGAATAGTTTGCCTAACCCTGGTGTGCCTCAAGATTCTAAAAACCATTTTGTTGCACATCCTATTAATGTAGGGGTGAAACTTCAGTGTGAGGACATGAAAATGTATAAAAAAAATTATAGATAGAGGTTTGCATACAAATACCCCGAACTGCATTGCTGCCCTTTTTTAAGCAAAGAATTTGAATAGAATAAATTGCCTAAAATAAAATAAAAAGATAAATACAACCCCACTGCGTCTATAAAAGAGGAAGAAACATTAAGAAAAATTATATATAAAATCCCAGCCACTGAAGATGATCTCAATAAAGCTCGAAACGGGCACGATAAAGAAAATATTTTTCTGAAACCTAGGTCACACCAGACCGTATCTCACGATTTCTGAATAATAAATATATAAAAGGTTTTTTTTTGTTAATCTATTTTTACATTAGTCAAAATTAATTTGATCTCTTATTTGAGAAAGCACTTGCAGACTCGTTGTGCTCTTTTGTTTATTTCCTTTGTGGGAAAGTTTAGAATGGTTGTTCAACTATTTTTAGTTAGACATCTCTTTTTAGATGAATCCTTCATTTACAGGCAGATAGAGTTATATAAAAAGATACAGATTGGTATGCTTTATCAGATGATAAAAATCACAGAAAGAGGATAAAAGTAGTATTGATACCTGCATTGTCAAAAGTTCTCTGTTTTCTTTTTGGCCATAGTCGTTGTGCGTTTCGCTTAAAAAAATAAATACATAAAAAATAAATCTAAAAAAAAAAAAAACAAGTACAATGCGAATTTTGGTATTTTAAGTAGAAGACGTTAATCGCTGAGGAATTGTAAACGTTGCTCGTTTTACTATTATTAATCTTACACAAGAAGATAAATTTCAATATTGAATTAGAGGAACAAAAGCCGTCTTAACTTTCTAGATTTAAAGTTTTTTAATAATGAGAATAGTTTCCCATTTGAAATTTTCAGAAACCCCACCAACTTCTACAATGATAAATCGTGACTGAAACCACCCTTACTGTTGCTAGAAAGTGGCTGGATTTGTACGGCTAGTTGATAGGATATAAAGAGTTTGTTTGTCACATGAAAGTTATATTAATAAAAAGACCGTAAAATTAATAGCAATAATAATAATTTCATAAACTCTCAACTGAAAAAAAGAGTAAAACCACTTGTAAAAAAAAAGCAATAACCCTTAAACTGATATAAACTAAAAATGATTTTTGCTGTATATTATATATATATTTTAGATTATATATGTTTTTGCTTCTACATTACATTTTTTTCCTATTTACGAAACATTTCATCACAAATTTATTCTTGATGCTAGTGATTATCAGACTTTGTTTAGACTTGGAATCCTGATGTTTTACTTTCTATTCATAAGAACTCAAAAATTGGCAATCAGAACTGTAAATTTGGTTTTTAGTTAGAGCTTGAAGAATTTATAATATTTCTTTAGGCTTAAATTGATTTGGAACCCACCAGAATAATTAACATCTTTGAAAATGATTCAGTATGATGAAATTTATTATTAATAATAAATTCATAACATAGCTTCAGGTTGTTTGATCAACTACTAAAAATTTGAGACGACCAACTTTTCTAGTGTCTTTGATTTTGTTGTTTGCTTGTTACATGACTATTTCTCTATTGCATCTGATATAAAAAGAGATGAAATTTGTCCGATTGTTTTATCTCTTGTTTGAATGTCTGTCTAAGCGAAATTAATACATTTTCCTCTACGAAATTATTAAATATCTCATCAGAATTTGTTTTGCATTGGTAAAGATTAATGAAATTATTAATTTGTCCAATACGTTTTCTTCTTTATTAACATTAACCGGGAAAATTATTAAATATTTCCATCGTAATTTATCCTGCATTAGCATAAATCTGGGAAGATAGTACATTTTTCCATTAGGACTTCTTTGATACTAGCCTAGATTAGAAAACATTATTAATTTTTTACACGATTATTCTGTACAAGCGTAAATTAGAAAAATTATTAAATTTTTCATCAGCATTATTTTTGCATTAGTAAAGAAGATTTAAATTATTAATGTTTCCATCATGTTTTTTTTCTGTATTGACATAACCGGCAAAATTATTGAATATTTTTATCATGATTTATTCTGAATTAGCATAAATCTGGGAAACTAATAAATTTTAACATTAGCATTTCTTTTATATTAGCATAGATTAGTAAAATTATTAATTTTTTATTACGATTCTTCTGTTAGTATAAATTAGTAAAATTGTTAATTTTTTATCACGATTCTTCTGTGCTAGCATAAATTAGGAAAATGATTACATTTTTGATAAGCATTGATGTTGCAGTAGTAAAGTTCATTTAAACTATTAATTTTTCCATCATGTTTTTTCTGTATTAACATAGAACGACAAAATTATAAAATATTTCGATCATGGTTTATTCTAATTAGCATATCTGGGATATTGTTAAAATTTTTCCATTAGGATTTCATTAGCATAGGTTAGTAAAATTATTATTTCTTTTCACGATTCTTCTGTATTAGGATAAATGAGGGAAATTATTAATGTTTTCCATCGCGATTTCTTTTGCATTATCATATATTAGCGAAATTATTAAATATTTGCATCATGATTTCTTCCCTCTCAGCTTAAATTACGATTATATAAAAAAATCATCACGTTAGGGATGCATAAACATTTTAAAACATTCTACCCGATTTTGTAAACGACAAGCTCTGAATTATGGAACGTGCCAACGGAAGTGGGAGACGGAATCCACCTCCTGTGTATTATAGTAATAAACACTTTTACGATTAGTGTAAAACTATGTAATTCTCTGATAGGGTTCTTAATAGGGTGCGCCATCAATTCACCCGGAGTCTCATTAGGGAATGGCGGCCGTTAGGTAACTAATGCCCTCAACTCTTTCCCACTTTTTTCTTCTTTTTTCTGCCGCTCATTAGTCCGGACGGACGACGATAAAGGCATTGTTCATCGACAAATTACCGAGTCCAGATAGATTCATTAGTGGGAGACTTGCTACAAGTGTGATATCTCAATCAGGCCACCCAATGCCCTTTGGACACCGACGGACAAAAAACCTATTACTAATTCTGACTAATTGACCACAAACACGAAATTCTCCCCTTGAATCTTTTCGACCATGATTTTCAACTCATTATGCAGAGGAG
This sequence comes from Cimex hemipterus, assembly GCA_039619505.1. Classification (NCBI taxonomy): domain Eukaryota; kingdom Metazoa; phylum Arthropoda; class Insecta; order Hemiptera; family Cimicidae; genus Cimex; species Cimex hemipterus. The sequence goes on along the minus strand of CM077106.1, from coordinate 24,032,992 downwards.
AAAAGAAATGTTTTGTTGTATTATATGTGCCGACACGAACGAGCAAAGAAGCAAGTTTTGGTCCCATCGACATCGACGACTTTTAAATAAATTTTTTAAAATTTATTTTCACAAGAACAATTTGAATAATAAGGTCGTAACTTGAGTGAGTGAGTGAGAGAGAGAGAGAGAGAGAGAGAGAGAGAGAGAGAGAGA
>CM077106.1:24006569-24032397 GCA_039619505.1 Cimex hemipterus | reverse complement strand
AGAGAGAGAGAGAGAGAGAGAGAGAGAGAAAGAGAGAGAGAGAGAGAGAGACAGAGAAAATTATCGAGAAGAGTAAAACAATTTGTGTGATTTTTGTGAGCAGTTTCATAATCAAATAAATGGAAATTTAAAAACACTTGCCATGACGTATTTAGTAATTTTTAATTCATCTTATATTTGTGAAGAAACCTTTTTTTTTATGAATCTAAATAAAAGTACAACAAGATCAGCATTGAATGTACATTTGGTTGATGTGTTAAGAATGCAACAACAAACTACAAATTTTGTTATGTTAATTTATTGATTTACTTACAATTATTCATTAACAGTAACACATAATAAAATTGGGTGTACTTAAAAATGTTTGGCTTAACATTTTTAATTTCGATTATCAAAACTTTTATCGTTTTTCAAGCATCCTTTCACGTAGATAACGCCTTAAAGCTTTTTTCCTTTGCCAGAAGAGAATTCAGAATGATCAGCAAGAAAATTATTTGTTAGAAGATTAACTTATTAGTTTTATATATCAGGCTAATCCACGATATTAATATTTCGTCCTGCTCGTGAAAATGTTTTTTTGTCTAATCCGGTCCGGGGCAAATACAGATGGCCATGCCTGCCTTTGGTAGAGATAAAGAATGAGTGCGTATGCTGTATGAAAATTTGCGATTTTACAAGTTTTGTGTTTTCCTGCAGGTTTGAATCTTCCGTTGTTCTTTCAGTGTGGCTCAGTTTTGCTCTTGGATTTGAAAAACAAAATTAAGGATGTTTTATCTCCTAAGGAGGATTCATTTTACGATGACACATACAGGTTTTAGCTCGCTCGAGTCGATGACACTGATATGATAATTCACAAATTTGCTGAGTTGCATTACACATGATAACCGACTATTTTTAACCATTGGATCAACTTCACTCGCTCAACGGAATAAGAACACGTTAAAGTTCAGAAAGATGCATCAAAGTTGAAAAAAAAACATTAGATTTCGTTGTCCGATTGACCAAATAACATTCAATTATTTAATCTTTATGCAAGGCACTGGTTGAGTGGCTCGCGTGGTTAAGGCGTCAGATTCTCGTGGGTTCGATCCCCACCCTCACCCTGGACTTTTTCTGACGCCTAAGGGGGGACCTGTGACAGCAATTCAAAGCAATTAACACGGCACTCATCAATGGAAGGAGTGGGATCAGATCTCTGTGACCGTGAATTTGGTTCCAACCCCCTTCAAAAATGAGTTTCTTCGATGGAAGAACACCGGCACACCGGGGGCTCAAATTCACAGTTGTGTTGCGAACCCCCCCAAAAATTGAGCCAGTGATGAAGTACAATAAGCTGACAATAAAAGGTATTGGTTGAGATAAAAACGGCAAAAATGAGGGAAAATTCGAAAGGTTGGGCTGGGGTGGGAAGTGTCCGAGTGGATCGCAGTATGATAGCTCAAGTGGTAGAGCAGCGACGTATTTAGTGGTCGTGGGTTCGAATACCGCTCGTGACATTGACTTTTTTTTAACTAAACCAATACTTTACATAAAAGTTGAAAAAGAAGTTTAGATATTTTTTTATTCTTTTCGAATATTTCTAAATTGACGATTATCAATGTTATAGCCGATTATTTCAAACTACAATCCTATAAACATAATTTTATATGGCTTTTGTGACAGAGATGTTCGATGAGTCATCCCAGTACAAATTATTGATATGATATGGATATGTAAAGTACCGCAATAACGCTTAAGAAGAATTATAATGGATTGGTCCGAAACGAAGAAATGGACGAGTTGGGATAAATCTTAATGCGAATTCCATGTTTGTTTTATCCTCTTGTAAATGTCGTCTTGATATGATTTGCAGAGTCTTTCCCTTGTGCTTTAGATACGATCTGTCTCACCTGTCCCTCTCTTAATTCAGACGTAAACTGCCTGTTATAATTTTACAACGTTATTTATCACATAGCATGCCGTTGTAAATATTCCCGCTTTGCCGGTCCTTTAAAGGAAAAAATTCTAAAAATCCGACACGAATTTATTTAGATTTTTTTGGTTTAATGGAAAAATAGGCGTTTTGCCTTCCTGATATACTCAGACATCTCTCGGAGTTATAGGTCGTACTTGTGAAACAAAGGCCATTGTCTGAGATGTTCATCTGCATTCTTATCGAGAGGGGATTTTTTCTCTCTCCCTAAGGCGAAAGACGGTATCAGCGTTTTGCACTAATCCCGCGAACACGTTTTATCAGGCAATACAAAACTTCTATCTTTTGCACTACTCCTGGCTAAAGACGGGTCGTAAAAAAGTCGATCGCAATGTCATCTCTCATGGGCGGGTCCTATGATTCATGAAAACTGAAGGGCGTTTAAAATTTCAAGTGGGGGGATCGAACTGAGTAGAGATTACATCAATTCCGTAGTCATGCGAATGTCATTTTAAAAAAAATTGTCAACAAAACGATGCGATTTATGATATCACTATAATCATAAAAATAAAGATGTGGGGTTATACAAGTTAAAAAGAAACAACTAATTTTTTAATCGGAATAGTTCCGAACGGAATTAATGATATAATAAAACTACTGCATGTTCAAACTTTACATGCAATTTATTATTTACAAAATATCCAAACAGCCATTCCAATTTACGATATGATCAATCAATTAATTTTTTCTAAGGCAGAGTCAAGTGCGGGATTCGAACCCACGAACTTTGGCTAAATACGCCGCCCTTTTAACCCATTGAGCCATGGTGACTTCGATCCATTCGGGCACTAACTTCGCTCCTCAACCTACAGCCATTCGAGTTTTCCCTCTTTCAGCCATTTTCTAATGTGTAATCGGATTGGAATCTCAGCGACTTATGATGTGGCCACGGAGTGCTGTTTAGATATTTTTTTTATTTTTTAAATATTAATTCATTGACGTTTTCGTAGCCAATAGACCGAGATACATCTTTTAATCAATTAGTTCTTTTTTCTAAGGTCTTTGTTGAGATAAAAAATGAAAATGGCAAAAAGAGAGAAAATTCGAAAGGTTGTAGTTTCAGATGTGTTGGTTAGGGATCGTTCGTCTCTTTAGGTGAAGGTCGTGGGTTCGAATCTCGCTCGTGACACTGACTTTTTTATCCCAACCAAGACCTTAGAAAAAATAATTAATTCATTAAAAGATGTAACTTGGTCAATTGACTATGGAAACGTAAATGGATAAATATTAAGATATGATGTTCACGCATAACATTTTGCCGTAACGCGTAAAAATATTATTTCATAAGTGATAATCTCTTTCTCTCCTCTCTATCTTAAACAAACCTTTTCGCTCACTTCTTTCTCTTTCTCTCTTCCTCCGAATTTCTAACTCTTTTTCGCTTTTTTGGTAGTTTTATATGTATTTCTCCCTCATCCCCTCTCTCTTTGTCTCATTCTCTTTTTCTCTATATCGCACACACTTTTTCGCATACCTATTTTTCTTTCTTGCTATTTTGTTCTCTTTACCACATACAGACTCGCATGATATCTCTCACATTTTTCATCTCTCTCTCTCTCTCTCTCTCTCTCCATCCTTCTCATATTCCATCCAATTGTCTGTCTGTATCTCACCCTCTCCTTCTCTCTTTTACTTGCTCTTTTTCTCTCTCTTACACACACAAGCACAGTTTAATTAACTCTTTCTCTTGATTGCTCTCTCTTACTTTATCTACCTATCTATCGATATATCTCTTTGTGTATATGTATATTATCTCTTCTCTATCTTTCCTCTCGTACTCTGTCTCTCTCTTTCTTTTTTCTTTTTTCTCTCTCTATCCCTATGTTTTTCTATTTATCTACCTATCAATCCTGGTCTCAATATATATTTATCTTTCCGTCATTCACCTTTCTTCCTATACCTTTCCATTCTGTTATCAATAATTACTGTGGTTACTCTTACTACTTTTGCCGTGTTCAGAATTAATATATGCTACTTAGAGCATGGTTCTAAGCAGAGGATTTATAAAAGATCGTGGCTAGCGCATTCCACCTGATTATACCATAGTTAATCTTGTATGCTTACCGGAAGAACGTGAGCAGTTTAAATTTTGTTTTTTGATCTATCAGATTTTATTGCGCATCCAAATCTTTCCGAACGCTTTTCTCTAACGGCGAGCGCCATCTAGACTCCTGGAGCCCGCGCGATTAATCAAAAAGATCCTCGGGTCATCCGGTTAGCCGGTAACGTCATCCTCGGATGATTTATACCTCGGTTCATACTTTTTGCGTCACTGCTCACAAAATCAATTTCTCCCAGGTTCATTTCCATTATAAATCAATTCCGGTTCTTTTTCTCTCGCGATTGTCGGCCAGATCAATCTTCGCGGTCCGGATGTTCGTTTCATTAACGACGCTTATTCGCCATTAGTGTTACAGCTGTAATACAATTGGGACCACTTAGTCAGGAACAATAAAATCCCCTCTCAAATCGCCAAACAATACAGGCCTTTGGAATGCCCCGATTGAATTAAATTAAGTACTTTTTCATATGATTAACAAAGAAACAAGGACGACTCATTTGACACAATATGTAACAGACAATATTCAGCTGTCGGATCTGAAATTACGGCCGAAGATGGTTTTTCCAATGCAAGGAATGGACAGTCTTTGATTTTTTGCCAATTACACTGTTGGATTTTTGTATGATATTTATGCCTTCGTAAACAAAATAGTTCGATTTCCTCTCGTCACCTCCGGGGTGAGAATCCTCTAGTTTGTTTCTTCCAATAATTGTAGTTTGCATATGATATATAAACGACGGAACTGCACAAAATAATTATTTGGATTTTGTTAATCAGTGCGTATTTTTGTTGTACGTACAATTTTATACATGACTAATAAACTATATGTAGCTAGTGACTATTTATATACTCGTACTAACCTTGAACAATTTATGGCTATCGTTTTTCTTACGAGTTATATATGGTCGGTCTTATCATTCCATTAATCAAATAAAAAAGGTTTTACAAGTTTGCACAATCTTTTTGGAATATTGAAAATTAATTAGTTATTTCTAGAAAGTAAAAAAATTAGTTAATTAAAAAATTAAAAAAATTAAGAATAATCAATATGCTCTTGTTAAAAGTTTTTTTTCTATCTATTTGATATTTTTTCTATCCGTCTCTCATATAAAATTAAACATTTCGCTTATACATAGGTACTCCATCTCTCAATCTTTTTTCTTTATTTCTCTCTGTACTACAGGAGGAGATACAGGCAGATGCTATTCTAGGCATGCTGTTCCTTGCACGACCAAAGGAACACCACTAAAGGGCAAACTCCTGCTGGTGTACTGACGGTTCCAAAACCGACAAGGCTACGGGAGTTGGAGAGTTCGGGATGAACCCCAAGACCGAACTGACTGTAAACCGAGGTAAATATGCTATATATTTCCGGTCTGAAATCATGGGGATTGAACAATGTGACGGAGAAATAAAAAGGCTAAAAATATATTAGGATGATAGTCATTTTCTCTGACAGCCAAGCAACACTTAGGACGGAAGTCATTGACACTGATGACCTGACCCTGGCATGGGCCCCTAGACATTCGTGTCGGGTCGTAGAGGCAACAAAAAGGTTGACATGTTGGCCGAAAAGGGGGCCCAGAGCCCTACTGCGGCTTAGCAGCCTGCCACAAATGAGGATACATCTTAAAATGAGTGAAAGACGTGGTGGAACAATGCTACAGGTTTGAGGCCCGCGAAGAGATTCGCAAAACTAACAAAAGAATTACGGAAAAGCAACCACAACCGAACAAAGATTCTGGTTGGACTCCCCATAGGAGTTCATCCAGATGAAATACTGTGCAGATACTGCCAGGAAGAGGAGGGGACCGCAAAACGCATTTTATGATTGTATGAACGTCTATGTAGGTACAGGTTCTTGGTATCTAGAACATAAAAAAACACAAACACAAGATCCTACACTAAAGAGCCGCTGGCAAAGCTGTGTAGGCTTGTTAATAAACTAAAGCTGGCCGTTGATTTATATATATCATGGAAGCACAATAGGAGGTATTCAGGTCGAGGTGTTGAAGGCATTATGGCCGCAACTTTTATCCCTATCCCTTATCACTGTGCTGTATCAGATGTAAGACTGCTTGTTATTTATTTAGATATGTTTTGCAAGAAAAACTCGATATAATCGTTCAGTTTGAGATAATTGAAATTTTTAAATACCCTATCCCTTATATCTCACGAACATTTTTTTTCCACCTCAGTGATTTCTCACATTTTCGCGTTTTTTCTCTTTGCCTTTCTAATGTACATATTTACAAACTCTCTCCTTCTTGACCTTTCTCTCTTCTTCTTCCTTTCTCTTGTTTATTTTCATTGCACCTCCCTCTGACCATTCAATTTCACGGTATTACTTTTTTCCTCTCTTTCTCTGGTTTCTTCCTATTTTTCCCTGAAATTTCCTCCCCACGCTCTCTCTCTCTCTCTCCCATTCCCTCCCGCACTCTGTTTTGTTTTTTTCTCGCTCCCATACAGCACCCATTGCTGTTGTGTTTGTTAACTCTTCCCCTCTCGTTGTGGCATTTTCTTTCCTTCTCTTCCTTTTTATGTCTCTAATCTCTCTTCTCCTCTCTCTGTCGTTCATCCTCACAAACAACTTATGTCTTTGTGCAACAAAACCGGGGATAAAAATGCAGAATGGTTTAGTTTTTGTAATTTGTCCTAAAATATATATTTTTTCCATTATTTTTCCTACTTATACATTTACTGATTTACAGTCTTATTAGTAAAGACGTAACCCCTTCACTTCATAATTTAATGTTATAGTTTTCGTGTGCTTCCTCTGACGTTGACATCTAAAGAACGAACAATATTGTAGTTTCATGTTCACATTCATCAGGGTTAAAAGGAGGCAAAAAGCTTATCGAAGATGTCTACCTAATCTGAAATTTTAAGGGTAAATTTTCATTGACTTATACTATTGTAATTCAGGGTAAAGTAGGGTTTTCTTCACAGCAAAGACCTCTAATTACATCTCCTTGGAACATTGTCCTTGTGATTTATAGGTAGCAAATTGAAAATCCTTGTTGCGAGATATGAAATGGAAATTACGCACTCTTCTACCTCTATGTAATGTAAATTCAGGTGGGTTTCGCCACATCCGATCAGCCGTCGGAATCGTAAGGCTGACGCACTCCTCCCTTATGGCTTGTATGCACCGAGAGTGGCTAATTTAAGACATTGCACGGTCTCCGACCACGAACAATGGGATATGTGAAGGAAACATAAATAGAATAAGAGCTGCCGGCCGAGGTAGCTTTCCGGCTCAACGGTTTTTGATGGGCTGCAGGGGGACCTCCAACCTCCCTCTCAATCGGGAGCGTTCTCTTTCAATATAAAATGACATCACATCGCTGTCAGAACTGACTTAGTGGGAATTTATAAAGGAGACGGTTTAAGATAAATAAAGATACATAGATAAAAATGATGAAGCACATAAGAAGGAGACAATCAAATGGGAAACTAGACCAACCATCTTTTTTGTTAGTTTAGGTGTAATTTCTGATCGATTTTAATATACAATTGTAATTAATCTTTACGTAAGGTATTGGTTGAAATAAACGGAATTCGAACCCACGATCTTGGGCTAAATACGCCGCTGCTCTATTACTTGCGATATCGTGACTTCAATTCATTCGGACACCAACTTTCCATCTCGATCTCATCTTTTGAATTGTCCCCCCCTTTCTGCCATTTTTCAAATGTGTAATCAGGATTCGGTTCTCGGCGGCAAATGAAATCGCCACGGAGAACTTTAGTGAAGATGTACTTCATTTTACTTATGAAATCCATTAGATTTCGTGATCCGAAGTCAGGATAGCTCAAGTGGTACAGCAGTGGCGTCTTTAGCCTAAGGTCGTCAGTTCGAATTCCGCTCGTGACACTGGCATTTAATTTCAACAATTACCTTATATAATGATTAATTAATTGAAAGAAGTTATTTGGCCAATCGGACCACGAGATTTAATGGATAAAACTGTAATGTTGAAAGCTGATTTCTAGTTGTATTAAATATAATTTATGTTTACAAAACAGAAACAAGTGTTATAATTGGTTTTACGAGCAGTCCACTTAATTTTGAAAGGCCTTCTTATTTATTTTGTACGGTAGGATCATTAAGTTGAGTATTTTTCATCGTGTTTATAGGGGGTGTCGGTTCGCGGTCCTCATCACTCATGCTTCCGGTTTTGTCAATACCTAACGATCATTGGAATAGCTCAATGATTGGATACGGTGCCATTTCGGCTAGGTAATGCTTTAATGACATGGTGTCGATTGCAGACCTGATGATCGCTCATCCGTCATAGGGTTATAACGATCGGACGGACGGGTGAACAGACACATGGTGGATTTGCATAAATCATGCTCGTTAGGAGTGATGGTCTCGAGCTTTAGACACTTTTGTTAGGGCGAACTACTGTACAGACAACAATGGACTTACCGTCTGCGTTGAACACGATCGGCCTGCAGAAGCCGCTATTTACTCGACACTGGTAGACGACGCCGCCGTTCGCAACGTTCGGCTGGTTGCTCTGAGCTTCAGGAGCTCCCACTATCACCCTGAAATAATCATGGCACTGATTAGAAAAACAATTATTAATAGCAAGAAAATTTTTTGAAATAATAATTCACTTTTTTTTGCTCTTTATTTTATTAGTTATATTGTAGAGTTGAACATATATGGCATGGCAGCATAGCATTTTACGTAGCGCATTTGTATTGTATTTAGTGTATTTTTGAACTCATGAGATGGGTCCTGTTGAGTGTTAATTATACAGTCAATCCTATAAAAAAATCAGTGGACTGCCCAACAAACTTAGATACATTTACCATTAACCATTATGTTTAATCGTCTAATGACAAAATCACTTCTTTCAATTAGTTAATCTTTTTATGTAAGGTTGAAATTAAAAAGTTAGTTGCAAGAGCGGGAATTCGAACCCACGACCGTTAGCTCAATCAGAGCAGCCATTGAGCCGATGATCGTGGGTTTGAAACCCTCTCGTGTTACTAACTTTTCATTTCAACTAATATCTTACATCAAAACCTTAATTGAAACAAGTGCACATGTTGGTTATAACAGACAAAGAAATCGGGTTTATCGAGCTGCTGTGTTGTCTTATATGGAAAGACAATTTGTTAGATTTCAACATGGAGTACCACGTCCGTGGCTTAGGAAACATCCTTCCGACTATATTGGGAACGAGAGGAGTCGGATAATTGTATCCAATTTGCCGTTAGGACGACTTGTGCCTTGGCGTCTCATGGATGAAGCCATTACCGATTTGAAATATCGGCCCGGAGGCTGCATTAGAGATGCTCGTTAAAGGAGATTCCTCGGCGAGGGTCGACCCACCGTCGGCTGCTAATTGTGAATAAAGAACCGGCAGGCGATAATATCCAATAATGGCTCCGGCTGACTCTTTACTCTTCTAATGGTACATTCTTTTAATCCGGCCTATCTTACACACTTCCTAGCGCGTTTCAACTTTTTCCTATCCAACGCGACGGTAAAATATCGCTTTATAAATCACGACGTTAATTGCTTGTTTAGCCAACTGGTGGAAACGCACGATTTGAGACAATGCCAAAATTTACTCCAATTAATCTCCGGCCTATCTAGAATCAAAATTGAGATGGGGTGATCAACAGTTTTCCTAATTTTTCAAAAGGGCCTGTTTGGGTGTGATTAAACGATCAGAGCACATTGTAACTGTAGATTTATCTAATCTTAAATTAATTCTCGACATCCAATGGCTACTTGAGACTTTAGGAACTTTATTAAGTCCCCCCTTACAAAGTCATTCTGTGAATCAAATATCACTATACCATGTTCAAGCTCGTTGCAAATATTGAAGTGCTCACTGAAGCGGTTAATTGGATATATCAGAGAACTGATATTTCCTAAAGATAACAAACAAATTCATGATTCCAAAACTTGCTGGTGAGCAAATCACAATTTTTTAAAATTAATTATTTTTAATGTTTTATACTTTACACATTAGCCAGATAACGTATGTAGTAATCATATTTTTATTGGGAAGGGAGGGTTATAGACGGTATTTATCTATGTGTATGCTTGCTTGAACGACTACTTGACAGTCGATCCAAACTCTCCCTAACAAACAAAAAAAACTTTACATTGCCCTCCTTAGCCCCCATTTGGACATACGGGCCTGAATTTTACGGGGCTGCTAAGCGTTCCAACCTCATTCGAATCCAATCCCTTCCATCCAAAATTCGAACAATAGTCAACGCTCCTTTCTATGTATCCAATTACACCATCCTTACCGACCTATAAGTCCGTCTTGTTACCTAGCCAAATCCCTCTACAAAACGTTTCATTCCAAACTACCCCATCATCCGAACCCTTTCATCAAAAACCTGTCATTCACGTCATTACCTAATAATCCCAGGAGATAGCATATCGGTATCCTAAGACGAATCATCTCGCTCATCGCCACTGGATGATACTGTTCAAGCTTTCATGCTAGTATTATTATGTTTATATATAAATATGTTTTCCTTATGTCGAAAAACGCAGTTGTAACAAAAGTTTTAAAAAAAGGGGGAAGAAGAGTGGTTATAATTTCCAGGAGAGATGGTGGGAATCGAACCCACGACTGCTGTGCCTATGAGTCGAGATTCTGAGATTTTGTGTTGACTACGTAAGCTGAAATTTTAAAAAACTTTCCTTGGATCCAAGTTGCGAAAAAATATCCATAAAGTAAACTAAACAGTCTTATTCAACTTTCACTCTCTTCCTTCCTTCTGTCTGTCTCTCTCTCTCTCTCTCTCTCTCTCTCTCTCTCTCTCTCTCTCTCTCTCTCTCTCGTTTCTATCAATTTTTTTCTCCGTACTACATTTCCTTTCTCCGTAACTTGTTTCTATCTACTTTTATCTCCCTGTCTCATATCTCTCTCTTATTCTCTCCAACTATCTTACTTTCTTCTCCCTCTCTCTCCTTCTTAGTTTTCTTTTTTATTCTCTCTGTTTTCCTTTTATCTTTCCCTCTTTGCCACTATTGCATCTCTTTCTCTCCGTATTTGCATTCTTCCTTATGTGAGACACTTTCTATTTCTGTTTGTCTCACTCCGTCTATCTGTCTCTCTATATTTTATCTATCTCTATCTCTATCTCTATCGCTATCATTGTTTATGTCTCTTACTACTTTTTCTTATATTGCTAATTCTGTTCTCACAAAATGAGATATTTGAAACAGGGTACTAATATTTACTGAATTAGATGAAATACGTGTTATGTATATTATCTCGATATGTTAAAGTTCTCTCTCTCTCTCTATCTCTCTCTCTCTCTCTATCTCTCTCTCTCTCTCTCTCTCTCTCTCTCTCTCTCTTTCTTTCTTTCTTTCTTTCTCTCTTTAGCTGTAGGATTTATTAGTTTGGCTACTAAATTAGCGATTAAAAATTTAATAAATTAGCTAAAAAAAATAGTGATTAGCTCTCTTTAGATGCTCTGTTTAGATGTAAGAGTGAGCCTCGAGACCGAATCTTGAGAGATTATGTAAATACAGCGGTATCAATCAATTAGAAGATTACTATCCGTTAGGTAGTATCCAATTGCTATTTATTATTTGAGCAGTGAAATGTTTTTATTTAATTCATTTAAATAAAATCGCATTTTGAAAATTGGTTCAAAAATTGAGTGTTGAATTTGTTGGAGGGCCATGAGAGAAAATGTGAAATAATATTTTCATTTTTTCGTTGCATCCCATGATGCCACGTGTAAAATGCAGAAAATGAAAGGAAAATCAACCCAGTTTCGTCTTGTGATATTTTATTCTAATGTATTTTATAAATTTATCTCGTAATAATTTAATAGAGAGAGCAACAAAAAACGTTGTTTGTATTGCTTTCATTTTTACCTGCATTAGTCACTTCAAATGCAGTCCGAAGTAAACAAAACAGGCCATTAGGTTTGAAGTGTTTTCGTTCAAAAGTTGTGGGCTCTGCGTTTCTTTAATAAAACTGGGCCATCCGAGCTCTAAAGTTAAAACAGCCGGCGATCCACAAGTTGCGATCGTCGGAAAGCATAGTTTATACAAGCCTTCTTCAAATAAGGGGACCCAGAAATAGACGCGGTTCGGTTTTCCGTTGTTTCTCCTTATGCCCATTCTGCTCGGGAAACAAAAGCCCTACAGTGAGAAAGTACCGTTCGCGTTTACCCTCCTTGGACGACTTGACATATCTGGCACTGGTCTGGTGCAACAGCACTCGCCGCTTCGATCCATTCGAGTTCAAAGTCGACCCCCAAACCCGTCCCGTTAAAGTACATACACGAGTGACACGACATCATTAGTGACTGCTGGAGACAGTCCGTTGGCTTAGTTCCATAGAAATGAAAAAAAAAATTTAACAACTTTTTTAAAGCCACAACAGTACTTCCACTCCTTATGAGCAAATTTGTACGTCTGGAACTGATTTACGTTTAATTAGTCTCCAATAATAGAAAAACTTCCCAATAAACAAAAATTATTATTGTTTGGTAAAACTGAAAATCTGACTCTCGCTCTCTCTGCCTCTCTCTCTCTCTCTCTCTCTCTCTCTCTCTCTCTTTCGCTCTCTTGTTTCGATCAATTTTATCTCTCTGTCTCATCTTTCTCTTATTCTCTTTATCTGTCTTACTTTTGCCCCTTCCTTCCTCTCTTTCTTTTTTTCTCCGTCTTACATTTCTCTTCTCCGAATCTTGTTTCTATCTACTTTTATTTTCCTGTCTCATCTCTCTCTTATTCTCTCTAACCATCTTGCTTTCTTTTCCTCCTTCTCTCTCTTTCTCTTCTCTCTCTCTCACTCTTTATCTTACTCACATTTCCATTCTCTGTGGCTTGTTTCAATCTACTTTTATCTCTCTGTCTCATCTTTCACTTATTCTCTTCATCTACAATATCATACTTTCTCCCTTCCTTCTTCTCTTTCCTTTTATTTCCTTCCCTTCTCCGTATCTTGTTTCTATCTACTTTTTTCTCCGTATCTCTTTTCTACCTTATTCTTTGCATCTTTCTCTTCCACTTAATTCCCCCTTCTTTCTCAGCCCACATTTCTTATCTACTTGTGACTTTGTCCCGAGGAGACGGTTCGCTTTCTTAAATGTCCGACTGTTTATTTTATTTATCAACGAACTCTGCATCCGTAAATTATAACTGTTTTACGCGTACCTGTACAACTTTATAAAATTTATATAAAATAAACAATGTCTATTAAATATTATTAATTATTGATATTGTATACGCGGTTGTCTTTATATTTAGGTCAAATTTTATGAATTGCGGTTGAAAGTTCATTAATCATTGTCCCCATAGTATGTTATTACATAAAATATTTACTATGTACATACTGCTTTGATTTCAGACTTGTTTTTACATGCTCATACATATTTTTCACTATTGATTAGATTGGAATGATTTAAACGTTGAAAGGAAGCGTAAAAAAACAGATCAACATGCTTCGTACTGCATGAATAAATCAGCAGTCGTCCTGGGAGGCCGCACGCATACGAGTCGCGCGGGTTTAGCATGACGCCGCTTAAAGGCGCATTCCTATTAGTACTCTTTTTCGAAAAAGGGGAAAAGCTCGGATTGATCAGTTATCGACTTAGTGGGCAAGTTGAGGAAATTGTCCTAAGAATCTGGGTCGTGGCCACACCCAGTCCATTAACCTGCTATTCGTATTGTCTTCCGGCCGGCGTCAGGGAAGAAGCTATTTATCAAGAGCCATGTGATAATGTCGACAATTTTCGACCCTATGCCCTTTCATTTACGATAGATTTATCTCTTTTTTCAAAAAAGGTCGTGAACAGGATGTTGATAACATGATTTCAATGTTGCCTTAATGTGACATAATTTATGTCAGAAATGCGTTCTAAACTCAATACTTACTGATCTACAGCTTGATTTTAATAGATATTCAAAATAATACTTAATTTATTTAATCTAACGATCAATTAATGTAACTTTTATAATTATTTTTTGTTTTTTTGGTACACTCAGTCTTCTAACAGCCATTTTATAATATTTTATAAAGATGATTTTTTTTCCAACCCATTCATCATTTAAAATGTAGTTTATTTTGTTCGTTTTGTTTTATGTGGTATCTGGTTGCGTCCGTCAAAGAAAAATTTCTTGATTCTTGTTCATTTTTCAGCAGAGAATATAAGGGAATGAGAAGATATGTTTTTGCCTTAATATTACTTCGATGTAAAGATTATAGTAGTTATGATCATTTTTACGAAAACATAAAAAACTATTCATTACAGTTCGTGGGCTGATGAATAACGAATGAAAAATTGCAAAAAAGGAGAGGGGGAAAAGGTGGGTTGAATGGGACGTTGGTGTCCGAGTGGATCGAAGTCACGATAGCTCAAGTGCTAGAGCAGCGGCGTATCTAGCCGAAAATCGTGGGTTCGAATCCTGTTCGTGTCACTGGTTTTTTTTTAATCTCAACCAGTACCTTACGTAAAGTTTAATTAATTTAAAAACTATATTATATTTATAATGTTGTTGTTATATTATTCTGTAGGTTGTTATTAAAATTTACTTTTTCTGGTGATCCATTCTATGCCATAGATGGAGAAAACCAAAAACATACTTTCATGCAAAGCAGTCCTATTACAAAAAAAAGTGTATATAAATTTGGAAAATAACGAAAGTATTAATGTACAAAATGATAAAAATTAGTTAAGTGCCCAATACTGTAATGTATATAAAATGTATTATAAACGTATAAATAAATAAATGACAAAAAATTAACATAATATATTGTTTAACTTGTAGAATTCGCCTAACGTCATAAGAAAGAATATTTCAAATATCTTGGTCTATTTTGTACATTGTGACCTTCAGTGTTTCATTAACACTGAGCATGTAAGTTACTTTTATTAATTGTTAACATGTTGTTTTTTAATTATTTGATATTTTTTTGTATTTTAATTCTTATCGCTGGAGAGGACTTTTGAAACTTTTTATGAAGGTTTGTTAGATGTGTCAGGTGTGTGTATATTAGATGATTTTTTTGTGTTGTGTTTTTAAAATTAAATTTATTTTTATCTTCGTCCACTCTATTCCATAGGCGTAGACAACGTAAAAAGTACTCTTTATTTAGAAAAAAAGTATTTCGGTGTTCTGCCCGATCCCCCTCTTCAGCTGTTAAGACATAAAATATAAAAAACCCATCAAACATTAAAAAACATGTTAATAATTAATAAAAATAACATGCTAGTGAAAGTGAAACAATCATGGTTACAATTTTACACAATAGACCATATTTGAAATGTTCTTTCTTATGGCGTTATGCAACCTGAACAAGTTGACTGTAGCATTATGTAAATTTTAATCGTATATATGTATATATGTATGTGTGTGTGTGTTATTTTTGTGATATATATATATATATATATATATATATATATATATAAGTATAAATTTGTATATAAAGTTTTTTAAATAAAACGTATTTCAATAACAAAAAAAATCTCTTTCTCATTCATTCATCCACATTAAGAAGTAGAGAAATGTATAAAACTTAATTCTCTCTTTCTCCCTCCCTCCCCACCCACTCTCTCTCTCTCCCTCCCGTCCTCTCACTCTTTCTTTCTTTCCCTTTATCCTCCTTTGACTCCCTCTCTTATTCTCTCTCATTCGTTCTACATTTTCTATATCGTTTTTCATTTATGTCAACACTTGCATTTATTTTCACGTAAACATTTATTTTACATTAAAACTAGTTACAGTATTGACCGTTTTTCTTATTTTTATGTGTTTGTACATTAATATTTTTATTATTTCCCAGATTATAAGTATATATTCGTTCGACGTATCTTGGTAATGCAGTAGTAAAATTACCAACTTACATTAAATAATACAATGTATATCAATTCAATACTAAAGTTATTTAATCTAACTATATTTAATTAACTTAAATATCCTCTTTTATAAGCGTTGATTTCTTTATGACCCCGTGCAACGGTGTTATTAGGCGCCTCGTTATATTCATAAAAAAATTTTTTTTGAAAAGAAAAATTATAAACAAAATGGTTTAGATTTGACTAAAGATGCAGGAGGACAAGGGACAAAACAGATGGAATCCGTAGATAAAACCGATTCTTCCCCTGGGTTCCCATGATCTCAATTAGTCCCGGCTTTACCCGGCACTTGCCCATCTCTATTTACACGCCGTTAGGCCGATAATCCAGTAAAACCGGGTTATTAGCCTTCAAACAGCTCGGTGTTTATTAAATTGTAGGGACGGTAATGTATATTACGTGGCCATTTCCAACATCAAAATTGTATCGATCGTGTTTGATGCTCCAGCGTTCGCGGTGATACCTTTTGGAGTCGTCCCAAGCCAGCTTTGCCAACCGGGCTAACGATTCGGAACTTTTCTTAAATAAATATCCTCCCGGCGACGGCCCAAAATTGTAAATTCACTCGGGGGGGGGGGAAGGATTAAAATATCCTTGCACGGGTTTCGCTTCCTCCGCCGGTTCAAGGACGCGGTGGTTGGCCCAGATCTTAACTGCCCGAGCAATCATCATCCCGTCAGATCGGACGTGCCACACGCCCACAGTCTTCATTTAAAAGAATAATCGTAGCACGGAGGTTCAATTTCGTGTAATGGATAATATGATCTCACCGTACAGTTCACATCATCCTACGATGGTCAGACATGTAAACAACTCATTAAGATGCTAGCCGTTCGCCTCCGGGGATCATAATGTCAAACAAGACTAGCACCTGCTAGTCACGAATTAAAACAACATATCTGACATAAATTCATGCTGAAGTTACTAAGATTCCACCACTGACAATAATTTTTGTTACAGGTGCTGAACATTAATATACGGGTGTAGGCTTCGAAATAACTGCTCCAAACGACGTACTGCCACAAGACCTAGAATTTGGGTCAAATATCAACAAGATATGGAGCACGGAGGAATAGTGCCTTTTTTCTCGCATATGATTCCAGGTAGTGCAAAATTTCAGAGCTAATTGTTTTCCATTTGAATAGATAGAAAATTTACATTGGTGTTGGGTAAAATTGATCATCAACAAGAATTGAGCTGGTTTAAATTGAGTTTGATGTTGTTTAATGGATGTACTATTACTCTGAGTCATTGAACAATCAGGATACATTGATTATTATTGAATGTTTAAAGTGAACATGAAGGGATCTAAAATGCTCCCTTGGGAGAGGGAGACTTTCGTTACATTATCCGTGAGAAAATGTCAATTTTTGTCTGATACCTCATCATCGGACAAGTGCTAAAAATTTGTGGTTGGTTGAGCTACACTGTTTCTTGTGAGATTTCCTCTCTGTTTGCCAGAAAATAAACCTGACTGATCTTTTTCGATCAGTTTAGATAATTCGGTTCTTTTCATCTTCAGTGGTGGTTAGTAATCACTTAAGAAGTAGGGAGGTCAGGGGTCGTCTCATCCTTTAGATCTAAAAACAACTTCAAGACAGCTACTAATCACGTGTAATAACCAACAATTCATTCTAAATATAATCACCGAGGATATAATATCACAATGAAGAAACAGAGTTGGCCCAAACAGAGATAAGCAGACCAAATGATCAGAAACCATAAATCAAGAAAAGTTTTGGTAGTTTCTAATCATTAGTCTGCCTATCTATCTGCACTGTTTTATTCCGTCAAGATTGCTTCTATCTTTCGCAAACTGACAAAGAAAATTACGAAGATTGGCCTGGCTGATCGAATTTCACTGGGAAAATTTCACAGAATTATATCTAATGTCATAAACGCTCTTGTAGGATTGCGGAAACAAATTAGTAGGAAATTTGGATATCTGGTATACAGATTAACATATCTAAAAAGATTTTTTATGATGAAAGGTATGGCATCTTATAAATCGGCTTGGGCTTTCGATGTTGTATTTCGGGATTATTTTAATGGCGTCATTAAATATATCAAAAAGCAATGAATTTTTGTAATTAGGAGTTGCAAGTAAAATTGGTTTGTAGCACTAAGTTCACTAGTATTGTGGTCCTCTTGACCAATTAATATCTTTCAATTAATTAAGGTTTTTAGTCGAGATAAAAAAGTCAATGGCACGAGCGGGATTCGAACGCACGATCTGAAAAATGGCAAAAAAGAGTGAACATTCAAAAAGGTGTAGTTTAGATGGGAAGTTAGTATCTGAATGGATCGAGTTCACGATAGATAAAGTGTAGAGTGGCGGTGTATCTAGCCGAAGATCGTGGGTTCAAATCCGGCAACTAAAAACCTTAATTAATTGTATGTACTGAGATTGGCGCAGGTTTAGATTGAGCACGATGGTATCACCATGAACAGGTCAAGGTCAGATGCCGGGATGTCATCGGCAAAAGCGCATTTAATATAACCAAGTTGCGGCAGTGGTTAGTATGAACCGGAATGCTGTCTGCGAGGCGATGAACTTGGTTTTGATCGTTTCTGATCTTTGGTCTGATAATTTTGTTTTCTCTCATCGGCGATCACAGACCCGTCACTAAAGATCGCAAATCGTCGAATCACATCTGACAGATCAAAACAGATCGACCAATGATGAGAAAAGACAAATACTGTTTCTTTAGATTAGTCGCTTCTTTTGTTCAGCGCTGTTAACATCAGCGAGGATAGGGCTTATGATCCGGAACAACGAAGACGACAAAAAGAATTCGTACAGAATTATATGTGATGTGGTGTTCCTAACGCACTGTCTCAGAAAGTGAAAAGCAGTCTAATAAGTGTAGTGAACTAGGGTATTAGAAGTTCCTACCTCAATTTAGCTAGAATTTTTTCTATGATAAAATTGTTAGAATCTGATAGGTCGTATCTTAGGATGCTGTTTAGTACGAGTTGGTAAAATTTTTTAAATTTTTATAGTACGCTGGTCGTTTAATTCATATCCGCTTACTGGAACAGCCCACAAAAATATATGAGAGATATATATCTTGTTTTCTTTCAAAATTCTGAAATTATTAAGTATGCAAGAGCTAAAATAACGAATTTATAGAGATTGCCTGAATCTACAGTGGAGGTTTTGAGTTATGAGGCCAACGCTTTCTAAAGTATAATTCTAAGCTGACATATTATTTAGCACAAAATTTCTTTTACAATACATGGGTTTATGGGTTATCTGTGATCTTATTTCAACAACAAATTGCAGAAATATCAAAGCCGAAAAATGTCAGAAGGTAAAAAGCTTTATTTCAGACGCCATCAATCTTGTCGGTCAACTCTGATAGAGACATTTATCCAAGTTGTCAATTACAACCCCTGATTTACATGAAAGCCACCTCGGGGCGTCCCCGTCCCACTCCCCTACAAAACGAGGACGTCGACGATTGTCACGATAAAATCTGATTTAGGATCAATCTTCATCCGTCAGTGTGATGTTAAGGTGCTCGTTGGCTCTCGTGGGAAAATAAGGGCGCAACTGCCTGTTTTTCGAACGTTAAAACGTATGTTATAAAGTGACGCAGACTATGAAATAATTATGTTGTACGGAATGACATATATTGTTCATTTTTTCCTCAAAAAAACCTCTTTTGTTCAAAAACATGTTAAAGACGAGTTTATCCATGAAACAAAAAAAAGTAAAGTGTTTCCTTGCTAATTACACAAATCTTTTCTTATATTTAAATATGTTGTAGTAATTGTAGTATTGTATAGCTTATCCTATTAATATGGCTCAAAAGTACTTAAATTTATTACATTATTTGTAGATTAAAGCATAGTACAATCCATACGGTTTAACTTATGGCCACTCAGACGTATTTTAGGTTTTTAAAATTCTTTTTCATATTGTTTGCGTGTTAGCCTTTGTTGAAATATGCTTCTGTGACTATTACAAACAAACCAGACATACCTTTTCCAGGATCGAAAATACATATCACCGTTCGAAAGATAGAAAGTTGTAGAGTAAATGTTTGCCAAACGATATTACTGCCAAATCATTCTGTCCATGCATGGAGTTTATGATATGAATACGCAATTTTTGCAATATACTTTTTTATCCTACCGCCAAATCATAACTGTTAAAGACTTTTACTTAATACTTTGGTTAAACCAGGAAGAATTTACTTTTAAGAAAAATTTAACACTAAAAATTATTAACATTGCTTTTGTCATCAATAATTTATTAAAATAGCAATATTTTAATGGGAATTACATAAATTTGTTTAGCTGTAATAATATACGGAAAATAATTAATATTTACAGTCGCAAATGGCTTAGAACCCAAAAATCAGTTTGCTGTTGCTGTGGTATTGTAGCCAATATGTTAAAACATAAATAACCTCATTATTAAGCTATTATTCAGAATACCAAATGTTTAAGAGTTGGTAAGATAGTAAACCTGTTACAGTAAGATATGTAATTTTGTACTAGGGTTCGCAACAGCAAAGGGCATAAACCCTTAGGGTGGCGGTGTTTTTGAAAAAAAGGTAAGTATGTCGGGTTCGAATGCAGAGCCGCTGGATTCGAACCCGGGACGTTTACCTTAGGATGATGAGCGCCGTTTCAATGCCCAAACTGTTGCGGTCACCAACACCCTCACACTCTCTCTCTCTCTCTCACACACACACACACACACACACACACACACACACACACACACATATATATATATATATATATATATATTTTGAAACATTACTAATTTTCTTATGGTCCTGTGCATTCAGTCGTTCAGTCTCTATCGCTCGGTGTTTCCCTCACTCTTTCATTATTACTTTTTTCTTTTACTAGTTGTTTTTCTATTTCTCGTTTTCAATTTATTTACTTTTCTGGAACTTAGACATCTTTGATGTGGGAGGCGTCAAAGGAAAATTATTATTTCCAATGGTGGGGTTGAGATGATTACATACTAACGTTAGAATCGAGTTTGCCTTCTGTATTCTCGCGTACCATTTCCCTCCACCTGAAATGTATGTCACTAAGACACTTAGCATCCCAGATGATCGACTGCCTAATATAATCACTCTGCAGATAACTAGAAAGTATATCTGCTGGTATAATCAATGGGCTTCTCTAGCCCAAAAATACTCTCGCCCCCCGGTAAAACTCCGTTGTTCGGGAGAATCTCTCGGACCTTTTAGTGTTCCCAAAAAAAAAAAAAAAAAAAAAAAAAAACTCCATCGAGAAGAAGCCGTGAATAAGGCAACGCATAGCGCAGAGAGGAGGAATTTTTCAATGAACACCTAGAGTCTTATACAACTGAGCCTCTCCCAGGACCTTAATATTAGAGATTCTTGTTGGCTATTCAAACTAAGAGGGGAATTGTTATATTTGAAATTCAAACCCTGGGTTTTGAATGAGCCACACGATGAAACTTTTCCACTGCAACAGCCACGTCAGTGATGATTCGTATCACTTTTTGGGAGACTGCTCTCTTGTATCAGAATTTCTGGTATCTTTCTTGGGAAAGACAGTCATCTCCAGAGTTGACATGCTGGAATATATTTCTAACAAAGTATCTCCTTTACAGCTAATTCCCTTTGCTCAGCACGCTTCGGGAGTGAGATACGAGATGCTTTCAGATATGCAATAATTCTCGTTCCTGTACATATATTTTACTTCTTGTTTTTTAGTACTCTATTAATTCTCACAAGGTACTTTGTTCTTATTTAATTCTTTCTGGTTCATTCTTTTTTTCCCTCATATTTCCATTTATTTTAATTCATACACCTGCTATTTGTAATTTTTCTCTTCGAGATTCTTTTGTTTTAATATTTCTGTATTTGTAAGTTTTACTATGCAGTAAACCCAGCAGACAGCTTTTCATACTTTATATTGTATTGGTGGGGTTGAGATGAGAAATTAGTGTCCGAGTGGATCGAAGTCACGATAGCTCAAGTAGAGCAGGTAGCGTATTGAGCCGAAGGTCGTAGGTTCGAATCTCGCTCGTGACACTGACTTTTTTATCCCCAACCAAAACCTTAATTAATTGAAAAGAATTTCTTTGGTCAAGCGGACCACGAAACATATAAATTATAAATATAACGCATAAACATATATATAAATAAACAATTTCCAACGAACGATTTACACCGATTAAGATCATACGATGGAACTGTGCGAAAACAAGACGACGATTAAAATTATATTGGTTAACTATTCTTCTTCTATCCCATTTTCTTCCCAAAATTCTTCTTTTTATTACAATCATTATCATAATTTTTTTTATCCGACTAAATTATCGTTTGACGAGGAAATTATTCAAGGCATTTGTTTTCCCTTTTTATTCTGTTTCCAGACACCAAACCTATTTGCTTTATTTAAAGGTTAATTTATTATTTCGTATTTTCAGTAAATTCTGTAGGTGTAACTAAACGTTTATTATTAAAATATTAATTTTAATAGTCAAACAAGTTTAATTTGTTACGTAAATTTAACAATAGCTTTTTTATATGCGAGTAACAGGAATTTTTATTTAAAGATATCTTCTTTTTTAAATTAAATATTACATAAAATTTTAATACGTTCTTATTACGGTAATTGGCAAAGCTGAAAACTCGACATTTATAGCCTTTAAGGCGATCTTTCGAAAGTGAAAGCCGAGTTAGGTGAGTGGGTCGGTAGGACAAGCCGTATATGGTGCAGCAAGGAGGCACCACCGTGCTGACGTCAGAGTACAACATCTGGAACAATCATCGCATAAACGGCTGGACACTGTAGCCAATAAAGGAGTTTAACGATGATTAAAAGCCACGGCGATATAAAAAAAAAAGACTAAAGGCGGAACGCCTTTACGAACCAATTCGTCTTGCACTTGAAATCGTGTAGTTCGGCGTGATAGATCGATTTTCGACTCTTCATACGATGATGCCTCGTGGCATTTCGCCTAGGTTGACGCTATCAAACGAATCGTGAAAATGTCCCACAATGACATTTCGTATTGTTCATTAACCTTTTTCAACGCTTTTGATTCCGACATTTCATAGGATCAACATACCCAAATGTACTATTAAAACAGCATAAAACATCCTGGTCGATGATTTTTTAGTTAGATTTTTGTTAAATGCCGTCGATCAGTTAAATTATTTATATTAATGTTTCACTGTATAAGTGTCCTGAAAAAATAAACAATCCTTAGAGCAATGAATACATAAAAAAAAAATAAAACGAACAGGATTAGGTTAAATTATTTGGTCATAAAACCAATATTTTAAATTATTTGCTTATTAATGTTTGGGATAAAAATATTAAAAAAATGCATAGATTTAAGTGCTTATGTGGCAATATCTCAACACCAGATGGTTCGTTAATTTTTGTTTCGTGCGCAATTCCTTTGCCAACAAACATTTCCGGTGTTTTACTTTAACCGGGACAATTACACAAGGTACAAGTAAATTAACCCACTTATTTTTGAAATCCGAACCTTCTAGGGTTTTTAAATTTTCGTATGTAGTAAAAAGAAGTAATACGTGAAATATCGGTTTAATGATGAATCCTTTAAGGTGTATGTGCATGTAAGTGGATAATTCAATAGGTAGATGATATGGACAAATGTAGGTGAAAAGAAGGATGTTGAAAAGGATTTTCAATGGCGTAATCAAAATGTATAAAAATGAAAAACGAAAATTTTCGAACAGATTTTGGTGAAACTTTCAACTTTTTTTTTTGTCGGGCGTGTTTAGAGGCTATAAAATGGGCTTACAACAAATAATGGGCGTCAGAATTAACAAAAAAGTTTCTTTTTATTTTATTCTATCTCTGGGCAACGGCAGGTTATAAAGATAGTTTTACGTAAAGAAAATTTGAAAAATAAGATGTGTGGAAGTGATCGTTTAGAAAGGGAAACACACACAAGGAAGGACGCCAGATAGATAGATATACATAGATTGATAGAGGGATAGAGGGAGAGGGAGAGAGAGAGAGGGAGAGAGAGAGAGAGAGAGAGAGAGAGAGAGAGAGAGACAGACAGACAGACAGAGTGAGAGAGTGTGAAAGAGTAAGTTGCCTATTTTTGTTTTGGATGCACAAAAATTGAAAAATGTATGTATTCATTTCACTTTCCTAGAAGAGTATATAATACCAATGAAACCGAAGTAAAACTTAAAAAATATAATTAAGGTTTTAAGTTCAGATAAAAAAGTCAGGGTCACGAGTGGGATTCGAACCCACGACCTTCGAATCTCGCTCATGACACTTACTTTTTTATCTGAATTTAAAACCTTAAATAATTCAATGATATTAATTGGTAAGCAGACCACGAAAAATAGAGAACTTAATTAAAAAAATATATTTTAAATATATTATTCATTAATATCAAGTATTTTCCTATTCATTTTTGCTAACATAACTCCTAATAAAGGAATAAAAATTTAATTACTTGAATTAAGCAATTATAAAAAATATACGGATAATCAGGCAATATTTAAAGCAATTTTAAGCTCTGAGTTTGTAATCGGTTTGATGATTGACTAATTGATTAGCTAGAAACGAATCGTTAGGTCAATTGAAAGACTATGAAGGCCTTACCAGATTTTATACGATACTGGGATAATAACGAATCCATTTTAAGCCAATCGCCAATGTTTCTGTATGTATGCAGGACATACTGCCGTGTTAACATAATTGTTTACATCGTGGTTGTAGAAACCGAAGAACAAATTGTTTTTATACTAATGCATTTTGAGCTCGATAATTTATAATTTATGAGGGACTCGAAGTGTCTCTGAGCTTAATATCTCTACTCAGCCTACGAAAAGTAACACTTAAGACTATCGGGATTCGTTTTGCCTTCAGCTTAAGGACCGTGAAAACGATTGGCTCGAGGCCATTGGATTTTTTTTTGTTTCGGAAACAATAGAAACAAAACGGTTTCAAATTTAAGGGATAGATATTGATGGTCCGATTGTTAGCGAGGTGTGACCAGCGCAATTAGGCACACCTTTCAGGGATCTGGGCGTCCCTCCGTCCATTATTCGTAGATAAAAAGTCACCATGCAAGATACGAATTAAGGGAAAAAAATTCAATTACATGGACAGATAGTTTAATTTCTTTTGACAATTACACAGATTTAAAACAAAATATAACGTTATCGATAATTCAAAGCGTGATTAACACAGATTTGTTGCTAAAATGAAACAAAAATGCATATATTTTTAAGCCATAACGACAATTTAGTTAATATTAGTGAAATGATAAAACATAAACGTTAAAAAATAACATTTCCTTTATAGGCAATTTGATAGGCAAAATAATTTAATTATATATAATTTAGAATAGTTACATTTTAATATAATATAGAATATTTATATTTAGAATTCGATTAATATCTTAGTAGATATCATATTAAGAAAATAAAGAAAAAACGTAGGCCCCAAAGTGGGAGGGACAGATAGAAAACGTGAGAAACTGTACATGGAAGAGAGAGATGGAAAACAGAGATCATGTGATAGACAGAGATAAAGCGATAGGCATAGATAGAGGGAGAAGAGAGAGGAGGGGAGAGGGTGTGTGTGTGTGTGTGTGAGAGAGAGAGAGAGAGAGAGAGAGAGAGAGAGAGAAGAGGAGGAGGAAGAAAGATAGTGAGAGAGGCAGAGGCAAAGAGATAGAGATACATGGAGAGGAGGAAGAGAGATAGTCAGAGAGACAAATACGTAAATAGATAAAACGAGAAAACAGAAAGCGGAGAAAAAACTAAACATCCAAGAGATGGAAAGAAAGAACAAATGAATAAATACAGTTTTATTAAAAAATATCGCAGTTTTAGGCCTCATTCAATTAAAAGAGAGAAAGAGCGAGAGAGAGAGAGAGAGAGAGAGAGAGAGAGAGAGAGAGAGAGAGAGAGAGA
>CM077106.1:23981418-23995672 GCA_039619505.1 Cimex hemipterus | reverse complement strand
GAGAGAGAGAGAGAGAGAGAGAGAGAGAGAGAGAGAGAGAGCGAGAGAGCGAGAGAGCGAGTGCGTGAGAGAGAGGGGGGAGGGGTTGTCTTATTTACAAATCTGACTCTGTGTTCTTTACAAGGAGCTTATTTTTTACGTAATAAATCGTTTTAGTTTTTACAATAATCAGTCATTATAACAACAAATTTTGTGATACTTTTCGGAAAATGCTGCAACAATGTTTGTAAAAAAAAGTCTGGAAAGCTTTTTGACCATTTTGCTCAATCGTAAATGATTTCTATATTTTAGTAAAACGTTCAGCACAGTTAATATTTAATTGTGAATTTATAATTAATGAGAACAGTTGATATAATAATGAAATATATGCACATGTTCCATTTAGAACTAATTTGTTATTGGTTTACCTTCAGTTCTTTCTCAAATGTACTTTGTTTTGAAATATTCACTGTAACGTGGGTTTCATAATTCAATAATAAATTGTTGTCGTGTATAAATCTTCTTGTAAGCGTTGGCTCTGACAGACGGTCCAAGGCCTGCCGTGTAAGTTGCCGTGAAATTTGTTTATTTTCGTTGTACTTTAAATTATTTACTGATTAAAAACATTATTGTTGTTGGTTGCAAGAGTTACATAATAATTGTAAGTTCTTCGTGCTTTTTTTTTTCTAGCTGTAGTTGTTAGCGGTTCTGAAGCAACAAATCAAATTTGGGCGAATCGTCCCTTCTTTCGGGACACCCGATCCGTCTCGTAAATCCCGCTAACTCGGCTCGTAAAGGCGAGGTCTCCGAATCTTGACAACATCACCTGGGGGTCAAAGGACATAAAGCAGCCGTACAGGAGGCGGAGGGTGTTGGCTTGTCTGAATTCTTGCCACCTCGGCTGGAAATGGCCCGTATTAGTCTCCGTAGAAGAAAGCTCAGGTGAGGTCAAAGTTCATCGGATTTTTTTTCCTGATCCTTGGTGACACCTTCTTTCCACGATGGCGGGCTCAGACGTCGACAAATTTAAAGAATCCATCAACAGTTTATCGCGTAGACATTCCTTCGCCTAGGTGGCGCCAATTAGCCAAACGCTCGAAACAGTACTGCTTTCTAAAGTATCCACTAAAGGAGAAACTTTTTATTTCCTTAGCGATTTTTGATGTTTTACCATAGATATTTAATGCGGAGTGGGCTTTGTTTTTATTTTTGTAACAAGAATTGGTTTTTACAGACACCTGGTTTCATTTTTACGTGTTCTAACTATGAATGCTCATTTATGAAGATTATGAAACATCGTAGTGAGGCCTACTAGATAATGACTGAAACAAGCCACGACTCCACTGAACTCACCACTGAAGATGGTAAGAAGTGTGAAAGGCTTCTGGGAGATCAAACAGCGACCATTCGTAGACCAGAGTGGCCAAACTGTAGGTTCGTCACTTTGCTGGGCCACGAACAAATCTCCCAATTTAAAAAAAAAGTTAATACTTGAAAAAATGTGACAATTTTTCCAGGAGAATTTGACATTGTAACCTTCCCACCAACTATTCTTATTTTATTTTTATAATGATATTAAGTGATACGCAAGCAGAGAGGTAAAGAAAATGTTTAGGAGACAGGAAACAGAGAAAAATAGTATTTTGGAAAAAAAGTAACAAAAAAATAAACCACAGAGAATGAAAACAGAGGGGGAATGAGGATGAGAAACAGAAAGAATGTAATAAGTACGGAAAGATAGAGAAAAATAGACACTGAAAGAATGAGAGGTGGCAGGCAGAGAGAGGAGAGGAGAGAGAGAGAGAGAGAGAGAGAGAGAGAGAGAGAGAGCGACAAAAGGAAAAGAAAGTGATATATAAAGGGCAAAAGAGGTTGGGAGAGACAGATAAAGAAAGCTACAAAAAATAGTAAAACCGAAATAGTGTTTATGTAAACATATATTAACATTTTTTGATAGAAAGAAAGAAAATGAAAGCATGAAGGAAAGAAAGAGATAGATGTTCCAACAAAATGGTGATAGAGAAAGTGGTTGAGAAGAAAAAAACGAGAAAAATATGAATGGAGGAGAACGCTTGTGTGGGTGAGAGAGAATAAGCGAGAAAGAGACGAAAGTGATAGTTAAAAGATTGATTGATAGCTGTATTTAATCACGCAAAATTTGGTCTCTTGGAACTTGCTTACACTTAACGTGAATTATAAAGTTTAGAGAGGTAGACATACAGAGAAAATTATGATACGAGGCCGAACGACGGATAACAGACGGACAGACAGAAAGAGTGTGGGGGAATCAGAGAAAAAACTCAAGTAAGAAGAGGACCTGTGAGATAGAAGCAAATTGATAGAAAATTTAAAAAATGGATAAATTAGAAAAAAGTTAAAAAGAGTTAAGAGTGTTCGTAAGTTCGTAATGCATTATTAGTTCCAGTAACTGGACAAACCTTTAAGGATCTGCAAACGTGACATCCGCCCAAACTGAAAGAGATTTTGCTTGTTGGATTCTGAATTGCTGACGCCAATCTCATTAGAGGCTGGTTTTAAATAAACAGTGTGGACATACAAAAGATTTTGGGTAATCGTCCAATGGTGAAATGTTATCATGTTAAAAAACAAAACAATAAGCGTTTGTTTAAAAGACTTACTCGGAGCCAGCCCATATAAGACGGCTAACTATAAAACAAGAAAGATTACAATTTGCCCAACGTTTACGACCGTTCTGACGTTTCGTCATTTCTTTTATAACCATCGGCATGCTATTTAGAAGACTAAATTAATAATAAACAAACCCTTTGTGGTGAGAGAGCCGGCGGATTGTTAAAAGTCAGTGGAGAGGGCGAGGCATTTGTTCCGACAGGGTTTTCGACCCTCGGGGGTCGCTTCGTCTGACCCAGTAGCCTGTTTTGACCTAGGGGTGATATTAGCTGAAACGGACGGAAACAAAAGACCGTTCGCAAAGTTCATCGTTCCATTCCCACCAAGGCTGCACCCATGGAAATAAGAGACGATAACTGAGACGGAAACGACACCCTGGTGGAATAAACACGCGAGTTTAATGTAGCATGTAGATAATTATGTAACACAAGGTGAACAGCGCCCGCACCCCGGTTGCAAATAAATCTGCTCACAATTATGACGGAGAGTGGGACTGACAGGATATCCCCTATCTACACAAGCAAGACCGATGGCGCCATTATGCTCGATCGCCGTCCTTCTTTATACAACGACGATCACACTAGCTGACGTCTTGCTGATGCGATGTCTTGAAAAATGTGAGACCAAAAAAATTAGAGGCCGCGAAAGAATCATAAATAATTTCAAAGAGATAAGAATCACTATATAAAACGCCTTGGCAAGGCTGTATCAAAACAACACAAACAAAAATATGTCATAACGAAAAATGAACACGAATTGAGAATTAAAACATCACTTTCTCTGTTCAACGGGTTTTCAAATAAAGACCTAGTATTAAATATTTAGATTTGTTTTAGGGGTCTTCTTCGTTTTTCATTACTTTCTCCTTCCCCTTCTTTTATTATTCCTTTTCTCTTTCTTTCTTTCAGACGGACATTAATTTTTTTGCGTAAATACATGCTCCTGTCGAAATAGATAGATAAAGGGGGAGAGGGAGGGGAGAGAGAGAGAGAGTGAGAGTGAGAGGCGGGAGAGATTTATCGAAATATAAAGAAGAGTATAGAAAGGGACAACGTGAAAAAAATAAGGGAGAATGTGTAAACGTTATTTACTCTCCATTACTATTAAATTAATGATTGTATGTTTCAAAGAAAGAAAAGGGGAAGGGAGAAGAAGACAGTAAAATACAAAAGAAAGATATGGGGATTTTATCTATTTTTGATCATAGAAACTCCTTAATAATCATGTATAATCCTCAAGTTAAGTAACTTGAAACATAATCTTTAATTTAGGAGATGGCTTTAATTTTGTGAAAATTCATACATTTACACCGTTCGAGAAAAATAGATAAATTCAAGTTTAAATCTGTCCATAATTCATTAATTAATTGTCTAACTTTATAGTGTCGAACATTCAAATATTTTTAATATATCGAAAGAAAATAATAAATCCACGCTTTTGCTCGGAATCTTCCGTAAAGTCCTTATTGCGACAAATAACTTCCTGTCTCCTGGAAATCCTCTGACTCAGCCAACGTCAGTCGTCCAGGACGTCCTCCGGAACGGAAAGGGGAGGCAGTCCGAGTAGCCATAAACCGTCAGATG
This sequence comes from Cimex hemipterus, assembly GCA_039619505.1. Lineage (NCBI taxonomy): Eukaryota > Metazoa > Arthropoda > Insecta > Hemiptera > Cimicidae > Cimex > Cimex hemipterus. The sequence goes on along the minus strand of CM077106.1, from coordinate 23,991,461 downwards.
GAAGAAGCCCCCGCTTATAGATTCATGCTGGCAGGCCGTCCAACCCGCCCGCGACATACATACCAATTGCCCTCCGCTAACAATCCGTCCGTCATGTTTACTAATTCGGTACAAATCCGACAACGTCGGCCGTCGAATTGTCCACTTTGCCCCTAATCTTACAGGATGATTTTGCTCTTTCGACTTAAAAACAGGGCTTGAATAGGCCGCGCATGGGGTGAAAATGAAACAAAAAGCGCCGCTAATTCATTGGACAATTTTCTAAGCAGTACAATAAGGTACGCAACTCCAGGCATTATTACAAAGTTAGCGTTTTAACAAAGAAACATTCTACATCAAATTAAAACATGTTTTACATAGTCTGCTCGTTAAACGGTTTTACTATTTGTAAACACCTTTCTCATGAATTATTTATTCAATACGAGTAAGCACGAAAATGTGTTTTCCCTTCACATATAAAGACAAATAAATAAGGATCGCCGATAAGCGTAATAACAATGAAAAACTGATCCTGTTTAGCCGCCTAGTTCAAAAACCCCAACATCTCAATTAACTTCAGGGCGGTGTGTGGTTAAGGATAGGGCCTAACAATGTTTGCTGATTGAAATCAAGGGACGTGACTGATGGAAAGGAGGTGGGAAAGAAGTTGGCCCTTGACCCCCAGCTCTTTTCATATCGAAGCCTTTTATTTTCCGACAAAGTCAAAATTGTACCTAAGAAATTATTGAATATTGTATAATTGACGGTCGGTGTCGTAGGAACTTGTAAGCGAGCCCTTGGCCCAAATCCTCCATAACCTTGGTAGGTCAAGGATTAAATAGGATTCATGAGGAAGGGTGTGGCTTCCCTAAAATGGATTTGTGCCTAGTAGAATAGTATCCATAAAAAATTATACTAATTTTATACTTTAAACAGATTTAACAAATTTGATTTACGTTACGAAATATACAACGGTCGAATTGAAACGATTTTTCAACATATTAGGCGGCATGTATATGCGTTTGGAGTAGTTTCAGAAACTGAACACAAATGAGTGAGGGAGGGGGAGAGAGAGAGAGAGAGAGAGAGAGAGAGAGAGAGAGAGAGAGAGAGAGAGAGAGATAGTGAAACAAAAACGGATACAAAAAAATAAAAGAAAGACAGATAGAAAGTGAATACTTAAAAATAAATTATTGTCTCCGCGAAATAAAAAAAAAAAGGAAGAAAATATATTTCATTCTCCTCTTTCTCTTTTATGCCCTTCATTTTTCTCTCTTTTTTCACTTACTCTGTTTTTATCAATTAGTTTAGATATTGTTTATCAATTCAGATTTTTACGTTAAAACATCTTTTTTTGGGAATCAAATATTTTGTTACCCGTAATGATAAAAAAAAGGAACAGAGAAGAAAACGTCTTATTATGAACAATTCTATTATACAAATTAAGTTTCAATGGTGTAAAATAACAAAGAACTGTACTAAAAAACATGTAAACGAACAATAATAAAATAGTATTATTGCTTATTCAGTAATTGGGGTTCAATTCAACGCGAATGTTTATGAATTTGTAATAAATCAACGTAATACAAGCTAGGTAAATTAATTCTTCCGATTTAGCAGAGAACATTTTCCTACAGTATATTGCATTACAACGACAACACATTCTAATGATTTCGTCAAGAGTTAAAAAAATAACTTAATGGATTTAATATTAGTTTAGTGTTGACGTTTGTTTATTTAGAAAAACAAACAGGTGCGGTTCAACAAGAATCGGGGATCTGTCTTCAGCTTGGAACAAAGCTAAAAAGAATAGACAGAAGTATGACATTGATCAGCCTATACTGTCTGATGGATGTTAAAACGGAAATAACTCTGCTCGTCTTTAGATTTGAATTTGAGTATCACCGGTCCGCATAATCTCGCCTTGTATGTCAACTGTATTAGGAACTGAATCCCTTGTTTACGTATGGTGAAAGGGAAATTTGTCTCGAAACCTTTTCTAACAAAGAAAAGCTTAATGTTGAAAATATAATACTTGTTTATTTTTGGTATTTTCTTTCGTATAAGAAATCAGAAAAATCGATCAAAGTTTAACAATGAGTTGTTTAATAGTTTGACAATTTTGAACGTAAAATAATTATTAATAAAATGAAGGAAAAATCACAGATATGCCATTACAATATAAATGAAACGAAATTTCAATCGAAACACGCGATTATTCGGAAAATGTATCCTTAGGAATATTCAGTTGGTACAAATTTTGCATTTCTTTCCAAATAAAATCATGTTCATGAATGATTCCAATCGGCCCGGGTTCGCGGTACTCGACACAACGGCCCCTCTGTCTGTAAAATCTCATCATCCGTCTCTTCTATTTGTGTCATCCAGCCGTCGAGGAAGTCGGCCCGCCTGCTTTCTTCCAAAAGCCACAGGCTAGGTCGTTCCAAATCGAAACCAAAAGAAAAAAGCTGGGCATTTTTTGAAAACGTCGATTATACCGGTTTGTACTTAAATTTCGCTTAAAAATAAATTCTATGCCACCTTTATGTTTATTACACCCGATTTTAATTAACTGATTTCCTCGTATATTTTGACATTTATTGTTGTTTGTTTATAATTATTAAATTCATTAGATTTAGTGGACTGATTGACCAATTAACATCTTTCAATTAATTAATCTTTATGGTGTTGGTTGAGATAAAAAAGTCAATGTCAGGAGCGGGATTCGAACCTACGACCTTCGGCTAAATACGCCACTGCCCCACCACTTGACACAACTTCCCATCTCAACCTTACCTTTTGAATTTTCCATCCTTTTTGCCATATTTCAAATGTCGTGTAATCAGGTTCGATTCTCGGCGACAAATGAAATGGCAACGGAGAGCTTGAATGAAGATATATTTCGTTTAACTTAATAAATTTTTATATTTCGTGGTCCGATTGACCAAATAAAATCTTTCAATTAATTAATCTTTGTGTAAGGTGGTGGTTTAGATAAACAAAGTGAGTGTCACGCGGGATTCGAACCCCGAAAATATCCCGCTCGTGACGCTAACTTTTTTATCTCAACCAATGCCTTACATAAAGATTAATGAATTGAATGAGTTTACAATTTTTTTTGAAATTTATGTTAATCCTTTTGCCAGTCGTCTGGAATGTCGTTGTATATTGCCGATTTACGATATGTTTATATGAAATATGAAAAATTATTGATAAATATTTTTATAAGCTCTGTCTTTTAAAACGGATCGATAGATTTTTTTTAATCTGGCTTTATTGTGAATCTTCGAGAGCCCTTGTCCAACCCATTGTCTTTCTTTACAAAGCTAGTAGTACTTAAAGGCCAAGTGCCCTCGCGCTCGCCCTTATGGGCCGTCGGATAAACCGGAATTCTCTTTTCGATCGTAAAATCTTTCGCGACGGTTTGTTTATAGCGGTTTCCACGGGCCTTTGTATCGGCTCTCATTAAGCGCGTTTTGTGCGGTCTCTACCGTCCCCGTTTACCGGCACTTCTAAAAATAAAATATCACAAATGAAAAATCACGCCGTTAAAATTATATTTACGACGTTGTATTATCATACACTCTTTAACCCTAGGCTTAACGACACATGGATGCTGGGTGTTAAGGAGGGTTGGTGTAGTTATATCTTCATGGGTCAAAAAATAACCTTGATCCTCGTCCGGAAATATTGAGTCAAGTTCAACGGCCAAAGAAAACAAATATCAATCATTTATTTGTAAAATTAGAATGTGATAACCCTATTTCTTAACAACTGACACCGTTCCCAGGAAAACGCATTAGACGGAAATCAAATAAGTTTATTTAAACAAAAAAATTATTATTTCATAAAGCAACAGTCTGCGTGAAGCGGATACATTACCTAGATCTACGTTTGATATAACATGACAGTAAATAGAGTGTAGAAGCTATCTAGTAATAGCTCAGTCCAGTTATCTCTGGCCACAGTCTCTTCAAATGTCGGGGATTTATTGAGTAGAGATCAGGATTAAAAGTGTTACACGTAAATGTAAGAACGGGATTTGAGATAAGTATGGTTGGTTTGTAGCTGGATTAGAAACTTTTATTCATGGAGGATTTAAATCGTTATAGAATTGTTTTAAGGCTTCGTGATTGTATGGTTTGATTTCAGTAGAGATTTAATGGTTCAGTTAAACTCCATAGTTCTCTTCTGTTTGTCTATATTGGCTCCAGTCTTGAGTTGTACAGAGTGTTTGTTTTAATGGGACAGGGGGAGGGTTAAAGTAAGATGTCCAATAGTTTTTTAAAAATTCGGAGGTCAGTTCTTTCCTTTTAAATCCATGGGAATTCTAAGCTAATAGTCTAGATGCCCCTAGGCAGAGGATGATGCTTTCGGTAGGAAGGGATGTGAAGTTATAATAGCTTGGACCTAGATGGGACAGAGGACACCAATTGTTCAAGAGTATATAGGTTCAGGGTTTCGGTATGCTGGAATATAGTGTCGAGATAGGAATGTATATCCGCAGTATATACTGAGTGCAGTGACGGACCAAAGCCTTGTGCCTCCGACTTGTACAGACCAAAGTGGAAGTATTCGATCTGTAAAATACCTGTTTGCTAAGGAGGAAATATGACCCTTGAATTTCTAGAGCGACCCGGGTGCCATACTGGTCGAAAGCTGTTCGGCATCTAGGAATCGTTTTTTGATTTGATTAGTAAGTAAATAGGCAAATAAACCAACCGGTCAAATCCGGCATATAGTGAATTAAAAAGTGTTATTTCTTGGCTCCATATCGAGACACGGCATCATCAGGCAAGCATCTGAGCCCCTATTCATAGATTTGTGCTCTCTTTGATGCATATTGAGAGTGAATGTATTTACTAGGGTGAATGCGTGGTGTCAAAGGGCTAATAAAATATTGAGTACCCCCAACTGACCCCCTCGATTAAATTGGGTAGGTAATTTGTCGAATAAACGTACCGGTCGAAGCATCTAAGTACATACAGATAAGGGTTGTTCTCGGTGCCCCATTTAATCAAAGCCTGTCATTCCATGGCCCCATATCGAGAGCGTATATGGACTTCGAAAAGTGTGCTTGACCAAGTATTTGTGTCCCCTGGTTCGATTTTCGGAAGAAATGTTTATTTTTGGGTATAGTAGGAAGGGTGAATCGATCGTCAGGATATCACTAGTGAGGTAGAGATAAAGGATGCGGTCATCAAAACTATAAATTGAAAGCTTGACATAAGTTACAAAACATCTTTGTTTTGATGACCTCAGCCCCTCATCTCTAACGTACTGGTGATTTTTGCGTATATTAATCTTGAATGTATGTATTAGCGTGAATGTGCAGTGTAAGAGAGCTTATTGTTTAATATTGAGTATCCATTCTCAATTAGCTTAGTTATATATTGGGTTGTCCGGAAAATAATGCAGGATTTTAAGTTTTCATTAAAAAAAAATCTATATAAAATATTCTGTTTACGTTTACAGGATTACTCATTTGTATGAATGTCAACACTTATTAATCCTCTTCCAAATGATATTGTTCGTTTACCTCTGTAGCATTCCGCTACTTGGGAATAATTCAGTCATCCTTATAATGTCAAAGCGAGAATTTCGTACGATTTTCTTTTACGAGTTTAAACTCGGCCGAAGCGGAGCCCAAACGGCTAGAAACATTAACCAAGTCTGGGGCGAGGGTTGTGTTAATGAGTGCACTGTGCAAAGGTGGTTTAAAAAATTTCGGGAGGGAGATTTCAGCCTTGAAGATGAAGAAGGTCGTGGAAGGCCTTCCTCTCTTAATGATGATGTTCTGCGATCAGTGGTGGAAGAAAACCCCAAAACAACTGTTCGAGAACTTGCAGAGCAACTCAAAGTCAGTAAAACGACCGTCGCTGACCACCTCTTTGGTCAATCGGAAAGGGCCCATTTTGTTGCATGACAACGCTCGACCACATGTGTCACGTGTAACGTCACAAAAATTATTGGAGCTTGGCTATGAAACTTTGCCTCACCCACCCTACTCTCCGGACCTCTCGCCTACTGACTACCATTTTTTTAGACACCTGGACCACTACTTACAACACATAATATTCAAAAATCAAACGGAACTGGAAAATGCATTTATTGACTTTATCAATTCTAAAAATTATGAATTCTACTCAGACGGAATTAATAAGTTACCAACACGTTGGGAGAAATGTACTGAGAGTATGGGAAATTATTTTGATTAAAGAACATTGCTTTAAAGTAACTAGTTTCTTTTTTTTTTGTTTAATACCAAAATCCTGCATTATTTTCCGGACAACCCAATAATATGTGTACAGGAAGTTTAAGGAATATCGAATAATTTACTTTCCATATGTGTTCTGTAAAGAGGTGAGTGAATCTAGGTTACAAAAACAGCATGTGTGTGGGCTAAAATGATCCACATCGCCGGAACCTGACTTTGTCTGGTAAGATCGACAAGATGGGCAATAGTATAGTTGTAATTGTACTATACTGTAACAGTATAAATGTTTCGGTGGCGAATAGTAAAGATAGACTCAGAATAAATGATTAAATCCCATTCAATAGACAATATTGTGATCGAGCATGATGCTTCCGCTTTGAGGAGTTAATACTTTATCTGTGAATATCACAAAAGGCCATATCTTGTTCGGCCTTTCCTCAGAAACAAGTTCTATTGTATATAGTAATTTTTTAATTTATTCTAAGCAGATAAAATTTTGATAAGATTATGATTATTCTACTGGTCGATTTGATGGTGTTCATATCTATATGGTGGACTGTTTGAATCATTTGTGATAATTCCTTTATTCTTGGCAGTTGCTGGGCGTTGTTTTGATTTTGTGAAGCCTTGCTCTTTCATCTTCGAGTTGGCAGGGACGGGAGGTTTTTGTAAGTCTAGGAAATCGGCGTAGGCAGAGGACGTCGTACTCCCGTGGGCAGCGGCTAAACACTTCCTTTGGCTCGGCTCCAGCGCCACTCCTAAAATCCAGGTCATTTCACGAACGACACCTGCCAACTAGTAAGACCGAGATTTCACGAAAAATAATTTCAGACATGACTCAAACCCGTTTCCGGCCGGGTATCGAGCCAAATGAATAATGATGATAATGGATAATGAGATCCGCAATGTTGTCTGTGTGGTTAGAGGGCCGTGATTGGATTTTAAATTGGAAAGTGCAACGAGCACCACGAAAGGGTCATGACATGCCTTGTACTTTTGTTTACTCGTGTAAACTCATCCTGGGCGAAGAAAAATATGCAATCCTACATTTAGACCAGTGGATAAACACGCATCGAGGGGCGACATATTTTAACGCTTCTACCTAAACATAAAGCGGAACGGGCGGATTATCAAGGACAACTTGACGATAAAGATGCAGTAGTTTTTCTCCGAAACAACAACAAAGATTTATTCTTGTTTTTTTTATTTTTATTCTAAATCGCTATGAAGCTGGCAGCATAAGATTATATCACAATAAGGGTAATGTAATCGTTCTAGCGTGGTAAATATGTTATTTTCAATAATATTATTTTGTATATACAACTGTATTTCTTTCTCCCTCCTTACCCCTCACTGACCCCACGCTACTATCTCGCTCTCTCTCTCTCTCTCTCTCTCTCTCTCTCTCTCCTCTCTCTCTCTCTATCTCTCTATTTATCTATCTCTCCTCCCTCTCTCTCTCTCCTCTCTCTCTCTCTCTATCTCTCTATTTATCTATCTCTCCTTCCTCTCTCTCTCTCTATCTCTCTATTTATCTATCTCTCCTCCCTCTGTCTCTTCTCTCTCTCTCTATCTCTCTATTTATCTATCTCTCCTCCCTCTCTCTCGTTCACTCAAAAATTTCTCTGTATATATTATATTTTCCCTATTTCAATCACTCTCTCACTTTTTAACTATTTATCTATCCATGTATCTCTCTCTCTCTCTCTCTTTCTTTTTCTCACTCACTCCCATTTTTCATTTCTCTTTAACTTTCTCTCTCACGTCCCCCTCCTATCACCCACTCACTCTCTTTCTCTTCCTTTTTGTCACTCATTCTTTATTTCTCTCTCACTTCCTCCATCTCTCACCCATTCACTTTTCCCTATCATTCTATCTTTTTCTCCCCTTTTCACCACTCTCTCTTTCTCTCCCACTCTCTAACTATTTATCTGCCCATCACTCTCTCTTTTTTTCTCTTTCTTCTTCTGATTTACTTTCTATACTTTCTCTTTTTCTCTATACTTCTCTCACCCACTCTCTCTATCACTCTCTTCTTCTCTCAGCAACTCTGTCTAAGTCGCTCTCGCTATATTCTCTTTCTCTTTCTTTCATTCATTCCTTCTCTCTCACCATCTGACTATTTATCTATCCAACTGTCTCTTTTTCTCTCTCTTTCTCCCACTCGCTCTCCTTTTTTTTCTTTCCATTTCCATTTCTAACAGCTCCATGTATTTATCTATTTATGAATCTATTCATTTCACACACCCACACTTTTTTCCTACCCATCTATTTACTTTCATTCTCTTACTCTCTCTCTCTCTCTCTCTCTCTCTCTCTCTCTCTCTCTCTCTCTTTCATATATTTCACTCTCCCTTACGCCTTCCCTTTTTTTAATTTTCATTATGTCAGTTGCCTCACTTTCCGATGGGACGTGGGCTGTCAATTTTAATGTAAAACAGCCGGTCAAATCATATTAGGCTCGGTTTCAAGTTGGTTATGACTGTTGAGATTAAATTTGTTATATGGTAGACTGCAATCGGTCGTCCTTATCAATCATTGTTTGTGGCATGTTTAATTTGACAAATCGCCCCGAGTGGCTCTCAGAGCTTGTAAATTTGTCATATTCGCTCGTACCAATATTAATAAACACGAGCCCCACGCCGCGTTATAAAAAAAGAACGGATCCTCGCGGGACGCATCCTATGAAGACGCCCCCATGGGGGGCCGAAAGCCCCATTTCTCGATCTTGTAAGATTATTTCGTAACTAAGATGCAAAGATTTGTAACAAACCGTTGAATAATTCGGTTCGACAATTTTGCAATTTCAATTAGATTTCATGCTAATAATTCATTTGTCTTATATTGTCATGCAAATGAAGAAAACTAAAGAAACGAATTCTAAAACATTTACATAATGGGCCACTCTGTGTCACCCAAAAATCCAAACACAGGCGTTTACGTAAAATTCATTGTCCCGGCACTAAAAAGATGGGTAGTTGCCGTTGGATTGTCATACAAATCGGTCTCGTGTTCATTGTTGACCAGCCAGCTGAGAGAAGGCTTTTATGAGGCAATCAAGAGACCGCATTGGGCTATTAGAGCCCGCCGAGTTTGGAACCCTACTCCTAGAAGTCATAAGTCGCCCGGATAAACTTAATTCAACAAATCTAATCTTTATCGGTTCCTGAAAAATAATCCGTCCGGTGGAAGATCGTTAAAGCGATCTTTACGACAAACAACGTATAAAAACGATGAAGAGAAATGTTTCTCGGTTGTTGGAAAAAATCGTTAAATAAAAACAAGCTGTTTAAAATCCGCATTCTGAAAATACGATACGTGATTCTGGAAGGTGGAACTAAAAACCAAACACTATAAAAAGAAGTTCTCATTTAAAAAAAAAAAAATAAGCTAAGTAAAAAAGTAATGTAAAATTTGTCAGTTCTACAAATTGGGTGTCGTTTGGAATTATTTTATGGATCATGTCGGGATTGGAACCCAGAACCTCTATGGTGGCAATAAGATGGCCACCGAGTGCTATGCGTACGTGGGTTTCTAAATTTGTCAGTTATTGGGGGATATATCCAGCTTAAGTTTGTATAAGGTGATAATTTTACCTAAATAGATAAAATCACGGGGTTTTAAGAAAAAAATTAGATTGAAATAATGAGCGAGATATGAGGTAGAAAAGAAGTGAGCGAAAGAGATAAATACAAATAAATAAAGAGGGAGAAACGCGATGAAAAACATTTAGGCATATAGTGAAATATAATTAAATAAATATAACATAGAAGAGAATGGTAAGAAAGAGGTAGATAGAAAGAGAGAGAGAGAGAGAGAGAGAGAGAGAGAGAGAGAGAGAGAGAGA
>CM077106.1:23962976-23981018 GCA_039619505.1 Cimex hemipterus | reverse complement strand
GAGAGAGAGAGAGAGAGAGAGAGAGAGAGAGAGAGAGAGAGAGAATTTTTGTGTGAGTTAAACACACAGAGACTTTACAGGTCAACTTTCTGCCAGTGGATATCACGATGTTACACAAAGTTTTTAGGAAAATGAAAAGTGCTTGGAAAACATTCATCATTGTCAATACCGTGCAGTAGGCGTGTGGCCGGCCGGACCCATTTTTTCCAGGTGTCCAAATAAGAAAAATACATTGATTACATATAGCTAGAATGCTTATCCAGGGTAAAATATCGTCTCTTGTCACCCACTCCAGTCCGTTTGCTTTTGTCAGCCCGTTTCCCCCCATTTTGCCCAATTCGGCCTAAAAGGTTTATACTTAAGGATTGCATGCCGGCTGGAATTCTTTGTGGGAAAAAAAAACAATGCGGGAATTAGGCAATACGGTTTAATTACTGATATTCTTTATATCATTGTTTAAGATTGGTTAAAATAAAATTAGTACAACGTAGCTGACAATAACCAAAAACTCAAAGTACATTTGTACATTACAATTCCATTAATAAAGTAAGCGTAAACCGTGTTTGTTTATTACATGTACCGAAGTTAAAAAATAATAATTTTAATAAGCTTATACAGCAGTATTGACTTTGTAAACATTATCTCTTCCTACATTGAAATGGAGCAAGCACTTTTCTTCTCTTAAGCCATGCTTTTGATCGAGTTTACCACCCGGGCTTGTTTACGCTCAAGGGCATCTTTCCCTCGACCTACTATCTCATATTGCACAGTATGTATGTTTTTCCGAGTCCTTGAATGCAATTTCCTCTCTGCATATTTTGATGTGCATGCTGGTGTCAGGCAAGGTAGCGGTCTGGTCCCCCACACTTTATCATGTTTACACAGCTGACATATCAGCATATTCACATACTGGCATTATCAGAGAATAAAACTCCGATTCTGCCGTTTCCACTCGAAATCTCCACCTCTCACGATGAGACCTGATTGTAAAAAGAAAATAATAACAATTAACACAGACAAACCTACATTTTACCGTCACAAAAGATCCTCCACTATACTAAATATTATTCACCCAACAACTGCGGGCAAGACGCAGTACCTCGGAGTGTACGTCAAACGCTTGACCTGAATCCGTCATACACGACTGTAACGTCAAGAAGTAGACACGATGCAGAATTTAAGCACGGCTTCTTGCCAACCTTCTGTGTTACCTCTAAAAAATAAAAGGCTGGTAATGATACTACAGTCATATCGATATGGACCTGGATTGAAATTGTCGGGTTGAGCATTACATCCGCCGAGTACGAACTGCCCAAGCCTTAATCATACGAAAAATCCTTGATGCTCCTTACATGATTGCTTATGTATAACTACATATACGGACTAAAATATTCTTTCTTTCAGGACACCCAAAACTCGCAACCGACGAACTCTCCTCGCCGACTGAAGAGTCGCCAGGTCTGCAGTGATGGTGAGTGATAATGACAAATGGATATTTTTTCCATTCTTATTTTTAATTTTGTATACATTTCCTATCTCATTTTACATGTTTTACATGTACTGAATTGAAGTTATTTGTATGTACTGAAAATTAAAAAAAAAATACAAATAAGATTCTCGTCAAATTTATTTGTACTGAACTTGGGGGAAGTGCGGCCCAAACCGTGCGTTACATCAACACAGTTTTGGGGTATGGAAGCAGTAGCCAATGTCATCTTCAGTTCGACAAGTTGGGAAACGTACAAACTATTCTAAGTCCAAAGAAATCGACTCTGTTAAATTCGTCTCTCTTGTTGCGCAACCAAAATGAGCCATTTCTCGATCGAATCTTCACTTGTGATAAAAGAAGGAGTATGGGTCAGTGGTTGGACAAGGGTACAGATCCAAAACCCGAAACTAAATCTCCAGGTAAAAAGGTTTGTTTGGTTTTCTCTCCATAATTTACTGAGTTAGGGTGAAACTATCTCAACAGTGAAATATTGCCAAGAAATTGACGAAAATGCAGTGAAAACGTCGTCTTTGTACAACATTGGTAAACCGTAAGGGGGGGCCGATTCTTCACGATAACGCCAGGCCATATGTCGCCATGTCGACCCTGCGGAAACTTAAGGACTTGGGATATGAAACCTTACCGCATTCTCTCTCTCGCCTATAGACTTTCACTTTTATTAGGCATTTCGATCACTTTTGGAGGATAACATTTCGAGCGAACGAGATGAAGCCGTCCAGTACTATATTGTGAGTCGAACTTTTTATTACAGCGGAATAAAAGCACTTATTGCAAGTTGTCGATGATTTTGATAAAAAGTATTTCAATTAAAAATAATTTTTACTGCCTTTTCAAAATCTGCATTATTTTTGTACCAGCCCAATATTGGATTTTATTTGAACAATTATTCCTATATTTTTCAATTAATTAAGGTTTTTAGCTGAGATAGAAAAGTCAATGACCCGAGCGGGATTCGAACCCACGATCTTGTGCTCTACAACAATTTTCCCTCCTTTTTGACTTTTTTTATCTCAACTAAAAACCTTAATTAATTGTAACGTAGTAATTGGTCAAGCGGACCACGAAATTAGTGCATTATTCCTATTTTGTTTATTTGATTAAAAGTGATTTACTAATTAAAGTATGATTTGATCAATAACATTATTAATTTTTTTATCAAAACGATCAAATATATTTTTGTTTTTAGTGGTAAATAAAGGTTCTACTGTTTACTTTTTGTTGCATTTACTATGACATTGACAATGTCAATTGTAATTAATTTGCCATGTGCCTAACAGTCTAAATTTATCGCATTAATTATACCGGATCTATGACATCTGGAGTGCCCTCTAAAAAAAGTAGCCTGTGTGCTATAAAAAGAAGTTATTAATAATTCAAAAAGCTCAGGATTCGTAATAAATAGCCCTCGGCCGGATGCGCGGTTCAATTTGCGAAAATACTTGATCATAGCTCAAAACCTAATTTGTACAATTATCACAACGTCCGTTTAAAAAATAAATAGAAAAAAAGCATCGTTAAACTGAAAGATCATGTAGTGGCGCATAAACATAAAACCGTTGGGAAACGTCGACCGCTTCCTTTTGCATTATTCAGTCTCCGCCTGTTCGGATAGATATGAGAAAGAGCACTATATCCAGCCTGTTGCAATTCTTGTCCTACCCCATGCAGGGTCGTGTTACATACTCGTATCTCATAATCTGAATCATCGTCCGCCCCGGGCTTCCTTTCTGGAAGGCGACGTGTTTACCTTTCCTTAAAACTTCCATTTTCGAATATGACGACTCTCGATGATAATTCATTCGGGGTTATATGACGGTATGCCCTGACGTTTAAGTCCCCCGTACACGGCAGCCGAGCTCGTCAGTTTTATGACAACACATTGTGTATTTGTTTCTATGAAATTCTCTCACGATCTTCTCCTTGGAGCTAAAATATTTTTGTTTGTGCGTACTATAGTACATAATAATAAAGCGTAATTTTTAAGTCTTTAGATTTGCTTTTTGGTAGTTCTTTGCTTTCTTGTCACCATTCCTCCACCTCAACCTATTTTATTTATAATAATACACTTTTTTATTTATGTTTTATAACAATATTTTTGAAAACGGAAGCTTATCTCAGAGGATAAGCTAATCCCCTACCGCAGGATCGGACAGTGTGAGCTGAGCCACTAAAGGACGAGGAAGGACTATCTCTCAATTAATTGCATGCATCTGCTTTTATTAATTTGAATGGCAAGGAGTTGACAGCGTATGTCTGCACTGATCACATATTTTATTTTATCATTTTTCATATCTGAATATATTATTTGAATCAGTTTCCAATTTTGTTTTTGCCCATTAACTTATTTGATTTTTGTGGCACAAGTATTCCCTTTCATTTTTTAGTATCACAAATATTTTTTCTTATTTTTATTTTACCCTCGTCAAGAAACGAGTTTGCTTCGTGTGAAAGGGATTCACGCAAAGATCGTAATAATTTGTTTATATTTTTTTCTGTCTCCCTTTCTTGTGTTAGCTTCCTTCTTTTGCTCTACGTAGAAGACTAAAAATCAACTATTTACTTTTGTCAACCTACATATTTTGTTGTACATCTTATTATCCATATATTCATCTATATTTTTCCCTCTAATCGTTCGGTATTTTACTGCCTTTTCCTCTCAGACTTTGTCTATATCTGCCTAAAATTGCCGTGATTTTCTTTCTCACGCTCATTTTCTCTCCTCCCTGTCTATCTATATTCTATTTTATTCTATTTGCTGTGCCACCATCTCTCTCTCTCTCTCTCTCTCCCTCTCTCTCTCTCTCTCTCTCTCTCTCTCTCTCTCGCTCTTTCTCTCCCAAATTTTTCTAATTAATTTCATTGATCTTGGCATTGATTTTATTTCTCTCGCTCACTGTCTCCTCTTTTTCTATCTTTCTGTATTTCTTAGTCTCTGCCTCTCTCATCTCTTTCTCTCTCTCGCTCTCTCTTTCTCTCATCTCTAGAAAAGATAGCATATCCTGAAATATGGGAAAGAACATATGTTATTCCAGAGTTTAAAAAAAATCAATTCCGGAAATTTCTGACTGATCAGAATGTTGTGTACAATGGGTAAATTCTTTGATAAAATTTTATTTAATTACAAAATCGGACTGTCCGCACGTTGTTTTGAACAAATTTGTCACAAAGAAATTATGGAAATGTGCTCTCTCGGCTTGCGCTCTAAAAATTACCGATTTTAAAACATACGAAGTAGAAAATAAATAGCTAGAAGGCTTCAAAACGCAAATAAACTCCTTAGATAGCTGAAAATAAGATACGTTACTAAACAGTGATGTGAGAGCTCTTCATAGAAATGGCTCGTAAATCACTCACACCTGCTAAACCGCCCGCGTGATCCCGGGATTCGAACAATCGAAAACCGTTGTAACGGAGGCGCGGATAAGGAGCCGTCGGTGACACCCCAGTCGTGACCCGATGATCCACGTAGCATCGTGACTCCCATGAGGTACAAACTCTCCTCCTAATTCGATTCTACCCGACATTCAATTCTAATGGAGCCTAACTGTCCACGGGGTACTTAATCGTTACAACTTACGACATAAACGCCGACATAACGTTCGTTAACTAAAGGTCCATACCTGAAACAAACAATTGCAGTTCATTAATATTACAGTCAAAGATTACTTTGTTGAATATAGAGGTATATAGAAATTTAATATATAGAAGGAACATACACGGAGGTTAAAAAAACTACTGCTGGTCCAAAAACAGCAAGGATAGATAGGACAGACACGATCCAGCTACATGTACATATGCCGAAGTTTGATGAAGAAAGGTTAAGGGGGCTTAAATGGTTAAGTAGTTATTGCAGGGGCCGAAAACCTCAAGGCGTACTTACAGGGAGATTTAACCTCACGATTCCCTATGTAACTGCACGTCTAGGAAGTACTATATGAGTCCAGATATAGCATGATTTTGTGCAGTTGTTTTTTTCAAAAGAAGCTCTTTTGTTGTCGGCCCTGAATTCGAACCCGGCATTTTTCCTTACATTGATGATTCCATGTATCAGAGCCTTAATCGCTGCGGCCCCCGAGGGATAGGGATAGGGATAATAGAAGCGGCTACTGTACCTCGATCTATTGTGCTCCTCTGTTATTTATATCTAACTGGCCAGCATCAGGCTATTAACCAGTCTTCACAGCTTTGCCAGGGATTCCTTGATGTAGAATCTTGAACCTTCACAGAAACAAAAAATGTGTTCTGAGGTCTCCTCTTCCTGGCAGTATCTGCACAGTATTTCACCTGTATGTACTATTGTTTGTACTGTATGTCCGGAGTCCAACCGGAACCTGGTTCGGTTGCGGTTGCTTTTTAGTAATTCTTTTGTTAATGTTGCGAATCTCTTCGCGTGCCTCACACCTGTGGTATTGCTCCACCACGTTTTGGGTTTGTTTCTTCTGCCTATACGGTGCATGTTCTTTATTACGTGGCAATATCCTGTAAGGAGTCCCACCAGATTCGATTGCTGTACTTGGTACTGTCGGTGCTTCCAGTAAGTCTTGAAAGTTTTGCGGATGGTCCTTCCATGAATCTTTTCCCATGCTTCATACCTTCGGTATTGTTCCACCAGGTTTTGGACTCATTAAGAATCCTTTTAATATGTATCCTCTTTTGTGGAAGGGTGCTAGGCCGCAGTAAGGTTCTGAGCTCCCCCATTTTCCCTCCTTTTTTTACATAATTCGGTTTGTAACAAAGTTAAATTTGGATCAAATTCAGAGATGTTTTGAATTTTTAAATGGGACAGATTTTTTGGTTGCATAAGAAATTCGTATTTATCGGCGTTAAAGGGTTTCTAACACGTTTTCGATACGTTCCTTTGTTTTTTCAACAAAAAATATTCTTTACCTACTTTACTGAAATGATCTTTTCGTGTATGTAATTTGTAATCTCATTAATATATCTAATTTTCTAGGCTCCTAGAACTATTTTAGACCTGTTAGATATATACAAAAATAGTTTTATTTAACTTCCACGTCCGTAGACTATCCTTCAGTAAAATGGAGAAAAATTAGATTTCAAGGCGAAATTATTTAAACAGGGCAAATTTTCAATGTGACAACGCGTTAATAATTTTCAAATCCGTCTTCTTTGCGCATGTGGTAATTAATTAAATTTGCTACTTCTCGTTAAATAGTAAATGCCAAGTTCTTAGTGAACAGCTAGGAAATAAAATAATAATCTAGTTGAAATTATTTTCTGCAGGCGTAAATTAATCAGGCATGGAGAAATCTCAAAGAAAGAAAAACAGTTTATGAGATTGTAACGTCCGTATATTTTCAATTATTAAGACATAATTACTTGAAAATTTATGACTTTTTTAAAAGCGTAATTGTTAAACAACGAAGGGGTTTATCAGTGGGCTTTATCTAACCTTCTAATTTCCCTGTCAGCGGTTTCCGCTTGGTTTTGCGGTTTGTACAAATAGTTTCGTAAAGAAACCAGCTAAGTGATGCTGGCCAAAGCGGTCCTCTGCATAAAAAATGTCAAAGGTCTTATTGCTGGTTAAATAACGACAATGTGTGATCCTCCCACCCTTAAGCGAGAAAAGAAAATATTCTCTCTCAATTGGCAAATTATTATTCAACAGGATGAACATTATTTTCTATGAGAAATGTTCAGTCGTAGTGTACAGTTATTCAAAGTACTTATGACTTCTCTCAGACTTCGGATTTCGGTAGTCCGGGGTCAGACGTCATATCTCTCACGGAAATGGAGTTAGGAGATGTTGACAATAGTGTCGTTTTAGTACCCAACACATGCAATTTTTTAACCTACAGATACTCTCCTATGTACATAATCATTCCCTCAAGTATGGTGGTGAAGTATCAGATTTTTCCCCTTCACCCTTTACACAAATTTCATTACTAAGCTAGTTGAGGATCAATCAGGAAGTAACACGGCATTAAAACAATTTTTTTAAAAAGATGTTTGTATTTAAAAACTTCCATCAGTCATATTTATAATTTTTCAATTAATTAATGTCAATGTAAGGTATTGGTTGGGATAAAAAATTTGTGTCACGAGCGGGATTCGAACCCACGATCCCGACGCTGACTTTTTTTATATTCAATGAATACCTTACATAAACATTAATAAATTGAAAAAAATGTATATAGTCATTCGGACCACGAAATCTATTGAGCATATTTATAATCAAGAAGATCCTCTGAAAAGAACTTCTTGCATCCAGCAAGTCGATAATCTATTTTCATCGTTTCATATTCATAATCTTCAAGTTCTGGAACTGAATGCAAAATTAAAATATGTAAGATATGAATGAACTTCATTTGCAATTTTCCACAAGCAATTTACGTCTTGTTAGCGGTTGCAATTATATTTGATCAATTTTGACGTTCTTATCTCTCGGCTTTTGAAAGGGTTCTATTATCGGAGTTGTACGTCAAGTTTTATTTTGCACAATTACTTCATCAAAATTACAAACTCAAGTTAGCAGAGCTAATCTTAAGCTGAGTAAGTCTTTCTTGAAACTAAGACCTGTTCAGCTTAAAAAACCTCTGAGTTCAGCTGTTCCATGACACTAATCTACATATAGGAATTATTTTATGATTTTTTCTTTTACCTTTGAAATTAATTTAGTTTCTACTTTTTATTTTATGGCGGTTTAAATGTTTCGCACAGAGAAATAAAAATTGAAAAAATAACGTCAAAAACAGAAACGTAAAATCATCGTAATATTCTTTTAAAAACAATTTTCCTTTCCGCTGTGACCTATATAGATCTATTTTGGAACCCCATAAATTATAGCGATACTGTAAATGTGCACTTTTTCCTATAAACCTAAGTATGCAGATATCTCAGGTTCCTGCTGAGTCGGCAGGTTTCTCTCCTCTGCTTTGCCCATCTTCTTTAGGTGGTAGTTAAGAGAGCAATGGCCAGTATAATTTTATAATTTATACATAATAAAATACATTTTTTTCAAATCCTAGAATATCTAAATAAAGTCCTATCCGAGAAAAAGGAGTTTGTTTGCTTTCATTTTTGAGAAATGTATACATCTCTGAGCTGCCTCGTAATTGGTGCTTTATCCAGTGCATGACGTTTTCTTTCTGATGTTATTTTTGCACTCCTTCTTAAAGCCGGGAACACACGCGATGCAACGCTATGCGATGCTTTCCAATCCACGTTTTGGTAGTGTGCACATCTATGCTACGTCAAGCGCACGACACAGCGTATATCACAAACGCACGACACTTTTGTTCTTAATGGATTATGTGTGGTGGTTAGTGACCGTTAATCGATAATTATTTAGAAATCGTGAGATACGGTCTGGTGTGATGCAGGTATTAGAAAAACAATTTCTTCTTATCGGCTCACAACGTTTGTCTTACGTTTCGATTTTTATTGAGGTCATCTTCAGGGCTTCAGCGACGCACTCTCAACACGACACGCAAGAATGGCACAATTACACATAAGACAAACGCTTTGTGCCCTGAAGATGATCTTAATAAAGATCGAAACGTAAGACAAACGCTGTGAGCCCGGAAGGTGATCTCAATGAAGATCGAAACGTTGGCACGATAAAGAAAATGTTTTTCTTAAACCTGCATCACACGATTTCTAAATAATAAATGCATTATTGTGGACAAAACGTAATAAATTGTTAGTGAAATTTTATGAGCATAACCATGCAATAAATTGTTTGTTAAACTTAATTGTTTCAAATAATGTTATTTCGGTGTTTTGATACATTTTCTGCCTAACCATCGTAATTAAATAATTCTTATAAAAACTCGTGAATTTTTTTAAAATTTATTTTTATTTAATGGTCTCATGAACTGTGCATATCTAGCCAGACTATTTGTATTATATTTATTCCGTATTCGTTTTTTTTGGGGGGGGGGAGAGTATCGTGAAAAAAAGGGCCAGGGGGAATCGAACCCGCGAACGCGGGGTTTACTAGCCGAGAGTCTCTCACGCTAACCAGTCGGCTATCGCGGCCCCCAACTCGTGAATTTTTGATCTCGTTTAATTATATGAGCAAATCCGTGTTAAATTGTTAGTTAATTTCATTATATTAAAAAATTGGATTGAGGTGTTTTGATCAATTTTACATCACACCATTAAAATTAATTTTTTGTGTAATAAATTGTTAGATAAATTTATTAAATAAAAAATGGTAGTCTCGTGTTGATCAATTTTCTACAAACCATTAAAATTATGTTTGAAAATAAAAAATTTGATCTCGGCTAATTTGTTCATATGAAAATAAGTTTGTGGTAAATAATATAACGACAATAATACATGTAGTTTGAATAAAATATGACTGTCCAGTTTTGTCTTCGACTGTACTCGATGCTACCCGACGAAAATCTGGACAGCGGGGATCGCAGAGCATAGAGTAGGGTAGCGTAGTAACATCGAGTAGACGTACACGGGGGTAGTACAACCGCACAGAAAATCGGTCTTTGGATTTACGTCGTGTAGAGTCGCATAGCGTTGTATCCCCGCTTAACTTGCACTCCGTACATCTGGTTGTTGTTCTGGTCCATTGGAGAGAGGCCCTATTTTGACTCGTTGAACATTTTTTCCTATGCTCATATCTCGCAAGCCACATTAAGGTTTTAATTATCCTAGAGCAATTAGGCAATATTGGCAGCCCAGACCACCATATAGTGCCTTTTTCATTATTGGTTTCTTATTAACTCCTATGCATAGAGCTGTATTAAATTGATCTCAGCATGGAAAATAGTTGGGATTAGTCCAAGGGCATTGGTAAGGTATAGTTCGACTCTTTTACCTCCCTGTTCCATCTTTGACCATCCATACGGTCAAGATAGTTCAGTAGGATCACTTCCTAAAACTTGGGGCTACCTATCGTCGAGGTGCAAGTTGAATTTTACTCTATTTGTAAGGCGTTATAGCCATCTCATGTTAACTCTCTTCATAATTTTACGGTGGCTCATCGTTATATCTTGCTTTATTTCCTTTTATCTCAGGTGTCTTTTGGCACTCTCAATAGCCATCTATTTTACATAAATATAGATTGTGGAAGATTGATTGGAATGGGACAGTTATGCATTACTCCAGTTGTGTAAAAAGAGTTACATTCTGTTACAAAAATAAACTGTGATGTCAGCCAGATAAAAGTGATGCGTCTACTTGAAACTGCAACTTGTAAATATTGAATTGGACATATCTGAAAATTGGATTTTATCAATTTTCCTCAAATTAAATTTTAAAGTGGAGTAATATATCGAACATTCTTGCGTACTTCATTCAAGTTTTGTTTCTCAAATGACACATGAGTTGATATTGTTTATTGTTCTTTTCTGGTGTTATTTTTTAGTTTTCGGTTCAGTTATTTTTTTCAGTTTGATACCGTTTAATTTAATTAAAAAGTAAATTTAACCAAATTTATGCCGAGTTTAACTAATTGAAATGAAACGTTAGTGGGAATTCGGACCGTTTGATTATTAAAATTCTCACTTTTCAACTTTTGAACTAAAGGAAAAAAAGGCTGTCGTGTGTATCTTTAGTTCAACAGAGTTAATCAACCTTTGAGTGAATTTCTGGTTTATTAAACGGATAAAAAATAAAACTGAGCCTGGAGCGGCAATAAAAATAGATGCAAAAATAATTTTTAATTCCATCACTGACTTTGTAGTCAACAATATTAGATTTTTAAATATCTCCAGAAAAAATGTAAAACAATTCCAAAAAATACTACTAAGTATCCTATCTTGTGCGTGTAATTTTATTTTACAATTTAAATTGAGCGAGTACTCTAAATTTGAATCCATAACTAGTTTGAAATATCTAAATTGAATTAATTCACTACTTTCGTGGCCCGCTTGACCAAATAATACATGACAATTAATTATGGTTTTTAGTTGAGTTGAAAAAAGCTAATGGCACGAGCGGGATTCGAACCGACGATCTTCGGCTAGATACGCCGCTGCTCTTTTGCCATTTTTGAAAAAAAAAAAAAATTGAGAAATGGCAAAAAGAGAGAAAATTCGAAAACTCGTAAGGTGGGGTTGAGATGGGAAGTTGACGTCCGCGTGGATCGAGGTTACGATAGCTCAAGTGCTAGAGCAGCGGAGTATCTAGCCGAAGATCGTGGGTTCGAATCCCGCTTGTGCGACTGACTTTTTTCATATCAACTAAAAACCTTAATTAATTGTCATATCTATATTTTGTTTATGTCTCTGGTGGATTTCATTAATGCTATGCAATTTTTAACATATGAGAAATAAATCAATAAAATCAATGCATTTTTTCAATATTTATATCAATATAAACCAATGTGCATTAAAAAGAACCCTAAAAGGATTCAAAAGCTTCGACTGTAACAGCCAGAATTAACTAACCAATACAGCTTGTTTACGACAAATTTGTCACGACTTGTTTCTTATTTACCGAACCCTTTCAAGGTTTTCTTTTAAATTGGTCCTTCTGAATCTATCCCGTACTGGATAACAATAATAATTTGAATCCTCAGATTGTTTTACCACATTTATTATCAATTTGACTTTGTAATAGTTCACCGGATGGAAGAACCGCTAACGATTTTTTTATATGTAAGCCTCATCCAATTAATTAATTATTTCCAGCTAATTGTGATAAATATAATTGTTCAAAAGATGGCAATACAAACTAAAACTTTTTATTTATCATCAATATTAATGGTACAGGGTGTTCGACTAATCGTGCTACAAACTTAAGATTTCCAACTTTTACAATATCGGATTCCAAAATCTTTCTGTCTAGGAGTTTGATCAATATTCAACTTGGAAACGTTCGTGCAATAAGCGTTTTGGTAGCGAGAACTTTGAAAAATATTTGTTTTCCTCAAAATTGAAAAATGATTCTAAACCACTATATCCAAACCTAGAGACAAACAAATATATATTTCAGAAAACGTACTCCATTTAAGATCTTTTTTAGTGGTGCAATCGCTTTTTTAATTACTTTTTTCAAAGATGAAAAAAATTGGTGAAAGATAAGAAAAAACCGTGGTTGAAAGATTTGTAAGGGGGAAAATTAAAAAAAAAATACTGAAGGAAATTTTGAATGAAATTATTAAACTTTTTTAAATGACTAGTTCGATTAATAACATTTTGTTGGAAATTAACGAATTTTCAATGTCTCAACGGATTGAAAAACCTTTTAGTCTACGAGTTCGATTGATTTCTTCTAAAGTTGACAAACTTACTATGTTGATTCTAAACTACTAATTAAAAAAGTGTAATTAGTCATTAAAAATTTCCTTAAGTATTATTTTTCTAACTTTCCACCTTACTAATCTTTCAACCACGGTTTTTTTTATCTTTCACCAATTTTTTTCATCTTAGAAAAAAGTAATTAAAAAAGCGATTGCACCACTAAAAAAGATCTTCTTCTTTCTTTTTTTCTTTCTTCCTTTCAGAATTTTTTTTGTTTTCCTTCGTCAAATTCTTCATCTTTGAAAAAAGATCTTCTTCTTTCTTTCATTCAGAATTCTTTTTTGTTTTCCTTCGTCAATTTCTTCATCTTTGAAAAAAGTAATTAAAAAAGCAATTGCACCACTACAAACAATATTAAATGGGGTACGTTTTATGAAATATATATTTGCTGGTCCGATGGTTTGGATGTAGTAGAATCACCATAGTAAGTTTTTCAATTTTGAAAAAAACAAGTAATATTTTTCCATGTTCTCCAAAAAGTCCTAATTGACTATGGTCCGAATCTCAGAAGTTTCGGAGTTATTGATCTTTCTATGATTTTACGATGATTACGATTTCACGACCTTGATTCAAATAAACAATGATAACCACCAAAATAAAATGTTTTGGACAAATCCGTTGAGACCATTGAAAAGTACCTTCAATTTCCACAGAATATGGTTAATCGTGAACTTGTAAACGTTAGTGAAATAAGACTTTTGGTAGGGAGAACTTTGAAAAATATTTTTGTTTAGACTAAAAGGTTTTTCAATCGGTTGAGACATTGAAACGTTTGTTAAATTTAAACTTAAATAAGACATGATTAGTCAAACGTTTTAGTAGTGAGATTTCTTTTTCAAAGTTGAAAAACTTACTATAGTGATTCGAAACTATTTATTTTAAAATGTGTAATAATTTCATTCAAAATTTCTTTAAGCATTTTTTAAATTTTCCTCCTCTTCAATCCTTCTACTACGGTTTTTTTCTTTTCATTCATCAAATTCAATCACATCAAAAGGTTATTAAACTGAGTACGTTTTCTGAAATTTGCTGGCCTCTAGGTTTGAAAATGGTACTTTAGAATCACCATACAAATATTTCAACTTTGAAAAAGAAAAATATTTTTCAAAGTTCTCCCTACTAGAACTCTTATTTCACTAACGTCTACAAGTTCACAATTAACCACATTCTGTGAAAATTTACCGTGGTTTTCAATGGTCTCAACGAATTTGCCCAAAACATTTTAATTTAGTGGTTATCATTTTTTGTTTGAATCAAGGTCGTGAAATCGTGAAAAATCAGAGAAAGATAAATAACTCCGAAACCTCTGAGATTCGGACCATAGTCAATTAGGACTTTTTGGTTCCATTTTGAATGTAGAATTTACCGGCAAAGTTTGTAACACGAGTACCCGAACACTCTGTATAATCATTTTTATAAATTTCGCTCAGCTGTATTACACCCTACTCACAACACACTTTTATAATAAACAGGAAATGGACCTAAAGAATTTTATAATAAAACAACTTACAATCTGAGTCTATGAAGAGCCGACGTAGAATCAACGATTTCAATATAATGCATTTTGATTTGTAAGATAATATTTTCCTGCCTTCGTGAGTCTTGCATTTCATGGTTATTATGGTCTCTCTCTCTCTCTCTCTCTTTCTCGACTTGATGAGTGTAATAACAAAGATGTGAGTGACTAGGCTTTGAGTTCGATCGTAAAAGAATTAGGCAAAAATTTAGTTATAACAAAAATTCTCATAGTTTGTGTATCAAAAGTTGACTAAACAAAAAAAAACTAAAAGAATCTCGGTACAGAAGAATTGGTACAACCCATTGTAAAACAAAGAAAACAAAATGAGTCAAATAATGAAAGGCATTTATAAATTGTCGGTTTACATTAGATAGCGGGGCTTAAACATTGAAATCTTATCTCCGTGGAATTGAGATCTTTAGGTCATAATAATAAACGCCCGCACCGAGTTACATATTTCTTCATAGCTGAAAGTGGAAATGGGGGGAAAAAGTCTCAGCAGCAAGATCCCCCATCGCGTCTGGCCAAATACCGGAAGGACATGTGGCCCTTGCTGCTCCGACGGATGAGGGGAATGTCCGTCGGTAAGGCCAGTTCTGGTTAAGGCGATGGTACAGTTAATAGGTTTGAAAAAACGACAGAACAGGATCGCACCGAGGATAGAACAGGTGACCTTTTATGATATAGCGTACGGGGAATTTTCTAGGAAATGTAACGGGAATCGTAGGAGAATTTCCCCTAAAAACTGTCCAATCTATAGTTCATGTCATGATAGTATGATAGAAATTATCGACAGACCAACAGACTTTCATTATTATTGCATAATTATATCTGGTTATATTTTATACGTTTGCAAGGAAAAAACAGTGTTGTCCTCCACTGTGTATTAACTGCAATCATGGTAGATACCACTGCGACTACTTTGAACATAGCCTATCCAATATCTAGCGCGTCCAATCCTTCCAATGCCAAATGTTCAGAAAAATTGTCTAAATTATTATCCACGACCTCAGGCGTCCCATAGTTAATGAACTGATCCGATCCAGCTCTGGAACCAACCTGAGAACCCACCTGGAGACCTTTACACCCCATTATCATTCATATTGAATCCCGGGTTGGGTGGTTTCTCTCTGGGGTTGAATGTGTTCTCCGGGTCTGAGTTATGACCCGTGCTACAAATAAATTTTCTAAAAGAAGTTTCCCCTCAGCAGGACCTAACAAGAAATCTCCCGTAGTTTTGTTTTGCTCTTTTAGTTTTGCCAGTATTTTCAGACAAGATTCAACATTTCACATCAATGTAAGGCATTAAGGGTATAAGCAGGGAGATGATATCTATTTATCTCGTTGACTCACTTTCCTCTAATTTCTGCCCCTTTCGGTTTTGCTGTCTAACTCTCTTTTTCAATTTTTTCCATGCCACGCTTTCCTACTAACGTTTTAACTCTTAACATCCATTTTTTCTATCTCACTCCCCCTAATTTTCGTATCATTTACATGTTTTACATAAACTATATTCATTCTCTCATACTCTCTCCCTCGGTCTGTCTCTCTCCTTCTTTCTTTCTCTATCTGTGCTGTCTCTGCTCTCTCTCTCTCGCTCTCCCGTAAACAATTTAATATAGCTGATGGTCAATGGAAGGTCGTTTTCAGGGCAAAACTTGCAGTACTAAAAAAACGTTGAATCATTAATCTTTCCATTCTTCATCATTCTTTCTCTAAAACTAAATATTCAGAAAAAGATTTTGCTTTACTTTTTATAAATCGTACTTCCTTCGTCTCTCACTCTCTCTGTCGCTCTCGCAAAATGCCGAAAAGTGTCTGATAGCTCACTGAAAGACCGGGAAGATAACGACCAAATTACAGCTTCATTACCCCTCAAACCACACAGTGAAATTTCACAGAATCTGTTTACATTATTATTACTAATTTTTTATGCATTTAACACGAATAATAAATCAATGGGTACAGAGAAAGTCAAGAAAAGGGTTCAATCAGCGCGGTTAGACGGATCCTGGTCTCCCGTTTTATGTTCTGCATATTCCACCAGCTGTTTAATGTACTTATCGCCTGATAATTCCAATCTGGCAATCGCTCTTCCACATACCCTGATCTTTAGCTTCCTGTTTAATCCGGGGCTTTTAATTTTTTTTTAAAAGTAAAGTCTGATTTTATGCTTTTAGTTTGACTCTGTATTTTTCCACGCTGTTGCGTTTTAATTAGACTTTTTTATGGTATATCTGCTTTTAAGGGTCAAAGACACTCAACCATATCGTCGAGAAGTTTCGCGACGCAAGTGTGCTATTTCGTAACTAACGTCACACCCAGTACTAGCACGGCCTGGACGTTAACCTGTATGCCAGTATGCTTTTTGTCTTAGGTCACCTAACGTGGTATAGGTTTATTTTAACCTAAGTTACGAAAGTATCAGAAATATAGTTTGTGTTTCTTGTCGGCCGGATGACGGATACATGATTTGAGAATTTGTCAGGGTGGCGGCCAGATTCACGATTTTTTTTTTTTTTTTTTTTTTTTGTTATTGGCCACTTTCAGACTTATTTTACTCCTTCATCAGGTTAAATATCTATGTTATAAAGACAGCCAAAGTGAACTTCGAATACGAACTGTTTGTTTCTTCTTCGTTTCGTGTCTTCGAAAAAAACTTGCACAATTCAGAAATCAACATATAAAAAGTTGAAAAGAGGATCCAGTTATTTTTTAATTCAAATTATTAAACTGGACGTAGGAAAAGGGAATGAAGATTTTTCTGAGATTTATGAATTTTGATTGGTAACTTGTGCAAGCATCTTTTCATTTTTGCAAATGTGTGCCCTGTTGAAGGTAATCAAAACAGGATAATTTCGCGGAAACATTTTTAAACTGATAATCCAAACACTCAACCTTTTTACGTTTATTATTTTTATTTTATCGCTTCTCTCTGGAGTTGTGAAATTTTCCTTGAAGACTCGAAGCATGAAAACTTAATATTTCCCTGACAAGTATTTTCTTAAAGCATTTGTAATAGTTCTTCTTGTTGTCTATATTTTCTGTCAGAAGTGAGCTAAATCTAAAACTGTAAATCTTAAATTCATTGGGTTTCGTAGTCCGATTGACCAAATAACACCTTTCGATTAATTAATCTTATGTGAGGTAATGTTTGAGATAAAAAAGCCAGTGTCATGTGCGGGATTCGAACCCACGATCTTCTGCTAGATACGCCGCTGCTCTACCACTTGAGCTATCATGACACTAACTTCCCATCTCAACCCAATTCCGCCAATATCGAAAATTGTTGGAAAAGTCAAAGGTCGTGGGTTCGAATCACGCTCATGACACTGAATTTTTTATCTCGACCAATATCTCTCATAAAGGGTAATTAATTGAAAGAAGTTATTTGATCAATCGGACGACGAAATATAATGGATTTAATAATAAAATAAATTATAAAAATGTATTTTATGTATGTATTTTATTTAATTTTATTTTTATAGCGACCGACCAGCGCGTGCACAATGTAATATGGTCATAAAAATTTAAACAATAAGGCTGTAGCAGGAAAACTAATTAAAAGTTAATATTAATTAATTAAATAATATTTAATATTAAGTTTCCCAATTCTTCCAATATTACAACTCATCAAATTAAAGCCACAGTTTATCTAATGTTGAGATTCTCTATTCGCACAATGGTTAAATAATTAAACAGAGGTTTCGGTAGTCTAAATTAACTAAAATTGATCATATTGTCAAATAATGTAAAATTGTAATTAGAAACATAGCCTTTTCTAA
>CM077106.1:23931479-23947302 GCA_039619505.1 Cimex hemipterus | reverse complement strand
TTAGAAAAGGCTATGTTTCTAATTACAATTTTACATTATTTGACAATGTGATCAATTTTAGTTAATTTAGACTACCGAAACCTCTGTTTAATTATTTAACCATTGTGCGAATAGAGAATCTCAACATTAGATAAACTGTGGCTGTAATTTGATGAGTTTCTGTTAAATCATGAGTTGAAAAACCTTTAGATTTTAGTTTTTTTATGCGCATGAAATAAATAAAGACGTATAATTAAACAATTACTGGTTTTCACAAAGCTATCAAGCGTTTTTGCATCTTTATTTAATTAGCCTAATCTTTTTATTCAGACAATTTCACATGCGAATAAGTCAGAACAGAAAGCATTTTTTTTTTTTGACAATTTTATAAGTTTTAATTATTCAGAAATCGTGTGATGCGGTCTGGTGTAAGGTAGGTTTCAGAAAAAAACTTATCGTGCCAACGTTTCGATCTTTATTTAGATCATCTTCAGGGCCCAAAGTGTTTGTTTTCTGAGTAATTGTGTCATTCTTCTGTTTCTTCCCACTCTCAACACGACACCCAACAATGACACAATTACGCAGAAATCAAACACTTTCAGCCCTGAAGATAATCTCAATAATGCTTGAACGTGGCACGATGATGAAAATGTTTTTCAAAAACCTACGTCACACCAGACCGCGCTTCATGATATTCATGTATTGACATGTTTTCTGTTTGTTCTATGTTCAAATTGACTGCACTTTTTGGACAGAAACATCCAAACTACTTTTAAATAACTGCACAAGTTGTCAGGTGTCAAGCCGTTTTGCATCTTTATTGAATTAGCCTAGCCTTTTTATTCAGACAATTTCACATGCGAATAATTCAGAAAAGAAAGCAATTTTTTTTCACAATTTTATAATTTTAATTATTCAGAAATCGTGAGATGCAGTCTGGTGTGATGTAGGTTTCAGAAAACATTTTTTTATCATGCCAACGTTTCGATCTTTATTGAGATCATCTTCAGTGTGAAGCCCAAAGTGTTGGTTTTCTGCGTAATTGTAAATCCCTGGCCCTGAAGATGATCTCAATGAAGTTCGAAACGTCGGCACGACAAAGAAAATGTTTTTCTGAAACCTACATCACACCAGACCGCATCTCACAATTTTTGACTAATTATCGATTAACGGTCACTAATCACCACACATTTATAAGTTTTACATTTAAATTTAATTACCACTGTATAATGTTTCAAATTCATAATTCATTTGTTCATGCTAACTAGAATTTTTAAAAAAGTCTCAAATTTAAATAACTCCCGGTTATCTCCAGGATATCAAGGGCTCTGAAGGATTCAATGTACAGACTTCTCTGTGATAGTTTTTTGTTATTTTATCAATGCAAAAAAAAATATTTATTTCAGTGCTGTTTCGATCAAAGGGCAGAAATCTGTGAATCAAATCGAATGATTATTTTTCTTGTATGAATTTAGATATTTATTCGAATATTAAATATTAAAAATATTAAATATTAAATAAAATATTATTTATTCGTTTTATTCGAAAAGTTGAAATACAGGATAGGAAAATAAACCCAGTAGCTAAGTTTAATTGCCAGAGAGACGTCGTTCAGCGGATGTTTTCGGGATTATGGCAGATGTTGGACCCGGTTGTTTATCCAGAGCTTCTCTAGCCTGCGTAACTCTGTCCCGACTCCCGACCGGCCTTTCTCAAGTGTTTTTATCCTTTAACGTAAGGGAAAGGCATCGGCAGTCTGCTGAAGGTGTGCCACTCGTTTGAAAAAAAACGTGGATTTTTCCCACCCTGCGGTCAAGCAGACGGTTACCATCATCCAATACGGGCTTTTCCACTGACAAAATCGCACTGCCGGAAACGAGGTGGAATCATAATCGCGTTATTGAGTGATTAAGGTTTAAAACGGATTTAACGATACGGATTTCAAGGTTGACTGGTTAAGGAGTGGCAAATCCTTTTAAAATAATATTTCAAAATTTTACTACCGCGGACGTTAATAAAAATATCATCAGACAAAATGCAGATTTTTCAAACACAAAATCAATATTTTCATAAGGAATTACGTATTTTTTCGTATCATTTGACATGTGGTTGATATAAAGACAGATGGAAATATGAGCAAAAAAATAAGCCGTCTTACAGGGTCTTACGATATAGTAGGAACATTGACCTACTGAACAAGTAGAAAAAAATGTTTTCAATAAATTTTTCTCAACTTTAACTCTAAATAATTAATCTTTTTATGTAAGGTATTGGTTGAAATTAAAAAGTCAGTGTTACGAGCGGGATTCGAACCCACGACTTTCATCTCAATACGCCCCTATTCTAACCACTTGAGCAATCTTGACACTAAATTCCTCCAATATCGAAAATTCGAAAGGTGCGAAAGTGGTAGAGCCAAAGGTCGTGGGTTCGAATTCCGCTCGTGACACTGCCTTTTTCATCTTGACCAATACCTCACATAAAGATTAATTAAAAGAAGTTATTTGATCAATCGGACACGAAGTATAATAGACAGTGATAAAATAAGCTCTAAAATGTAATAAGTTCGTAAAAATTTAAACTATTAATCTAATATAAGAAGCAGGAAAACCATTTAGAATAAATGCTTATTTAATATTAAGTTTTAAATTCGCTATTTTTCTTGGTACGCTTGCCCAATTAATATCATTCAATTAATTAAGGTTTTTAGTTGAGGTAAAAAGTCAGTGGCACGAGCCGGATTCGAACCCACGACCTTTGGCTTGATACACCACTACTCTACCATTAGAGCTGTCGTGACTTCACGATTATCACTTATCAGGACTTCAGGAAAAAAATAGAAATTAATCTTTCAGTTAATTAATTTTAATGCGAGGCATTGGTTAAGATAAAAAAATGGGAAAAAGGAGGGAAAATTCAAAAGGTGGGGTTGAGATGGGAAGTCCGAGTGGATTAAGGTAACGATAGCTCAAGTGGCAAAGTAGCGGCGTATCAAGCCGAAGGTCATGGGTTCGAATCCCGCCCGTGACACTGACTTTTTCATCTCAACTGAAAACCTTAATTAATCGTATTAAGTTTTAACTTGCAAAGTTTATTGGTCAATGAATTAGTCACTTTACAAATTTTTACACTTCAATTTTGAAGTATTGAGACACAATTTAGACAATTTATAAACGTTTCTCTTTTCAGATAACCGCAATTTATCTGTACCAAAAGACCTAGGAAGTTTGATTTAACTAAAGCCTGTCAAATTTTGAAAAAAGTAAGCCCGTGGCTACCAAAGAGTTAAAGAGAAAGTTAAAAAGACCGTTTCCTAATTATTTTGGAAAATGTTTATTTTAATTAAAGCATAAAAAATTGTAAAAACGTGGCATCCCTGGATTATTCCGAGATTATTAAAATTATTAAAAACGC
This sequence comes from Cimex hemipterus, assembly GCA_039619505.1. Lineage (NCBI taxonomy): Eukaryota > Metazoa > Arthropoda > Insecta > Hemiptera > Cimicidae > Cimex > Cimex hemipterus. The sequence goes on along the minus strand of CM077106.1, from coordinate 23,943,909 downwards.
AATGCTTGCTAGTTTAATAAAATTGTAATATCTGTTTTAAAATCGAGGTAGCCTATATTTTAAATGAGATTTTTCTAAAAACTTGCAGGATTTGTTTAATTGTATAAAAGTTTGTTTCCTTCAAAATGGCCGGAATTTATTTAATTTTATGACCTTCTTGTACAAATCAGAATGTTTATAAAACCAAGTCATTAGTGATCCCCATCACTGGGAATTTGTAGGAAGAATGAGTTTACTAATTTAATAAAAATACAAGAAGGCTTGTTATCAGTGTGATAACCAGGGATTATGTTACACTGGGACTTAGATAATTTCCTTTACGTAAATAGCGAAAAACTGAAATCTTTTCTGGCCTGTTTGAACTAAATCAAATTGTCAAAAAATTTTCCTCTATCGTCAATATGAATAAATTTTTTTTTTTTTTTTTTTTTATTATATAAGTCATACATTGGCTTAAAACATGATAATCATTAGAGGTGAAAGGAAAATTAAACCATTTTTACACAAATTTTCCCATCCATTTGCACATGCATCTACATTTGCATGTGTACAAAAACTGCATCTTTTTCATTATAATCGAATAATCCGGTGCCTTTGACGTTTGTGGGTCTGCTCATCCCAGGGATTGCCATGCAAGTGCGAACTTCATTAGACAGTCTGCGTCATAACAAAGACAACATTTAATCAGTGAACTATTTAAATTTGCTATCGTCACAAGAATGGCATGCCAGTGCAATTATTCAACCGAATATCAGCAAATTTTTTATCAGCTGAAAATGTGTCCGACGGATGTCAAAATTTACAAAGTGAGTTTTATTTATATTAAATGTTTTGATTTTATCATTAGAGACATATTCAAGTGATATGTTTGAGACATAATGATTTTGTATTGGGATTTTTTTTTTAAATTGTATTAACTTTTGTGGTGTATTCTTGCCGATCTTTATTTTTCCACTTGCGATAGACTAACAAAAAATATGCAAGAATATTCAAAAAGCTTTGTACAAATTTCAAAAGAAAATCAAATCAGCACGCGCATTTTCCTTTTTTTTTCCTGCGAACGAAGGACAACTCGGATAATTTAAATATCAATTACCATATTCACTCTGGGCTTTGAACCTCTGCACCTTAATATATTCGAGCAAAGGTGAAAAATCTGCATCGGTCCAGATGTTATCCGTCCTTGCTTGGCGAGCAACCTTGCCGTAATGAACAAACTCGAGACGCTCGCGCACAACTGTCCCGTGTAATCCGTAAAAACGTTCCACAAACAAAACAAATGTTGTACCGTGGTAAATAATTTCATTTCGACCCGTAGGACTGATTTATATAATCTCGGACACGATGATAATAGTGTGTCGGACTTAAACAGGGCTAATTTAGGCCAACGATAGGAACGGCGTCCGTCTGACAAAACCAATAGTTAAAATTCATTTATTAAAAGGCAGTCAATAAAAATTGAAGATACACGGTTTATTGGTTCTGGACGCTATGAAACAACATTTTTATTTCTATCTAGGCAAGACAAGTTACAAGATAGCGTTGTGAAAAAATTAATTCTTAAAAAAATCGAGAAAATAAATTCTTCGGAAAGGAGGTTTTCCGTACATGCGTTGTTTGTTATATAAGATGCCTTGTGAAAAAAGTGATGCGGTGTGGAAAACTAAAAATAAAACGCTTATACGTTTTTATTTCCTCATGTAAAAGTACTCTGTTAATAAGCCTTTAATAATAAAAAAAAATAGCTTTTCTTAAACTTTCAGTCTTTGAACACGCAGCCCTGTGATTTTGAAACATTTTGTCCAGTATTTTAGAACTTATTTATTCCAGGCCGTTAAAGTTTTCAGTTAGGTATCAATTGACGCTATTTTTGTCAAGTTATTTTCAAGATTGTTGAGTTCTCTAATCCTAAAGACGCTAATCCGAATGTACGTTTTATCCGAACGTGTTCCGGCCGGAGCGTGAAGAAATTTTTTCGGTTCGGAAATAAATTTGCAATCGTGTCATTTTAAATGGTTTAAATTTTCAGTTATTGCCTTGCCTGAACACAACCGCGGATATTTCGTTCCATATTCATTCGTAATTTGTGAGGTGTGGACCTGCCGTTTTTGGGCATTTCTGAGAGTTCGACTCTGCCGTAGGTTTTCGGCGTTGTGTTTTAACTAAACTTATTTTCAACTGAAGAGGACGAGAAGCAAAACGGACCGGATAAATCATCAAAAACTTCATTATATTCCTATATAACCCTTGATTCTATTGTCATATCCGAACATGTTAGCTTGTCAGTTATTTTTCACCTAGTCGCCATGTTCAAAGTTAAGTTAAAACAAAAAATTATGATCAACTGAAGAGGGCGCGAAACACATGCGACGAAGACATCAAAATGATCAGACCCGACTTAACAATGCTTATCCTAGTAATTACCTCGAAACTGTCGTTTGAACCCGTCCGGACACTTTTGCCTGTCAGGTGGTTTTCAGCCGGTTATCATCATCAGTGTTAAGTTTAAGCCGAAATTGTGAACTGAACAGAGCGAGAAGGCAAAACTTATTCGACAAACTTGAAAATATGCATGAAATTATCAGAAACGACTTAATCCTCGAACTTGTAGTTTGATATTTTACGCTTGAAAATTTAACTCTGGTTGTTTAACACTAAACTTTTTCCCAATTTTACTTTTGTTTTTAAACGTAACTTACTTTATTGTTAAAATTTGGCGGATAATAATTTACAAAAACGTAAATATTTAGAAAAATTCCCGATGTTTTTTTTTTCTGTCTGTTATTAAAATTCGGAAGTTTGATCCTAATTAATTTCGAATTGTGAATGAGATGTAGATTTTGGCAAAGCTTTCATATTCGTTCGTAACGATTTCACCTACTTTATTCTCTTTTTACCTTGCTGGTCTTAATTTTCATTTAATTAGGAGTGCCTGTCTTTCGTATACGCACTACAAACCGGAAGTTTAACTTTTCGTCAAAAATTTGTCGCCTGATACAAGCCACTATTTTTTGTGGTCGATTCTTCAATAACATTTTCACTATTTTAGGCTATAAAATTTGTTTATGAAGAATAAACCCTTAAAAATTTGTCATTAATTAGTAACCATCTTTTTTTTGAGTGATAGTTCAATTAATTTTTTTACAATTTGTTAGAAAATTTTTTATTTTTGTTTAAGTAAAATTTAAAGAAAAAATGTTTCAACTCAAAAAAAATTCGATGTATTGAATACTCGTTGGATAAGAATATTGATTTTAATCAGGAGTGTATTAATTTTAATTGCTGTTTAAATTTTAAGAAGCTTAAACTCTTCATATCTGCCACCTTTGCTATCACTACCAGATTTAATACCGTATTTACCACTTGTCTACATTTTGTACATAAAAAAAAGTGTGGTTGCCCATTAAATAATTCTTTCTGTTTGTAAATTCAGAAAGTTCCCTGTTATCTAGCTAGGTCGTTTACTTTTTTTTCAATAATCCAACTTGTAATTAGAATTATTTTGATGGAAATTTTTACAAAACAAAAAATAGACTGCAATTTAAAAATTTATAAATTTAAAGTATTGTATTTTAACATAAATTAATGATTTAATGAAAGAAATTAAATTGTATAGGATTAATCCGCTTTAAAAAGTGATCTGTCGTTAATCATCATATTATAGTTTATTTTTGTTATTATTTTTTTAAATTAAAAATAAGCGTTTTTTTTGTTCTATACGATCAAGCAGCAATATTTATAAAATTGATTAAGATCAAAATTTCTTTTTTAGGTTTTGAAGGTTATTTTTTAATTGTTATTAATTATTGATAAACGTCTTAAAAAGCCGAACAAAATGGATTTTTTTCATTTACAATAAGAAAAAGAAGCACAACAATAAGAAAAAAATGAGGAATAAAAATTATCAAGTTCATCCACACAACTCGATGTGGTTTATGCTTTTTTTGTTAATTTTAAGGACAGGAATTTAAAATTTATTTTAAGGAAAAGGAAATAATAGAACTTACGTTTTGTTTTAATTAATTTGGACACCATTTTTAGGGGAGTTATTTGATGTGAGGTTTATGAAATATGAAAATAAACTATGATGGCAAATCCATTAGGCAAAGGAAAAGCGATTTTCAGGCAAAATTATCTGAATTTCGGAAAATATACTTAATAAAAAGGCTAGTTTTTTAATATAATAATTTGTTTATTGCAAGAAAAAATTAAAATTAGATTGTTCATTATTGGTCAATTTTTTATTTTTTTTGCATGAAAATAATAGACAAAGTTTTGGACTGATGCTGGGTGAAAAGTTTGGATTTGTTTAAAGCATTTTTTTGACATTTTTCATTTGAGAATTTTTATAAATTTTATGAGAAAATTTCCAAATAACAACTTTTAAAACAGTGTATGAATTAAACTATATACTTGACTGATTATTTCAATCTTAGAAATAGATAAAAATTATCAAGATTTTCCGGGAATGTTAAGGACCTTATAACTTTGTGTTGGCATGTTAAGGAGATTTTAAGGGTAAAAAAATTATTAGGTTCTTCGGACATTTTAATTTAAATTTTCTTACCATCGTTCGTAGCCGTCGGCGAGAGCTGCAACGCTGAACCCGAACAGCGATTTTTCCGGCCCTTCGTACTTCACATAACTCTGTAAGTCTATGTTGAAACCGAAGACGGGTGCGACGGCGGCGACCAGGACGCAAAACAAGGGGGCGAAAGGGCCCATCGCTTCCTTCCGCACTTCACTTCAGAAAATTTCTCGTCACAAAAAAGTGCTCCTCGCGTAAAAAAACAGCCGCTGATCATAACACAGTCATCCTACCCGGTCTGAACTCACTGATGTACTGAGCCCGAGTCTGCCCTTTCTTCCTTCGGGCCCCCACTACGATAGAGCGGCTTGTAGGCTAACCATCACGACACCCGGAGGATGCGGTTTGGCAGAGCTCTCGGAAACAGTTTTACGGTTATATTCTTCGATTTTATCCTCCTGGGGAGGGTTTACAACATCAAAAATCATCTTTTCACCTCGATTAATTTTATAGATCATACCCTAAACTATTTTTTTTAACATTTAGGAAGAAATTGACGATAGAGTAAAGAATACTGATCTTTCAATTACTTATAACTTATTAAGCAGAAGTAAATGGAAAAAAATTCACGTATGACACATATTTATTACTTTAAAATAGAACGATACTTAAAATTTTATTATTATTCATCAGCAGGGAAACCGACTCAAAAATATAACCATTCCACAATAAACAAAACTTTTTTTTTTTGTACGAGGTTGCGCAACAGCGTACATCATATAAACCCTCAGGATGCCGGTGTTTTTGGAAAAAAAAGCCCATTTGTCAGTGCAGGGCCGCTGGATTCGAACTCGGGACCTTTACGTTGCAGTGATGAGCGCCGTTTCAAAGAATTTGCGGCCAAGGACGCCCCTCCCAAACAAAAATTTCGTGGACTTTTTTGGCCGTTTCCATCACTATGTTTAATATTTTGAAAATACAAATAAAGTCTCCGTTTTGATTCTTTCCTATGTAATTTTTTATTGTGGATCATTTCGATGATATACGACTCCATAGTATGTAGCCCCCCTCCAAAAAACAAAACAAAAAAAACATAGTACATACGTGTATTGGGTTGTCCGGAAAATAATGCAGGATTTTGGTATTAAACAAAAAAAAAGAAACTAGTTACTTTAAAGCAATGTTCTTTAATCAAAATAATTTCCCATACTCTCAATACATTTCTCCCAACGTGTTGGTAACTTATTAATTCCGTCTGAGTAGAATTCAGAATTTTTAGAATTGATAAAGTCAATAAATGCATTTTCCAGTTCCGTTTGATTTTTGAATATTATGTGTTGTAAGTAGTGGTCCAGGTGTCTAAAAAAATGGTAGTCAGTAGGCGAGAGGTCCGGAGAGTAGGGTGGGTGAGGCAAAGTTTCATAGCCAAGCTCCAATAATTTTTGTGACGTTACACGTGACACATGTGGTCGAGCGTTGTCATGCAACAAAATGGGCCCTTTCCGATTGACCAAAGAGGGCTTCATTACTGCCAATTTCTGATGCATGGTATTAATTTGGTTACAGTATGATTCAGCATTGATGGTTTCGCCAGGATTTAAGAAGCTGTAGTGTATTAAACCAAATGAAGCCCACCATACCGTAACCATTACCTTTTTTTGATGAGTTGGGGGCTTTGGAAAATGTATTGGAGCTTCTCCTTTGTCGAGCCACTGTCCAGAACGTCTAGTGTTATCGTAGAGAATCCACTTTTGTTTCTAGCCGTTTGGGCTCCGCTTCGGCCGAGTTTAAACTCGTAAAAGAAAATCGTACGAAATTCTCGCTTTGACATTATAAGGATGACTGAATTATTTCCAAGTAGCGGAATGCTACAGAGGTAAACAAACAATATCATTTGGAAGAGGATTAATAAGTGTTGACATTCATACAAATGAGTAATCCTGTAAACGTAAACAGAATATTTTATATAGATTTTTTTTAATGAAAACTTAAAATCCTGCATTATTTTCCGGACAACCCAATACATAAGTGTGCCTGATGAAGGGCTAAATTAAAAGGATTTTTTTAATGACTTCTCTTGGGATTTCATTATATTTCAAAGTGCTTCATATCTTTGTATGAATTTTGTTTCTGACAGACTATAAGCTGTTCGTGTGAGGTTCTCATAAGTAATAATATTTTTTAATCACTTCGGTGTAATTAACATTTCGCAGCGTACAGTGATTAAATAATAAATTGGGCTGTTTTAATTGAGTGATTATTATCGATCGTTGTCCGTTGCTAAAAAAAAAAAAAAAAAATTAAAAACACAAGTCCAGTAGTCTTTGTTTATCGACTCATTGAATGATTATTTACGTGGGAGCTCGGGCGATTTGAATTGTTTCCCGCTCCGGCCTAATAATACCCCTGGTTTTCCTCCTGTGTAAAAAGAGGCCGAATTTACAGCTCAAAATTAAAGGGGCTGCACCCCCGGCCGTAAAAATACACGTTCTCCCGGTTCAATTGTCTGAGAATTATGTCTCGGGCCGTAAAAAAAAAAAAAAAAAATCGGAAAGGGGTTGCCGGAGGATAAATAGAAACCCGGGGATGTGTATACTGCGCAGTGCTGTGTAAAGGAGAAAAGACAGCCAGGGGACGGTGAGGGATGAAGAGTCATCTGCTCGCCACGTGTGCAAACTTGTAAATCACTTCCCGGGCTACCTGAAGACTCCTTCTCCCAAAATCTTAAAATCGGATTAGTCACGTACGTTCGGCCATGTTCATATTGTAAATAGCAACATCAAGAGAAATGAGAAACATACCAAATGATCTAATGTTTTAATGGCCTGGCCCATTTCCCAAGAGGATCATTTTGAGTTTTTTGCCCTTTGAAGTGAGAAAACAAGAAATTGATGTATTAGTTCTTGCATCTGTTCCTAATCAGGTTTTCTTAACCTGTCCTAAATCATCCCGTTAAATACTTATCTTTCTTACGTTACAATACACAATATGATTAAAATTTCCAACTACATGAATTTACCAGTTTTTTAATAATAGAAAATTAATTAATGATTCTAGCGAATTCGTAACAAGATATACGGATAATGAAATACGACAGGCTATATTGCGTTGATGTCATAGTCGTTGTGATAGCGTCACGACAGATTGCCGATATGCTTCCATGCAATAGCGCAAATACGCCAAAACAAGGATTGACAAGAAGTGCCGTCAAAGTTTAAAAATAGCCAAGGTTTCTTCTATATAAGGATTTTGACTCTCAGATAGCGATTAATACGACTTCAAACTAAATAAATTAGAACAAAAATTTTTATGAGAAGCAGACAATTACTAACGTCACACATGTACGTAATTTAAAAATTTGGAGCTAAAATACATTTTCCAGAAGGATTCATCACTGGTGCTTTATAAATAATGATTAATTAATTAAGTTTTGCAGTTATAACTGACATATAAATCTTTCCAGCCAAAGAACCCCATAAAATAGTTAATCCAGAGCAAAATTTCAACGCCAGTAAAAAAATTAAATATACAACGTATTTTTTAAAATTTGTATTTTTACCGTTCTATAAAACCAATTGTAGCGTCAAAAAACGCACTATATAACACTTTCGAGTGCCACGACAGAAAAGAGCCGAAGAGGGTGAAGAACAAACAGATAAACTGTCAGAGAATGACCTGCAAGACTACTTAAATTTGGTTCTAGAATCATGGTATAACAGTACGAAACTTATTCCGGAAGTACGTCTTGGTCTCTCAAGCTAAAATACATGCTATTGATGCTCGTGTTTTAGAAAGCCTTAAGATACACTACAATCACAAACTCCTCATAGAGATCAGACAACCAAGCTGTTACAATATAAAAAGATAAGTTCATAAATAATCCGTGAATGCGTTCAGAATCTCCGCCTATTCGTCCAGTCGTGGAACCGAACTACGACGGCCGTTCAACAGCCGAACTATTTGACCAAAAGGACGACCAGCAATATAACCGAACGCCGTCGTCCACTGTAGCCGATATTCGTCAGTTCACGACACGGCCCAAATGGATGTAGAAGATTTGTTTCTACTCGAAAATTGTTAGTTTGCATACACATGGAATGAAAGAAATGAACAAAAATATTAGAAAATTCATTTATAAAGATATCCTTGACCACAGCTTACGCTGGACCCCTCTCCGATGATAGAGTGGACACGCATGTCCCAAGAGCCTGCTCCTCTACCGCACTTATCAATTTTTCGCAATCCATCGAAATGAAAACGAAACGATAATGTAATCAAAAAGCAAAGAACGGCGTTAAACAATGGCGAACGTTTGAGGTCACATGGTTGACAGTTGAAGTCGAAGTTGGTTCGACCGAATAGGACTGGAAAATCCAAATTTATTTGGAACGGAAAGTGCTTCGGGCGTACACGGCCCAACAGGACTAAACGAATTGGTTATAATGGACGTGTGCTCATTCGTTTCTTTGCTTTTGGATCATCCCGCGCAACGGCCGAGCAAGTTCTGCCGAAAACGGTTCCAGTGGACGGCCTACCTTCGACTTGAGGAAACGTAACAACCTGTCAGGGATGTCAGGGCACAAATTCTAGATGACAAAAAGGTAGATAAATTGGCAAGAGAGGATCTGAACGACCATATATATGGTATAAGGACCGAAACTGTACTTGGGATGGCAAAAACCAACGCAGCCACCTCCATTACAGAATGGGCCCACAGAAAAAAACAACAAAGAAAGTGAACAGACTCCAGATGTGCTTGACACAGTAAACTCATGATCACCACAATTGGCAAATTCAGAGTGGTAGGTTGCTGGTCTCTGACATCTGAGAAATCAGCTCAATAATGGAACCATTTGAAGGTTATGCAATGGGAAGGAAGAAACTGCCACTCACATCGTCGAATGCAAACCTGAGATTCAACAGAAAACCAAAGGGAAACGATTGCAGCAATGACAGTCAATGGACGTACTATTTAGGGCAAGGGTCGAGTCATTTGAGCTGAACCAGGAAAGGCATGCATTTTAGACCTGGACCAAACCAATAGCCATACAATATCTTAAAAGCCTAAGAACAGAGGAAAATCAGCACAAATTTTGACATTGGGTGAAGTATGTCTATTTGTAATTGCGAGAGGAAGAGTAGAAGAATGCCTCTTTAACCATTAACAGACTTAGAACAATCGCTGTCTCACCAAGATTTATTTACGGACATAAAGTCTATTATTTCTGAAGACGTTTATTGTTTATTAATTTAATGTAATCTAAATAGTGTATTAATTGAAAAGTTTTTTGGAGGTAGTTTTTACTATTTTTGTTCTTCCAATGAGGCGTTTGTATTCATTAAAATTTTAAAAAATCTATTGTGGCATGACATTACTTCTAGTTCATTAGAGTTTGTGGTTCGATTGACCGAGTTAAGTTTTTCAATTAATTAATCTTTATATAATAAATTATTCAAAAATGGCAAAAAGAAGGGAAAATTCCAAAGTTGCGGTTGAGATGGGAAGTTAGCATCTGAATGGATGGAAATCACGATAGCTCAAGTGGTAGAGTAGCGGCGTATCAAGCCGAAGATCATGGGTTCGAATCCCGCTCGTGCCACTGATTTTTTCATCTCTGCTTAAAACCTTAATTAATAGTAATATATTAATTGGTCAAGGGGACCACGAAAAATAGTGAAAAAATTTCAATTGTCGCCGAGAATCAAATAGATGATACGACATTTGAAAAATGGCAAAAAAGGATGGAAAATTCAAAAGGTGCGGTAGAGATAGGAAGTTAGTGCCCGGGGGACCGTCACGATAGCCCAAGTCGTACAGCAGTGGCGAATCAAGCCGAAGGGCGTGGGTTCGAATCCCGCTCGTGACATTGTCTTTTTCATCTCAACGAATACAACAAATAGTACAAAGGTTAATTACTTGTAGTGTACCAAATTTTATCAATATTTAGAGTTTTTCTTTCCATTAACATTAATGATATTGTATGAGATGTTATTTTTCCCATTGACGGTCTGATTTTTGCAGGTATGAGTGTGGGCTAGAGCAAGTGGGCGCTCTCCTTTCCTTAGAAGGACTCCTGCTGCATAGGACCAGATGTTCCTTTCACGGCCGGAAAATACGGTGTAAAATTTTTAATTTCTGCGTCGGCGGATCGGCCGATGTGAATCATTCACGAGTGCAAATGTCGTCAATATTTCCGAATCGGGCGCCGTAGGAATCGGTAAACACGTTTTTTTACAAATCCCAGACTGGACTCATGTGTTGGCGAACACTAAGTGCATCTGGATTCCCGGTGTCTCGTGTGTCGAACCTCGTACAACCTCCGAAAAATTCCACCAGTTTTTTTTTTTTTTTCAAATCATGTTTTAATTAGTTTCCGGTCTTAAAGGGTGGTAAAAAATAGGAAATGGGCTCGTGGATTATAAAAAATAAATAAAACAAAAAGGATGTGAAGACCGAGTACAAAGGGTAACAGATCAACCGAGACGGATGAGATTCCGCGTCTATCTCCCCGTTTTGTTCTTCCTGAACTTTTGTTTTAGCACGGGTAATTAATTATATCAAAAACAACATCAACAAATAATTCGTTGTACAATGACAAGTCAATGTAATCATAGCAAAATTAGAGCGCCCTAATTAAACTGTTTGACCATTTGTCAAGGGTTAATAAGGCGGGTAGTTATTAATTATCGATTTGGACAAAGAGAACTATTTCGTCGGTCATAAAAGAACCTAATAATAAAGTATGTCTATAAGTATTATTTAGGTCAAGGGTGGCTGGGGATTAGTCACCTGTATGTTTGCAGTAATAAAAAATGCCGTAACTCGTGCCATTTCCGAGATGGTTTTTAACTTCATAGAACAGGGTTTTGCTTTTAGTTGTTATTAGATTTTTTTATTTAACGTAATTTATCAACAATTGTACCGACATTAAGGAATGAAGGTTGAAGCGGGAGTGCTCCTTTTGAAGGTTTTAATGACAAGAAGTATGATGGATTTCATTCTAACCGCTTTTTTAAAATTATTTTTATATCGGTTCTCTTACAATTTAAAACATATACATACTAGCAATTTATATCTCATCTACTTTCCTGAAATAGAAGAATAAAAAGTGAAAGTGTTTCTTTTTGAGGGTGAAAATATCCAAAAGAAAAATGATCCATTCCAATCTATATTTTACCCTCTCTCACTCTTTTCTACTGTGCTCTCTCTTCCTCTTTTTCGTTCTCTTTCTCTCATTTACTCTATTAATTGAACAGCTGCGCTGTTTGATTCACAACTGTCCTTTTTACAAGGACGAAATACCAAAGGTTTGATTTATCTTTCCTACTCGTTCCCTCTCTGTCCTCGTTCATAATTAAAAAATTTAAACACTTAGATTTATTTTTCCTTTCAAGTAATGTATCAACGATGGTTTTTATGATGGTATGATTTTTAATAATTTGAATGAATTAGATGCCATTTGCTGATCCAGTGTCATATTATTTCTCTCTCTCCCTCTCACTCTTTCTCCTACTTAGCATTTCTTGTACTTTTCACTCACTTAAACTTTTTATTGGTGTATTCTCTTTCTGTCTTATATTTTTTCGCTTTCCTATTTATTTCTATCTTGCTCCCTTTCCCTCCTTTTACTAACTTTTTCTAGTTTAGTATACATACATCATATATTTATATAACTATATAACATATTATAATGTATAAAATATATAATATTCTCTTTTTTACTCTCTCCTCTCACTCTTAATCTGTCTCTCTAACTATGTATCTATTTCTCTCTCTCTTTCTCTCTCTCTCTCTCTCTCTCTCTCTCTCTCTCTCTCTCTCTCTCTCTTTCAGACTCCCCGCCTATCTCTCTCACTCTTTCTGACTTACTCTCTAACTCACTTTCTATTTCACTTTTACAT
>CM077106.1:23911239-23931079 GCA_039619505.1 Cimex hemipterus | reverse complement strand
CCTCTCTCTCTCTCTGACTTTTTTGCTTAATAAAATATATTTGTTAATATTTTCTTCCGATTTTTATTTAACGCAAAAAGTGAAGAAATAAAAAATTAAATTAAATATATTTTATTAAAGGATATATTTTTAAGGATATGAATTTCGCTATACCACAACTTACGATTATTCGAATTTTAAGGGTTGATCAAAATTTTGTTATTTGGTCAAACATTGCATATCGCATGAGTCCCAAAAACAATAGTTTTTTTAAATGAACAAATAGTTCAAACATTTGATCTTCGAACTATCAAACGCATTCCTATTCAATTATTACCCAAAATATTCTAGCCATTTCTGTGGCAAAAATAGAGTTCCTGGCAAAAATAGCTTTCTCCGATAATTCTGGAATACCATTTTTTATCATCAAATGGACGGTAGACAAAAGTTTGAGGACAATTGTTACTTTTTTAGGGTCTGAAAGTCCCAAATGAATATAAATTAAAATTTACGAAATACACAGAAAATGTGTTATTGAAAATTGGTTTTCCTGGAGTAGCTCCCCTATTAGCCAATTTTGAAGTTTTTTTTATAACTATGACATATTTCATTGTAAATCCTCCCGAGGATGTATTTTGGCAAAATAGCAAACTTTTAGTAAATTTTTTTGTGGACAAAAAACAAGATAAAACGGATTTTAATTAGTTTTATTTCATTGCTTATCGGCCATGACAAATTACCTGATGCTCATGAACTCATGATTTTCTTATAAGAAACATAAACAGACATCTGAATCCAGATGAAATTCGACGCGTGTGGTAAAGCGACCGAAGTGAAGAAAAAAAAAGGGTGAAAGTTGTATTACTCCAGTTTATATTGTTCTTAGGTTAATTCCGCCCTTGGAATAACAATTTCGAATCTGGATTTTATGAATAATTAATAAGCTTTCGAGGGGGATAACAGGCTGGTTTCATGCTCGCGGTCAGGGCTTGAGATAACATCTGATTGTCTCCATTTTTGAATATTTTATTGGTATCGCTTTTGCCATAACGGAACAAACAGTACCTGCACGATTCCCGTAGCGAAAAGAATCTCCCGAGTCAATTGGTAAATATTTCCAGAATACGCTTATTACACATAATTTAGACTAGTGATTTAAAATTTTGTAAAGTTTATAAAGTAATGATTATTTTCTGTCTCAATTGTCTCGGTTCTTTTATTATCTTTATTTCTAAGAGATTTTCAACAAATGGAATCATGGACTGACACACATGTACTCGATTTGGTTTCTCTTTATCAAAAAATAATATTTTGGTTCTTTAAGCAGATTATAAGTTACTAAGTCCTTTGTGTGATGACATACTCAAAAGGATGATTTGTAATATGGGATTTGGGAGTATGTGACCCACAATTAAAAGTTTACTCTTTAATTTGAAATATTTTGATTCTAAAGAAACTGCAAAATATTTCCAAGTAAATTAAAGATATTTAAAAGGCAAATTGTTTTCGAGTGAAACGGTTAGAAGAAAACGACCAAATCAGGAATAAAAAAATTCGTTATACAGGGTGTCGCTCTGCTCAATCATTAACTTCTACAGCGCATTCTACGCCCCAGATGGATAAGAAAACACCATGTAAACCATGATCCGATTCACAAATCTTTCACAGAAATTCACCATTTTATGTTTTTGTCTATTATCTACGGAATGATTATAAATCTACTCGTAACTCTTGAATTATTCATTTTTGTGGAAATCCAAAAAAAAAAAAAGCATTGAAAAGAGCGTTAAATTTCCTTTAAGAAAGCACCTTCTGGAAGTTTCAATGTAATTTTTGGTAAATTAGCAAACACTAAATCTTTCAAAAACTGCTAAATTTAAAATTATTAAAAAATTAAATTGCATTTTCATCGGAAAATTTCTTTTTAGGGCATGTTGAATTGAATTAAAAAACATCTCCTTTCCATAAGATTTCCAACGTTATAAACTTTTCTTTATGTACATTGAATTAGATGCAACAATCTGTATTCTAAAGGGGAAAAAATTCTATCGCCTTGAAAAAATGGCCAACTTTTTGTCCTAAGCAAAATTTATATTGCAACTTGAACTGAATAAAAAAGCACATTAGGAAAGAAAAATGAAACAACACAGTTAAAAAGAGGCTATAAAAAATTGACCTATAACCAAAACAGAAAAATTCGTTAAAAAATCTACACTGAACACAGACAAAAGAAAAAAATAACAACAATACAGAAGTTATAAAAACCTACTTGAACTTAATAAAAAAAGCACATTAGGAAAGAAAAATGAAACACACACTTAAAAAGAGGCTATAAAAAATTGACCTATAACCAAAACAGAAAAATTCTTTAAAAAATCTACACTGAACACACACAAAAGGAAAAACAATAACAAAAATACAGAAGTTATAAAAACCTACTTGAACTTAATAAAAAAGCACATTAGGAAAGAAAAATGAAACACACTTAAAAAGAGCAATAAAAAATTGACCTATAACCAAAACAGAAAAGTCCGTTAAAAAATCTACACTGAACACACACAAAAGGAAAAACAACAAAAATACAGAAGTTATAAAAAACCAACTTTAAACAAATAAAAAGCATAAAAAAAGCCAAATTCAACGTAAAAATCAAACAAAACACATAAAAGAGAAATAATAAACATCGTGACGAACCAAATTGCGTTAAATTTGCCAAGCTTTACCGTGAATTTTTTGAACGATGCAAATTTAGACATTTAAAATTTTTAAATTTATCTAGTTTTGAATGATTTAGGGTTTTTCAAAAATTAAATTGAAATTTCGAGAAAAGTGCCTTCTAAGGGGGAGGGAATTTAATTTTTTTGTGGAAATTTCATAAAAATGAATAGTTTATGAGATCGGAGTGCATTTATGACGTAATCCGTCGATAGCTGAGAAAAACAAAAAATGTTGGTTATCTGCGAAAGGGTTGAGAATGGGAAGATTATCTTCAATTTGGGGTGGACAATCTTTTGGTGATGTGCATTGAGTAGAGAGACACCCTGTATATTATATACCTTTAGGAATTGACAAGATAACCAACGAATATTTATATTTATGCTGATCTAAGACTTAGTGGACATTTAAGGATATCATAGATGGAATCGATTTTACATACTGTCAGAAATTACTTCACGAACACAAGTTTTCATGGATTTCGCTTCGTGGGACAACCAGGTCGGCACTGGTCCGAAAGGTAATTTCAAATTGTCTCAATTTAAGTTTTTCTATTTTTATTTGGGTTTTTCTTGGTAAGGATCCTATGGGCTGTGCTTTGCATGTTGTCGTGGGTCGGCTCGGCCATTCTGATCAACGCGTCTTGGTACGCGTTCCAAAACCACGCTGTGAGTTTTATGGTCGAAACTACTTACCTTAAAGAAAACTCGACTTTTCCGGCGATTTCTGTCTGCGAGGATGACAACATGGGACGGATTTACGAAGCGGCAGCTGTGTAAGCATTTATTGTTTTGGCTTCTTTCTTTTTTTCAAGATATTTTGTTTTTCAGGATGTTCGGCGAGGATCACGACTGCAACTTGGACGAAGTGTTGAAAGAGATTACATTCTTCAAAGGCACCGCTTATTACATTAAAGAGTTTTGTACCTCCGGCGATATAGAGTGCCCTCTTAACGACTACTCCTCTATAGCCGAACGAGTATGCTAATTATTTTTTAATAGTTAGAATAGTTTAATAATTGATATTCTTCAGGTGAGATCTTCTTGTAAAGATTTATTCGACACTTGCTTCTGGATGGGGAAGGAAATCGATTGCTGCAAGCATTTCATTCCGCTGAACACCGAACTGGGCATCTGCTTCTCATTCAATCAAATGAATGAAAGGTCTGTGATATATTTAATATATATGCCGATCCCTAATCTTCACTGTCACTATCAAACGAACAAAAAGAGGATCAGAACTTGGTCATAAAGTCAAACGTAGCACGTATGGATCGGGACGGTCGGACTTGTGGGGTGGAGTAAGCGCAACCTGAAAAGGTGAGCTTCCGAATCCCTGGGCACCCCCGTTTCCCGAAGATTCGTCTCTCGGAAGATTCTTGTCGAAGAAACGGCAAGAAGCAAAGGATGAAAGGTCGATCTCTCTCACTGAATATAATATGAGGAGAAGGGTACCTGAAAATAAACGTGTTTTACTCGGAGACGTGTTTTCCGTATGCACACGGTATGCTCTCCGTAACTATCCTCCGCCTCCATACGGAAGATCCGACGAAGAAAGAATATAGCGTACGAGAATGCCGAATGAAAATGAAGTCTACGTCTACAAGTCCCTCGAATGCGCACCAGGTCAGGGTTCTTTTCCCCTCGAGTTGGAGTGGTCGGGAGGGCGTTCGAATTGCTTGGCGCCCGAATGACCATTCTCGTCTCTTTTATGCACTCAGAGCATCTCAATAATGGGACCAGCCAATGGCTCATCGTGTCAGAGGCGAGGGGTGCAAACTGAAAAGATGAACCTCGGGTTCTCGGGCAATTCCCTTTCTCACTCCTTTTCCTTGGGATTGCATGAGATACCTTCGATCCATTCCTATTACCTTTCCCTTGTGCGCATGGTCACCGTAAGCACCCTCCGCGTGCAGATAGTAGATCGGACGAAAAAAGCGTATCGAATATGAGTTTGAGGAAATCTACGAGGAAATGGAATCGTAGTTGGCCGTAGGCGAGCTCCTGGCTGGGGCTTAGAATAGAGCCTGTTGTTCGGCGGTGACTCTGGAGGGTTCCCTTCACAAAGGGCGGCTTTCCTCTAGAGAGTTAGAAATTCCAGTATAAACAAAACCGCGGCCGGAGCGGATTTGGAAGTTTCGACCATGGATAAAATTTTTCCCGGCCTAGATGGTATAGCAGGGTGAATCAGCTGATGCATTTCAGCACTAAATGAAGTAGCAATGTGGCACACAGTCGGGTGCAGATTGACCCACACCTTCATAAGGGGCAAGCGGGACATGTCACTAAATCTGTGTGATGCAGTGGATCCTTCACAAACCTCACAGGATAAACACTGACCTCTTGGGAGCGGAGGTTGTCGCATTTTTTTAATCTAAACATGTGATAAGGCCATGTGCGCACTTTATCGAACCTCATTGTCCGTCAGATGACATTGCGACCTCCAGTGGAAACCATATGTCACTATCAGACCATACAGCATACATGCAACTCATCACGTTGTGACGTGTGCTAGTTTAAAGCAGTACTGCTCAAGTTGTTTGCTGGGAATGTGCCAAGAATTAATTGCACCTACGTTGTGCTATGGAATTAAAATACGATCAGACGACCCTAGTGTTTTCAACGGAATCCACCACTGTTGTAAACCTTCGTCGAATCGACAACGCTTACTATGGTAGCAAGGCTTCGCGTTCGGCAAAACAAGGTCGATCTTACCACAGCCCTCATCTTAAACAAGTCTACCCAACGTTCACATCCACTGGCATTAAATAATACATATTAAAATAAATAATAAATTAAACTCTGACCCACTGATCGGATTTTCTGACACAAGATGATCAAGCTTTAGTAGGCAGCCTTTCTAAACCATGATCAGAGCAAAACTAATTTTATATCGCACTAATACTGATTATTACTAATCCAATATAGGCTAGGACTACACGAGAGTGCAAAGATTTTACCTCTCCGCTCTTTGGATGCATAGTCCTCCGAAAGTAAATAACCTATGAGCACACCCTGTTTCTTCGTTCAACCCTAATAAACTAAAATGCGAAATCATTTCTTTTTTCTTGCACATTCATACCTATACCGTGTTGCATTTTCTACTATATATATATATATATATATATATATATATATTACGCAGGGCGGGCGACCAGGACCCGAGGGGTTAGAAGCCTGGGTTGGCCCGTACCCCATCCCTAAAAGGTCCGGGACCTGGTCGGTTCACGAGTCCTGCATAAACCTATTGGACTTATTAACAAACCCCAGGATTTTGGACCATTTTAACCTGGGGAGTGTTTTAGTTATGTCCTCTCCTTCAAAGGTGTCGAATCTTTCCCTAGCATACCTATCACATTCGGCTAGGTAGTGTCGAGCCGTTTCCTCTTTAGTTTCGCAGAAGCGGCAGAAGGGGTCTGGTAGGGAGCCCATTATGAAGAGGTGTCTTCTCAGGGGGCAATGGCCCGTCAGGATGCCTATCAGCCTCCTAATTCTCCTCCTAGAATTGGAGAGTAACCATTTCGCTTCCTTGGGTTTGATTTCCCTCAGAAACTCCTTCGATTGCCTGCATCCGGGGGACGCCTTTTCTACTATCCCGACATCATAAATTCTTACGATTGGACCACTCGGTCGTTCAATCCATTCACGCCATGTAACCTCTTATTGCAAATTGTCATTATATCGTTCGTATGTCGTTGCAAACATAACTTATTTTTTAGAAAGCTGTTCAAAATGAACGATCCGGAGGCCATAAATACGGAAACGAATCGTAAAACCGGCCTTCCGAAGCTTGTCATCAATTTGAAAGGTGCGACAAAGGTTTACCTCCATTCGGAGAACGATGTCCCGTTTTACAACACGATGACCACGGACACGATCGCCCCCGTCATGAACATGGTGAAGAACTACAGCATAACGGTGACCGACACGGAGAACCCGGCCGGCGTGAGGGACCTGACAGTCCATCAGCGAAAATGCAGATTTGGAGACGAGAACTATTTAAAGGTAGGATGGTTTTGTTTTTGTGTAAATTTTTATACTTATTTTCTTTCAAAAGTTGGGGAGATTGTTTTTTTTTTAAATTATTTTTTTATATATCAGTCCGCAGATTATTATTCGTACAGTGCATGTGTGGTGGAATGCAGGAGGCAGGAGCAGCTCAGGCACTGCAATTGCACTTCTCATTTGATGCCGAAATCAGGTAAAACACTCTAGTTAGGCTAATCAATTAATAGGCATGCATTTTTTACATTTTACAGACCCTTCAGAAAGGTGTAACCTAACTGGTCTTCTCTGCCTTAATAATAATTATGTCAACTTATCAGTTCAAAAAACCCCTTGGGGTAAAAAGGATGGGCTAATTTGCGATTGTTTTCCAAACTGTAACGAACCTGAAATTAACACCATTACAGTTTTAAGCGATTAGTAGGTTTTATTTTTTTTAATGTCTGATTATGAATTATTTACAAAATTTTGTTGTTTTATGTTGAAGCATCGATGACAATGTGTCTTCTTTGGAAGTGGCGTTTTTCAGATTCCCGAGTGAACGGTTTAAACGTAACGTTGTAAGGAGCCATCTGGATTTAGTTGGTATGTTTCATCTTGGAAGATAAAAACCAAAACATTTTTTGCCTATTTTTACACTGTAATAAAATCTCATCCGGCCGGTATAAATTTTTACTTTTTTTTAGTATCCATGGGTGGAGCGGCTGGCCTGTTCGTAGGCGCGAGCCTCCTCAGCTTTGTAGAAATATTGTACTTTTTCATACTGAGGTCGAAAACTGAGCTGAACGACGAAGAGGAAGAAAATAAAGAGAATACAAACAAAATAAAAACTCTGGAGGTCCGAGGAAAACCGCTGCCTTTACAAGATCGTAACACCGTCATTACAAAAAGCGGCTATCACAGAAGTTCGAATTATTTATCATAAAAAAACCACTTTGAAAGTAAAAAAATAGATACATTTTATCTGTATAGAAGACCATTGCATTAATAAAAGTATCACAATTTAAACGTATTGTCAATTCATCAAATATTGATCAACCTATGGAATGTACGTTGACACGGTGATTAGTAACAACGTGGTTCGCAAGTTCTCCCTGTTTTTTTCCCTGGCATTTAACTTTATGCAAGGTTTTTGATCCTTTACATGGTACTTTACTTTATTTCTGAGATTTCTTTTCGGGGTCTATGAGGTGATGGTTGATATATTAGTAGCAATTCTGTTTTTCGCCAATCTAACAAACCATAAAGTTGAGGGTAGACCAAAATGATCGGAAACGACCAAACTACAAGAGAATTCTTGTAGGGGATGAAGGCTGTCGAACTTGTCATGGATGAGGCTATATGGTTACATCGGCTTGCTTATATTCTTGATGCCTTGCAGAAGAGAGCGAAATGCCGAAATGCGTCTGAAAGACAACATTAAGACATGAAGACAAAAATGACCGTATAGACCAGATGACAGGAGGTCTCTTGTTTCGGATTTGAAAATGATGATTGCAATGATAACTGGTCACCCCGTCTCATAATGGTGGATGACAATGGCCAGCTATGGAACGCTGAAGTGCGGATCACACTTACACAACTTTTCCTGTTACCCTGCGACCTCTGCCTACACGGGCGCTCTGCTAATAAGACCAAAGAACTGCTATCATAGTACCAGTAGAGAACAATAACCAAGGCATACGCAGAACTGTCCCGACTAGATGACAACTGGTGGTGACCCTCCCGCGGTCGAGGGAGGTTGCGCTTTGTAGAGACTGCTACAACTGATGATGATAATGGCGGTAGGACGGTTCAATGAGCCCAGGAAATACGGTAGGGTGAAATGCGCTTTGTAATAGTTGCCTGTCGCCGAGCTGAATCTAGTAAAGTGAACCATAAGCGACCACTGATGTGACTTGACGTAATAGAAGTGGGCTTGACTGTCCAGGCACCTCCACCGACTGCCAATTTGTTACATTATTTTGGCAAAGGTGTGTTGGCCCTTTTTCAGTACTGGGTGCTTTTCATAAACACTTCTCTAATTTCTCACTCCCCAAACAATGACCGGGTAAGCAGGATTGCTGCTAGCCACTCGGTGGACTAGACCCTTCGGGAAGCAGTAAAGGATATAGTGATCAGCAATAGGAAGTAGTTACTGCTCTATGAGGCTCAAGATAATTGGCCATCTTACCATTTCGAGCATAATGTTTAGCAACTAGTGAAGGACACATCTCAATGGTTCTTATCTTGGTCTAATATAAAGACGAAAATTATTGGAAAGGACCGACCTTGTTTTGTTGCGGAAAGAATTGCTTGCACAACTCTCCCTGCTTATATCCCTGATGAGTACGGAAAAAAGCGAAATTACATTTAAATTTATGATATAAGTGAACGATTTTACTGCTGTTACCACTGCTTCTAATATTTTGAATGATAGTCAGAACAAATTAATGGGAATTAAGTTATTCTTACGTCTATCTTCTGAATACTGAAAAAAGTTGAAAATTATACTGCGTTATATTTTCATTTTTAGGTTTTAAACAAAAATAATAACACTGCTAAACACATAACATAACTATATTTCAACAGATAATAAAAAAATAATATAATTATTATAATAAATTAAAAGCAATCGGCGATCATGGTAAAACTGATGCACAATGCTTTTCCATGTGCAAGACTAGAATGTTTTCTTTGCACAATATTTTCATTAATTGAGAAAATTGTTTTTATTCTGAGTGGTCTTCTCCCCCGATCACATTGTACCCCAGAGCCTTTTTTCTCTCGGCGCTGTGCGTTACACCGTACGCTAAATAGATAGCATATCCTGTAAATAACAAAAAAATAAGACAGTATAATATAATCCGTGGTTAAAATTTGAAGATTTAAGTTCTTGCCTATGGCCATCCAAACCAAATATCGGAGCCAGGTGTTGACGTCCATCAACATCATCAGATAAACGTTTAACAAAATGCTCAAAGCTGGCAGCAGTGGTACGAACGGTGCCTTAAATATGATGAAAATTTTTGGAGGTTTATATTTTTTAAAATACTTATTTGGTCTAAATTTTTGAATTTTACATCAAGCTAACGGGTGGAATCAAGGGAAAAGGTTGAAGTTTCAGTAGATTATACAATGCCATCATAAATCTATAAAAATACCTTAAAATGAAGCGTTGCTGTGTCGGATGGTTGAAGGGAAGTGCTGACCAGTGTGATGGCCATTATAAAAACTACAACGCAGCAACACACCAACGGTGCAATCTGCGAGTCGATCAAGCCGGATTCGTGGTAAACCAAAATATAAGACAGGACAATACTCAGGACGGCTAAAATGAAATATTACGACAATAAATAATTTTGAAAAAGGTTAAAAATGTCAATTTACAAAAAACTGTCGTGTTGAAGACGACGATTGATGATGTTATTCCTGTAGGTCTTTGGAGCCCATGGTGATTGAAATACTGAAAGATTATCTCATGACGTGTTACTTTGGTTTTTCTTGAAATCAGACATGTGCCCTCTGAAAAACTTTCGCAGTTGTCTTCGACAGTCTGCTCAGGTTCACGGTACCTGACAAATCGTAAAAATATAAAACAATTTTGTTTTAAGAAAATAAATGTACTACCTTAGAAGAAGGATGCACCCAGCTACGATGGTGTAGGCGAGGAGCGTTCCGATCGACATGAGATCGACTAAGTGTTTCAGTTCAAAAACAGCACCCATCAAGCCTAAAAACGAAACTTTGAAGACTAAAAAAGCTCAATAGACAAATAAAACGTACCAGTGAGCACGCCTGCTACTAAAGTCCCGACGAACGGTGTCTTGTACTTCGAGTGGACTTTGCCCAACCAGCTGAACAGAAGGCCGTCCTGGGCCATCGCGTAAATTACCCTGGGTAGGGGAAACATGCCGGAAAACAAGCTGAAAATTAAAAAAAAAGAGAGAAATTATTCCGACTTTTTTTCGGTGAAACTTGGAATACCTTGCGAGAAGGCCGAAGACACCGCCGACCGCGACTATCCATGCCGCCCAGCTCATGCCGAGGCTGGTAAAGGCGAACGGGATCGGAGCTTCTGTGTCCTGCATAACACCGAAAATGGGTTAAAATTATATGAGACTTAAAAGTTAGTTTTGCTCACAAACTGTTGAATTGTTCTCCAATTTTTAACGAAGAGGAAAAAGTAAATCTAGGCCCTTTGGACCCTTGTCGGAAATAAGCGATAAATCTACAAAAAATGAACTGAAGTAAATTCCGGAAGGACCATAGGACAAGAGATAAGGCAATAAGAAAAAATCCTTAAAAGATAAAAACACTAATTTTTAAGCATTTCCAGAAGAAGTTCGATCCAAAAAATTCAATTAGCTTAAGCCTGTTTTGAAATATTTACCATAAAGCGAAAGGAAGACATGAATCTACATTAATTCAAGTGCGGCCACAAATTTATAAGGAGTTGTTAATTTTTCTTTACAGAAAACAGAAGTGAAGTTGAGATTGAGAGAGGGATTACAGCAGCCACTACCAAATATAAGAGCCATTTTAAATTTTGATACTCAGAAAATAGGAAAAGGGGCGAAGGGCAAGAATTCCAAGTCCCACGGAAGAAATTATAGACGCCTTAGCTATCACTAGATTCTGAGAAAATTTTAAGTGTCATTATTTAGCGTGTGATGTAATGTCTAGGACAGACATGAAACCACCCTTATTCAATTGCTATCACATTTCTTTATGGCACTCAGAAAGAAGGGAAATTTTTTTCTTCCTAACCGCCAGTTGCCACTAGATTCTAGGAAAATTTTAAGTTTCATTTCTCAGGAATAAAGAGATTTGATATCTGCTGCCACAATCTCTAAGGATTGTTTAATCTATTCTCGGAAAAAAACGAAGAGGAAGTTAAGATTTAAAGGACAAAAGTTATTGCTGTCTTACTACACTACTAAAACCAGATTTTAGAGAAATTATATGGTTAAAAAATTGAACTTTCTTCATTCATCTTCTGCCACAATCTCTAAGGAATTGATCAATATTTTCTCGGAAAAAACGAAGATGAAGTTAAGATTTGAAAGGACAAGAGTTATTGCTGCCTTACTACGCTTTTAAAACCAGATTTTAGAGAAATTATGTCTTTCAGAAAGAAATTGAACTTTCCTCATTCATCTTCCGCCACAATCACTTAGGAATTGTTTTCTCTTTTCTCGGAAAAACGAAGAGGTAAAGATTGAGAAAAAACAGTTATTGCTGGCTTACTACACTTTTAAAAACAGAATTTAGAAAAATTATATCGTTCAGAAAAAATTGAACTTTCCTCATTCAACTTTTGCCACGATTTCTAAGCAATTGCTTAATCTTTTCTCGGAAAAAAAAAACGAAGAGGAAAGATTGAAAAAAAAAAAACAGTTATTGCTGCCTTACTACACTTTTAAAACCAGATTTTAGAGAAATTATATCGTGCAGAAAAAAGAACAAAACTTAGCATCCCCTGAAATCCTTATTTTTTTGCTAGTATCAGGGGTTTTGTTTTAATAGCTTAAATTTTTTTTAATGTGTGGTGATTAGTGACCGTTAGTCGATAACTATTCCGAAATCGTGAGATGCGATCTGGTATGATGCAGGTTTCAGAAACACTTTATCGTACCTACGTTTCGATCTTTACTGAGATCATCTTCAGGGATAAAAGTGTGTCTTCTGTTGGCGCTCTCAACACGACACGCAAGAATGACACATTTACGCGATAGACACCTATGAATTTTCGACATTCACGCAAATAAATACATTCATAGAAATAAGGGGGATGGGATATATCATGTTTGGTGGGTTATGGCCATTCGCATTGATCCATTATGTTATTATTATTTTTAAAGAGATTTGTTACCTGAAGGTAATACGGCCACATGAGAGTCAGCACAGCGGATAAACCAAAATACGCAATAAACACAATCGACAGGGAAAAAATTATGCCCAAAGGAATCGACCTGCGAGGATTTTTGACTTCTTCCCCTGGAACAAAACAGCGTTTTGGTACAGACACTTAAAAATTTTTTAATGTTTGTGAAAGAATCTCACCAGAAGTTGCAATAACATCGAAACCGACATAACCGTAGAAGCACGTAGCCGCTCCTTTTATAACGCCCATCATGCCGAAAGGAAGGAATCCTCCGGTTCCTGCAGCCTCGGGCAAACCAGCAGACTTCAGATTCCAGTTTGATGTATCAACTGGAAAACCATATTTATTAAAATGAATAAAAAATGCGCTTTTAGAAAAAAAACCCTGTACTTTGAAAAGCGCCGACTACGATGACGAAAATGACTACGGAGACGTTAACGAATGTCAGCAGGTTGTTTATCGCCATCGATTCTTTCACGCCGAAAGCGAGCCCGACTGTAAATTCCACAATGCATCTTTACTTGTTCAGAATAAAATCCTTTTCTCGCAACTTACTCGTGACAAGTACTGATATTCCGAAAGCGAATAAGTCGAAGTACGGGGAGAGAAACGACGATCCTTCCAAACAGTATATCTGCTTGAAAAACTCCGCCATGTGATTGCCAAGCATCTTGTCCATGTATTCGCTAAGCCCTCGAGCGACAGAAGCTGTGCCTGATTTAAAAATATGTAAGGTCATAAAAAAAGCAATAACCTTTTAAACATTACTTACCGATTATATATTCGATTATGAGATTCCATCCAATTGTGAATGCAACGAATTCACCTATGGTCACATAGCTGTAGATATAAGCCGATCCGGCCTTAGGAACTCGGGCTCCGAATTCAGCAAAGCACAGTCCTGAGAAATATTTTCTAAAGTACAAAAAAACAAAATCCACCTGGGAAATTTCTTACCGGCGAATGCTGATATAACGGCGGCGAAGAAAAAGGACAAGACTACCCCAGGTCCGGCTATGTCTTTCGCGACCAAACCGGGAAGTAGGTAAACGCCGACGCCCAGTGTACAGCCGACCTTAAAAATGCAAAACCACAATTTGGTTTGGCTTCAGTGTAAATGATTGAATGAGAATTTTTGCATACACCCAAGGCGACCAGGTCTAGCGTGGACAGGACCTTGTTGAGCTCAGACGTTTCTTGGTTGACTTCACTCAGAACCTTTCTTCTCCCCAGCTGCTTTAAAAATGCCCTAAAAAAGTTTTAAGAAAAAAATAAGCACAAATTCACTAAGCCCATAGTGTCAGTTTTTTAACTTGATTGTGAGATATTTAAAACAACCAGATCTGATCAATTAAAAAGCCAACCCATAAGTTTTTCCAAGTTTCAAGGTGAACATGGTTAAGGTTGAATTGAGTCGGCCTGTATATCTTGAGCACCGTGACCAATACTGGTCTCTGTCAGCATAATTATCAAGAGCTTTTCATTAAGCTTAAAGCTTTTTCTCAAATCCAAAATCTTTGTTAAGGCTACCCCTGTGAATCCTTCAGGCCTTGGCTGTTCTTCTCCCAGGTGTAGGAATGTGAAACCTGCAAAGGCCTTCGCACCAACGAAGGACATGCTCCGAAGTTCTGCTGTTAGTTTCGGCTATGGTCTTTAATGAACTTTCTGCATGGCCCTCTCTACAATCCCGTTGATCCGAGATCAGAAAGTTCTCTCTTAAACTATGACTGATGGATCTAAGTTTTTGTTTTTTTAGTACGTGGCAAGAACTAAGGGTATAGATAGGTGTCCTCATGTTTTAGACTATAAAGTAATCTTTTATTTCAAAGATGCTCTGACAACCGGATAAAATAGTCAGAAACCTTTGGAAAATATCTTTGAACAACTTATGCAGTTATTTAAAAGTAGTTTGGATGTTTCTGTCCAAAAGGTTCTGTCAATTTGAACATAGAACAAATACAAAACATGATTACTTGAAGATCCTGAAGTGCGGTCTGGTGTGACGTAGGTTTTTGAAAAACATTTTCTACATCGTGCCACGTTTCGAGCTTTATTGAGATCATCTTCAGGTCTCAAAGTGTTTGTCTTCTGCATAATTGTGTCGTTCTTGTGTGGGAAGAAACACAAGAATGATACAAAAAACACTTTGAGCCCTGAAGATGATCTCAATAAAGGTCGAAAAGTTGGCACGATGAAGAAAATGTTTTTCTAAAACCTACGTAAAACCAGACGGCACCTCACGATCTTCAAGTAATCATTAGCTAACTGTCATTGAAAATCACACAAGTAAATACAGTTACAGGCAGAAATTAAAAGAACTTTTAGATGATGGGAATAACCTTACTTCAAAATTGCAAACTGCCAACAAGTTGGTAGAAAAACTTGCTAGTGAAAAACTTATTTCTAAGACTAGAGGTATGACCCATAAAATTTATACAACAGTTACGCCTAGAATTTATCGTCTTCCTAAGTACACATGGACAGACCTATAGTCTCATGCGTCCATGGTGCAACCTGCAGTCTGTCGAAATGGGTTCATGAGGTACTTTATAATCAAATAAATAATGACTTGTACAGGAAAGCCACCTGAATCTCATGTCTCCCCTTGTAGTATAATCTTATTATCAATACAGTTTCATTTTCTTAAGATATATTTCAACTCATCGAATTAAAGCTCTGATGATGTCGATATAGTCGTCGAAAGCTCGGCAAAAACTTGAAAAATTGTCGTTCTATTTTGACCCACCGAAGATCATTTTTTCCAAGATGTCCAACACCAGGTCGATCCATCATCTCGCTTTAAATACTCAATTTCAAATATAAATCTTGGCGGTTTTAAAGATTAAAAGCGTGATGATTCACAGGGGAAAATACAACTAAAACCCAGTTCTTGAATATGACGAGATAAAGTAACGCGTATTACAGACATTGACGTAATATAATAATCTTTCTTCTTTCAATGATTTTTGCTGATGTGCCGTCAGACATCCGCTGACTATGGTGAAAAAGTCGCACAACGTTTTGACTTCCGACACAAACGGCGCGGCCGTCGAACATCTTCGGACTTATTCTTAAAAGACTTTAAAGAAGTGGTGTACTATTTTACAGATTTTAAACTATAAAAAAACCTTAAAGTTTTACGAAAGAATTGCATACCCTTGCCATTTTTAAGCTTAAAATTACAAGGACAGCTATTGGTTCATTGCCATTTATCAGATATGTTTTCCAAGGCTGTCTATCGAAAATTAAACAGAAATAGAAGAAAACAGTCGAATTCTCACAGCAGTATCGTCTTCTACCATTTCTAAAATTTCCAAACAATAATTGTACGTATGGTAAAAGTTAACTTACATTTTGATTTAGTCCGCCTGGTGTCTTCACATAACCTTTTTCTTTCTGATGTTGGGAGAACGTCCTCCCGCCGGACTCAAGCACCAAATGATACGTCGGCCGCATGTTTGGTGGACCTTTGCTTCATTGGATAATGTTATATAACTCGGACTTGCCTAGACGGCCTTTCTTCTCGATATTTCACTTTCAACTTTGGTTTTTGAATTTCTACTTAAAGGTTAGCTACTATGTAAAGAACTTTTTTTTTTATTAAAATATTAAATTGTATTTATATTTTTTTAAGTACAATATTATACTTCATCTGATGAGGATATTGCTATTAAAAACTCTCTCTTAAACATTCTATTTGTTTTATAAATAATAATATAAATTTGGAGATAATTTTAGAATGGAAACCTTTGAACCTTTTGATTAAGCGAACCGTTTTTATCTTTCGCCTTTTGGAGATTATCTGAGCCCGTTAAATACAACAAAGGGCCAATAATTTTTAAAGGGATTTTATTTTATAACATTGAATAATCTTGTAACACAGCTACTTTCGAACTATATGCAGAGTGAAGATAAACAAAAATATTTCACGCTTTAATAATGGTGCAAAAGGTTTAAAAGAGGGATAAGCCAATAGAAATTTGCTTAGCTTATTAAAAAATGACGTGGATCCGGATTTTATGTTGGGTACGATTAAACTATTTACTGCTTGTACTTTTTTTGTGGGTGATGCTTGTAATTTTCCTAGGTTTTTTTTTTTAGTTCAGTTGAATTGACTTTTAAGAAGTGGGTCATTGACTTTCGTTGCTGTCTTTTTCACGGGTATTTTTGTAAAAGTTTCTATTGTTTTGACATTTTAGCCAGTCTGAGTATCCTTCTTATTCTGGTTCACTATGAAATCGGGCTTGACCTACTGCAGGTGGTGTGTTGCGTTATAGTTTTTATAATGGTCATCACATTCGTCAGCACTTACCTTCAACCAACTCAAAGACTCATCATTTTAAGTTAATCTTTGATTTATGATGATGTTGTTTGCTGAAGATTTGACCCCTGTTTCCTTGATCCTATCCATTGGCTAATTACCAAGCTAGTAATACTCAGATATTTTGCTTTTCGACTGTCAATTCAAAAGATTTATAATAATTTAAATCATGGATGGTTCAGCGGTTGTTTTAACGAAGCAATGAGCATTTGTAAACTCAGAAAAAGTCCGAAAATGGAAAAATTTCAAAAAAATATACAGCTGTTTATTACGATATTCCAAAATAATTTCCTGTCTGAAAAGAGAAAATTGGATTCGTAGGAATTTCCATCAGATAGAGTATGTTGAGTATGGTCGGTCTTGAGCGGAGCCATGGTAACCGGTAAACACGTCTGAGTGAGGAATAGTTTTTCATATCGGAGTTCGAGTCGTCTAAAATGTTGTGGGGGTTCAGTCCGGCTCTGGACCTCCTCGACGAGATAAAGAGACACGGGGTTTTCCAAGGTAAGAAGGAGCTGAACGTCTTGATCGTGGGGGCTGCCGATGCGAGGCATATTCTGAAAACTCTCTCGAAAGTCTACACCCACGAGACGGATGTTGTGGTCAACTTTTACACGTTGGACGTCCTCGTCGAGTTGGTGGCGAGGCAGATGCTCCTCATGACGATATCCCTGGAGCCTGGCGATAGGCTCGGCCTCACGGAGAAGGTACGCCTCTGGATGGAAGTGTATGGCAATTCTCTCTTGCGGCCCACTTCTGCCGAGTACCTGGTGCAAAAGTCGTACCAGCTGCTCCAGATGGCGACTGACCCCGACTTCCTCAGACGGCGGATGCCGTGCATATCCTTAGATTTGATGAAGTACAAAGAGAAGGACCAGCTCGAGACGGTCTTCCGCTACTGGACGGACAACGATTTCAACATAATCAAAAACTGGGATTTGAGGCTGAGGAAGTCTTTGGAAACGAGGTACGATGCCAAGCTGGGCGTTTTCGACTGGGATTACCACATGAAGCTGAAAGAGAAAGAAGGTACCGAAGTGATAAACTCCATAGAGTACAAACAATGGAGGAATACCGGAGTAGCTTTCACTTGGCTTGAAACCGAATACAGTTTGACCAATCCGACGCTGGCTCTCGGTATCTTTCCTCAGGGGGACAAGATCCACAGTCACGGCTTCTGCGGAGACATGGAGTTCGGACCGTACTTCACCTTCGGTACGGAATGCGAGGACAAGGAGATGTTCCAGAAGAAAAACGGGACTTACAGAAAACGTGCGACTGACGTGATCGAAAGGAATCTGACGAGGCTTTTCCACGAGATAGAAACAGATTCCAAGCTGGAGTTCGTCGACGGCGACCGGGACATGGGCACCGTTGTGACCGCAGTACCGAATCTCGACACGGAAACCGAAGCCTGCGGCATGGACGTGGAGATAATCAAAACGAAAGAAGACTACGCGCCGATTCCGACCAGGCACAACGTCCGCTTCTTGCCTCTCAACGCCTTGGAGGTGTTTCCAGAGAAGGAAAAGTTCAGGGATTTCTTCGATTTGATGTTCTTCGCACAAGGTTTGATACCAAGGATCAACGAAAACGTTTTGAAAATGCTGAAGCCGGACGCCCCTCTTCTTCTCGAGACCAGAATGTACTGTTTCACCCTGTCAAAAGACAGCATGAAAGAATTCGAAACCAAAGTCAAAGACGCCATGAACGCCTTGGGACTCGAGCCAATCGGCAAGTGTGACATGAACAGCCAAAGTATTGTACGGTTCAAGGTAAAACCAACCAAATAAAAATATTGGCAGATTTATTTAACGATGCACTTTCATTCCAGTTTAAACTTCAATGCCTAAAATAATACTATTTCCAATGATCTTTGTATCATACGTAATAAATCGGTCATGTATTCTGGATCCTTTTATCATATTACTTCATCTAATTTTTGACATACATTCATTCACTGCAGTCATATTTGATCCTTAATCATCTTGGTCTGCCTACCTCATTCAGTTGGACTGTCACATGCATTTTCGCATTTGGTATATTTAGTGCTGAGTATGTGTTCTTAGACCGACTGAAGACGACATGTAGACAAAGATGATTAGTAAGAGGAACTTATGAATCCCTCACAAAATAATTTTATTGTTAAGTCTATTTTCAAGAAATGATTTGCTTTTATACATCGATGTTTATTTTGATGTATGCTTAAATTTGTCAATCTGGTCCACAATGGCGTACGTATTAATCAATATTCGTTTTGATCAAATTGATTTTGAGGAAACTGCATCTTGTTCATCAATGATCGTCCTGTTCTGACTGGGTTCATCTATAAGACTGTTCTTTGTAGTTGATTTATGAATCGGACACATGTTGAACCGACACCAGGTTCATCTACACACATGACTCAACTATGAGTTAAATATATGTATCTATCTGTAAAAATATGGGACCTTTACCTTACAGTGATGAGTGTAGTGCCAATTACTTAAACCATTGTGGCTACTGATGCCCCTTCATGATCTTTTATGTTACTCAAATTCATTTCACTTTGGGCCATCTTTGCTGCTTTGATGGTCCAAAGCCGAATCCTATTTGAGTAACATCACCCATGAGCGTTGTAGACAAAGCCAGTAAGTGACCAAATCTGCATAAATTAATTTATGTTTTGTAGTTTTTTCTTTTACCTTTGTCATTATTAATTATATTACTAGATAGCCATAACTTTATTACAGGGATTAGCCGGTGAGCCCATTTCACAAGTATTTGTAAATTTTTTGCTTTTAATTTGATTTTTAAGTTTCTTCTTTCTTTTCTCTCTTTCTTTGTTTTCTTTCCTTTTCTCTCTTTCTACTTTCTTTTTCTTTTCTCTCTTTCTTTGTTTTCTTTCCTTTTCTCTCTTTCTACTTTCTTTTTCTTTTCTCTCTTTCTTTGTTTTCTTTCCTTTTCTCTCTTTCT
>CM077106.1:23881641-23891892 GCA_039619505.1 Cimex hemipterus | reverse complement strand
TATATATATATATATATATATATATATATATATATATATAATTTATTTTTTTTGTTCGGTGGAGTTTTGTTTATGTGAATTTGTGTTTCGTTCTTTGTGAGTGTGTGTATTCGCTTTTCCTTTGTTAGGGGTGGTTTTTGTCTGTTTCTATGTACATGTTTACGTTGTTGTATGTCTATATTTTTTGTTCACTTGTGAGTACGTGTTGGTTCGGATATTCGCGTGTTTATTTTGAGTCACAGTGTGTCTTTTTTCCTTTGAGGGTTGTTTGTTGTATTTTTATTTTTTTTACCTGTCCATTTCATATCCTGGTTTGGCAGGGAATTTTTTGTATCATGTTTTTCATGTTTCCATTTAGATGGACCTAAAATTCAGAAAAATTTGTTCAATTTATGTTTAAATTTCGTTTTCATTTTTCTGCCGCTTATTATATCTATCGCAGACAATTTCCCTTTACAAGCTTCATTTAAGGTTAAAGTTGATGGAGTTTTTTTTATGGTTTGTTTATATGAGTGTGTTTTTTATTTCTACTTTGTTTTATGTTTGAGTTGTTAATATTTTTTTGATTATATTTCCGTTTTTTGGCAATATGTGTGCAGTTTTTAAATTTGTATGTGTATATTTTTGTTTGTCCATGAGTGCGTCTTTTATGGGTTGTTTCATATTGATGTTTGGTCGAGTGGTTTTGTAAGTATTTTTAATTGGTTTTGCCACTGTGTATGTATTTGTTTCTTTATTTCTGAGTGTGATTTGTCTGTCTTTTAATGTGTCTCTTTCTCATTGTTTATTTGGTTGTTTTCTTTCTTTCCTTTTTTTGGTTAGAATTTTTTAGGTATGTGTTTGCTTTTGAGTGTGTATTTTTATTTTCTTATTGGTGAATGTATATTTGTTTTCTCTTTGTTCGTGAGTAATCATTATTTATGTGTGCGTTATTAGTTTGTTGGCCTGCGTTCGTTCATAGTTTTAACGATAATTTTTAATAATTTCGAGGCGTCAGGGCGTATCACGGTATCTAATTTGCCGATAAATTATTTCATTTTATGACTGGTCGTTGAGCTAGTTCAGAGTTTAAAAATTTGACTTTTTATCAGATTAGGGTAGAAG
Source organism: Cimex hemipterus (assembly GCA_039619505.1). Taxonomy (NCBI): domain Eukaryota; kingdom Metazoa; phylum Arthropoda; class Insecta; order Hemiptera; family Cimicidae; genus Cimex; species Cimex hemipterus. The sequence goes on along the minus strand of CM077106.1, from coordinate 23,890,788 downwards.
GTTAGAGGTAGAAGAACCCATTTGTTTGTCACTTTTAATTTAACCAACAGGATGCAGGCGTATTTTTTGTTTAAAGGAGCTTCCTCTTTAGGGACGTTGGACCGCCGACTCTTCAAAACAAAAGATATCAACTCTTGTTTTATCTTTTGTTCTGTTATACTTTTCATTCTTAAATTTAGCAATCATTCTATCTCAAATGTAGAAAATTCAAATATTTTATTTTCTCATATTTTAAGTTAATTATAATGAAACTTTACCGTTAAGAGAGATAGTCTAGCTTTGGAGTTTGGAGCACGCACCACAAAGCACATGTGTTCTTTAAAAAACAGAAAAGAAATAAAACTCAATAGAACGAGGTTGAGTTAGGCCATACAACTGGCACGTATACAAACGCCTTTCGCCTTGAAAAGTATGACAGATGGACTGAAGAACAACGGGAAGGATAGCTGGAAACTACTCGGGAGTAACAGTCGGCCAAGCAACAGATGGAGATAGATGAGTAAGTACCGACGACTGCAGTCGACTTGAGAAGGTCATAAAAACACCGTATATCATAGCCTGTCTCAAACTAACATCCATTACGCGCCAAAATTCATTATTGAAAGCCAAGTGTATTTTTTTCTTCTAAAATTGTTCGAGTAGGACTAAACAGAATTTGACCGTAACAATTTGACCAATTAAATGCCGTTATTAATTATTGGACTTGATTAATGGACCGGGTTACAACTTGACACTTTCCGTTCTTTGATTTATCATTAACGAGCCGCGGTTTTTCGATGCGACCAAGTGGGTCATGATTGCAGAATAATTGGATGACAAATGTCAATGACGATCCTTCCAACGGATCGTGTCGGCGAATGTAGGATTTCTTTTTTGGGAAATTTTCGTTTGTCACGTGATAAATTGACAGAAAACCAGGGTATTAACCGTAATGACAGAATAAATCTGCTTTCAACCTGCCATGTTTATATTCTATGTTTGTATGTACATTTTCTATAACTTTCTTTAAAACATATGTATGTATTTATTTATTAAAAAAATTACAAAAGAATTTAAACAGTAGTTAATTCTTTTTTTTAAATAGAGAACAGGTGCACCCCAATTGGTCCCTTTAAAAGAAACATTACGAGTAGAGTCATTGAAACTATCTATTCTACTGAAACTTATCTAAAAATAAATTATTGAAGGAGATTTTAAAATTAGCTTCATTTTATTTTGCGCAATCTCCTCATTTATGCCAGTATTTTAAATTTTCAAAAAAGGTCTGTCAATTATTCCTTAAGAACCTTGTTTCTTCGGGCGCTCGTTTCAAATTGAGTGTTTTTTTCTTTTGAAGTATGTTTTGTTTCTTTCTTAATATATGTGTTTTTTTCTGGTTTTGTTTCGTGTTTTTATTTCTTTCTTTGTGTGCGTATGTGTGTGTGTGTTTAGTAAGTTTACGTGTATGTATATTTTGTGCCTTGTTTTGTGTGAGTTTATGTCTAAGTCAGTGTGTTTTTGTTTTCCCTTTGTGTGAATTGCTTTTTTTTTATTTGCTTCTTTCTCTGTTTGTATATATACAACGTCGTACGGTTTAGTGTTTGCCTTTTTTTAGTTTGTTGGCGAGTGTGCCTTTTTCGTTTATGTGAATATGTTCTGGTAATTCAACTTTTGTTTAAGAGATAGTGTGGTTTTTTATGTTTTACGTTTTTGTTTGCCTGAGATTTTAATGTTAGTTTGATTATGCTTTTATTGTTTGTTCGTAAGGATATTTGCGAATTTTCGTTTTCCATTGGTGAGAGAAGGTTCTCCCTGTTTCTTCGGGCGGGTGCGTTTCAAGTTGAGTGTTTTTTCTTTTTAAATGTTTTTCCTGGTTTTGGGTCGTATTTTTATTTCTTTCTTGTGTGTGTATGTGTGTTTAGCTAGTTTACGTGTCTGTATTTTTTGTTCTTTTATTTGTGTGTGTTTATGTCTCTGTGTTTGTGTTTAAGTCAGTGTGTTTTTGTTTTCCCTTTGTGTGAATGTTCTTTGCTTGTTTCTCTGTTTGTATATTTACAATGTTGTTCGGGTTAGTGTTTATTTGTGCGATTGCGTTTTTTTATTGTTGATTTGTGGATGTGTGTTTTTTCTGATATTTGTGTATTTTTGTTTTCCCTTTGTGAGGGAGTGTTTAGCTTGTGGGTTTCAAGATTTTTTTTTTATTGTAATATGTGTGTTTTTCCTGGTTTTGGCTCGTGTTTTTCATTTGTCTTTGGTTTGTACTTTTTTCGTTTTTTGCCGGTAAATGTTATTTGTGATGTAAGAACCTCTTTGTTTTTAAAACTTTGGACCAATTATCATTAATGATTTCTGCCCATTCTAGTAGAAATGAATGACAAATTATAATTAGACGATTTTACTTTAATTTATAATTTGTCAGTATTAGGGAGGTATAATGAAACTGATTGCCGATAATAATCCGATTTAATCCACCGCCACGGCTTTTGCCATGAATCCAGCAAATTGACTTTTTTTTTGACAATCCCACTCAAATCATTTATTTCACTTTCTTCTCATTTCTCATAATCAACTCGCGCGGAATGTACGAATGATGTCTAATCCGGCCTGACTCGGCATAATCGAAGGTCGACAGGTTGACTTTTCAAAACCGATTACGAATATGGTCTGACAATTCCGTTTTCGAAAATGGAAATTCGATCCCTTTCTGGTATTCTCAAAAGTAAGCAGTTGAAGAAAAACAGAAAAGAATATAATTTTTTTTCCTTACGATGACTTTTATCTATGCCTATTCATCAACCAAACTTGCCTTTTCATGGAAGACGATCATAACAATTATATATCGTTTAAACCTACAGTTTTAGTTTCTTTAAAAACATATTTAATATAAAGAAAGATAGAAAATTAAAAAGCAAGTCAGAAATTACCATTCTGTCCGACGATAATGATCAAGGAGGGCAGAAGGACAAGAGATCGATTTTGACAAACCATTGCCAGTATATTTTTAACATTTCTATATTTCCCCTTAATTCTGAGTATACCTTGCACTTTTTCAAGAAAAACTAATTGATCTTGGGCTCATCAAAAATGGTATTTGTCGACTTGGGGATGCTACGTCTTAGAAAAAGTTTCCTTCAGGAAAAATTCGTCATGGTTTGTTAGCCTGAGCGATCAACCGGTTTAATTGCTATCCAGTTAAAGGGCTTTTGTTTCTTCTGGAATTAAGCCAGCGGACTGTTTGTTTGCCTGGACTCGGGAAACCAGGTGTTTGCTGTAGGGGGAAAAAAAAGTGAAGTCCTTCACCCGGATTATACGAACTGCTGCAATCCTTGCGTCAGGACTTTCTGAACGAGCCTTATCAATTAAAGGGCTTCTTCATGTACAAGAAATACTTCATCTCGCCAATTTTACTTTTAGAGTAATTGATTTGGCAAATTCCATCGAGCGTTTACAAAAAAATATATTTTTTTAAATGTTAAACTTTCATTTTATCATTCGATAGAAAATCTGTGACAAAACTTTCTGCAGATAATTAACATTAAAGACTACAACCGTTAATTAATTTAATTTAATTGTTCTAACCAGGTAAAAATAATAAATAAAAAATAATAATATTGATGTTTGAAAACTTCATTTGCATTGTTTCTGCTTATTGATGACGGTTTTTTGTTGCTTAATGGACCATTGAAATAATTGAATAATAATTGAAATAATGATTGAAATTAATTCACAATTGAAATATAATTGCGCAATTATATTAATGCAAATTATTAATTGGTACATCACTCTATTCGTCTCTTTCAATCTCTCTCCCTTATGCTCTTATTCATTCACCCACTCGCCCGTTCATTCTTTCTTTCTCTCTCTCTCATTTTACTCTGCCTTTCTCACTCACTCTCGCTCCCTTCTCTATCTTTCTATCAATTAATATCTCTCCCATTTTACTTTCTCTTTCTCAATCATTCCTCCCTCTTTTACTCATTCACTATCGCTCACTTCTCTCTCTATCAATCAATACAATCAATATCTCTTTCACCTTTCTCTTTACTGTAACTTTCTCCCTCTTTCATTCACTCTCTCTCCCTCTCTCTCTGTACTGTTCATTTCATCGTTGTATTGTACGATTTTTACTTTTGTCCTGTATGATCATTGGATGTTTAATAAACCATTATCTCTCTGTATGATTCCAAACTCTAATTATAAAAAAGAATTGGTGTTACTGTTTTTTTATATATCTTCAATAAACTTTTTCTATTTGTCGTATTTTTATTTATGTGTTTATCAGCTGGTGTGGTCTCTCATTTTGTTTGTTACTTATATGTGTTTATGGGATCGCATCTTTTTTACAGTTATTGCTTGTAAGATATTTTTTCAATGAGATTTTTTAAATTTAATTAAGAAACCTGTTAAGGGCCTCTCTCTCTCTCTCTCTCTCTCTCTCTCTCTCTCTCTCTCTCTCTCCCCTCCTCCTCTCTTGTAATTACTATGAACCGCCATAATTTCTAAAACGACGGTTTTCCTGCTTGTTAAGGCCAACGGCACCAGGATGAGAGCGTAGATAAGTTTTTCCGTTCCGTTCAATGCTTATCTTCAAGCATGTTATCCCAACGCCGTGGGAATTAGCATAACTCTCCCTCGTAATTTTGGGAAGGTCGAACCCCATTTATTTTCTCTGTGCAAACTGGATTTCTTGCCTGGTTTTTAACTTATTCACTTTTATTCCTACATATCTCAATCCAAAAACAATGATATTCTAAGAAACATGTATCATTGTTCTCACGAACTGTATTTCCATAATTTTATCAATTCTAATCACTCCAGTTGTACCAATGCTAAACATTGAAGAAATAAAAAAACTGTGACCATATGTTTCTCTAATTCCTGTCTTTCATCTTCACTTAATTATATGCTATTTGCAAAAAAACAATAAACCTCTCAAAATATATTATCATAAATAGCTAATATTGTTATGGTCATTTTTTATTCAATAGTAATGTATGGTGGTTAGTGACCGTTAGATGCGGTCTAGTATGACGTAGTTTCACAGAAAAACACGCAAGAAAGGTAGAATTACGCAGAAAACAAACACTTTGAGCCCTGAAGATGATCTCAATAAAGATCGAAACGTTGCCACGATAGAGAAAATGTTTATTCAATAGGTTGTTTTCATAAATCTAATCTTGTTACTTATGTTATTCAATTGACAGAGACAACCAAAAATATAATAAGGTAAAAAAATAATAATCTTTGTTTTCTCATAATTTGTTAATTCATAATTTTATGCATTAATCATGCAGTCCATGCTATAAAACAACAATTTCACTACAATCGACGTATTGAACGTACATCAACTTTCATAATCAAAATATAACATCAAAACAATCACAAATAGCTTCCACTGCCGATGACATTTAAGAAGAAACCTGTCACATTGAAGACTCCTATCAGAGAAAGGGACGGGCAAAGATGATCAGTTTTGACTTTGATTGATTAATCGCCACATAGCTACCACCTACCGGTTTTACATAATAAACAATAAGCCCGACTCTAGATTGTCTTGTTCGTCTGAAAATTAAATTTCTTTTTTAAGTAGAGCTAGGAACAGACCAAAAAGTTAAATTAAACTTTAGCTTTATTTTATATCATAAAGAAACCTTTCCTCTTCCAAATATGGTCAATGATTGTAAATCCGTGAAATGAACAGATTTGTAATTTGAAACAAACAAAACCAACATCTATTATAAAACACAATCATAAAATTATTAGATGGTCATGTTTATTGCAAACGTGTTATGTGTAAAAATATATATATATATATATATATATAGAGAGAGAGAGAGAGAGAGAGAATAATAAGAGAAAGAGAGAATGAGAAAAAGACGGAGAGTGATGTACAGAGAATATGAGCCAACAATTTAGTAATACATTAACTCATTAAGTGTTAAGGGCCCAAGAAATGTTGAAAACGAAATAAAATTTCTCAGATGAAAACCAATTATTAAAAACATGTGTGTACGCGAAAAAAAGAATTAGAAGGGGTAAATAAGAGAAACACTATAAAAAATTAGGATAACGAGAGAAAGCGTAAAAGTGATTTCGTCCGCCTTTGCTACCTAGCTTTCGCCTATTTAAATTATAAACATAAAAACTAAACTTTAAAACTAAAAGATATTTATTCGACACAGTAAGCTTCTGGAAAAATCCAATATTATTTTCTTAAGAAAAAAACGTAATACTGAATTTTTTAAAAATAAAAATTGTTATCGGTTCATCGCCGGACCTTTGGCAATTCACCCGGTCGGCGGTTACCTCGGGCTCAGTGGAGATTTTTCGCCGCTTCGTCTCCAAACGTGAAATAATCGGGCGCCGCACCGTTCTTATTTTTTCGCTTCCTTTAGGAAAACAGTAAAACCCTCGTTAAATAAAAAAATAAAAACACAACAAAAAGTAAAATATCAATGTCTTCTGTACTGTAAATAAAATGTAAAACAAAAAAATGAAATAAATTAAAAATAAAGCAAGTCTCTGCAAAATTAAAAAAAACTGTCCAGAAATTAATCTCATTACATAACTTAAAAGCACGAACCTCGTGTACATCCTTTTTCTTGTTGTTCCAGGGAGGTTCTCCCCTCGCACACGCGAGCCCTATACTCCACGATTATGAGAAAAACAAATGCATAAAATAATAAAAATGCATTCACGTTTAAAGGACATTGTCCCAGCTTGTCCACACCGACCAGTCTCAGCTCTAGTCCTCCTTATTCCCTCCAGTCGAGCCCCACTCCTCGCCAGCATTCCCGCTGAAGCCTGGCTGGGCCTCCTTCAGCTGCCAAATGCAACCTGCGCGACATCGTCCTCTTCTCTAGACCTTGCTCAACCTAAAGGAGGGCACCCTCGTCTATAACCGAGTCTGTTCAACTCAGTGCAAAAATGTTTTTATTTCTATCTGATTTCACTTGTAACAAAACGTGTGAGTGAGTGTGTCAAGGAAAGAGAGAGGGTTTGAGAACGTGAGATGATGTTGATGGTGCATAGAAGAACGTATAGTAAAGTAGTAGCTAGATAGTTCGAAGATATGGTGAGGGAGAATGAAGGAACGTAATGAAGTGAATACGCTCACACAAAACAAACAGAAGACACGTGCATTTATTAATGAACATATCGTGCCAATTCAAAAATATGGAATATTAATTGTATTAGGAACAGATTTAGTGGATCCAAGCTTGAGTTTTGTCTTGTTACAAAGATTTTCGTCAACTACTGGAAAAAACAAATGTCAAAATTGCTCTTTCCGACCATATGAAAATCACAAATGTCATAGTCCCTGGGCGCCAAAGATTAAGTGAACCTTTTAAATTCTTAATGTCCAGAGGTCTGTAATATTTTCTTCTGCGGAAGACAGTCGGCTTGATAAATGACTTTCAACGCTCGCAGTGTTGTCGTCGGAGATGGTTAGAGGAAAACCTACTAAAACCATGCGACGAAACAAAAAAGTAAGGTTAATTAACCAAACAGTATTTAATCCCTAATGAGATAAACGTTAAACGAAAACAAAATTTAATCTGGGACGATTTATCAAAACCCAGCCTACGTTTGCTGACGTATGACAGGATCATTAATTATGGTTTGTTCTATCATTAACTATATGAGACACCAATGGAATAGTATTATTTAGGACTAATACAAATAATTTATTATAGTGGGAAAATAAACCAATTTATGTTAACAACGAAAAAACATTTTGCGATCCACTTTCATTTAAATTAACTCTTTGCATAATAAATGTTAACCCAGATACAAGGAGAACGTTCTGTTTTTGGGGTGGATTATAGATCCGATGTGGCAATAAACAGCACGTGAGGGTGAAATGGAGGGACTCTTCTGCATTCCATTAGGCTACCAATGACCGGCCATGTTAATTACCGATTTCCACCGTTAGCTCATACAGTTTCTAATAAACCCTGGATAAAGTGAGTACGAGCCTATTTCGCAATGAAGTTATGAACGGTCAGATTGACTGGAAAAGTTGAAGAAAATGACGTTTTTCACAGCCAATCACATATTTTTTTATTGACTTATCAAAAAATTTTCTTTGTTATTCTTTCTATGTAAGCTCATGCTTGAGATAAAAAAGCCAGTGTCGCAAGCGGATTCGAACCGACGAACTTCGGCTAAATACCCCGATACTCTACCTCTTGAGCTATCCTGACTTCGATCCTTTCGGACACCAAATCTCCATTACAACCTACAACCGTTCGAACTTTCGCTCTTTTTACCATATTCAAATATCGCATAATTGAGTTAGATTTTCAGCAATTTATGAAATTGAATGATTGGCCACCCATTTATTTCAATCGAAACCTTACATATAAATAATAATTAATTGATAGAAAGAAGTAACTTGGTAAACTGACCACGAAAACAGAAATGAATTTTCTTAGTGTTTTTGTGTGAAACAACCGGGAAAAGTATCAAAAGAATCGTTATAGGCAAATACTTTTCGAGATATTAAACATACATTACCGCCTCTTTCCTTCCTGCTTATTTTCACATTTTGCAAAAGAAAACTATTTTAATATTATTTTAGGTTAAATTTAAATCCCATCGTTTCGAAAATGTAAATTGTTACATAACATTTTTCACAGAAATGAAAGTGATAGATTGTAAATTTCTTAAACGTTCCTGTTATTTGTTTAAACACGACCTGCAATTATGAAACATGAAACTGAAACTAATGAGAAGAAAAACGGAATTTAGAAAACGAGTCTCATGGAAAATGTACATATGTCTGCAGTAAATAATCCCACAAAATCAAGGCCTCTGAGTTGTTGAGGCAAAGCTTTCTTGGATTTTTTTAAGTAAATATTTGTTATCTGTGTACAAAACGCTATGGCTTTTCTTGAGTAGGTGTTGAAAATATTTGACGACAATAGTAGCAACCAGATCTTGTTGTACGGTTTGGGAGAAAAAGTTTAGGAGGTCCTTCTTTTAAATGTTGAAGAGCATCACCCACAGAGAAATTTAAGTATGAGTGGAAGTTTGCACACATTGGTTATAGTTACGGTCTAGTTCTTACGCTCTTCATTACTCAAACGAAAGTGTGCGCGTGCATCTGTCATTCTCATTCTCTCTCTCTCTCTCTCTCTCTCTCTCTCTCTCTCTCTCTCTCTC
>CM077106.1:23851286-23861615 GCA_039619505.1 Cimex hemipterus | reverse complement strand
CTAAAAATTCTGAATTCTACTCAGACGGAATTAATAAGTTACCAACATGTTGGGAGAAATGTATTGAGAGTATGGGAAATTATTTTGATTAAAGAACATTGCTTTAAAGTAACTAGTTTCTTTTTTTTTGTTTAATACCAAAATCCTGCATTATTTTCCGGACAACCCAATAACATTGGCCATGGCCAGTTAGATCGAGCAAATGGCCGATTCTGATAAGTCTACCTCATCATTTTTCTCGATCTAACAGGACCTAACAGAGTTTACGTCTAACAGCTTACAACTTTATAGGTTAAGGAAGTCTCTATTATGAATGAGAGTATATGAACAGGTCAGAAATTAACAGAAAAAAATATTGCTCTGATTTAATTAATGCTTATTCAAAAATAAAAATACGAGTAATCGAAAAACAGCTGTTTATTAAATTCATGGATTACAGCGTACAGTAAACCAAAAACAGCTGTTAAATTATTAAATTCGTGGATGCCATGTTGGCTACCTACGCCCTAACGGATAACAATGTGACTACATCTAACATTGGCCATGGCCTGTTAGATCGAATGTTAACTAGCCGATTCTTATAAGTCTACGTCATCAATTTTCTCGATCTAACACACCCTAACAGGGTTAACACAAGGACCGTGAATACCCCTATGTGTTTCCAGATTATTGTACAGCTAGAAAACAATTGTCAAACACCATTTACGTACAGTAAAAAAACAAAAACAAAAAACAAACAAAGAACAACAACAATGTTTTGATGTTATCGAGCATAGTCGGCCATACCTACGCGATAATATACGCCTTCTTGACGCCATTGGTCACATCAAATTCCTACCAGTTAACTAATGTAAAAGATAAAAATTACTATACGAAGTATAGTCAGCTTGATATCGATAATCAAAGGACTAAGACCAAAAGAAAAACATAAAACTAACATCTATTGAACATGTTTCCACTAATATTTGATAGTATTTTGCATGACCAGTGAACAAATATAAAACTTCGGTAGGAAAATAGCCACGAGAAAATATCGGATTAAAATGTTTAGTCGATTGTATCCTTAAGCTTGACATCGATAGTAAAACATCGGACATAATGATGCGAATGGAAAGCGAACGCCAAAGCGTTCGTCCTGGTTTGATGGTCCAATGAAAATAAACATAAATAACCAAATTGTGAGGAACAATACTATAAAAAAACCATTCAATTCATGTAATTGTACTAGATTTTTCCACTGATTTGTTAAATTAACGTACTTATTAAAGTATATACGAACTTGTAAGAATGATACAAATGATGTCGCATTTGGCAATAATCTTTCTTTCGAGAAGAAATATTATCAGTGCTGCACTTATTCTAGATTTGAATTCAATACGTAAAGTTTTGCTATTTCTTTCGGATCGATTTTTCCAATTATAACACTGGGCCGGAATTAAATCGGTGTTTGTAGATATAAAAGGTATTTCATCGGGGAGGCAGACCCTCCTCCGAGGGGAACTACAAGAATTCTAAAGGTCAGGCCGCTGCCTACCATATCATTACCGGCCAGTTTACCCCGGGGCCCATCGCACACAGGCGCACACGCACACGCACACGCGCACACATACGCAGACCGGCCGCCGAACACCTCCCTATAATCTAAAATCAATCACAAATCAATTTGAATGGAAACGTGAAGCGTTCGCCCTCCACGGCGATGCGGCGGCGTCCTCCTGTGGACACCTTAGAAAAAAAAAAACTCGCAAAAATTTACAAAGATGTATGAAAAGCATTCGAAACTTTTTGCCAAAACTGTGATGTCGAAAGGATTCTTCTATTTAAAATCAAAACGTTATGTAATAGAAGTGGGCGCACAATCAAATGGGAATTGTAAACGACAATGTTTGTTGATTTGTTAAACTTCAAAAAGGAAATGCTTTCTAATTTGATAACTCCTCAAATATTTCTCTTATCAATTCTAATTAATTTTTAAAATAAGAAATGTCTTTTCCTTATTAACGGGCCTTCGAAAAAATCCCCATTAGCCTTGTTCATTATGTAAAACCCAAGACGACACACGAAATCAAGTAATCAAGCTTGATTACATCGTTAATGGATGAATTGTTAGGGTGAGCAAACTACGACAGCAAACATGCTAGCCTATGCTAATCGTCGGCTCGACTGAATTGACTGGCCCGCTCGTTCCCGTTGCGTTTACACTTTACTTCATCACTCCCTTGACCGACATTATTCACGCTGATTGTTTCTTCGCGTATTGATTACTCTAAGTTTCTACTGTTCTTTTACTTTATTTTATTTTTTTCGATTGTTAAATTGTAAAATCAAGGATGATCTGACCTGGTTCTTTACCTGCGATATCGGTAAACGCAAATCTTCGCTCTTTAACAGTACCAATTTTAGATATATTTTGCAGAAGTAGAAAAGAGATCGGAAGATAGATCAGCCAACTGAAAAGTTACAGCGGGAAGACTTTTTTTTTTCAAAGCAGATTATTATATTTCCAACTTTTTTTTAAATTAAACAGTGGACTGTGTTAGACAATCTCGATAAGGTTCTAATTCATTCGTTTTCTTTAGTTCAGTTTCAAGTTTTCTTTATTTGCAAAGTAGTAGGTTTATTTCATTGGAAAGAGGAAATTTTGTTCCTTTCTGAAATGAAGTTTTCAGATCCCTGTGAGGTTGGATCATCCGGATTTGGAGATTTACTCGTTGCCGCACGTCCGAAAAACACTCTTCGCATTTCTTATTAGAAACTAAGAACCGAGTTTAAATTCTATATGTTACTAAATTCGCATTGCATATTCCGCGGGGGAAATTTATTCGGGTTGTTTTCTCCGACAAAATTCATTCAAAAATAAATTTTCCAGTTGTTTTATGTCCTTTTGTATGTTGGATGTATTCAGCGAAGTTTACAACTTGAGTATAGTTGTAACATATAAAGTCTAAACATATATTTATGCCAGCCATGTTTCTGGCGAAACGAAATAATACTTGGCCGATTTAATTATCAAAACCGGTCACGCATGCCTGTGTTACACGCTCATATTTTGTCACGCCGTAAATGAAATCGAAAGTTATGCCTTTGTAGAAGAAAAAAACATAAAAAATAATTGAGACTGTGAGCATTCCATGTCTCGGAAAAATTAAGAACTATCCCACTGAGGTTGTTGGGATTTTAATTTATGGGAAAAATGTTGCCAGCTGTCGGTTAAATGCTTGTACGTTGTTTTTCCCCAATCTCACTCGGATTCCCACGTCTTAAAAATTTCTCCTATTTTTTTTGTCTCAACCCCTCCTTGTTTAATTCACTGTAATTTCTCAAAGCGCGGTGGCTCGGGCGACACGATATGTCAAATCCCGCCCAGGGCCACGACGGGATAACGGTGAAAAACAGTTTCCATTATTTTCAAAATGCCGCGCGGTATAAAACGTGTAAGGCGTATTTGATAAATTACCCGCACGGGCACTTCAAGGTTGCTAATAATATCTTTCAACTACACAAATACAGGGCGAAATTTTCGGTCAATTTTGGGGGTGATAATTACCTAACCTAACAAACAGCAACAACAATTACGTTCACTTTCATTCCATTAATTATTTATTTGAATGCGTAGATCAGTTAAAACATTAAAAATATCAATTTGTTCGAAATAACGACTCGTGTTTTTAAACAAAAAACAAAATTGTTTAATATTTAGTGGGATGTAGTCTGGTGTGATATAGGTTAGGTTCCTTTCACCTCCTCATAGAAAAATCATTTCTATCTGTCTGTGCTTCCCTACTCCTTCAAAATCAAATATACATAAATAAAAAACATTAAAATCTCACTAACACTCTCAACACGACACACAATGACACATCTACACAGAAAACACAACTTTGAGCGAGAACAAACACACTGATTAAACCTGAAAGTTCTCTATTTTGTGCATTGTGTAAATTTATATTAATCTTTTAGACTTAAGATAAAAAAATTGCTTTCTAACCTGCATCACACCAGCAGGCATCTCACGATTTTTAGATAATCCAAACTCAAAAGATACCTACCTATATATATTTAATAAGACTCCACGCTTGAGCTTTTTGTAGTTACTTACGTTTATTTTTTCTTGAGCCACGCAATTTGTCCTCGATATTCGATATTCGACCTCTTTGAACAATATTGCACAAAGGGTTCTTTTGAAGTATTAACGGGATTGTCTAGTTTGGCCGTTTTAGTATAGCTATCGTCGCTGTTTTAGCCTGTCGGACGCATTCCGGTTTCTCGCCATCATCAATGCTGGGAAATAAACCAAAACAGCAAGGATAGATTTCGCAAAATTATCAGTAACAAAAACACTGCATATTACCACTTCCCAGAACACAGCAGGAAATTTCATATTTTTCAGGCTCCCTCTATCTCTCGCTCTCTTTCTCTCTCTCTCTCTTCTCTCTCTCTCTCTCTCACTCTCACTCTCACTCTCTCTCTCACTCTCTCTATTTTAACAATACCAGTTACAAAATACAGAAAGTACCTATCAACGCAGAAATAACTTCCGAATCTCAACTTGCTCAAAGGAAAACTAAAATATGTCAGTCCTAAGTCGGGATCTAAAAGTGTCTGAACACATAACTTTTATTCAGTCAATTACAATTATTGAAAATTTGTTTATTTAGGCTTGAACACACAAATCCGAACATTGGTGGAATTGAAGTATTAATTTAATAATATGGTCGTTCTCGCCAACTTCTATGGTTGGTCTCTAACCAAAAGAACGTGTAAAGAACAAAATTGTCCGATCCACCGAACTGCAGGCTGACCACCCCACAGCACTCAAGAGAAAACGTCTCAGCAATTTTGACTGTCTTTTTTCTTACGTATTTATGTGTATAATTCGCAGTATTGGAAAAAACCCTATTAATTTATGAAAAAATAAAATCCTCATTCCGTCTATCTCAGCAAAAATGGATACACATATCGTCAGTAAAATACTTGAGGTTTTATAATAATTTGACGATCGTGACAGGTTTTAGAAAAACATTTTCTTTATTGTAACACGTTTCGGTCTTTATTTAGAACATCTTCAGGGCTCAAAGCGTTTATTGTCTGGGTAAATGTGTCCTTCTAAGTGTCGAGAGGGCACTCTCAGCTGAAGATGATCTCGATAAAGTTCGAAACGTTGGCACGATAAGGAAAATGCTTACCTAAAACTTACTTCACACCAGACCGCATCCCACGATCTCCAAATAATCATTAACTAACCGTCACTAAACACCGTACAAAAATAATTTTACGATTGCTCGGTCATTTGTTCATTTTAGCTTCAACCACCACACTCTGATCCTAATTGGAGAAAATACGAAAAAGGAAAGAATTTGAGTGGTTGGATCAGAATTACATAAAATGATGGGTTGTAGTGTTGATGGAATTGTCTAGTTTGGTATTTTCTGACCAATTTCATTCATTTAACTACATTCCTTATTTTGAACTGTTAGACGCGTTTGAGCTTTTCGATATCTTAAATAGTGGGTCTTTCTCCAAAACTACTAGATAAAAAAATACCCCACAGACATCAACATAGCAGAACTGTTACTGCTATTGCTATCTTTTTATATTTATTAAAAAAAACCTTCTGTTATCTCAGGGAGGTTAATTATCATCAAACTGATGTCAACGATTCATCAACCTCCAGAACGCACACGCAACCTGACAATTTAACAGGGAAAGACGAGCTGTGCCTTGGTAAAGTTACTCATCAAGGAAGACAGACGGACCCGTAATACCATTCGATAAATTCACCAGCAAAAAAACGGAAAAAAACTGCGGTTGAAAAATTACCCTACAAATAATTCTTGTACACGCGAATACCTCTTTTCAATGGGCATAAGTCCTGAAAAAGTTGACGTAATCGTCGTAGTGAACCCCTTCTACAAGACATTTTAGCCGTATTTACCACAAAAGTTAAAATATTTTCGAAAATAATAACTCAAAGATTGTATGATTCAGTAATCAATTCACCCTGTTATGTAGAACATAATGAAAAACACATTAAATATAAGTAAAACTGAAGTAAGGTATTGGTTGAGATAAAAAAGCGGGTGTCACAAGCGGGATTCGAACGCACGACCTTCAATACGCCGTTGGTTTACCACTTGAGGTATTGTGACTTCGATCCTCTCGGACACCAATTCCCACCTGAACTCCACCGCTCGAATTTTCCCTCTTTTTTTTATAATTTTCAATATTTATAAATTAATATTTGAAATTGCGTTTAATCGTATTATATTCACAAAAGTTAAATTTTACTAGTAACCTCACTTATTCGAAAAATTTTACTCTGTCCTTTTTTTACCTTGATCGCTTGATGACTAATTGCGAGTTTTATACTGCTTTAAAATTCAGGAATTTATAACGTCCAAGCAGTAAAAAGTAAGAGAAGGAAAAAAATCCCCCTTCTCGAGCTTTTAATGACGCGGGTTCAAATTTTTACGGCACGACTCCTCAGAACGGTTGTTTACGACAGTTTCGAAAACGTGGCGGTTAAAAATCCCAACCGCCACCAATTTCCGAACCTCATTTCCTTTTTTATTAATGGAATAGCGTCGTTCCTGTGCCACATGGACCATCTCCTCGGGAGAGGAAGTGATAACAGGAAGACGCCCGCCTGTCCCCGGCCACCCTTCACCAGTCAGAGTAATTGATCAATTTACCGTCATAAAAGAACAATGAAAGAATTTCACGGCACCAATATGCTGTGTTAACTGAGACTATTTGTTCTAATAAGCGGTTAAACTACCAACTGCCCACAGGCGACTGAATTCAATTAAGTTTAATTCTTATTCGATAATAATCGGAATACAACATAAAGTGGCCATTCAGCACTAGCTATACATTGAACTGCGATGCAAAGATTCATCTACCAGTATAAAAACAATTGTAGAAAAAACCAAGTATCTGCTGGACGAAAAATCGAGGGTTCTCTTATTCTAATACATATTTAGAATGCGTGTTTTCATCCAACGCAGCGATCACCTATTTTGATTGATCTGTGCCATGTTTTCGAACGTTCGAATATTTAGAACTGTTGGCAGAGCAGGTGCTAACGCAGCCATTTGCTATTTCCATTGATATGGCCAGGTAGTTAGCTTGTTGGAATTGGTTTAAACTAACGCAGCGATGTACTGATGTGGATGTTGGAGTCATTTTAACGGTCACGTTCCAAACTTATGATTAAAAGGACAAAGCTTTAACAATGAGCTTCTCTGGTTCTTATAAACAGGTAGTTATATCGTTCGAAAATTTGTGAGGAAGGGTTTACACGCAGCGATACAGTGTTTAGGTTGTTAGAACCAGATAGTTTCAAGTTCCTATATTTCTAGTGCTTAGATATATTCTTTAGCCATGGTTACATCATCAGTTCAAAGATGATGTTGAACTGCAAACCCAAATTAAACATATTAGGTATGCAGAACCAAGTCTGCTGGGTCTCAGGACATGTGCGAGTAGAAGGCTTCGAGAAGGCGGATCCTTGCAAGAAAAGGCAACCCGATCTGTGGCATAGTAACCTACACAATCAATGAGGACCTCAGACAGAAGAATAACAAAAAAGGTGAAGGAACAATGGAACTCATGCAATCCAGGATCCTAAGTCCAAGAAAGTAATGGAATGTATCAAAGGAAGCAGGAATCGAATCCAAATAGGACACTACGAAGTAAATGGACATCTGGACAAGGTTGGCAACCCAACACCCAACGTGCAGATTCTGCACACCTATTAACCACTTGTGGTGCTTTTAATCCAGAGATACACTGCTTTGTTGTAGAACCAGGTAGTTCGAACGTTCTCATATTTCCAACGTCGAGAAGGATAAAACTTTAAAGCACTTTAAAGGAGTATACCCTGCGTTGGTTAGTAGAACCTAGTAGTTCCAATAGTCCTGTATTTCCAACAGCTAGACTACCTGAACCCAGCGATACACTGCTTTGGTTGTTATAACCAGGTAATTCCCAAATTCCTATATTTTCAGAAATTAGAATACAAGACTTAATGCAGGAACCACCACTTTGGCCGATACCGCATGGGCTATTTTCTAATTAAGGTAGTTTTTAAGTAGTTAATTTTTCAGTTTCACGTTCTCCACACCTACCTTTTTTAAACTGAATTTGGCACAATCAGCACAACCAAAAAATACTGCCATAAATTGCCTCTAATTGACCCCAAAAAATACGCTATTTTTACAAAAACAAAAAACATCTTGTAAAATAAAAAAAGAAACAGGCATATTTAAAAAAAACTAAACAAGGCTATATAATATAGAAAATCATCTACATTTCCTCAGATCCTTCATGCACATATTCTTAATTCTTTTATTTCTATGTTTAAGGGGGGATAAAGAATAACAAGATGTTTTTTATTTTTGCAAAATCAATTTATTTCACAAAAAAAACAAAAATACAAAATTGGCACAAGTCGGTTACAAATATCCGACCGACCATATAATTTTAATGAACAATGTTTTTTTAATTCTTTTTTTTTTTGTTTAATATATTAAATTTATGACAAATTAATTCCTAAAAAAAACTCTTTTTTTTATAAAGGCTGTCCTTATTTTTTAGGAGTTACAAATATGCTAGTAATATAAACAATAATATACAGAGAGATTATATTTTTACTGCACTGACAACTAAGAGTAAAATATGTAACTGAATTTTTTTCAAAATTTTTTATTATTCATTATTGTATCCTAAACGTTTTTTATTCGCTCCTAGATTACAGCGTTGGTAATTTCCCAGAAACTAAAAACTACGATTTTCTATTTATTTCTATTATCTATTTTTGTTTCTTTTCTCTAATTTCTGGAATTGAAATAAAAACGGGGGAAAATATTTATAGAGTTTTTTAAGTTTTCTCTTTTCTCCTCTTGCAAACATTGCCGGAAGTTTTTATTTATTTTCTAATTTTGTTGTAATTGTAAATGTGTGTAGTTTTTTTGTAATATTAAACGTTTAAGACTAGCAACGAACTTACAGCACGTTCAAACAGCCACTCCGGGAAATAATTACGCGAAGTTTGAAAAAGTCAAATTAAGTATAATAATTTTTAACAAAAAATACTATTGCACAATATTTTTTGTTGTTGAACTAGCGTGTAATTTTTATAATTTGTAATTTTGGGTTTAAAAAAAAGTCCACGTATAATTGAACAGTTTCATAAAACTGTGATTGTTTTCTGATTGCTTGCGCAAATAATTATGTAATTAAATATACAATAGAACTCGTAATTTTAAAATTTCCTCTTTTCATTTTTTACATGAGGCACGATAAATTATAAAGTAGCTATTAAAATACTCGGAATGTGATATGACAAAACTTTTAAAGTTTGTAATTTATCCATTTTAAAATTTTAATCTGGTATAAATGCGGCACGATTCATAAAAATCTCGCTCACGTTATATCACATGTATTATTAATTATATTCATTTTTATCACATAAAATGTCCGCAAATAAAATAATATATATTTAAAAAATAATTATAAAGCCACCCTCGGTCTGAACGTGCTGGTGGCACAACTCGAACCCCGGTACGATTCTCGTACGAATTTTGCTCGCGGTCCCCCCGAAGCGACTGTTCCTAAACGTCGGTGGCTTTATTTCAGTTGATGAATATCTTGACCATATCCCCTTGGCCGGAATAAACGACAGTACCTGGACTAGGTTTGACTAAAGTCGATGTGCTCCCCAGGCCGGGAAGCTTCTTCCAAAAGCTGTGCGGGGACTTCTTTTTTATAGAGGAATTCGGCCTTCCGAGGCTGTTGGTCCCTGTCGAGCTGCTTGAGAAGCCGGAATCGACGGAACAGGCAGCTGGTGACATGAGAGCTTCCGTCGTCAGCTCCGACTGCGGCGGGGTCGGCATCAGCATCGCCTCCATGGAAAGGTTCAGCTCGTCGAGAACCTGGCAACAAGAAACGAAACTGTTAGTTATTGAATGATTCCAATATCCGAGTTAAAAATTTCTTAGAACAAAGAAAACTATGTGTGTGGTATTTAATGACCGTTAGTTGAAGATTACCTGGAGATCGTGAGGTGCTCACGTGTGACGTAGGTTTAGACAAACAGTTTTTTTTTAACGTGCCAACGTTTCGATCTTTATTAAGATCATCTTCAGGGCTCCAAGTGTTTGTTTTCTGTGTATATGTTGGGAGAGCACCATGACACACAAGAATGACACATCTACACGCAAAACAAACACTTTGAGCCCTGAAGATGATGATGAGTAAGTGACTGAGTGAGTGAGTGAGAGAGAGAGAGAGAGAGAAAGAGAGAGAGAGAGAGAGAGAGAGAGAGAG
>CM077106.1:23773067-23823836 GCA_039619505.1 Cimex hemipterus | reverse complement strand
TATATATATATATATATATATATATATATATATATATATATATATATATATATATATTTGTTATCAGGAGAAAGTTCAGTTATTGCCAATCATTATTGTTGTAGGAAACATCGCAAAGAAACGAAACGATTTCTGATTTAAAAATATCAAAATCCATGTTTTTTTTTTTTATTTGGAAAATCTTGACCAGAGGATAAGAAGAGATCTCTCGTAATATAAATGCTAACCGTCTTAGGAGAGCATCCCCTGTCTTGTTATTTTTGAAAAGCCACCGGAGGGGCCATGGGCGTAGCCCTAATGATCCTTTTTCGGACGGTTCCTCAGGGGGGGGGGAAGAAGAGCCGGAAAGGAAATTTATAACACTTATTACCGGGTAATCGTTGGAGATTACGGCGAGTAATTTTCCAAGAGGGATCCACAGATCCGTGGAACAAATGAAAACTCTCCCGCGATAAATTTGCCCCCCGGGTTTTGGAAATTAATAACGGCAGGCCGGATACGGCCAAATTAAGTGACAATTGCTAGTCGGTTTTGGTACGTGGGACGTTTTTGTAAATTAAAAAAATTCCCTTGAAAACAAGGTTCCAAATCAAATAAAGAAATACAAAAATTGGTCTAATTTTTTTAAACAATAAATTGAATTGTTCAGTTTAATTTTTTTTTTGACTTGCTTTTAATTAAAAAACAATACTGCTAACATAGAAAGCACAATAATTACATTTTCATTTTTGTTTTTTCAACCAAGTTTGGAGAGACAAAATTGTCAATTTATATTCATGCCACTCATATTTATTTACCATTATTAATGTCTAAAGGGCAAAATGGAGAAATAATTAAAACTGAATTAATCCTAAAAGTCCTAAGTGAATGGTCTTTGAGTGGATGAAAACTTAGCTGAATGGTAATTATATTTCGTTTCAGGGCCATCGGCTGATGCACGCAATCATCACATTCACGCGTGCGATGATGCGTCTCACCACATGCAGCCAAAACAACGGTGATGAGTAATTTTCTGCCTCGACTGTTCTAAATCTCGTTATCTCATGATTTCACACTATTTACCATGTAGTGTGAGACAGGCTTTCTCCTTAAATCGTCGGTGAAAATTAAAATTTACCCGGCTCATTTTCGCTTACGTTAAATTACAGTCATTCCGTCCAAAAATGAAGAGCAGGAAAAAAAAATTGTTGCTCTTTGTTATCTGCATACGTAATTATTTACAGTAATGGACAAGGAAATTCGTGAGTCAAACCTGTATTTCGACAAGTATAAATGGGCCTGCGTGTCTCGCCTTGTATGAAACCGGCGCATTTAAAGATTTTCACGGTTGGGCCAAAAGGCGGCGATAAATGCCCTTCGCACGTATAAAACGCCACTAATACGGTGCCGGCCAATAGCGACGGATCAATTTGTAATATGTGTTCAACTTGAACTAGAATATAAAATAAAAAATAATTAGGAACAGGTTCTACAAATTGCCCACCGTGAGCAATTTTGTGCATCCTATTTTCAAGATCTCAACTAATAAATGCAAAAAAACATATCTGCTATTAACGAAATCAATTAAGCCAAGGGGGGTTACTTTCCTGCACGATAGAAATTATTGATTGTCTACATTTTTAAAAAGTTTTTTCCATACGAACGTTTTTTTTTTATGATGGAAATAGTGAGAGAGAGGTTAGAGATAGCTAGGATTTGAAGGTGTGATTGACAGTACGAGATTTTACGATAGAATAAGTTTGTTTCGATACTGAATATTTTTTGTAAGATTGAAATATTAAGTAAGTGGTATTGAAAGATGTGATTGACATTTTGAGTGTTTTCGGAAGATTAAAATTTTTTTAAGCAGAATATTTTTGTATGATTAAAATATTAAGTGGTTTGTAAACAAGTGATTGACTATTTGAAAAATTTTAAGAGATCATGAGTTTTTTTGTACAAAATATTTTTGTAAGATTGTATGCCAAAATATTTTGACAGAATATGGAGTGGTTCTGACACGTGGGTTTGATAGAGATTTTTGAGATTTCTTTGAATGCTGTTTTTTTGAGTTGGGTTTTTATGATTCAAATATTGAGTGGTTTTGAAAGATTTGATTGAAAGTTTACATTTTTGAGAAATTGAGTTTTTTCAATAATAAATAATTTTGTATGATTGAAATTTTGAGTGGTTTTGAAAAATATAGTCGATAGTTGTAAAATATTTTGAGAGATTATGTTTTTAAGATTGGATCGACAGAGGTTTTGAGAGAAACACATTTTTTCGAAGTGGTTTTTTTTGTAAGCTTAAAAAAATAGTGGTTTTGAAAGATGTGATTGACTGTTTCAAAAATTTTGAGAGATTGTGTATTTTAATACTAAAATATTTTTGTAAGATTGAAATATGGAACGGTTTTGAACAATAAGATTGATAGTTTGAGATTTTTTGTGAAGTTAACATATAGATTGTGAAGGTTTTCTTTTGTATAATTGAAATATTGAGTGATTTTCAAAGGTTTGATTGACAGTTTTTGAAAGAATTAGCTTTTTTTTCGAAGTTATTTATTTTGTAAGATTAAAGTATTAAGTGGTTTTGAGAGATGTGATTGACAGTTTGAGCATTTTTTTTAATGCTCGCTCTTGAAAGATTGAGATCAGTGGGTTTCAAAGATATGAGTGACTGTTTGAACCAGGTAAGAGAATATGTTTTTTTAAGAGTAAAGATTTTTTGTAAGATTGTAAAATATTGGGTGGTTTTGAAAAATTTGATTGACAGTTTAAGATTTTTGGGGTTTCTTTTGATGTTGAAGGTTTCTTATGATTGCAATATTCAGTAATTTTGAAAGATTTGATCGATAGTGAGGTTTTGAGAGATAAACATTTTTTTTCGAAGGTTTTTGTAAGATTGTAAAATATTGAGTGTTTTTGAAAAATGTGAGTGACTATTTCAAAAATGTTGAGAGATTATGTGTTTTTTAATACTGAAGATTTTTTTGTAAGATTGAAATATGAAATGGTTTTTTAAAAATGGGGTTGATAGAGATTTTTGAGAAATTAAAATATTTTCAATGCTAACTTTTTTTTGTATGATAGAAGTATTGAGTGAGTGAAAGATGTAATAGATAATTCGAGCGTTTTTGAGAAATGAAACGTGAAACTATTTTCGCTGAAGATTTTTCTTTTTGAATGATTGAAGTATTGAGTGATTTTGAATAGTTTGATTGACAAATTTCGATAGACATGATTTTTTTCGAAGTTATTTCTTTTTTAAGGTTAAAATACTAAGTGGTTTTGAAAGATGTGATTGACAGTACGAGCGTTTTTGAGAAATTAAAATATTTTCGTTGCTGAAGTTTTTTTTTTTTTTTTTTTTTTTTTTTTTGTATGAATGAAGTATTGAGTGATTTAAAAGTATGATTGACAGTTTTTGATAGAGATGGTTTTTTCGAAGTTATTTCTGTTGGAAGGTTAAAATACTAAGTGGTTTTGAAAGATGTGATTGACAGTTCGAGCGTTTTTGAGAAAGTGAAATATTTTCGTTGCTGATTTTATTTTATATATGATTGAAGTATTTAGTGATTTAAAAGGTTTTTTTGAAGTTATTTGTTTTGCAAGGTTAAAATACTAAGTAATTTTGAAGGATTTGATCGATAGTGAAGTTTTGAGGGTTATTCCTTTTTTTCGAAGGTTTTTGGAAGATTGAAATAAGAAATGGTTATGAAAAATGAGATTAATAGTTTGAGATTTTGAGGGATTTAAAATATTTTCAATGCTGACTTTTTTTTGTATGATTCAAGTATTGAGTGGTTTTGAAAGATGTGATTGACAGTTCGAGCGTTTTTGAGAAATTAAAATATTTTGGTTGCTGATTTTTTTTTTTTATATGACTGAAGTA
This sequence comes from Cimex hemipterus, assembly GCA_039619505.1. NCBI lineage: Eukaryota > Metazoa > Arthropoda > Insecta > Hemiptera > Cimicidae > Cimex > Cimex hemipterus. The sequence continues at coordinate 23,819,963 of CM077106.1, read as the reverse complement.
TTTAGTGATTTAAAAGGTGTTTTTTTTAAGTTATTTGTTTTGCAAGGTTAAAATACTAAGTAATTTTGAAGGATTTGATGGATAGACGATGATTGACAGTTCGAGCGTTTTTCAGAAATTACAATATTTTCGTTGCTGAAGTTTTTTTTTTGTATGTATGATTGAAGTTTTGAGTGATTTTGAAAGGTTGATTGACAGTTTTTGATAGATATGGCTTTTTTCGAAGTTATTTCTTTTATAAGATTAAAATATGAAGTGGTTTTGAGAGATTTGATTGACAGTTTGAGCGTACAGGGTTTGAGAATATAGAGAATGTTTTTGGTATATTGAATTAAAAACAAGAAAAAAGAAGAGCATAGTTATATAATATATATGTAATGAACTTTTTTCCAGGTTAAGAACAACAATGTTTCCTTGACATTTATTCGAAAAGGATAAACTGAAAAATCCTGTTTGAGTTCTGGCAGAATAAAGTAGACATGTGAAATGTACAATATAATCGTTGTCATCGGAGGTAAACACGTACGTCAAAATAGTGACTTATTTATGTTTATCGAAGGGCTTTACAAGTTTTCTACTTACATTGTTTGGCAAGGGGACCGCTAAGTCTTCGCAGTTGGGCGGAACTGTGTGTTTGAGATATAAATTAAATTGATGTCGGAGCCAAGGCCAATTTGGCGGAATGATGGATGTTGAGGGTCGAAGACCGCCCGCGAGACCAGTCATTAGCTCGAGGCGGCTTCTACTTTACACCAGGTTCATTACCGCCCCCCCCTCGGACTTGGCTTTTCAAACAAACGGATGCTTTCGGGGCCCAACTGGATGTAAGTGGAGTTAAATAAAAGTCCGTGCATTCCCTTTTTTTGTATTTAACTACCTTCTGTTTTTCATACCTTTGGATTTACATAACTAATTGTTTTACAATACTTTGCCTACAGTTTCAAACTTTCCCTCCTGGTTATGATCGGTATCTAATTAGTCAACAATTTAATACCTAATAACTTAACAGTTCAGCCAAGTTTTAACCAAAGTCAATGTTTGATTTTAACATAATCAAAATTTAACCGATGGATACAATGTTTGATTATGTAAACATTACAATGGATTTGTGAAGGTCGAGAAATTGATACGAAATTTTCAATACACTATACATCATTACTTTTTATTTTCATTAATTTATCGAAAATTTACACTCGACTTAGCATAAAATCAGGATTTCATTACCTCTGTTCGTATTGTCGTTTTGAACTCGAACATATAACAAACAAATTAAAGGTAATGGTGTAATACATACGCTACCTACATACTGATCCGAAACTGGTCCGCCTATTCGTCTGTGCCTGAGAGTCTTGCACGGCAATTTGTTTAAATCTTATTTAATTATCGTGTATTACGTTTATAAAGGATCTCCCTGTCAGGGACCTAGAAGGCAGAAACCGTAGATCATTCGTGCCCCGTTGAATATAAACTAGGTTTGAATGCATTATCGATATTTTTGATCATTTTGCCCTATTTGCATCAGTCAATTCATCAAAAATCTGCGCCTTTTAGGTTAAATCTTGTTAAGCCTACAAGTTCCCTTTTTCCCTTCTCGACCGTTTTTGCTGCGTGTGCTCCCTTAAAGCTAAACCACTGATTAGGACAAGTAGATAATAAAGAAAGCTTGAGCAAGCGGTTTTTAATGTTCCACGAAGCAGGCTTTAAGGTTGATTCAATTTAAAAACATTAGTTGTGTGAAGCTAGATATTTGTCGAAACCCATCAAATTCATCGTGTGTACGAGCTTTCGACCCCATGAAAGTGATACGGGAAGCCTTAGGTTATCCGAGTGATAGCCTTTATCCTTCCCCTTTTTCCATTATGGCGTTGATTGTAATGTGAAACGCAGACCTTTTGTTGTTTTTTTTTTTTTTTTGCTTATATTTATTACTGGCTGCTTATTCCTCTCGAGTTTGTGCAGAACAAATTACGTAATTGAACGGAGGAGGTGCTTTTGCGGTCTTCTTCGGCTTTATTGCCTTTTGTTTTTTGTAGGCCGGGCCTCCTCCTGCTTTGTTTAATTAACAGACTTGGGGGAGGTCGGAAGAGTTAATTTAGGATAATATTGGTGCCCCTTAAAACGCCTTTTGAGATTTCCAACAACAGGCGGCTCGTGGAATATCTTTCGAACGGGTATTTCACCATATTTCAACAAGTCGCTATATTCAAATTAATTCGCTTCTTTTGAAATAACAAAAACTTCAAAACTCCAGTTCAACAGCAAAAAAACAATAAAACTTACATATTTTTATAAATTCGGTAAAAACCTGTAGATTTTTCTGAATTGAAGATGGAACTTCACCAATGATGGAAGTTCGTTCAGTCAGGTATAAAATAACATATAACAATCATATTTGAATTCAGAGCACACAGTAATATTGAATCAAAATGAAATATCAATTGGGCAGTAATCAGTATTGATTAGGATAGGATTAGGATGATAAGGATGAATTCGTTCCGTCTGAAACAAATAACGATCATCCTTATGTCCAAAATACACCAATCTTGACAGAAAGCAGTTTGTTTGACCAGGCACAAATAATGATCCATCCATTAGATTTCCTGGTCCGATTGACTTCTTTCAATTAATTAATCTTTATATAAGGTATTGGTTGAAATTAAAAGCTAGTGACACGAGCGGGATTCGAACCCACGACCTTCGGCTAAATACTCCGCTGCTCTACCACGTGAACTATCGTCATTTCGATCAACTCGGACACCAACTTCCTCTATCAACGCAAACACCCTTTTATCCAAAGTGCAACGATCGAAGCATAACTTCGTTCAGTCGGGAAAAAATAACTGTCATTCTTTTATCCAAAATATGTCAGTAATTATCGAAGCATAAGTTTTTTCAATCAGGAATGACCAACCATCATTCTTGTATCCAAAGAGCTTCGGTTATATCAAATCTCATGTTTGTTCAAACAGTAACAAATAACGATTATTTCATCCAAGGTAGAGTAATATAGCAATTCACTATAAGGGCAAAAAGGTGGAAAAATTCAAAAGGAGTGGTTGAGATTTGAGATGGGAAATTAGTGTCCGAGTGGGTCGAAGTCACGATAGTTCAAGTGGTAGAGTAGCGGCGTATCAAGCCAAAGATCGTGGGTTCGAATCCCGCTAGTGCCATTCACTTTTTTATCTCCTCTAAAAATCTTAATTAATTGAAATATATCAGTACGATCAACCTTACGTTCATTGAATCAGTAACAAATAACTGTCATCCATGCATCGAAAATGCATTAGTAATGATCAATGTTTGTTCAATCAGGAATGAATGGCCATCATTCTTGTATCCAAAGAACATCAGTAATGATCAAACCCGATGTTTGTTCAATCAGTGACAAATAACTTCATCCTACTGTTCAAAATGTATTAATTATGCTCGAACCATATTTTTGTTCAATCAGAGACCAACAATGATCATCCTTCCATCCAAAATGCATCAGTAATGAACGAAATGTATGTTCAATCAGTAACCACAAACGATCATCCTTGGGTACAACGTACATCAGTAATGATTGAAGGACAAGTTCGTTCAATAAGGAATGAATAACTATCATTCTTGTATCCAAAGAACATCACTAATGATCAAACCATATGTTTGTTCAATCAGTAGCAAACCACTATCATTTTTCCATCCAAAATGAATCACTCATGATCGAACCTCAGGTTCAATCAGTAACAAATAACGATCAATATTTCATCAAAATATGTCAGTATTGATCAAAGTGCACGTATGTTCAATCAGTAACAACAAACGTTCATACTTGCGTCCTACATCAGTAATGATCAAACGTCATGTTCATTTCATCAATAATAAACAACTATCAGCCTTGCCTCAAAATTGCACCAGTAGAGATCAAACCCCATGTTTGTTCAATGAGTAACAAACAACGTTCATCCTTGTGTCCAGAGATCAATGATGATCGAATCAGAAGTTCTTTTAACCGGGAATTTATACTGTACAATATTATTGTCCTGCAGCTTTGCATAAACTTACAAGCTCTACAAATATGAGCTAACTTCCAGATAAAATTTTGTATTTACTTAGAAAATGTTCTTTTTTTCTATCTTAATGAATAATCTCAGAGAACATAATAAAATATAATAATTTCGTTTCTGAGTGGACTATTTTCTCGTTATTTGGAATTATGAAGATTTAATTCATAATTCCATGAAACGCATTAAGAAGGGCTATTATATTTCACGTTTCAAGGCGGTTTATTCGCTTATTGTATCAAAGCCCATAACATTATAAAATAAACTAACAATGGGATCAAAGTTTAAAGAAAAAAGAACAAATTTTTGATCATGCCATCCTTTCTTTTGGACGGGCGATTGTCATTACTGATATTATACATGTATTTTGTTGAAATAACCGCATAAGAGCGTGTAGATCGAATTTATACATTTATACATTTATACGAATGCGATTATTTATGCACCGTTTTGAGTTTTGCAGTTTTTCTCATCCGCCCTAAGAAAGAGGACGAGAACAATGAAGTCGTTATTTTTGACAAAATCGGCCAAAATTAAATGGCATATTCCGCCTTTCATACTCGGTTTTTCTTATAAATCAATTTTTTTCGGGATAGCCAGTCATGAAAATTCGGACGTGTGTTTTTCTTTGTTTTCCTAAGTCTCATTACGCAGGAAAAACAAGCCAACCGTTTAACATTTGTGCACATTTTCTTTTATAAACAGTTGTACAAAAGCCTTTTTTTTATACTTGTGAACAATAGTTATTATCCAGATTGTATTTAATATTTGAAAGTACTTCCACCATCATTTGTTTTTTCCCGTCCCTACGAAGGCGAAACTCTGTCGCAACTCGTAAATCTGGAAGGATTCCTCGTCAGGGAAGAATTTATTGTTTTTGCTTTCGTGCCTCGGTCGTAAAACTTTCAAATTACGTCAAGGAGGGGATGTAAAACTAGTTTATTACTTCATTAAACCCTAGGCTAATTTCACTGATGAATCCCCAGAGCGCAGTCGGAACGTGGCAACAACACCGGCCCACCCACAATGATACTATGATCACCACTTAATTCATTATGCTACTGCAAACAAGTTGTTAATGTAATAAGGAAAATCATAGTGGGATAGTAATTTTGACCTGTTGACATGTTTAACCAACGCAATGTGACCATTACGTCCTCTTACTTCCAACTCAAATTAATTTACCCACTATTTTAATAATTACAAACAATTTAGCAAAAAGGTTATGGAAATAAACATAAAAGGCAGATCAGTTTGTTCTGATCAATGAAGTTAATTTAAAAAAAAATTCATTTCGAAAAGAATAACAAATCGAAATTTGCAGTTTCTACAGATATGATTATTTAGTAACGATGTGATCACAATTTGAAATTCGCGGGTGGTCCGTGATTATCAGCATCCTCCACTCGAAATACAAATAAGTACGAAATATCAAGGGTACCATTAATGAAGTGGTCATCAGTCGGTTGAATTCCAATGGCAACAAAGTCCAAATATGACCGATTTCACCTGATATGACGACTATATAATGAAATGATACCGATTCTCTACAAATTGAAAATACAAACTAGAGATTGAACGTCAATCCGGGGTGCTATCATATATGGAAAAACGCCAAAAAGCCCCCATTTGTCAAAATACGATTCCCAATTGTTTTCCAAGTATTTCACTTTCAAGTTTTCTAGTTCTGGCTCCTTCAGTCTTGTCTTATAAAGTCCCCCGGATCTCATAAAACGTCGATCCCACTGTCAATTACATTACACTAATGGAAAGAGCATTGAAAACCCTATGCGAAGCCTTTGTTTGTTTTATTGCAACCTTAAGAAAACAAAACACAAAATCACTTGGAAGATAAAATTTTACGAGTTTCTTGTTTAAAGTTTAAGAAAGATTTTCTTGGTATTGCAAAAATTAACAGAAATGACGCTTACAGTAAAGTTACCTATATTGATGTAAAGTAAAAACATATAGTTAATTTCCCAAACATCAATTATCACCAATTTAAAATTAAGCGTTCATTGTTTATTATTAATTATTATTATTATTAAAAGTCAATTATCAGCGAAATAAAATAGTTGAAAATTTGATTTTTCGCTTACAAACGGTCGAAAGCAAAACAATGAAAGTAATACAAAGTAAAGATATTTCTTTGGTACAAAATTGAACATGTTGTGTGTTTTGTTTCTTATTATCGTTATGTAGAATTAGGTATCATACTTCAATGGAAGAATAAAAGGATAAAGATGCGCCTATAATCACGTTGAGTCTGGCTCCATTTATTATTATTAGCCATACAAGCCTATGGGGCAATTTTAAATTATGGAAAAACTCGCAATTTTAATTTTAAAAAAAGAAAGAAAGAAATTTTATAATTGTATTAAATTTAATGTAATTTGGCCTTTCGAATTAAGAATTTGAAAAAGAAAATCAAAGCTTGGATGGCAGTAGGATGAATTAGATTACGAGTGAATGTTTGGAGTCAGAGCTTTATAGCACTCAAAAGAGATATAGCTAACCTAAAATAGAATGTTTGGATGTTAGGAAGTAAAATGACTTTAGCCGTTAAAACGCCCTTAAAAATTAATAATAATAATAATAACAATAATAATAAAAAAAGGAAATTAAATGTTCAAAATGTTCTTGAACTATCCAAGGATCGTATCCTGTTCCTAATTACGCTTTCAAGCTTCTTGCGTTTTCTTGTGTTTAATTTTGTACCAAATGTAATTATTTTTTAATAGTGGTTTCGAAACCGTTTGTAACATAAAAATTAAATTTTTAGCTATTGATCATTAATTTTATTTCGCTGATAATTGACCTTTAATAAATTAAGTACATATGTGTAATATCACTTAGTTAGGACAAATTTTCTCTCGGTAGTTACAAAGATTTTCCGAACTTTAGATCAAAACTTTGTAAATTCGAAAAAATTTAACAACTGATTTTGTATGTTTAAGATTATAATTTTTAAAAAAATTAATCGCTTATCATTGGTGTAATCCAATTTACATTAGAATGAAAATTTTATGAATCACTTTGTGGGATAAATTTCGTCGGTTTTTAGTTGAGATAAAAAAGTCAATGTCACGAGCCGGATTCGAACTCCGACCTTCGCCTAGATACGCCATTTGTCTCTGGGAATCAAATATATTACACATGTGAAATTTGCAAAAAGGAGGGAAAATTCGAATGATGGGGTTGACCTCCTTTTTGGCATTTTTCAAAATTCACGATAGCTCAAACGGAAGAGTAGCGGCGTATTTATCCAAAGGTCGTGGGTTCGAATCCCGCTCGAGACATTGACTTTTTTATCTCAACTAAAAACGTTAATTAATTGAAAGATATTAATTTCTCAAGCAGACCACGAAAACTAATGATTTTAAGGGATAAAGTTGAGAAAGTTCAAGCAACCTGGGAAGTGAAATTTGTCGAATTCGATTGGGAATTAAGTTGCAACCAATAGGTATGTTTTAGTCCAATTTGTCACGGATCAAAATTTATAATCTTTATTTTTAAAAAAATCTTGATTTATTATTATGCTTTTGGTCCAAAATTTGACAGGTTTTTAAAGACGTAAGAGGGAGCAACCATTTAGAAGTAATGACAAGAAAACATTCCATAACTATTTCTGCCATTGCTGCACAAATGTTTAAGAGTTGTAAAAAGGTTTTTTAAGTACAGGTCAAGAAAATAATCATACAATAAAACGTTACGACTATTTTCCTAACGATTTCCTGTCTCTACAGCAGGTTTTGGGCCTATATTGTTAAAGTTTAGGTTTAAACGTTAAGGTCCGGCCAGTCTCGCTTTGTGGTCGGAACCGCAAGACCCGTCGGCTAGGAAGATCAGCGATCAAAGGTCCGTATCAACGGCTATAATTGAATAACATATTTCTTTATTCATTTTTTAAAACGTTTTAAAAATACAGTAAATTATTGAGAATTGAGATATAATTTTTTGTATGTAATTAAAATTTAATTAGTTAGTTAAAATAGAAGTGGATTGAATTTTTGAATTGAAGCGAGGAAGAAATCAAATTTTGATCGGCATAAATATCAAATCCACAGTATTATTTTACTTAAAATGTCGGATTGCATCAATTTCAATGGTAGGTGCCATATCTGTCAGTATATAAACAATTAAAACAACTTTAGACAAAAATGCTGTCTTGAGTGGCATGGGCTTCAGAAAAACATTTTCTTTATCGTGCCAGCGTTTCGCTCTTTATTAACATCATCTTCAGGGCCTGGGGGGTTTAAATTTAACAAGTACAAGTACGATATGGAAAAAAGTGAATTTATACAATGCAAAAAAATATTACGCAGAAATGGTATTACAGAGAAAAGAAACACTTTGAGTGAGTAGAAATACTTTGATTGAATATAAAAATATTTTTTTGCATTGTATAAATTAACATTTTTTCCCACATCGTACATGTATTTGTTAAACTTAAACAATGTTTGTATATCTCAGGCTCTGAAGATGATCTCGATAAAGAACGAAACGAAAAGAATATGTTTCTCTAAAACCTACGTCATACCAGACCACATCTTACGATCTATGAATAATCAGATAAACAGTTAATTACGGTTTTTAGTTGAGATGAAAAAAGTTAATGGCACGAGAGGGATTCGAACCCACGACCTTCGGCTAGATACGCCGCTGCTCTACCACCTGAGCCGAAGGTCGTGGGTCCGAATCCCTCTCGTCCCATTAACTTTTTTTCATCTCAACTAAAAACCGTAATTAATTGTGATATATTAATTGGTCGAGCGGAGCACGAAAATAGTGAATTAAATCAGATAAACTTTCACACATACATTAATAATAATATATAAAACTATGGCTAAAATAAATACAAATTTCGGATTTATTACACATCATACTGAACATTTCCACGATCCAGATGCGCTTAAGATTTTATACTGTTCCACTGTAAGACAGACATTAGATTATTGTAACTCTTTGTGCTCCCTTTCAAACCCACCCACATCAATCAATTCACAAAAGATTTTTATGCTTGATACATTACAACAGACCAGGAGTATACGACTGTTCTGTACAAAAGAAAATTCTTTGATAATACTATAAATTATTACACTCCTCAATTCTTTGCCTATTAACCTAATTAACTATCATGTTCCATCTTATCATTCCAGAAGACATTTAACATTGTCCATAGAAACAATTATACCGGATTCGGTGTTATACCAAAAAGAACAAATATGTTAAGCTCGTTCAAAAATATCGATATATATAATGAAAGTTCAAGAAGATTTAAGAAAATTTTATCATTAGAAAATAAAATATTGCGATTAATATATTTAATTAATATTGATATTGGTTATAATTGATAATTACATAGTTTTAATTCATATTTCAAATAGTTTCATTTCAACTTTTTTAAATTATAAAAATTTCTAAATTTATGTACAGTTACAACCTTTATACTTTTATTGTATGGATTTTTTAATTGAGAGACCGTAAAATAAATAAAAGCAATTTTTCTGACAACTTTGCATATTTTACTTACATTAATAGGGGGTCGCGTTGATAGAATTGTTGTCTCACCTGAAATAAAAAAAAAAAAAAAGACGTCAGTTAAATTGTATTTGTATCTAAAAACTTAGAAGAAAATAATTTAAATGAATTAAACTTTAAATGATTAAACTCAGGAACATTGAACATTAATAAATAAACTAACCCACGAAAGCACAAAAACTAGAAAAAAATAATAAAACCAAGTAATCCCACCGTTCGGGGGACACACGCCAAATTAGTCGCGTTATTTCAATTATCATAGAAAAAGTAAAACCTTTCATCCATTTTTTTCTTTTTGTTTTATATATATTTTTAATGTAAAAATTGCATTGTATAAATAATTATTGATTTTTTTTCCATATCCTACATATTTTTGTTAAATTCATACGTTTGTAAATTCCAGGCCCTGAAGATGATCTAAATAAAGATCGAAACGTTAAATAAAATTAAAAATATGGTATTTAAACCTTCAACAAATGTGCGATGGTTTCTGGGAAAGGGAAGAATAGTGGCGGTAAAGCAGTGTAAATATTTAACCTCAAATCTCATAAAGAGAGAGGTTTTTTTAGCTTTCTCGAGTAATTTTTAACATCTAACATTAACTTGCATTTTATCTTAAGTTAGCCAAAGGTAGACGTTGTTCATTATACACTGTTGGTTAAATGAAGCCGAAATTCGAACAGAATTTTCTTGGAATCTTGCATATTTTGTTTGTTAGCCTGGTGGATATTTTCCGTTCTCAACACGACAGGCAAGAAAGGCACAATTACACAGAAGACAAACACTTTGAGCCCTGAAGAAGATCTCAATAAAGATCGAAACGTCGGCACGATAAAGTAAATGTTTTTCTGAAACCTACATCACACCAGAGCGCATCTCACGATTTATGAATAATCATCGATTAACGGTCACTAATCGCCACATATTTTCCATTATTCATTATTGGGCCGATGAGGTTGAAATTACATAGACATGTTTTAGTAGTTCTTCTAAATCCTAACATAATTTTAAAGGAATTTAAAAAATTGATTGTTTTTTTAATTTTTTTTTTTAATGAGCTAAAAATAGACTTTAATTCGCATGATTGGTCAAATGTGCTTGTCATTTCATAAAGAAAGAGTTTCCAAGCGGACTTTTTTCCTCAAGCAAAAGTAGACGTTCTTCAGTATTGGCCATGTTAGGGTGACATTTTATGAAGAAACAGTTTTTCCCACTTCTCTAGTGATTTTTTTTTTTTATATTATCGATTTTTCAATGAGTAGTGCGTTTTTTTTCTTGGCAGTTAGTCAAAAGTGGATCTTATTCATCATCACTATTGGTCCAATGAGGATAAAACTTGAAGCAAAAGAGTTTTTCTAATTTGGCATTTCATTTCAAGTTGTAAAAAAGCGGATGTTGTTCATTATATGTTAGAGTAAAAAAAAAATTTTTGTATTTTCGAAATCAAAATTAGTCAATTCTTCCCCATGCAAGGTTTATTTTTGATTTGAAAAATAGGTGAAACTTACAAAAATTAACTAATCAATTAACACCACATATTCAGACAAAGATTTTGTCACATCGTGAATGAAATCTTTTAATGAGTTTAGATTTTGTTTGTTTAGGTTGACAATGACAAAAACAAACAAATGCATTTCATATCGTTTTCAAATCCCTTTCTAATGGTGTAATTAAATTTAGAGTAGGATTACTATTACAGAATACGCAGCGGACTTTATGGAATAAAGTTGTGAAAGGTTCAAGTAACCTCAATGTTACTTGAATACAATTGTGTATTAGGCTTTGCATAATATTTTTTTTGTGCAGTTTTTTTTTCGTACAATTTGACATGTAGGGTAACTTCCGGAAGTAAAAGTGTCAGTTCATCGGGCATACTAATGATGAAGATCATTATTTCCAAAGCCTACTATATCAGAACTTTCATGAATGATCAGAAATTCTTTTGGTGGTTTAGTGTTATGTACGTTCTACTTATTTATTGTTTTGTCCTATTAAAAAATAAATAATAAAATATATCAATGTTTATTTACGTTTTTTTAAGAAATTCTTTTGTTGAAGATTAATGGTGAACATAAAAAAGGTTTTGAAGTAAGGAAATCCTGTGAGCTATGTTCATTTACATCCAATTTAGCCGTATTTGGTCCTTTATCGACAGAAGAAAAACGTGTAAATTTAATTTGGTAGTCGATCGGAAAATAGGGCTACCGGGATAAAATTGGATTACGGGCGGATGAGGACGAGAGTCAACTGAGAGCGTCCTTTCAGAAACCCGCCCCACGGCTTAGTTCAATCAACCGCCAAAGTCGCCCAGCGTGTTTTTCTCTAATTGGTACTGTAAACAAAAGGAGCCCTTTCGCCCGGAGGTGGAGAAGGGAAAGGAATCAGAGGGACCGGCCTAACAAGACCCGTGTCCGATCCGGAACGAGCTAACAATGGCACCTTGTTACCAACGGGTGCCAGCACCTCGGTGGTCTCACCGCTGCGTTCCGTCACACCCGTTTCTTCAAATGGTTTTTTTACCCTGATCCGTTCGGCTTATATCCGGTCGGCGACGCTAATCCACCCGTGGCTACATGGTTTAACGAGATGCAGATGGATGCAGAGGGATGTTCCCTTTTGTATTTCACAAGCTGTACAATTGCCCTCTTCCGCTCTTTTAAATTGGAATGTTTATATAGTGGGATAATATCTGTAAGGAGGAAAGTGATCAATTTGAATAATAGATATAGTTAGGTCATTGTTAACAAAAAATTTAATCTCTTCCTGCTTCTAAGAATAAGGTTTGGCCCATCCGGCTACTTCCGAATACATATCCATTCGTACATGGTTCATCATGTCTTATGTGAAAATCCAAAACAATTTAATTCTAATAACTTCAGAACTGCTTCCATTTACTAAACCTCAAGGGCAAAAAGCGGCCAACCCTATAGGTAAACATAAAACCAACCTAGTCATGATCAAGACATCAGAGACTTCTATCTAAGCTATGAATGAGTTTACAAGGTACATACTAGAAAATCAACGAAGCTTTTATAACTGCTAAAGAAGCTTCGATGGACTAACAACTAGTAAAGACATAATATCGTTTTTTAATCAATGGTTTACTCATATTAAGAACAAATCAGTATGGAAAATAATAAGCTACGTGAAATAAAAGCACAGTTTTTATAATGACTATCATTGATAAGGAAGAAAAGAGGAAGCTGTTAAAATTAATGCTCGAAGCCACCAACGGTCATGTAACAACGACAGGCGAAATTTTTCCCATGTCCACATATTAGACAATCGCGCAAATAAATACATTCACACCTATGCACTTTGCACACATTATAGTTATGTAGTAGAGAATCTGATTTTCTTTCAACGACCTATAGACAATAGTAATAGGCTAACCTAAATTAGGGTGGTTAGAGTACTTTCATATTCCGCTATAAATCCTAAATGACGCTAGATGTCACCATCAGTCCCTCGACACTCAGTACTCAAACAAAATACGCAAAACAAGAATGGACTGTTTATAATAAAAAACGTCCTCTAAAACTCCGAACAGGGGACCGAGAACCACTATCATATCTGGTTGCATGCTTACACGTTCTCTATATGGAGCCAAAGCACTTTTCTCTGTATAAAGTTCCTCGTTTTCGGATCAGGTTATCGAGGATTCTAAATACTTACTGATCAATTTGGACAAGACAGATAATTTTTCAACCTCAGCATAAATAATCCGTACATAAACAAATGATCAATTATTGAAAGAATCGGAATAAACTGAGGGGCCTTACTTTCTATGCTTCCTGCTTCTGGGGAAAAAACAGAGGTTTAATGAGTACATAAAGCACGTATATTTCATTGTAAAGGCTATGTTTTCATTTTGATGTAAACTCAAGCCACAACATCGGAAAATTATATTTCATGTTATGAGTATATTGTCCGCAAATCGATGCATACATATATGTTCCGATAAAAAACCGATAAATTCTCATTGAATGATGTGAATGGTGCAATATAATCTGAATGGGAAATTGCGCTGGGCGGTCCGCCGAAACCGAGGTCTGTTGAAAGCAGTTTGATCAAAATTAATGTCTTCTGGTCCGCCTATACTCGCTGTTGGCCCGCCGGAACGTTATTGTATAACAATTTTTTAACATCAATTATCCGAACGATATATTACCCGGTACCGTGATGAATTAAATGGCAGGTAACGACAAGAGACACATAATGAAAATGATATAAGAGCAAAGAATAAAAAAAAAAAACAGTTGGTACTTTGTGCATTGAAAATATATACCTAAAGACATCTGTGCTTGACTCAATGCTTCTTTCAAAATTATAGAAAAACCTAATAAAAAAAAAAAAAAAAAACACTCTAACAACAACAAAGGTAAGATTCAAGTGTAAAGCTAATTAATCCGCAGATCTTTCATGTTTAATTGTAAGTATAAGGCCATGTATGTACAGCCATCGTTCTCTAAGTCAATTTCTTAGCACTAATCTTTTAGAAAAATCAATAAACCACGAATTTTACCGCAGAGTTTTAGCAGATTTTTGTCAAATGTTAGCATATCAGTACAAATAGTGTGATTTTTTTTCTAATCGCTGCAAACTGATTCAATACGGCAGCTTTTCAATTTTTACAATTTCTCTTATAAATACAAAACCAAAATTCAAGCCGGGCATAATAATTGGATCGTTGATCTTTCTAGGGCCAAACGTTTTTTTAGAACCGCCTCAAACACGCTGATCTTTCCACTTTTATTCAGGTATTTTCGCTTTAACATCACACTGTGATACAGACTTTGCTTTTCTTAAAGCAATCCCGTTGTTCAAGTGGTACATTGTTATACTTGTGAGTTTCGAAGAAAAAATTTTTGATAACTTTTTTTTTTTAATTTGTAAATTTGGAAATCGTGAGATGCTGTCTGGTGTGACGTAGGTTTAAGAAAAACATTTTCTTTATAGTGTCAATGTTTCGGTGTTTATTGCGATCATCTTGAGGGCCTTGGATTTAAAAACATTGTTTAAATTTTATAAAAACAGGTAGGATGTGAAAAAATGAATTTATACAATGCTAGAAATTTTTTTAGATAAAAAAAAAAGAAATTTATACATTTTAAACCAATTTTTTTAATCTAAAATTTTCTACCATTGTATAAACCGATTTTTTTAAATCTAAAATTTTCTACCATTGTATAAATCAATTTTTTAATCTAAAATTTTCTAGCATTGTATAAATTTTATTAAATCTAAAATTTTCTAGCATTGTATAAAATGATTTTTTAAATCTATAATTTTCTAGCAATGTATAAATTATTTATTTAAATCTAAAACTTTCTAGCATTGTATAAATTAATTTTTTTAAATCTAAACTTTTTTTTATCATTGTATTAATTGATGTTTTAAATCTAAAATTTTCTAGCATTGTATTTTTTTTTAATCTAAACTTCTCTAGCATTGTATAAATGAACTTTTTAAATCTGAACTTTTCGAGCATTGTACAAATTAATTTTTTAATCTAAAATAGTCTAACATTGTATAAATTCATTTAATTGTTTTTAATCTAAGATTTCTAGCGTTGTATAAATTCGTTTTTTTCATATCGTACATGTATTTGTAAAACTTGAACAATGTTTGTAAATCCTAGCACTCGAAAAAACCTATGTCACGCCAGACCGCATCTTACGATTTCTGAACAATTAATAAATTAAATGTGACACTTTTATCAGCTACAAACAACAAATACAACTATTTTTTAACACAGAAAACGAACATCTTGAACCTGAAGATGATCTCAATAAAGATCGAAACGTTGGGACGATAAAGAAAATGTTTTTCTAAAACGTACGTCACACCAGACAGCAGCACCTCGCGATCTGCGTATAATCACTACGGGTCACATAGCAACACATATTTGTAAAAACGATTTAATATTCTTTTCGTTTAACCAATGAAGGCCTACTTTTGAAGTTTTACCTTCCGAACAAACTAAAGTTATAATTTTTTAACATGATTTTACATTTGTATGTGCACGTGGTGTATGTTAAAAATAACACTGCCAGACTGATTTCAAGCGGTTTTGTTGTAAGAAACAACAATGTCCTTTGGCCTGTCTCATGAGACAGTGATTAATAACTCATAGTTACTTTTCCGAAACAATAATGAATCACGGGTTTATTATTAGGGGTCGGGTATTGATTCGGAGCCGGGGGAACATTGTTAACACAGGTGGCACTCGGGATGAATTAGGACGTTAATCCCAGAGCGAAGGCACAAAATTCCACACTAATCGCCCCGGTTACAGAAGAGAGCAAAAAATAAATAAAACGACAAGCCGGCGTTATTTAGACGGATTGTTGGGATCGTGCAAAACGAGACTTTCGAGAAGGGTGGAAATATATATCAGCCTTGGCTTGTTACCAATTGGGATTGAAATGTAGCCACTGTCTCGGGTATTTTAGGGCCGACTGGTTTGTTGTCTGTAAACAAATTTCGAAAGCAAGGCCTGCCCGTGGCCTGAGATGAATTCGAGTAAAACATGCTTTGTTTCTTCTTTAATTACTCTCTCCGAGTGAGCCTTTGTGAATAGTTTTCGTTTAAGCCTAAATTGATGTCTTCATCTTACCGTTTCACTCTACGCCTACCGACTTTTGTGCATACTACGAACGATAATTAAAATAAAATGCACCGTGAGAATTTTCTTACAGACTAAATATTATACAATAAAAAATATGTATCTTCTCCAGTTTACATCTAAGTATGTTATGGGATAAATTATTTTTTGTTTAACTAGTGTATATAAAATTTGACAATGTGTATTCAAAAAAATTATTGACAAACTATTTTTGTTATATGTATTCAGATATCGTGAGATGCGGTCTGGTGTGATGTAGGTATCAGAAAAACATTTTCTTTATCGTGCCAACTCTTTTATTGAGATCATCTTCAGGGACCAGAGCGCATCTCACGATATCTGAATAATTACCTATTAACGGTCACTAATATCTACACACTTTTGTTATATCGTGAAAACCTAAATTTTAAATTCATTAAATTCCTCTTGACCAATTAATACATTACAATTAATTAAGGATTTTAGTTGAGATAAAAAAGTCAATGGCACGAGCGGGATTCGAACCCACGATCTTCGGCTAGATGCGACGATGCTCTACAACTTGAGCTATCGTGAACTCGATCCACTCGGACTACAACTGCCCATCTCAACCCCACCTTTGAGATTTCCTTCCTTTCTGTCATTTTTCAATGTATCCAGAATATTTCGTAGAATCGTGTTTATGATTGTCTGATGTCACGTTGTTCTTTGAGATTTAATTGAATCTTCGAAGCATTCTTCGAAACGGGTATGAAATTTGCAAACCCTTTCTTAAACCAGTAGCCGTTTAACATTGAATGGACTACTAAATCAAAGAAACAGTTGTGAACGCCGACGAGCACATTCACGGCGAACGTGTAGGCTTTCCCTCCGTTAATTGTCCTGTTGCACAACGCCGGTCGGCGCCTCCTCGCTTTTCCACCCTGCCAACTATAAAAACGGATAGAAACACCCCGTAAAGAATCACTTCCCACGGCATCCTTTTCAAATCGGCCATCTCCGTATCTTTTAAATTGCGAAACGATCCGCGTTCGAACGCCTACTATTTCCCCCCCTCATTGAAAGGCCATTGTTCCCATGCATTCGCATCGTGAAACCGAGACGACTGGAGTTTTAATTATCACGCCTAACGACCAATCTTTTTTAAAAAGTAATAAAAAAAATACGCTTGAGTGCATATCGACATTAGAAAAATATATTAGGAACTTTCCTTTCTGCTGGAGTGGTTCCACTAACTTCGCACAACTTCGGACTAACCGTCTTAGTGACCGCCAACCCACAGCATTTTCCTCTATGCTGCATTTCGCAGTTGAAATGTATACGACATTTGCAGTTGATTAAATACGTATTACGTATACATATTTAATGTATTATATACATATATAAGTTATTAGATTTGTTATATACATATATATTACGTCACACAGACCATTTGAAAGTAGAAGAACGTAGCTTTTTAAGGACGTGTGTTCAATTAAAATAAAATAAAAATATTTCTATAAGAAAATACGCAAAATAGTAAAATAATTAGTCAAAAATTAACCTCGTTTTTTATTATATTATATTACTTTCATTTAATATTCATTAAATTATATTCTATTTTTAAAAAAACCAGTTTTTTCAAATTTTTTTAACAGCCGTTAAAATTTTTGGAGTCAAAAATTTATATTTAGTCACTAGAGGTTAAAAAGTATGACGAGGTTTACTTCAAAATATTATAAATTTTTTGGTTATTTTTTGGCGTCCGTTAGTAGATGATTATTCAGAAATCGTGAGATTCGGTCTGGTGTGATGTAGGTTGCAGAAAAACATTTTCTTTATCGTGCCAACGTTTCGATCTTTATTGAGATCATCTTCAGGGAACAAAGTATTTGTGTTCTGCGTAAGCGCCATTCTTGCTTGTCCGGTTGTATTAAAAATAATAATGAGAATGGAACAGTACAAATGTTTGCAAATATATTAGATTTTTCGGAGTACTTTTAATAATATTCCTGGAATTTTTCCCATTATGTGCTTTCCGTTTATTACAACTTTATCCCTCTAAAAAGTTATTAGAGAACTGTATGGCTTATAGATGTAATAAATTATGCGAAACTGATTTTTTTTAAATGCCATTTTTTGTAAATTCCTGGGTAGCGGGATTAGTTCTGAATTGAGGAAGTTATTATTTACAATGGACAAAAACAGGTTTTAGAGATTGAATGAAATTTGGATAAATAAGAGGAACAATGCTCTGATTTTTTCCAGAAGTATTCAATTACTGAAAACCGCAATAATAGTACAACCCCACAACGAGAGGGGTAAGCAGAACAAAAGGGGTGAAAAAGAGGAGGTTTTTTTAATCCTTTTTTTAAAAATCTGAAATTCAAAAACACCCCTAATAGACCCCGCCCCCAGCGCGCGTTGAAGATATGGCTTAATTACGCATGTTGGTATAATTCCATACTTTTCGGGCCCGGCTCAACCCCCGCGTCGACGTAGATATTGCTCAGAAAAGACCTCCGACTTGAATCTTGCCCCGCATTTGAAATTTAAATGACACATTTACATTTGGCCGTCGATGGCCCATTATATACGCCCTAACCCATTGTCCCGCGTATTTTAAAACGGTAAGGGGAAATCCATTTCTCCGTCTTTTCGGCCTCTTCCACTATCTTCGAAATGAAAACCGCTTCCGAGGATGACGGGTTAATCCACCCAGACCCTGGATTAAAATCCACGGTAAGCCCCTTCATTTATTATTCACCGATTCCTCTTTAATTTGACGCGTTTTACCCACCTTATATTCATTAATTCCTTGATTTTTTTCCCACGGGCTTTGCCCAAGCCTTCTCCCACTCAAAATTAAATTCGTTTCCATAATAGGTCCTTTTTTTTTGCCATACCGACCCTACCTTCATACCCTACATTGTATTATTCCAGCCCATGAATAAACCCCACGAAAAAGTTGGTCTTATTTTCTCATAGAAAATTTAATAAAAGAATAATAAGGTCAATAAAATAAATTATTATTGAGACAATACAAAGTCGTCTAACAGAATTTTATTTATTTCCCATCAATGTAACTCAAGGGCTGAATTTCCCTTTTATTGTTATTACTTCACTAAAATAACACATTTGAAAAAATATATAAATTGCGTTATTTTGTAGACCGCGATAGTCAAGCGGTTAACTTGGTAGACTCGGCGCGTAGAACAGGTGGTCGCGGGTTCGATTCCCAACTTCACCCCTGGAATTTTCTATCAAGCTCCTCCTCTTTACCATCACATTAAAAAAAAAGTTTTATTGATTGCTCTTAAGTTTTTTAATGACACAAATTAGCCCATATATTTAAAAAAAAATTATTATTTAAAAGCTTAGAAATTTCATTATTTGTAGGAATGCCTTAACTGAAAGTAAACTCGAATAAAAAGTACAAAATTGTGTGTGCCCGCTTTTAGGTTATGTAAATTTTTGGGTGAAATGAAAAAAAAAATAGTGTCACGAGCAGGATCCGAACCCACGATCTTCCGTCCTAACCACTCGAGCTATCTTCACAAGTTGTTAGGGCAGCGGCTTATCGAACCGAAGTTCGTGGGTTCGAATCCCGCTCGTGACACTAACTTTTTCATTTCGACCAAAACCTAACATGAAAAGATTAATTGATTGAAAGATGTGTAATTTGGTCAATAGGCGACTAAATATAATAGAATTAATATAATCTTATTTCTATCTAATTTTTTCTCATCCTATAGTGACATACTGGTTACTCTATCATACCCAAAAAATAATAAATTTTAAAATAGTTATTTTATTATTTTTTAATTTTGTGTGCCCATAGCATTTAATGCTACTTGGCACAATTTAAGTAGCAGCGCATTTAGGTAATTTAAAAAAAATGTAGAACACTGGACCAATCTTTGAGGGACGCCTGATTTAATCTTGAACTTAATTTTTTAACTATTTAAAAAGTTAAAAATTTCAGTATTTGTAGGAATTCATTAGTTGATAATAAAATCGAATAAATAGTGCAAAATTGGCAGGAGGCAATATTCAAATATTTAGTAAGATAATTACTATGAAATTCGGTTAAGCTAGGATTTATTGTTTCAGAAATATTTAACAAAACGCATACATGTGTCTTATTTTTTATGTATAACCTGATGCAGAGTCTACACTTCCAAATCAGGTAAAACGTCGGTTAGGCATTAAGCATTAACTCTATACGACGATATATCAGTCGGATACCCGGAACACTCTCCCCTTCCGTCAACATTTGCGTTTGACAAAGATTTGCCTTTAGTTAATTAAATTTCAGTTGAAGTTAATGGAGTGAGAACAAATATTTGTTCTTGTGTGTCGACTACTGGTAACGAAAGTTCGCGAACGAGGGTGTGTGCGGCGGGATTAACGTCGGTGTCTAATTGTTAAATCAGTCTAGAAATTTGCTATCCGAAGGGGTTTACAGTGCGTTTTGACTTCGGAGAATTCGAGATGTGAAACTGTCTCGACAAAGAAAAGCCTGAAAAAGCCGTTCCTACTGAGAAATTTAGTTTAAACTCTTTTAATAATAATACTTAAGAAGAAGTTTATGGGTCGAAAAACAAATCAGATCATCGCCAGTCACGTTCGCTCCCCCATAGCACTCGTTATTGCCCCCCTCGGGGTGGGGTTGAACCCTCTCCACTCTCGCTAATAAATTACCTCTACTCTCCAGACACACTCGCCCCAGAGCACTCTATATTCCTCGAAGAACACCTTTTATTAATTAATACAGGCAATAAAACGTTACTACTTGGAAAAGATTTCTAACTCTGTTACTAATAATGGGTATGCAATTTTTAAGCCAATTGGTAGAAAAAGGCTGAAGATTTAAATTCGATTTCTTTGAGTTTGACAGATGGGATTTTTATTCCAATCCGCTTTGAGGAAAAGATCTCCGTTGAAGAACAATCAAGTCGGAATGCGAATAAAGCAGACCGACCGACGGTTCGTCAAAGCTCGAACAATTAAATGATTGATCGTCCTGGTCCTTTTGATCGGCTCCTTAAGAGGTTCGCATGCTCTGCCGACCTTTTGCATCTTTAATTAATTGGCCCCGGTTTGTTTGCGTCGTTCCTGTCGTGCTTGTCGATTACGGATTCCCCACGTCGGACATGAGTCGTAAAATTAAGATCTTTTCCGTCTCTGGATGGCATAGACCAGGTTGCGTTATTTTAAGATGAATGAACAAATACGCTAACAAAACATTATTAGATATCATAAATTGAAACTATTCGAAAAAAAGTTCCAATTTTTATCAGAAAATTCAGAGTTTCCAATTCATAAATCTCATTCCGATTTTACAGTCAGATATTGCTTTTTACACGTACATGACAGGCCAGCTTCATGGTGTTTCGATTACTTATTCCTAATTTCAACATTGTGGCCCGGTGTTGATTTATTTATTTTTTTTTTATTGCTTCCCCTGATTTATAATGGTGTTGATTTAGACCGAAAAGATGTCCGTTTTACACTTCCTTCCAGGTCGTGGTGAAATAACATGCTTCACTGAATTCGAGCCAGCGATGATTTATGTTAGTATTATGCTTGTTGTTTCTTGTTTGCGGCTCTTTGTTGAACTGGCTCAGAACCTAATTTTTCTCTTTTGTTATTTACACATGAAAACTTTCAAAGCGCTGAGATGGAAAACGTACTAAAAATTAATTTAAAGTTGAATATTTGGACAGGGCCGATTTGCTTTCAAAGTTAAAACGGTTTTTCCCCCTTTGTTTCTACGTGTGCGAAATACAAATATGAAATGTAATGAATATTATCTGAAAATAATCATTCCTAATTGCCATTTCACTTTTGACTTATAATGTACAAAATTACTTTCATCATCAGGGCCAGCTTTATTTACTTAACCAGATAACAAAATGTGTATGATAGATTCTTCAATATCTAATATCTGCTTGGCCATTCAATTTTGAGTTCATCACTAAAAATCGATTAAATTATTACTATTTGATTACTAGAAACGTAAAAATTTTGACTTTTTCCCGAGAGATCGACCTTCGAAGTTATCCAAAACTTCTATCTCAATTGTAATAATTGATAAACGTGAATCAACTTTATAATTATAATGTAATGCCTTTCACAATTATACAAAAAAATAATGACTCCTGAAATTATTCAAAAAGGGAAAACTGCTTACAAAAAACATAAAAATGAACATCACGATAAAACATTGCGTGGAAGGAACTACGACAGTTCAACCAAACATAACGGTGAACCCATTATGAAATTATCGATGAAGTTATTTCAATTTCGAAATTAATTAGGGCCAATCTTCAAACTTAATAAAAGCTGATAAAGTCCATCATTATTTATGCATGTCCATCATCAAAATATGAATGTTGAATCAATGTTTAAATCATATACAACTATTGCAATTATCAATAAATTGTGAGTGCGATCTGGTGTGATGTAGGTTTTAGAAAAACATTTTCTTTATCGTGCCAACGTTTCGAGCTTTATTGAGATCATCTTCAGACCTAGGATTTACAAGCATTGTTTACATTCAAAAAATGCATCTAGGATGTGGATAAAAGGTGAATTTATACAATGCAAAATACATCTTATATTCAGTCAGATTATTTGTACTCACTCAAAGTGTCTTCTGTGTTGAGAGTACTAATGCAATCTTCAAATTATCCATAAAATCGGATCACTCACAAACCATAAAACTGGACCTATCAAGATATCCACATAAGTGGACCTATCTTCAATTTATCCATAAATTCAGATCAATCGAAATATTAAAAATATAAATAAATCAATCATAAAATTGCCCACAACAGCTCGATCAATCTTCAATTGATCTATGAATTAGATCAATCGCATGAACAACTAGACAGTCAGTTTATGGTAATTCGCATATAAGTCCAAAACACGATCAATGTTTAACGATGGAAGTCGAAATTGGATCAATCACGCAAATAACTTTAAAAAAGTGAACTTATGATGGTAAAATTCATATTAAATGGATCAATCATGAAATTATCTACAAGAGCTGGATCCATGTTTATTATGCATGAATCATTCATTAGTATCCATGAAAATGGATCAATCACAAAATTTCCCACAACAGTTCGATCAATCTTCAATGTGTCTACGAAATTAGAACAATCACGAAAACGACCATCCAAGTCCATCCATGGTAACTGGCGTAAAAGAGAATCTATCTTGAAATTACTCGACCTATGTTTACTGTATCCATGAAATTGGACGAAATCACGAAAATATCTTTTAAAAAAGTGAACTCCTGATGAAAAAATTCATATTAAAAGGATCAATCTTGAAATTATCCACTCTATCCATGTTTATTGCATTCATGAAATTGAATTAATAACGAAACTGCCTATAAAAGTGAAAAAAAAATAATGAAATTACAAATATTCAGCTGAACAATGTTTAATTTATCTGCCACACCTCGATCAATTTCAAATGATCAGTTCGATAAAAATACATAAATTTTGTAATTATTCATAATAATTCTAGAAAACCTTGAATTAAATCACAAAAGTGAATCAATAACGAAATTATTCATAGAAGTGTATAAATTTCAAATTGAACAAGATTGATATCCATTACGTTTAGTGATCTAACTGACCATTTTAATTATTTATTCTTTTTATGTAAGGTCTTGGTCGAAATTAAATAATTTCTGAACGTTCCTTGTGATAAAATAATTACGGAAGGTAACAATGGAATAATTTCCTATCGGAACATCCTCCTTTCCTAGAAGCCTGTTCAGTTGGATGAACATTGCCTGGCTGACTTCTAATCAGATTTTTACGTGACACTAATCTTGGTATAAAATTATCGTATTCAATTCGCTTTGAGAAATTGTATGAATAGTTAAATTCATTTCATTTCGTGGTCTGATTGCTCAAATAACATCTTTCAATTCATTAATATTAAGGCGTTAGTTGAGAGAAAAAGTCAGTATCACGAGCGGGATTCGAACCCACGACCTAGGGGTCAATAAGCCGCAGCTCTAACCACTTGAGCTATCGTGACTTGGATCCCCTCGGGCGCTAAATTTCCATCTCAACCTACCTCTTTTTGAAAAGACTCTTGAAAAATAGAAAAAATATTGAGTATTAGGTTCGTGAGGTCGTGAGTTCGAATCCTCTGGGACTTTTTCATCTCAGACAAGACCTGACATATAGAGAATAATTAATTGAAATAATTAATAAATATTTTAATAAGGATAGATTGATAACTTTTTGCATATACTTAAAAGTGGATGAATCACTAAATAATTCATAAGAGTGAGAAAATATTGAGATTAAAAAAACTGATTGGAACAAACTGGAAGTCATTCAGGACAGTTTAATCAATCGTGACTTTATTGACGGAAGCTTAAATAAATCAACCCTGATTTCATAAATGAGCTTTGATCGATAATGATTTTATCGCACCCGTCGAATTGGTTTCATTACAATTAATTAGTCCTCGTAAATCAACCAATCAAATCGATTTGATGAAAAATTTGAAGGGCAAAACCATTCTTTGACTTCAAAATAGCCAGTCTCTTAATTTTCGAAAAACGTCAATTATAACACACGAAACCAGGCGGTCGTTTTTTTACAGGGTTGTTTTTGATAGGTTTTTCCTTTCGTGTCGGAGCCATTCTCAAATAAGCTCCCCGTCGCTCTTTCCCACACCCGCGTATTATTATTCTCTTGTACCCCTCCTTGGTGAAATAATAATCCCGCCGGGAGACAAAGGGAAGAGCGTGCGCGCACGCCGGAAACGCCGAAGGCTATTATACGTTCCTCTTTTTCAAACCCTTCCTCTTATTTCCACACTTTCTTAGGATCCGTGGTTTATCAACCGATAATTCCCTCAAGAAACAATGACTCCGATTTAATTCCTCGGAAGAACAGTTTTCCGCACGTCCCCTCTCCAAGATAACTGCCCGCGCATGAATAAATGTGATATACGGTTTGATGTGTTGAACATGTGGAAAAGAAAACAGGCGTAAAATATAAGTTGTGTGCTACAAAATGTTCACTTTATTTAACGGACGTCAAAAATATCTTTAAATGAAACGTTGGATATACGTATACAATGTAGCAAAAGGGATAGGAATAGTGGTTGATTTATATGAGCTCAAATATGTATATGAACGTGCACACACACGTGTACCCCACACACCTCTTGCAGTCTACCGGCAAGTCCAGCTGTCTGTAGTTTACTGAAAATTGCCAGCGGGTGTTGGCAGTCCGGGGTCAGACTCTTATAATAGGTAGGTGGACCAGATCATTTCAGCCCGGAAAACTTTCCTCATCCAAGCCCATTCACACTCACACTCTTACGCACTAGATACACACCACTAGATGAGAGGTGTACTTGATGTTCCCCCAACACCCTTTTCACCTACTACATTATCTAATGTTAAGTCTTTGGGGTACTTAATAATCCACCATCTGCGCTCTCATAGAACACATTCACGCCGATAAATACATTCACTATCAACTCTAGAGGACCGGGATAGGGATAAAAGAAGCGGCCACAAGTCCTTCTGCACGTCGACTTGAGTCGATCTATTTTGAGCCTCAGCTTTTTATAGTTGGCCTGGCCAGCTTCAGATAGTTAATCAACCTCCATAGCTTTGGCAGTTGCTCCTAAATTTAAGTTATTGCTTGTGATCCTAGTTGCAAGAATCTGCACCTTCACAAAAACATAAAATTTCTTCTGCGGTCTCCTCTTTCTGGCAATATCTGCACAGTGTTCTGTGCTCTTATCCTGTACATGTGCTTTCTTAGGTGGCAGTGCCCTGTCAGAGTCAGACCAGAATACTGGTCCGGTTGCGGTTGCCTTCCAGTTTGTACACCTTCCTTTGTAAATTTGTAGAAGATAATTCAATGAATCTCTTCGAGTGTCTCACGCCTGCAGTATTATTCCACCAGGTTTTGAACTCACTAAGGATCCAAGTTAAGATGAATCCTCTTTGGAGGCAAAATACTAGGCCACAATAGGATTCCGGATATAGGGTCAATATTTTCTTCTATGCCCTGAATGATTAGTACCATGGCATTTGTACAGCTGACGTCCGCCCTGTCCCTTATCTCTACGCTGGGGAACACCAAAAAATACCTTTATTAGTAATTTATAGAACAAAACAACCCTGTTTCCTCCAAGAATCGGAACAGGGAATCCAGATATTCGATATCGCGCAATGTACATACGGCGCCAGGAATATTGAGCAACTCTATATTGAAGAAACCTTTCGTCACCTTGGTCAAAACATCATTCTGTCAACCTCGCACGGCCTATCCTTAGTCGAGTGAGGATGACCATTTATGAGTCAGTTCCTCCGGGTGCCACTTATCGCAGTACTCTTGGTACATGACAACTTCTTTGCCGAACCGGCTCATCGTTACTGCCATTTTATTTCAATCATGCTTTTAATGCAATTTTAATGGCAGAGGGTTTAGTCTGGAGATGGGACGTCCCGGCCTGACCCGCCGTCCGCCTTTTCGTTAACCTAGATAGATGAAATATTTATAATTATACAAATTTTTGATTTAGAAAAGTAAAAGAAAAGAACAAAAAAATCGTTGTGCAATATAAAAATACTTTGCTTTCAAATACAATAAAAGGCAAACTAATTTATATACTGGGTAATAAATTTTGTTACGATTTCTTAGCGTAAGAAGAAATCGTTCAGACTCTGGAAAAAAACGAGACAAAAGCACAGACCGGGCATCAATTCTTCTAGGGTAAAAAGGGCAAGGTGTACACAAACACCGACATATACAACCTAGGAAGATTCTCAGGAATGGGAAGACCAGGGTGTGCCAGAAACATGGATTTATTGTAAACAATAGACTAAGACATGTTTTCTCAAATGTTCTAAGTTTTGTTAACTTTCGGATGGTTTGATGTTTCGGGGAAAACCTCGTATGGTAATTATTAAAATAGCGTATATAATTATTTTACAAAAGTGATCAACGTCTTTCCAGTAGACATGAGAGTAATAAGAAACCACATTAACCGCACATATCTTCAAGAGTAGACAAAATGCTGGCAGATACATAATGACATAGGTCTAAATACCACAAAACCCAGACGGTTGTTTAAAATTTCCATCTGTTAACCCATCCTTAACGACTAATACATTAAAATATCATTTTTCTTCTTTCGGGTTCGGATTTTTTGCCTCTCCTCCCTTTTGTATCCTCGCACATGCGGGGAAGGACATTCATCTTATCCCAGGATCCGAGACGAAGGGCTACACGACCGAAGGATAAATTTATTTGGTACAAAACATACCCTCCGACCCCGTTCCACCCGGAACCACCTTGTCCCAACGGGACGGCGGAAATATACACTTTTGTACGGGAGGGCCCTTCTGTCCCTAGTTTTATACCCTTGGAAAAATCCTTTCTGGCACCAAATCGACTTATCTTCAGTTTCGTATAAACATAGGAAAAATACGACGAATCGATCCTATCAGAAAACCAGAACACTGATAACAGAAAATTTGTCATCTACCTTTTTACACGTTGTACTGATGTATTTATAGCGATGCAATTGATAACGAAAAAATGAAGAAAAAATTATATTCTTATCTAATTTATTTCAACCTATATACGTTTTATTTTAATGTGAGGATGTACTGGGTTTTGCTAGAGAAATTTAATTTTTAAACGAAAGGTGAGCTGAGAGCAAGTAATGAGAAATGTTTAAATCAATTTTCTTGTTAGGTTATTGATAAATTTTTAAACTGCTCTCTATTATTGTGAACGTCAATATTATCATTCCAACTTTATGTTCATTTTCTATATATTTCATTAGCTTCCAAAGAAACTGCTCGAGCTGGGATCCCTCTGGACAATTCGCACAAATATAATTTTATCTAAAAATTTTTTTTTAACTTCTCTTAAAGGAGGGATTAACGTCCAAATATCATATCACAGAAGGGTGAAACCACATAATAATACGGTTTTTATACTGTTCGGAAATGTAAAAAAGCCATGGTTTGGGCGGGGATTCGAACCCAGGACTTTTTCACCGCTGTCAAGATTACTGGTTTTCTGAAATGAATATAATATATTGTCTGAACAATGAATCATACTCGCGCTTGCGGTTATATTTTTACAGTTTTAAAATTGTTATTAGAATATCTCTCTCCATCTCTTTTTATTAGAATCTCCAATATCTCAGGGCCATAATTATTTTAAATTGTATATAGTCCTTGTACATTGTACTTAGTTATTTATGTGATATGTGTTATCTGTTTGAAAGAATGCATTTATTTGCGTCAATGCGGGGCTTTTCCCCAATTATCCCGAGTGCTGTCGATAACTCTCCCGTAGCTGCTTATCAACGTACGAATGTAATTTATTAGAGTGAATGAATGGCTTACCAAATTACACTGAGTAATGCAGAACACTCTGTGGTAGTACAATGTAATTTAATAGCGTGAAGGGAAGGACTTAGCCTCAATTACGAATATCGAGTCTCTGAGGTACCGGGAATATAATTTATTAGCGTGAATTAGGAGGCATACCCATAATTATTCCATATTTCGAGTATATCTGGGGTAGATCGGATATAATTTACTATCGTGAACTTATCCTCAATAACTTCAGTAGCCATTGAGACTGGAAGCTAGATCTCCCTATCATTATTTAAAGACCAACAAAATCACAATAATTTAGCGAAAAAAATCGGGAAATGTTAAAAGAAATGAAGACTAGGGAGAACTGGAAAAAAATTAATATGTAACGGAACAATGATAACGAATTGGCGAACAAGTTAACTGGAGTGCAAGTGGAATTTTTTGTCGTCCCATCTACATATCCACATCCATATCTACATATAAGAAGAGTGCAATGTTTTCAAGGATGAGAAAAAGGAACTGTTATGAGTTATGAGCACGGATGCCTAAGGAATATTTTATTCACTCTATAAAATAGACGCCCGAATATATAAATAAAACATACATTTAAAACAACAATGACCAAATCACGGAAAAAAACAGATCTAATCGAGCACGATTTAATATGATAAACAATTCAAAATGTCTGTATGGTCTGGGACTCCAAACAAAGAGCGTATAATATTCGCATGTACTATCTTTCACTTATAGTTAAAAGGTTGAAAAATAACGAGAAGGAGGGAAAATTCAAAAGGTGTAGTTGAGAAAGTTAGTGTGATCGAAGTCACGATAGCTCAAGTGGTAGAGCAGCGGCGTATCAAGCCGAAGATCGTCGGTTCGAATCCCGCTGGTACCACTGAATTTTTTATCTCAACTAAAAACCTTAATTAATTGTAATATACTAATTGG
The DNA here is from genome assembly GCA_039619505.1 of Cimex hemipterus. Taxonomy (NCBI): domain Eukaryota; kingdom Metazoa; phylum Arthropoda; class Insecta; order Hemiptera; family Cimicidae; genus Cimex; species Cimex hemipterus. The sequence goes on along the minus strand of CM077106.1, from coordinate 23,790,445 downwards.
TCAAGCGGACCACGACGTAAGTGAATCTATAGTTAAAAGGTTGTGCATTAAGTTGTGCCTACTACTTCAGTTAAAAACTAACTTCCACTTATTACGAAAATTATTCAACGAGAAGAGAGGCCTACAAACAGTTAAATAAACGGCAAGAGATTTTAAAGTTTTATTAATACTATTTTTTAACGAGGGTTAACAACAGCAGAGGTCATATCAACCCTCAGAGTGCCAGGGTTTTTGAAAAAAAAAAAAAGCCCATTTGTAATGTCAGTTTCGAATTCAGGGTCGCTGGATCCGAACCAGGCACCTTTACCTTACAGAGATGAGCGCCGTATCAACGCCTGTTGTAGCCAATGACGCCCCTATTAATTCTACTGATATTGAAAATACTGTCAAAATTAAATATTTGTAAGATATGCTAAGATTCAATAAATAAAAATTTTGTTTCAATAATTATATTGTTAACTTGTAACTTAAAGCTAAATTTATGACATGTGGTATTGTAATGATCAAGAAACATTAATGTACAATGTACAAAGGAGTTAATAATACTTAATAAGTAACTTTTTAAAATTGCTTTCTATTAATAGGAAAAACACTGGTAGCCCGAATACAACCAAAAACTTGACATGATTTCCCAAGTACTTTCCATGTTTTTATTTAATTAATTTTTATTTATTATGTCTTTCATTAGCAATGCTTATTTATGTTTAAATATTCCTTATTATACCACTATAAAATTTTTTTGGGTAAAACGAATTTTTAAATAGATTTAGAAGATTTTGCCTTAATCGTTTGAGTTAGTTGGTATGGATACAAATCACTTTGGGGGAAAAAAGAGGATCTATATTTCAAGAAAGTTTCCTTTGTTCTAGCAGATCCAGCATTGTTTATTTTGACTTCATGGAAAAAATATTGAGAAAAATGTTTAATTTATATTATATTTTGATAATCAAACTTTGATCGGGTTTAGGCTGAACCTTGGGCCCTTATTAATATAGCAAAGCGAGGATTATACTAGTTTTGTTAACGGGGCCGTGTTTATACAGGATTTACAAGCGCTCCTTGCTCCAAAAGCTGTAAATTATATGGAAATGTCCAAATTTGCATAGCTCACAGCCTGGAAACACGAGAAGAAAGGGGGGGGGGTTCCATTATTTTTTCTCGATTAATCGCCTTGGACGACGTCAAGTTTCGGCCGTGTCGGAGTAAAAGTGGCAAATTTAAATTTTCATCGAGTTAAAATATTGTACGGTTCTGTTTTCGGCCGAGTTTGTACCCGCTTATTCGATCCTGTTGACGTGAAGCGTCGCCTGGAAGCGTGCAGGGTCCGTAACCTTTTCGGATCGGCCGTTCCGTTTTAATTGACTCTATTGAAAATTGACGTCAATTATTCAAAGAGATCGGCCCTATGTCGGAATAACATCCGTCAATCAGATTCCCTTGGAGACGGGCCGAGTAAGTGGCCGGGTCAAACGTGGAAGAGGACCCGGTTAACCTCCTCGTAATCAGGATCGCCCCTTAAAGCCTCGTAAAGACCTATAAAACAAATAAATAAAACGCTATCAAAACAAGCAATAAAATAATAAAAACGACCGATTTTCTTTTAGATTAAAAATTGAAATGGAGTACTAATCAATATCCATAAAGCCCGCTCATGACCTTTCCCTTCAATAAAAAAAAGTTCGTATAAACATTGTTTAAAAAAAAAAACAATAAAACTCCGTATCAATATTGCTGTAACAATTTTACCGCTTCATTGTTCTTTCAAAAAAGAATTTATATCCAAATGAAACGTTCCCGACCTCGCCCCTTCTGACTACTATTTGTCCCGGCCCAGTCTTTCCCTCTTAACATTCCAAACTAAACGATAGAAAGCAGTTTGTATCGATGATTTTTTTTAAATGTTATTTTCAGACAGAGATTGAATTTTTTGCTTTTCAAAAAATGAATCCGTGTTCAAAATTTCACCCGACCTAGCCCGTTCAGATTAATTCGGCCTATTTTTCACTTTCCGCCTAAATAATCAAAACAAAATCATAAAAATTATATTGTGTAAAATTTTCCTCCTTGGAATAATCGTGTTATCGAACACACGCAGAGAAGTTTTTTTTTTTTTTTTTTTTTTTTTATTAACGAGGGTTCGCAACAGCAGAGGTCATCATATAAACCCTCAGGGTGCCGGTGTTTTTGAAAAAAAGCCCATTTGTAAGTATGTCGGGTTCGAATGCAGGGCCGCTCGATTCGAACCCGGGACCCTTGACCTTACAGTGATGAGCGCCGTGTCAAAGACGAACCCCACATGAGCTTAAAGTATATGGTTTATTTAGAGAATTAAGCATCAGATTTGATTTTTATAATCCAGGCAATAAATTCTTATCTCATCTGATATAACCCGCTACCAAAAGTTCTCCCGACCTCGCTCCTTCTGATTAGTACGCGTCCTGTTATTTTATTATTGTCAACTTAAACATTCAAGTTTGAAGAAGGATTAATTCATGTAGAGTTTGCAGTTATCGAAATGATATCATAAAAGATTTATCAAACCGTTAGCAAAATGAATATAACAACTGCATGATTTTTTTCTGATTTAAATAGATTTTATATAGAGCAATAAATTGAGTACGAGTTAGAATTGCTTTTTTTTATAGACAGACAATAATTTATTGTAACTTCACAGTTGCTGTAACCGGCTCCAAAAGTTTCGCAACCCTCGTCCTTTCAGATTACTACTTTTTCCGACCCACTCTTCACTTTCCTTCCAAACAATCCGGCATAAAGAATAAAACTAAGTTTCTATCTACATTGCCGCTTCTCGGAATCTTGTTTTAGTACGGGGATTAAATTATTGTCATAAAATTCGAAACGCAGCCCAAATTAAAAGCATACTGTTGTAGACTGTGTAACTTCATCATTTGAAGTTTAATCTTGGATAAATTACGAGTTTTTTTTAATATAATAAATCGAATATCGACGGCTTATCCTTCGGATTACAAAGTGGTCTGGCCCATTCTTTACATGCTGCTCTAAAATCACGGACGGAAGGAGAACAAGCAGACTGTGTTCCTATTTTTTCATGAAATAGTAAGACAGAATTCAGGTTCTTAAAAAGTATAAAACCCTAGAATAGTTAAATATTAAACAACTAATAAAATCATAGGCTGTTCATAAAACGTAATTATTGGAAGATTTGCTTTTGTCTTACATGTAGATTAAGACAATAAATTAAGAAAGACTTGATTCTTTATGGTCAGAAGGTAAATTTTGAGAAGTATTCTACATGCTCTTCAAGCTGAGGAAAACCACGGCGAAGGTTCTCCCGACCTCGCTCCTTCGGGTTACTTTGCGGGCTGGTACATTGTTTACATTCTGCACTAAAATCATGGTTAACGATTAGTCCAATGACTGATTTGATTTTTTCCCTGCTACAAACTCTCAACACGACACGCAAGAATGGCACAATTACACAGAAGGCAAACACTTTGAGCCCTGGAGATGATCTCAATAAAGATTGAAACGTTGACACGACAAAGAAAATGGTTTTTTGAAACCTACATCACACAAGACCGTTTCATGATTTCTGAATAACTTGCTACAAAGCTCATTCCAGTCCTTAAAAATATGGAACTGGTACTTAAAGCATAGTCTGCTTATGTCTTAAGTATAGATGATTTAACTACAAATTATCTAACTTGAAACCTTGCTCCTCTAGCTGATAAACCGAGCTGTTGTTAACCGTATCAAAAATTCTCCCGACCTTGCACCTTCGGAACACCACTTATCACTTTCTTACCTCGTTTTCCACCCAACAATCAATACTAAAGGATAAACAATTTAAGTGGATTTTCGATTAAAACACTTTTTTTTAGAGTATTGATGTAGTGCTATGAAAGTGAGGCCAAGTCCAAAACAACGAGGCGATGCAGGCATTTTAACAGTTATTTACTTATATATTTATTAAATACGCTGTTATTATTTAATGATTATAGTTAGCCTTAAGTCCTGATTTTAGTTAAGGTAATAAAGTAGGAAACGATTTATTTATCGAAGCTAACTGATTGTATTTGTCTCTTAGTCGGGTTTCTTGGAAAAACGGATGGTGCAGTGACCGTTTCCCCGTGTACATAATTATGTAAACAACAATAAACTTCCAGAATTTCAACAATTTTGCAATAAATACCCGTGCAGGTTCTACCTGAAAAAAAAAGGTTTTCGCAGCAAACACACCCATTCCTCCGTTATTATGATTACAAATTTCCCCATAAACAAAACCCGCCGACTACTACGATCCTCACACCTGTAAAAGCCCGACCCTGCTTTTCTCTAATATATTCAAGCTTCGGCCCGGGAGCTTATAACCGGGGACTTTTATGACGTCCCCCTGTTGCACCCCCCCCCTCTAACGGAATTCAGCGGGCTTATTGCTACAATCCCATTGAGACCGGGACAATGTCGTACGCTGGGTACGATCATAATTGCACTTTTTAAACGAATGTGAAGCATACTTGTAAAAAAAACTTCCTGTTTAAATTAAATGTCAGCTATTGATAATTCAATTCTTTTTTAAAGGTTTTACATTTAATTCATAATAAAAATACAGTATGACATGTATTGTTGAGATATAAATATAAAGGTTATATGTTTTAATAGGATAAATATATCAATGAATATGTTAATACTATTCAAATATTCACTTGAATATATGAACAACCTTCAGACAAACCCAACTTACTTAATTATTCTTGTTTTGATGTAAAAGTCAGCCTCACCTGGAAAAAAAACAACACGAGGATTAGTCCAATGTTTAAGATTGTACAAACAAAGCGAGAATTATTCCAGAAGGAAGAATGTCCGAAATGGCGTTTCTTTTGAAGTCGAGTCAAAAGGAAAGGGCATAATTCACGCCCAACCCCAACGCCGGCGGAATAATTTATAAGCGTATCTAACAAGAAACACATGGGATTCTCTCATAACCAAATGCCGCAAAAGGTTCATTTCTTAAGAGCGGAATTTGCATTGAGGCCTTCAGCCGGGATTTATACAAGTTTGTTTGGCTTTGCAGGCCCTGGGTGTTGTTCCTGTGGATGAAGCCAGTTTTTGAATATTTGATGGTGGAAATTCACCATTCCGGGCCTGAGAAAACACAGATACGGTTTCAAATTAAAACGGTTAGGGACCAACTGTCGATTTCGTACTATTTTGCGTTTGGCGTCTATGAAAAATCTGAAATTTCAATGACGAAACTGTACAAGCCATAAATTATTCATTAAACGTGCAAATTATACGATAAGATGTATAAAAATTAAAAATGAAATATAATAACATCGCTAAAAACATTTTGTACATACAAAATTATACATACCTACCCCGCTATAGTTTGACGAATTTTTCAAAATTAAAATTCCTCCCTTGCTTGAAAGAGCCGAACGCGCCACCAACAGTCCCAATTCGGTCAATTAGTTTCAACAGCCGGCTCAATGATCGTTTGTGACATGAACCACTCGTCTGCTATATGGAGATCCATTAGCTAAGGTCAACAAAGTTAACCCCGGACCTAATAAGGAAATGACTCCCAAGCCTCCCCTAAACCAACACAGGCCTTCCAGGATTAAATTAATTGCCAGATTGTTTGGGTGCTGCCTCAGCGAGTTAGAACCAATCTGAGCCCGGGTGAATCGCGCCGAATCTGCTACTACAATTCGAACGGCTTTGCTACTGTCGATACTAATAAACCGAAATATTGGTGTTTCATTTTAACCGGGATATATTCATCTGAAAAAAACAGTTTTATTATTTTATAACATGCCAGAAGGCGAGAGTATAGAACCGGCCCTAACCTATCCCATGATCTATATGACGTCCATATATTCAAAAATGCTTCCCTGATAACACGGCAATGGCATTCCGTAAATATATCATTTAAAAATGAAGATCACATTGAAAGAATGAATATCCACAAACGGGAAAATGTAGTTCATCCTAACCTCCTCATACAGTAATTATGAAGTTCCTTGGAGTACCGTTAGTTGCGTTCCAATGTCAAGCACCGGGGAAAAATATCTACCCTTGTTCACCCATGCTAACTGCCAATGAACGATGAAAACATGAGGCATACCAATAGTAATTGAGTTCAATTTAGGTAACCAATGTCACCCAAGAATGACCTAATCTGATGCCCCATCTTTTGTCTAAGCGAAACCAGCTGCGCAAGAGTATAAAAATAAATTGTACCAAATGTCAGATTGAATGTCACGCCTGCCTGATCTTTATGTGGAACCAAAGCATGAGACCTTTTTATTAAGTTAGACACGGCGTCCTAGTTGAGCATGCAGATCAAACATCCGATTTTTGAACAAAAACAAAAGGTATCCACTAGTTAAGGGATAGAAAATAAATGTGTACGTGTGTAAACCAAGTACGGATTAATATTGAATGATCTCTATTCTCCTAACCAGAAATAATCATTTCTACTCTAGTGAGACTACATAGTCATTATATTTTATCAAAAAAAATTATCAATGCTCAAGTGTTCTAAAGCAAGCGAGAAATTTTTTTGAAGAACATATACTATCAATTTCCAGGCTGAGATCTAAACAGCAGAACCTGTGCTCGAGAAATACTAAACAAGGACTGAAAGTTGTGCATAAAATCAAATTCTAAGACAGCCAAGTAGCCCTGAACGCCTTAGACTCTTCTACCTTCGACTCAAAACAGGTCTGAGAATGCTTAACTCATCTCCAGCTCCAGGGGATTGATGTGGGTGCCAGAACCGAAGAGGATTGAAGGAAACTTTAGGCTGATAAATTAGTAAAAACAGGAGCATTCCTCACATCCCTTGGGCCAGAGCCGCAAATCGATGAGAGAAATGGCAAGGCGAATTCACCAGGTGCAAACAACCAAAGTAGTTCCTTAATATCTCAACCAGGAAAACAAAAATTACCTCTCTCCCAGGAAGGAAAGGGATTTAGGATAATAATTTTTTTTATTACTGGCCTCATGAACTGTGCATATATAGCCAGGCTACTGTATATATATTTATTGCGTATTCGTTTTTTGGGGGGGAAGGGTATCGTGAAAAATGGGCCAGAGGCGACGGCGGGAATAGAACCTGCGACCGCGGGGTCTACTAGCCGAGAATCTCTCACGCTAACCACTCAGCTACCGCCGCCCCTAGGATAATAATAAATCTCTATAATGGCCTTAGGTATTAGCGTACCAGCTATAATGGTATTAGGCACCAGGCTAAAAAATGGGGGAAAAATTAGGTCAAAAAACATGTCAACTCTACCATGAATCAGTAGAAACTTCGGGACAAATATGCGACTACAAAGTTATAGCTTGAAAACGATACAGTACAGACAGGGAATAAGCGAAGACACCCCTGGGGAAAATCCTAAAGAATTTTCATTTTAAAAGTAATCCAACTTCTCGTATATGGAAATAGGGTGAATTCCACATTAGTAATTGACTGAAGAAATACTCTAAAATATCGAAAATAAACACGTGCCTATTAACCGCAAAATAATTGAACATCAGATCAGGTAAGATTCCCGTTTGCTCTCTTTATAGAACAAAGAACATACTTCTATCGCCTTGAAAGCTCTGGGATGGTTAAAAAGGAGGAATGGCAACTTATATATAAACATTTAAAACCACTTTTGCCAAAAATCTCTTTTGTAATTAAACTCCCATTTAGCGAGAAAATTGGTTTCTATTATTGCATACGTTTTGTTTTAATTCCACCCTTAGGGGAAGTAGGGTTAATCTTCTGAGGGAGAGCGCTTGAGAGTGGAGTAGTGGAATGCTTGAATTATTGAATGTCTGGTTGCAAACTTGAAACAGAACTCCAGCGCGAACCAAAGCGCGGGCTTCGTTGTGTTCAATCCGCAAAACAAAATCTGTTGTATATCACAGATTCCCTTCTTATAGAAGTCTTTTGAAGGCATAATATCTATACAAATAAGTAATAAAGAACAAGTTAATAAGAGATAAAAGTTGTTTGTTTTCTAATTTGACCGCTTTTCAACTGTTAATAAATTACTCGTTTAGCCGTTACTAAACTCGGCCATGGTAAATAAGAATACAGCTTTCATATAAGGCGTACTGTCTCGTTAAGTAAATTTTGTAATACCATGGCTAATTTGTCATTCTCGCCCGTTTTCCCTAATCCCTTGATAATTAAAGTTATCTATCAATTTTCAAACAGCTTCCATTATAATTAAATGGTAAGTGGGTTTTGTGAAGACGGGGTAAACAATTTTCTTGCATGTCGAGACTCATTTTTCATATTTAACTTGGTTAAATTATAATCTTCGGAAGTTTTCTAATTTGCGTCTCGGACCTTTTCTCAAGTTTTGTGGCAAAAATTGGCTCGTATGTTATAAATCGGATTTGGGGAAGTTGTTGCGTGTAGGTTCCCCAGACGACGGCCATCCATCTGGCAAGACAAGGATGAAAATCCGTCTTGTCTGAAGCGCAGGAGGGGACTTGCAACCGGTCGGCCTTCTCAATTCTGCGGGCATTCCTCACCTGGTCAAGGGTCGATTTGCGCTGTCGGATTCCCATCTAAGTTTGACACCGGTCAAAATTGGTATATCACATCCAATTTTAGAGAGACGACTCCGAGGGTAATCCCAGGGGAGAGGAGTGTATATTTATTGGAAGATTATTCTGATCCTTCCTCCCGATTCTCGGGATGGTTGCAACCGCCAACCTTCGACCACTTATAATCACAAGATTCACTAATGTGAGTTTCTTTAAGAAAAAAAAAATACAAAGAAAAACTACAATCCAACTTTATAAAATCACCAGCATTAAAAGTAGAAATCACATGAGAATTGGCTACAATACAAAAGAGTTATTAGTCGGCGCATCAATTACAATGTCAGATATAAATCGCAGTAAATCCCCCTAATAACGTATAAAGACTAACAACCTAGTCTGATATTTGCAACGAGCTAATCTCTCCATTATGATACAAGGTATTTAAGTCTAATTTAAATACCCGCCCGTATATTAATTAGCAAATGAATAGTGCAAGCCATAAAATGGGCATACCGTGCATAATTCCAACGCAATTTGAGCGATAGGTACGATCGACCGGATGTGAAAATAGAAATTATTTTTTTATATTAGCTATTATTTATCAATAAAATGGTGGGCGGTGTTTAAGACCCGACTCGTCAGAGCGTGAGATAAAAAATTAAACTGGTCCATTTCTAAAAACGGCCTTCTGGGGAAGAATGTTTATTAGCAGTAAAAGCTATGAAATTTGTCTGGATTCTTTCCGTGGGAACATCTCGGAACTTATTGCATATAATAAGAAATAAGGAGAATCTGTTTGATTTTCACTGCAGACTCAAACTTTCTTTATTATATTGCCAAATATGAACAATGTGCTAAAAAAGCAAAGAAAGGGTGAACTGAGTACCTAAGGACTCAATATTATAAATTTGTCGAGAAAATAGAAATTTAGTTAGTATCCATATATAGATCACATGATATAACCTCGTTTCAAAGGATTTTTTTTTCAAATTTTTTTACTATACGTTTGTTCGCCATAGTTTCCTCTACAAAAAACATTTTCCATTACGTTTCCCCAAATAGTGTCATGGAAATACACAGATAAAATTATTCTATTAAAAGAAAGTGGCAGCGTCGGCGGGCTGATCAGCAGAGAAGCTCTTATTCATCAAGAGCACTGTCGATAAGTCGCGCCTGTAGACGAGGGATCATCGATTACGAATAGGCCATGCCAAGATGACACGCGTGTGTCTTTTCTGTAGGGTTTCTCAGTTTTCTGTTCGATGAGTCTCGCTTAATGGTGCCATTACTTGACTGTACAGAGAGAGCGTGTACGAATATGATACTGGGCGGAACCGACCCCATGAAGAATACATTCAAATAAAAGTATCCCCGCACACTTTCCCGCAGGGAGGCGCGGTACGGAGCCGGAGGAAGTTGCCGGACTTCTGGAACCCGGCTCGATGCTTCGCCGCCCTACAGGCCTAGTGTGCGCCCGAGCGGTTGAGTTCTGGTATATACGGACGCTATAGTTGTAAAGAAGAAGCCGACTGTGACTCCCGGAAATGCAAAATTAACATTAAACCGTAGCGATTGACAGTTGGACGGGGGAAATTAGACCAACGCGGCCGATAGTGCGGTTCTTCAAAAATCCGCGCCGCGCCTCGCCGACTACTGTGCGCCCAGAGTAATATGCTTAAGAACGGTTAGGAGTGTTTATAGTATATGGTATTAAAAGAAATCTCGTTTTATGTTTCTTTTTGTTGATACATGCATTTATTAGCGTGAATGCTTAGTGTAATAGATGGTAGTGCATTTATTGAATTCCCCATCAACCCTCTAATAACTTATCCATTTAATATGTGTAAAAGCTGATGTAAAATGACTGTTCCACCTCTGTAATTGAGCGGATGACATGTAACTAACTAAGAATGTATTGTAAGAGTGAGCAGTGTGTGCTACTATTGTAAAAATCAGAGGATCAGCAGAGAATCCCTTATATATCAAGAGCACTGACAATAAGTCGTATATAAGAAGGACTTTGTTGGAATATGAAATTCACTATCAACCATAAAATAGATTATATATATGTATAAAAATAGCCGAGTGATTAGGAAAGGTGACACATATTTGTCATGCTAGCGGTCGTGCGTTCGAATCCCCCGTATAACCCTTGGATTTTAAATTAAAATAATTTGTTATGGTCGTTTGACTTTTTGACACCCAACGAATAGTCACACTTTAATCCCTTCGGACAAATACTCTACCTAATGACTTACAGTATGTTTCAAGGTTTATGGTATTCCAGGATACCACCACATTATTTAAAGGGATGGAAACAGGAAAGAATGTATTTAAGACTGAGTAAGAATGTGAGTGGCTTTAAAAATTGATATAGTTGGAGGCTGAAACGACTCAGCAACAGCCTAACTTCGGCAGCGGGTCGCATAACACCGATATCTGACGGACCTCGGACAATGTCTTGACTGGGTGATTCTCTCGGTCTCTGATTTATTGTAAATTACCCAAAAGGGAGAACGTACATACATGTACGGAGTGAGCTTATACAAATCAGTAATCAATAATCAATAATCAGACCTCCTGAATGATTAGTCAAGAAGAAAGTGGCGTCGGTGGTCGCGAGGTTCAGTCTTTGACACGGCGCTCATCACTGTAAGGTAAAGGTCCCGCCCTGCATTCGAACCCGACATACTTACAAATGGGAGACACCCTGAGGGTTTATATGACCTCTGCTGTTGCGAACCCTCGTAAAAAATAAATAAATAAAAATTAATCAAAAACAGCTCGGTAGCTTCCTCTATAATTTAAACTAATACATAATTTGTAAAATCGAGATCCGTTCTTTTGTGTAAAATTCCGACTTAAAAGGATTTGGAGCAGAGACCTCTTAAATGATTAGCGGAGCGGCTGCCAATGAGTAGCTTCTTCTATAAACTCCAATTCATGCCATATTCCGAATAAACAAACAAAAAAGAAAAAAGGGAGACAATTTGGTATTGTTTATATTAATTTTTTAAGCAGTTTTAAGAGAAATGCTACTTCCTAAATTTTCTACGTGACAGCTTTGAATTTACACCTGAAATTGTGTACATAAAGTCGAGTGGTTCATAAGCCCTTAAAAAGACCTGCGGCGATGGGGAAAATTGCCCGATCCTTTTTGCGTTAAGTTTAACATAATTTTATCCCTTTATAAAATAATAAACTAGGGGTGGTCTCGCCCCTTCACCCAGAGATTGGAACCGCTCCAACTTTTTTCCTCTTCCTTCGACACGGCCAACTTTTAAACACGTCCCCGGTTTGAGAGAAAATGTGCGCTTCCTAACTAGTTTACGCGTATCTCGTCAGCGGTGCCCCTTCTTCTCCGAGACCACCTGAGTTCACTTTAAACCTATTACAAGTTAAGAGAAGCGGCGACCCACACACGTCGCGACGGAGCAGATGTTTTCAGGCGCACCGGTTATGGAATTGTGCCCTCGGTAAACAAAACCGAACTCTGCTAACTCGGCCGTTCATGTCACGACAGGACTCGCGAAATTGTTAATTAATGTTTACGTCCCTTAGCCGTCGGACGGTCATTGTTGCAAATTACATTCATCGCTGAAACACGCCCTGCTAAACCTCCGAGTTAGGCGCCTTTCTCATTAACACCACTCAATAATGCAAATGTCGTTAATTTGTGGAAATACCTAACTTTGTAACGGAAATTTAAACTAAGAATAGTGAAAACGTACTGCGATAAAAATGGATTTACGGTGAATAATCAAAAAACTAAAATTTACACTTAAGTGGCGATGCTGAGCGATTGTATACTCAAATAATAACTTAACAAGGTACGATATCCAACTTTTTTAAAAGTTATTGGAGTCGTTACTTCTGACAGCACATTTACTTGCTTAGATATACTGCAGGAAACATTTTCGTCAGATAATTGGAGAAACGGATCCAAAAACAATGTCTTGGGAATTTCCATGCTGTTCCATTTTTATATTGGTTACTTTGGCCACGGGCTCAAAGGACTAGTTTATTTAATATATATAGTGTGTTTTTTAATGAAAAGAATTTCTTTAGAGGCTAGACCGAAATCAATATGGCTTTTCTCCAAGGACTAGAGCACGTATAAAAAACAACTCGTTGACAGACTACAATGCCCCGAGAACTGCGGGGTTTCTCCATTTAGAATCCAGTCGGGGGGGGGGGGGGGAATCCTTGACTTATTCCATTCGTTTCAATCTTCCTTATACACGATGCCCCTGGGGGAGAAATATCGTAGCGGAAAATAAAAATCCACTGACGCAAAACACGATGTTATTTTATTTTTCCCGTGCCGGGGAAAGCGTTTCACGGGGGTTAAAAGGCACAAAACGGTTTTTAGCTAATTAACAAACTGATGAGAGAAAAGGCTCCTTGGCAGACGATAGAACAAAAGTGTATTCGAGAAAGAGGGGCAAGAATTTGACCAATTTCCGCCGCGTTTTGCTCATCAAGAAGCATGGTTATTTGTATTAATTCTAAATTCAAAATTTCAATAGTACACAATTATCACCTCAAGAGTGAAACAAAATCCTCAATCCATTGCAGTCAAGCTCAATTTAAATAAATGAATATTTAAAAACAATACAAAAGCCATTTGTCACAGATTAAATCTACTTTAAACCAAATTATGTTGAGTTCAACGAAAAGTTTTATACAAATATTTTTCTCTGGTACATTTTTTTTCAGATCGGTGTAAATATTTATCGAGCTGAGCCAATTTGTAGCTCGATGACATTGGTTGACATTAGTTCAATCAAAATTCAACATTTTTGTTGGTCAGCCTCCCAAACGCGTTTACTTAAATCCTTATGTTTCAGAAAGAATATAGTTAACTTTATAAATATCCATGGACGTATGCTAGCAGCATTTAAAGCAATGGTGTAAGGTTTTCTGAAATAATTTACTTGAACTGCGAACAATTTTCATTATTTATATAGTAATGTAGAAAGGATTACCATTCTTGTTATCATAAACAAAGCTTGCCATAGTACAGAGTTATACTAGAACTTTTACTATGGCTCATTTACACTGAACGGTTTTTTTCATCTCGGAAATCAAACCATTTGCTAAGATATCTGATGATGACATTAACAGCATGTGGACTGACATTCTGGGAGTCATCAGTGTAAGGTGTTGGGAATGGTGCCAGTATTCTAACTTGAGGAACATCAGGAATGATAGATCAAGAGAACGCTAGGGCTGTCGGATAAATAAAGAGGATGGAAGAAAATAATATAACAGCATCGGACTAAACACGACCTACGGATTGTAAAAGTTTAAATTTTGTACAGATCTTCGTGCAAGAGATGTGAGAAAAATAATCATGTCTGAAGTTAGACAAGTCTGTTGTCGAATCGGTTCATTATTTTATTTTGCACCCAGCTATCTTAAAGTGGAACAGGAAATACGGGAAAAAGAAACACTTTGACATGTTGGACCGCTCCCAAAAATTACATAAAGGGTTGATCGCCCAGTACGAAGTAACAATGGAATTGTGTAGTTCGGTCGTTTCCGATCAATTTGGTCCTATCCTGGCTGTTTGGTTAGGACGTTTATAGGTCTCGCTTACAGACTCACTGAACATGACGAGACGTACAAAAAGTAAACGACCAAAGTTCAACAGGTAGCAGGCTCCAAGAGTTAATATCATAATAATAGAATTATTCAAATATTACTTGACCTTGTTTTAATTAAATTAAATACGTCGTGCTAATTACTAATTGATAAACGGAAACAACACGAACAGTTACATAAAGTAAGTAATATAAAACAGTATTATTCTATTTTCCTTTTTTTTCCCTTTTTTATCATGTCGTTTGATATTTTAGTTCGGGCTAATTTTAACTTGTTTTCTAAAAAGTTTGATGGGCTAAAGTTGGGTTTGGTCGACGGCGGACAAGCATGCTCATTGTATCGCGGATGGCGCGGTGCTCCCGAGTGGAAACGCTGGCTCTACCACGCCCGTGTACATTAATTAATTTTTTCCCCTTTCGCACGGGGCCGAAATTATGCCGGCCGTTGGCCATTAACAGTCTGGGTTGTGCGACCCGCTAAGCTGTTTATCCCGATGATTTCGACGATGGACCACGTCCGGGAAAGTCTTTTAAAACTTTTTTTTTTCATTCAAGTTTGCCTCCCGCCCCCCAGGGGGGCATTATTTTCAACCTGCAATTTTTACGGTTTTTGCCCGGAGGCAAAACAGGCCTATCTTGCAGACGTCAGAGAGATTACATGGAGGGGGAGATGTTATTAGTATTATTACGGAGAGGAAGACAAAAAGAGTAATGATCCGTGAAAGAAAAGCCTGCATGGTGGCAGAGGAAAGTACTTTTCCATCCACCAATTACTTAAGGTCGAGAGACATTCAACCTACTGAGTGATAAAACATAATAAAAGCAATAATAATAACGTACATGACTAGAAATTAATATTCTCGGCTTAAAATGCTAATTAAATATACTAATAAATTTATGACTTATTAAAAATAATCTATATAAAAATAAAATAAATATCTACACAACGGTTTTACTATAAACACCAATTTTATTTTTGAACACAGTTCTTTCATTAACTTCACATTTCGAGTATATTTCTTTTTAAAAGTATTTTTATACGTTAATACTTTAAACCTCCTACCATTTAGATTATAACCTTCCAAGGGCTTACAGCACTTCTTAGAAATTCTTAAGCATTTAAATTATTACAACGATAACAATTTAGGAGATTTACCGAATTCTTTTTCGAGCCAGATTTGAGACAAAACTGTTCTCCAAAATATATATGTCAATATGTCCACCCACTATTCTTTATATTTTCGCCGAAAAAGAAAGAGACGAAAAAATTTGTTCCGAGATCTAGATGGCTTGGCGATCAATAAGGCACCTGTAAAAACAGCTTAGAAGGTTATTCATTAGTGAGGTGATAATTGAGGCATCTCGTAGATCATTCGTACTAATGAGGAAATACGTCCTACTATAGTATAATAGTTCTATGTCGTACTACCAATAGTTGCCTTCTGAGGGAAATTACTTCGCCTTCTTTTTTGAGATATTTAGGAATCTTGCCATGCTTTATAACTGTGTATTGATGAGTGCTTAGGTTTTTTTGTCTCGTGTCATATTTTCAGCTTCAGCTACTCTCCGGTGCGCTTAGTCATTTATCAGATACTATACGTGAGGTTTTTCTTATTCTTTGGTTAGTGGGTCAGCCCATTCGTTTCCTTATGATCCTAACCAACCTGAAGATTGTATTCTCCAGGGACCATAAGCCATTCTAAAAGCGCATGATTGTCCAAAAGGATGTATATGCTTGTACACCGATTTTTAAAATTTTTTATTTTTTTTTTTTTTATGGACCTCAACTTTGGCTTTATTCGGGAGCAGTCGAAAGGGTGTTACTAGTGTGAAATTCTGTTCTTTTCCTCCTATACCTTTCCCTGTTCTGTTTACGAGCCATGTGCGTATAGTGTTATAACAAAACATTTTAAAAAAGTTGTTTTAAAATCATCACACCACCAAGTGAGATTCTAGAGATATGAAGCACTATCGGACACGACAGGTCTTGAAAAAAAAAAAAAAAACTGTTTTTACGTTTCGACCTGGCCGATTAGACTTGGCGAGAGGTAAACATAGATTTTCTTCTAAATTGATTTCGTCCCATTTTCCCATATTGAGGGTCGAGGGTTCTTTTCACGTCGTGCCCCCAGGCTGAAGAAAGTGACCGGCCGCTGAAGAATGCACCGCCTTTTACGTCCGGCTTTCATCCCACTGGTCACGACGTGTATATTTCACTGGGAGTGAGAGAAACAAACATTTGTCGTGAAGACGTTCAGTTAGGAGAGAGGATGGGCGGTTTAAGAAATTTTTTTTACGGATTTACACATTAAAAAATTACATGGTATCACACAAAAAAGAGGAAAATTTTTTTCAAATTTTTGACATTCAAATATTAATTCTTTATAATATTTATAACTAACCCTTTTTCGCATCAAATTAACCCTTTTTAATTTGAAATGAAATATTTTTTAATTCCAATTGAACCTTTTCTTTAAAGCAAAAATAATCTTGGACATAATTTAAAATGCAAGCACAAGTTCGACATAAAAAAAAATCAAATATAAAATAACTCGGTTTTTAAAAGGCTAAGAAGCTTTTTACTGTTAAAAAGCAAAATAATTTAAATTAACCTTGAAACAAGTGATTCGTCTTTTAAGTTTGGATTTTATTTCTGTATAAAATAATTGGGCTCTCATAAAGCACAATTTCTTAAATTATTAGAAGAATCCATTTTTTAGTTTATACAATTTTTCATTTTAATTATAATTTTTATTTACATGGTTTTAAAGATATCACAAAAATCTCAACTTAAACTCAGACTAATTTAATTTTATACTTAATTATATCAAATACAACGTGAAAAATTTATTACAATTCAAATTGAAAGTTATATAAATTTAATATAAACTCAAATGGTTCTTCTATTAATTCGAGATGTTTAAATGTAAAATACTTGATTTATTAAATAATTAAGTATTTAATTTTTCATAATTAATTTTAATTATGATTGTGGTAATTTTTATCCAATTCATATTTTGTTGAATTAAATTAAAAAAATTCTTAATTTTTATATTAAAATTGATAGAATTTTTTATTTTAATTGTAATTATTTGTCATGCAGTATGGTAGGTAGTGACAAATTTTATATTTTTTAAATTCTGAACTGAAAAGGAAAATCTTTTATTTTTCCTCGAAATTTTATATAATTTTTTATTTTAAATGTAATTACTTTATATATATATATATATATAT
>CM077106.1:23707587-23727354 GCA_039619505.1 Cimex hemipterus | reverse complement strand
TTGGAGGACTATCGAGTCCATCTCCAAAACTTATTCATATTCGATGTATTGAGTGAAAGAGGAATATGGAGTACACCAACATCACCTAATCATGTTCGTCAGGTGTTGATGGAGACTATGATGAAGTACATCACCAAACTTAATCATCATCGTTGTGTTGGATATAGGAGGAGTATCTACTACATCATCAACACTTATACGTTTTCTTCTCATGTACAGTAAAAATCAAACAGGTATTGAGCACAAAGCGGCGCTTTTTTTTAGAGCTGAAGGGGCCGCGGTTTAATTCGAGCACGTAGAGTACGTATTTGAGGACACCCTGCAAAAAGGACGGAGGTGAAAAAATGAATATTCTTCCTACGTGGATGATACGGTCTACGTTCACGGAATCCTAATGGCGCGTCTTTTTTATCTCTTCTCGAAGACCCGCTTTTCGATTTATGGCAAATACAGCTTCCACGCCAACATCAATCCGAGAGTACCTATTTGAAAATTTTTATCTATTGCTTTTCTCAAGATCAATTTGTATTTTTTTTTAAATCCAGTATGCAACGCAATCTATTTCTCAATTTACATTTCAAAACAGACACTTGTCATCAAATAGCTCGATGTGGACATGAAACGAAAATGAGAAGCAGTCGGTAAAAGTGAACCCCAAATTAAAATGTGCATCGCAAACTGTTTGAAAAAGGCCACCAATTATTAGAAATTGTATTCATATCGCGATATCTACTTTTTTCGGAACGATAATGAATAAGAAAACTTACCTTTAATAAGACTGAAGTCAGTTTTACTAGAAGGTCGCTGACGGGAGTACCTGAAAATAGAAAATTAAATATAACGAAATAGCCCAATGGAACCTAGTTTTTTAGTAGATTCAATTGATTTATTTAAATATGAAAAATACTCAAAATAGCGGGGAATATCTCTCAATGATGAATCTGTAACGTTTGGTTTTTGAACATAGATGTTAGTAGCCAATAAGGATTGCAATCGACTTTTGTCTGTAGATCTCCTTGAACCTGATGATGAGCTGTAGTCTCGTTGAAACCAACTTACTAATAGGAACTATCTTTTTAAAAAGAATGATAAAATTTCATTGTGGGCAAATGGAATTAGAAGGCGATTATGGGTAATATCTTACGCAATGAATATTTTCATTAAAAAGAATTGCGAATCAATTAAAGCATGTACTTATTTCCACGTTGATAAATTAAGTTCTATTTGTCTTTAATGAGTTATTAAAAAGAGAGAAAAACGGAAGGGATAAAAGTACTTTAAGGGGTTTATCGATCAAAAGAGGGACCTTAATCGTAAGGGACCGTCGTATAAAATTATAATGTTATAAACAGTAATTATTGATTTTGTTATTATGCATCCTCGGCTAAATTGTAATGTTTCTAATAAACGCGAAATGGATGGCAGAGGAGAGAATAGGAAGCAGATGTAATGTAATATTCCCGGCTACCCCGTGATAAAGACACCTCGTTTCTTCTGCGGGCCGCTTTTCCCAGCCGTTATCTTCATTCAGAAGCGTTTCTCCCGACATCATCAGTTTAAGACCCGTGAGCCTGCGTTTCTCATTGTTGAACGCTCAGAGAGAAATTATAATAATGGGAGAATGATAGGGATCGGGTGTCGGCTTCGGTGTCCTTTGACAACGTTAAACCGTTGGGAAATTCGATCTGAGCAGTTTCTTCAGTTCGTTAGCGTTTTTATTTTCTAAACGGTTTCTGAACGTAGTGTAAGACAAACTGCGTACAACGTATTATTTCTGAGATATAATATTTTTTTTCTGAGAAAATAATGGAAAATTAAGGAAGCGAAACGTTCACTAGGTTCACGTCGTTAATCCTACCATTAGATGTCCAACACGCAATGGTAATTATATTGATGACACGCATTCAGAAAGAAATTCCTTAACATGTTTTATTTTACTATTATTTATGTCTTATTTTATAAGTTAAAGCTGTTCTTTTTAAAAGACCCATCCTTCAAAAAATTAAAGTCATCACAGCCTAACTCCAGGCCAAGACTGGATATTTCATAGGCATGTGCCATCAGAATTTTTATCTTGTATATTGTCATTTGTTTCTAAATTTTAATTTTTTTCTATACCATGTATGAATTACACTGAGCACTACACTGCCAGATTTCATCCATTTTTTGTGTGGGTGTGTAATCTAGGTAATACAAACAAACAATTGATAGAAGTACTAATTTATTTTATGTTCCAATATTCCTGTAATTTACTTTTAAGTTAGTTTTCTTTTGTTCTACGATTTCGGCAGACAGATTTTAAAAAATTTTACCCCGAGTGTTTGATGTTTTGAACTAATAGTTTGTATGCGCCACGAGCGGTCGCCGTATCTGGATTCGAACCCACGCCCTATAGCTTTCAGTGATGAATCGCCGTGTCAGCCTTAGCGTCGACCGACATTTAGGCTTAATCTATCTACATCCATTATATATGGACAGATTTATAAATTATTTGACAACTTTCAAAATACCCCGAACTACACAACAAGACAAATAATTAAAAACACCTAGCACTTTTTAGAAAATGCTGATGATGTTTATACTTTAAAAAAAAAAACTATGTCTAGCTTCATTTAAGTAATCTCGGATTATCTCGCGAAAAGGAAAGCGTGGGATAAACTAAGTTAGCCCTGATTTTATCACATCGGCTGTACAAACTAGATTCACATAAAAAAAATACTTTTAACATTATCGTTTGAGAATATTAGCGTCACAGGTATTAACATTACAGAAATGACAGATAAATTAATCAATTTTTTTGTCTACTGTCCTAATGGTCAAACTAGGGTTGCCACTAATCTGAAACGCGCTATTCTCACTGTTCCTCTAATCCAAACACGGCCGGCAGAGGATTTACCACACACATGTGGTAGATTTTCGAAAGGCAATAGGAGAGTAGAGAGGTTATGTTGGAGAATGGATTATTCGCCAGGATTGGCTTTTTTCCCGAATCCGTTATGACTAAACAAGTAATCCAGGATTTCACATTTCAAAACAACGTTTATTAATTAAAATCGAGAAAGAAAGTTATCTAACCCGAAGCCAGACACTCCCAGTGCAAAGCTCGTTCATTACTCCACAGTGTCTAAATTCTAAACTGTAATTGATTCCTGATCAACTGACCAGTGTCGCTCCAATCGACTCGACCACTGCCTGACGACTACCCTTCTGTAGCACTGGCTATTTTTCAAACGGTTTGTCAAACTTTTGTCATCTTTAGGGTTGAGTTTTATACAAAATTATTATTATTAAACTAACAGAACAAAGAGCGAGGACGGCTCGGAAAAGACTTGAAAACCACTTTTTTCAAAACTTCCAGTTTATTTTGCATCTGATCAAGCTGAATTTTTCATAACTTCTTGATCACAGACAGCAGAACAAAGTTCCCGATTAGTGGTAGTTCGAAATACTGAGACTCAATTCTATTTATTTGTAACATTTGCTTTCAAAGATATATTATACTAGCTATGGTTAACGACACATTTTACATTTATTAATTAAATTTTTAAAAATAACTAACTTGAAAATTAAGCTGAAGGCTATTTTAAATTGATTTTACAATTTTTTAATTATTAAACATAGGATTTAAATGGAATTTAAAAAATGTTACGAGACTACAAGCATTCCTTGTTTTTCAAATTGTTTTATTAATACACTGCAACGATGTAAATTAAGCCAAGGGTAACAGTGGGCTGAGAAAATTAATTTTAGATTGAATAGTTCATAATATAAGGGATGTAGCAGACCATAATTTTAGGGTCGTTTAATTATATTATACGTGAGGGCGTGAAATAACGCTTTCCAAAAAGAAAAAACGACCATCGTTAAAAACCAAACCGTACCCAAAAGGCGCCCTTTTTACATTCATTTAATATACAAATGGATTTTCAATTTTTCGTGGATAGTTTCTCGATGGGCGGCCCTCGTGTTGTTAACGGCTGAAACGAGGCCGACAGGTTTTTAAAGCAGAGGATGGATCAGGTATAGCACTTGGGGGCCCATGGAAATATTTCTACCCCAAGGCTCGTCTGAATTCCTCCGAGGCGCCTGAGAGAGGATTTTACGCACGCTTGCCTTCATTCGTGTGTTGTAGAGCAAGTTATTTCAGCATTGAGTGGTTCTTAGAAGAAAGAACTGTGTGAGAAAAGAGGGCTGGTCTCAAAAAAAGAAAAAAGAACAAGAGATAAAACAAGCAGCAGGGAAAACCGGAATAAACACCAAAAATTTCGAATTGCTTTAATTAAAATTAAACATATCGATTCAATACTCATCCTACAAAAACATACACACGTATACACTTAAGTATAGATCAAGGCAAATTAAATATTTAAACTTTATATTTTGGAGGTTTTGAAAAGCGCTATGTGGTACAAAAAGGAAAATCTATTCTGAAACTGCCAATACTGGTAGATTGTTTCCAGTTTCCGACCAGCCTTAATATTTTATACAATAGTTTAACTATTGTATGTTTGATAATTATAAGATCTAAAAGTACTGAGCCCATATCGGTTAAACTTTCACACTTTGTTCGTATTAGTGCCGGGAGGGTTTGGAGAATATAAACCGAGCGCATAAATAATGGATTTCAGTATATACAAAAAGTAAGATTTTTTTGGGGTCCATTTTCACATTTGTCAGCCTTAGCCTCCTTGTATGATCCGCGTTTCCCGCGTCTTTCAAATTCCGATTTGGAAGCGCTAACATTCAATACAATATTACTGAATTAACAACATTTACTGAGTCGGTTATAGTTGCAAAACAGCTGATAGGATATAGCCGCAAAAACTACAGACTTGGTGTGCTGATGAAGAACTGTAAACTTCGCCGATGTATCTTTGCAAGCAGCAGTAGTGTAGGTAGGAAAACGAACTGCCGGCATTTGGCATGACCGCCGATTTTTCTATACGCCGAACCACAAGAATTGAAAAAAATGCACCAAGTGAGCGTAGAGTTATTTAGTATTAAAAAAAATAAAGCTATACCTTGAAGGCTTGTTGTTTGTATTGTTTTTTGGTTTTGTTTTGTGTTAAATTGTAAGACGCCAGAAATCAATTTAAAAAAAAAAGAAAATGTACCAAATCTTTTATTCAGCTACCTATGCTCTCCAAAATGGAGACACGCTTAAATTCGTACCGACATACCTAACTTGTATCCTAACGTCAACAGTCTACTACTTTATAGGTTAGGTGATGTATCTAATTTGAATGAAATTAAAAGGATAGGTCAGAAATTAACAAAAGAAATGTATTGGGCTGATTCAATTAATGCGCATTTAAGAATAAAAATACGTTTAAACAAAAAACATCTGTTAATTTCATGGCTGCCATGTTTGTTTCGTAGGCCTAACGGATAGCAATGTGACTACATTGTCGATCCAACGTCCAACATCGGCCATGGCCTACTTGATCGAGCAATGTTTACTAGTCGTTTCTTACAAGCCTACGTCATAATTTTTCTCGGTCTAACAGGACCTTAACAGCGTTGTGAATACCCCTAATATGTTAAGCAACACTTTTTATTATCCCCATTGGGAATGCCGGGTTATAAGCTGTGGTATATAAAAATGAGTCCGTTATTTTTCCGTCGTCGTGAAATTGGCAAATGGAGATTGACCGATTTGGAAACTTGTGAACATGTTTTAAGCAGAAACGTTTAGACCAGACGTCTTTTCGCCCGACAGCATACGAATAAAGTGAAAAATAACTCTGGCTAACTCGATTAATTTATTAACGCTTTGTTCCTTCCCTTTCGATCTGTTTTCAACTTATAAAATTTAATATTTTTTACATTTAGATTTGTGAACAAATCTTATCACTTATTTTGCATTTGTAGCAGAGCAGTATGTTTTCAAAGAAATCCCCCAAGGATCATCTGAAGTGCAACCGTCGCTGGAAAATGATATCACGGTGGGAAAAATTCGATACGCTTTCTGCTTTTTCCCAACAAGAAAAAATGCCAACAGGCGAATTTTCTGTTTCCATATGTATCAGATAATTCTTTATATTAATTTTTTATAAGAGCAAATCTATCAAATATTCTTATGTCATCTCATAAACACCTACTATTCCTTAAAACCCTTTTCTTAAAAATTCTTCGACAAATATAGATTTCAAGTACTGGCTGTTATTTTATTTAGTGTCCTTGTTTCAATACGACTGTGGGAAAATTCCGACCTGAAAAAAAAGGTTATCGCATTCACAAGCAATCCGCATAAGGAAACGGTGCGACACTGTCACTCTCCCAAGAAAGGACGGTTCGGTAATATTCGTTCCTCGAAATGAAAACCCTTTAGTGTGCTAAATTATTCGATTAAAAGCGATGAAATACACCGACGTGCCCAACTACCTTCTGGGACCATGCAAAAAATTAAATTTCATATGATTTCATAATAATTAATTTTTGAAAAAGGTTTTTCCAAAGTATCGTTATTAATTTTTGTTGTTTCCTTTCAAAATGAATTTTTTTACGGGAATTTAAGCATAAATATAACAAATTTTGCATAAAAATTGATAAATAAAATTGATCTTTACTTTTTTCTTAAAGGTTTTATTTTTTTCCGAAGCATCATTATTTTGTTGTTTACTTTTAAAATGAATTTTTTACGGGATTTTAAGCATAAATTTAACAAATTTTGCATAAAAATTGATAAATAAAATTGTTCTTTACTTTTTTCTTAAAGGTTTTATTTTTTTCCGAAGCATCATTATTTTGTTGTTTCCTTTTAAAATGAATTTTTTACGGGAATTTAAGCATAAATTTAACAAATTTCGTAGAAACATTGATAAATAAAATTGTTCTTTACTTTCTGTAAAATTTTAGAAAAAAATTGTTATGAAGTACTATTATTTAAGGTTTGTTGTTTCCTTCTAAAATGAATTTTTTACGGGATTTTAAGCATAAATTTAACAAATTTCGTAGAAACATTGATAAATAAAATTGTTCTTTACTTTCTGTAAAATTTTAGAAAAAAATTGTTATGAAGTATTATTATTTAAGGTTTGTTGTTTCCTTCTAAAATGAATTTTTTACGGGATTTTAAGCATAAATTTAACAAATTTTGCATAAAAATTGATAAATAAAATTGATCTTTACTTTTTTCTAAAATTTTTGAATTTTTTTTTTCTAAAGTATCATTATTTAATTTTTGTTATCTCCTTTTAAAATGGATTTTTAACGGGAATGACAAATTTTGAATAAAAATTGATAAATAAAATTGATCTTTACTTTTTTCCAAAATGGTGGACATTTTTTCTCCAAAGTACCATCATTTAATTTTTGTTGATTCCTTTTAAAACGAATTTTTTACGGGAATTTTACAAATTTTCCATAATAAATGATAAAGAAAAGTAAGCTTTATTTTTTTTTTCTAACATACAATTTCATTGTAAACAGTTTTTATATCACACTTTCTGGAGAATTCGAATTTTATTATTTGCCTTTTGTAACGATAAAAACGGATTGAGAAAATTATTACACATAATGAGCTTGAGTAAATTTATTCTTAATCTTGCAAAAGATAAAACGCGAACCGAATAAACACATAAAAGCGGCGGAAACGTTTATCTACATGAGTCCATGTACGGGATTCCAGTTCAAATTATCTTTTTATAAATTTTGAATTGATAATCGTCTATAATGGTGGATAAGAAAAGTGGAATTTGAATTAAGTGATAAAATCAATATTGAAGTTAAGACTATCATTACCTCTACGACATCTTCTCACATTGTGGGAAAAACACCAAAAAGGTATTTTCGCAAGGGATTTCTTTTTTCCTTGAATCCGGAGTTGAAATAAATCAAGTTGAGATGCTAAGAGCTTTGATAAATCTGCGAAGATTCTAAAATTGGGTAGATCCAATTAAAGGGTCTCAGCATTTTCTCTTTTTATTTTGGCTTTTAGCATCTCAGATAACAAACAGTTTCTCAGGCGGTACGGGAAAGAAATATGTATTTCAAGGAAAAGTGCTAAGTAAAAGGTACACTCTGAGAGGGTTCTTTGCTTTCTCTGCCTGAATCTTTACAAATGCCAAGGGCCAGGGGGCCGCGGTTGCGAGTGGTTAGCGTGAGAGACTCTCGGCTAGTACACCCCGCGGTCGCGGGTTCGACTTCCGCCGTCGCCTCTGGCCCTTTTTCACGATACCCCTCCCCCCAAAAAAAAGTCTGGCTAGATATGCAATGTTCATGAGGCCATTAAATAACTAGTTCAATGAGCCACGACCACTAGGCAGTGCAAGTATAAGCGTTACCTGCAAAAGCCCTTTAAAGGGCCTAGAAGCGGGGACACTCATAGGGAAAAAAATACCAAGGGCCATGAAAGGGCTGCAATTTATTTATTTTTCTGATTGGCTGATACTTCGCTAATATTTTTTCAAACAACATTATTCTCCCAATTTATTTCCCTACTTGATGACTATTACTCAGAAATAAAGTTTTAGGTAATTTTCTGCATGATGATTTCAGGGATGGGATCTGTTGGGGAAGCCTAGGTACCTCGGCGTTAAAGGATACTTCTTCAGTATAAAAGGTAAAGAGAAATGGACCCAGCATACTGCCTGGGGATACTCCCGCATTAAATAAGCTGAAATCGGAAAAATATTATGCTTGTCGGTTCCGAAAAACTGATTAAGCATATTAAGAGTATTTAGAACTAGTAGAAATTCACTATCATAAAAGGTACATACTAAATAGACATAATTTCACTTTACTTCAAGTTTACATTTTTTAAATTAAACCGTGTGAAGCATTTAACAAAAGAAAAGTATTATTATATTATAAAATATAATAATTTTCAACTTATTCAAAGATTTGTGTAGAGAAAGTTGGGTTAATTTAAGTTATAAATTTGATTTTATATATCAGATAATAGAGTGGGATTAAGCGCACAGGGTCAATTGACCTTTTAAGACTTTGTGATTTTATTTATTGCTTATCTTCTCATAAATATTTTTATATTTATATTATTCAATTTCTTTTGTGCTGTTTAAATTATTCCATATGCCACTTCTTAGGTTGGTCCGCGCCCAAAAACTTGTCCATTGTTGAGAAACATAGTTGTAAATTCATAGTTGTCTGGTGACTCGTCAAAAATTGTCGCTGGGATGTCCTACATTAAAAGATATTCACAGAGATTTAAAGCCTTGGTATTAGCATGAGGACAATGGGAGGATTGCATATCAGAAATTTCTCAATCACGAAAAGACAAAAAACGTCAGGTCTGGAAGATGTCAGAAGGACAACCATAAAACCAGACGGTTTATGGTGATTATATTTTACTTTACCCCGTCATCCTAATAGATAAAATAAGGACGGGTCCCAGTAAAAAATAAATAATATAATAAAGTTTTTTTCATTTATTCGTATTTAATTTTGTTCATTTAAATTTTTAAGATTACATTTTATCCAAAGCTTTTTCTCTAAAATTGTAATCTCAGACTTGCACATTTATAAATCCGAGACAAACTTATAAAGGACAGAGTCGATATTTTACTTAATTAAGGTTTTTAGTCCAGATAAAAAAAGTCAATGGCACGAGCGGGATCGAACCCAGGAACTTCGGCTTGATACGCCGCTACTCTACCACTTGAACTATCGTCATTTCGACTTTCCATCGCAACTACACCTTTTGAATTTTCCCTCCTTTTTGTCATTTTTTAAAATGTCGTGTAATCTATTTGATTCTCGGCGACAAATGAAATGGCCACGGAGAGTTAAGAATATAAGATTTTTCTGGTAAAAAACTTAATTAATTGTAAGATATCGATTGGTCAAGCGGATCAAAAAACTTGTGAATTTAATATTTTACTTAATGTCACTGTTTGAATTAATAAAAGAGAAAAAATTTTAAACGTATATTTAAAACTCCATTTGTCACTGTAAACCTTATCCGAAAGCGAATGAACCTACTATTTACCGTTCGATAGCCTAGAATCTATGCTACTTAAAATCTTCGAGAAGATACTTTTGACAAGGTCCCTTCCCATCCTAGGGAAAATATAACAACTCACTAGTTTAGCTTCCTTAAACAGCACTGCCACATTTGGTAGGGTTTGGCATCCATGTTTGCTATGGAAGAACATCCTTCCCTTCACCTACTTCCTCTTATACCGATCATACCTGACTGACCGCTTCTTTTAGACCAGCCAGAGAACACCTGCACTCTAGGACTTTTTTCTCTATGCGTGTCCCGCTTCTAGGCACTTTAAAGGGCTTTGCAGGTAACGCTTCTACTTGCACTGCCTAGTGGTCGTGGCTCAAATTCCCTCGCTGGATCTTAGCGGTGCCGTGGCACCCCCAGGATGGGCCAACGCGGAGGCGTCCGGCTGAGACGTGGGGGAAGAGCTGTGTGACTAGCGGTAAAGCTATTGACATAATGCTGTGGTGGCACCGCTTGCTACGCAGGCCAGTCCTTCTTCCGCATTACGGCTGTCTAATATCTTTTCGTCGCTTTAAACCCATCTGGGCTGGCAATGATACCCTGATGATCTGATGCTAGCCACCTCGGTGTTTGTCTAAAACAGCCATCTAGTTCGAGCGATACTATAAATTTCGCACAATGCGACGACATGTTCCACTATCTCCTCTTGTCCGCACGAGCACATTGGGCTTGGTTGCAGGCCAAATCTGGCCGAAAAATCGCCGTGTCTTGACAGCAGCTGTGCCATATAGTGGTCCACTTGGATATGCTTAGCCTGGACCCTTCCTGTTACACTCGGGAATATCTGGTACGTGTGCCTCCCTTTGCTTGAACCGTTCCACCTGCTCTGCCATTCATCGTGCATCCATGTGGTGGCCTCCTAACACCTGCACTAACTACTATCCTGTTAAAACCAGGAGTCTCTCAGGGTAGTATTTTTGGTAACAACCTTTATACTGCTTACCTCCCCACCTACCTCGGCACATTCCATTCACACTTTTGCTCTTGATAAGCTAGTCTAATCTCTAATAAAGATGTGTCCTCCCACATCGCTTCTTACATGCTCACCTAATCAAACTAGAACCTTGGCCAAAAAAAGTCGCGTGTAAAAATAAATGTAGAGAAAAGCCGATAACCTATACTCCGACTGGGTGTCACCACTTTACCGATCATACACTTGTTAATCACGTCCGCTACCACAGGCTGTATATCGACAAAGATTTGGATTTCACATACATAACTAAAAAATCAGGAACTGATTAGACTTTATAATACAGGCATGCAACTGCTTGACAAACGATGAAAACTGACAGTTTAAACGAAGGAATTATATACGAAACTATATTTAAACTCATTTGGACATAAGCCTGAACTGTGGGGTTCACCCAAATATCCCAATTACCATTGCATCCAGATTCGAAATTCCCCCAAAAATAGTGAATTCGTATATAATAACATAATCCACAATGACCTTAAAATTACTTTCGCAAAAGGAGCCTTAAAAATCCCACAACTCCCTTTCGTTCCACCCCAATCCCTTGGTTTTAAACTTCCCAAATTATCCTAAATAATCCCCCTAGGAGATTAAAACGGCAATCGCCTCGCTACCTGTTGGGCGCACGTAGACCCTACTGGAAATATAATCGCTGGGCGATTCTTCCCACCCTAGTGTCAAATTTTGTTTTATTTTATCATAAAATGTGTATAAATCAACAATTTTACTTTTTGTACAAAAAATAAATAGATTGAGTTGTTAAAAAATAGTTTATTATTTGGAGATCACCTGGTGTGACGTTAGGTTTTAGAAAAAACATTTTCCTTATCGTGCGAACGTTTCGATCTTTATTGTGATCATCTTCAGAGCCTGGGATTTATTAACGTTTTTTAAATTTTACAAATATATGTAGGATGAGGAAAAACAACAGCTAGAATTTCTAGGTTAAATCAGCATTTCTACTCACTGAAAGTGTTTGTTTTCTGTGTAGATGTGTCATGACTGTGTGTCGTGCCGAGAGATGCCAGTGAGATATTGAAGTTGTATGTATATTAGATTTTCAAGGGAGCGAAATTTTTATATGAGGAGTCGGCTTCTTTGAGGTGAATGGAGCTGACAATGAGAAAAAATGGTTTGGACTGATTATCCTTTCAAGATTATACAGACGGGGATAATTAAGGTAACGAAAGCCAAATTGTTGAAAAATTAGACTATGTAGAAATATTTTATGTATGGAACGTTTTGTTTTATATGTTATATTATATGTTTTGTTTGATATAATGATGATATAGGTATGTTATCGATAGTGAATTTGATTAATTACCTTAGCGTATCTGCGAATGAGTTTACATGTGTCTGTTCCGTAAATGATTCTGTGTTTATCCCTGTCGATGTAAACCATTTCTAAAAAATTACGTTTATATTTGTTTTGTTCTGTGTGTAATATTTTTGGATTGTTGAAGTCGAAATTGTGTTGGTGTTCAAAATGGTGGGTAGCCAGAAAAGTAGGATTTTATTTGAGTTTTTGCCATCCTAGATACGTTGCTGTACGCTTTGTTCCAAATATTGGGACGTAATTCCGATGTAAGTTGCCGGACAGTTTAAACAATTGATTTTGTAAATTTAAATAAATTTGTTTATGTTACTGGTGTCGGGTCTTTAATTTTGTAGAAAATGTATGTGAATTGTTTTACAGTTTTTGAAAGCTATTTTAAATTGTCGGAAGAGAGAAATGAATTCAATTTATGTGATGGGCCGTAAATGAATGGCAGTGTATGTTAGTGCTGATAGATTGAATGAGTAGAAATATTTTGATGGAATATATAAAATATATTTTGCATTGCATAAATTCACTTTTCCACATCCTATATGCATTTTCTAAATGTAAACTATGTTTGTAAATCCCAGGCTCTGAAGATGATCTCAATAAAAGATCGAAACTTAGGCACGAATAAGAAAATGTTTTTCTGATACCCTACATCACACCAGACCGCATCTCACGATATCTGAATAAGTAAATATTTGATAGATTTGACATATTATTAATAATAGTGTTAGTATTAATTAAGGTTTTTAGTTGAGATGAAAGAAGTTAATGGCACGAGAGGGATTCGAACCCACGATCTTCGGCTAGATACGCCGCTGCTCTACCATTTCAGCTATCGCGGACCTCGATCCACTCGGACATCAACTCCTATCTCAATCGCACCTTTTTGAAGTTTCCCTCCTTCCTCCCTCCTGAGGGAAATCTCATATGTTTGTAAATATTTAAGTTCTTGTGGTGAAATCATTCCAGGCTTAGGGTAATAATTTTGCTAAGTAGCCCTTTGTCCGTATTTATTGTTGTATGAGGAGGTGTGATGTAAAGGTGAGGTTGTGATCCGTGTGTCTTGGTTTTTGATACCAATCTGTGATTAACGCACCGTCTGGTTGTTCTATTACGAGTCTAACTGAACACCGCAAACAGTTTATTTAAGAAATTAAACCCTGAATTCTTCTATCAGCCTCGAAAGTGACGAGAGTAAAAGGTTAAATCGTTGAACAACTAGTTTTCCAAGGTGAAACGATTTTAATAAATTTAAAAAAAAAGAATGTTTTTCTATATGTATCGTGCATTTCTTATTTGAAGATTGAGAAAAAAAAATTAAAAACCTAAAACGATTTTATTTCATTTCCTTATATCTCTAACTGTATATGAATAGTACACAGCGAGCGGATTGAATGTTATTTTGACATTTCATATTAATCGACGTTGTAGAGGAAGCAACCAGACAGCCGTTGTGGATTAATCATTCAATTGGTCTCTTATCCATATTCATTCCAGCGTTGAAGGTGTAATTGTGTATTTGTGTGTGAGTGCGATTTTGCAATTTACCGTGAAAACGTTTTTATTGTGTTATGACGGATGAAAAACTATTAGCATGTGCAGATCTCTGTGATGTGTTGAAAAACATTTGACCTAAAATTATTACGTTCGGAATAAAACAGATGATGATAATTTCCAAGGCTCCTCTGTTATAAAAGATAATCACAATAAAAAAAAATAGAATAATACTTTTATCATTTAATTGACCCTAATTTTTATTATTTCTTAGAATCTTTCTAAAAGGTAAACAAATTTTCCACGCCGATGTTACATTTTACACTGGGCAATAAAAGACGGAGATCTTTAATTAATTAAAAATAACGCTTTTTATAGAATTTACTTTTTTCTTACGTTTCGGGATTATTTGTCCGGAACGAGCGGCCGTAAAATAAAACGTTTCTTTCATTTAGTGAAAACCTGCCTTTTTTCGTTTTACGACCCCTCCGCAACCGCCGGTATCCTATTGAATATTTTCACTGAGGGAAAACTAGCGGTCGAAAGAGGGGCTATTTCAAAATGAGAAAATACAAACTAGAGGTGGAAAGTTCATATTTGTAAATATTAAAACAGGTCTGTTAAAAGTTCGTTAAAAAAAAAAAAACAATAAAAAAAACATTAAAATCAAACAGAGAAGCACGTTGTATTTTTGTTCCCTTTGATCACATCATTGTGATGTTTCGTGTTTTGAAGAAATACAAATTGTTGACCCGTCTCCCCGTGCGCTTTTGAACTTTGCTCCATTGCTTAATTAATTACAACAAGCCGAGTTTTTCTTTTTAGAAAACGAAGATGATATTAAAATATTGTAAATCCTTTTTTCATCCTTCACTTTGTTGTGTGTTGTTTCCAAGAAAAAGGCCAATTAATCCAAATGTAGGAACAGGTCTGGTTTGAACTTAATTATATAAACAGAGTATTATTATTTTTATATTAAAATTCCTTTAGGAATAATACAGTTTATTAGTTGGCTTTCGTACATATACCAGGTATAATTATTTTCGTTTTTAATTGAATTACTTATTTTATCCCCTAGAGGTAAAACAAACAAATAACCAAGTAATAACCTTCATAAACAAATTCAATGTAACTTTTATTAAAATATTTAGGTTTGTTAAATTTGATTTATGATTTATTATTTGTTTCCTGCATATAAAGACCAGCTGAAGTTATACTCATCCGCAAATATCCCACACCCTACCCCAATTTCATTTTTACACCCATCAGTATAAAATACTTTATAATTGGGGTAGTTATTTAAAATTCGCAAGAATTCTGCCTTGATCATCAGAGAAGGTGTATCCCTTTTGTTCAATAAGGCCAGATCTTCGATAATTGTGGCAGTGGGTAATGCCCAATCTAGCAATTTAAAACTCTCAACCGCCGGCAAGGTATTCCCTCCTAATCTCAACATCTCAGTACCACGGATACCTAGAGGTCTCGTCCTAGTTCTTAGCGACGAGTACATATCTTGGTGAGGGTTGCGGAACACTGAAGGATATAGAAGGTGGAAAGGCTTAGACCAAAGTTTAGCAACAAACCTAAGAATTGCCTCCTCCCTGAAAAGTTCCGGAGGAAGGACACCGGCATCATTGCAGAGGCTATATAAAGGGCTTGTTCAAAACGCCCCTGATGCAATCCTAATACCTTGGTAATAAATCCTATCTAGAGGTTTTAAAGTTGATATTCGCGCTGAAGAGTAACCTGCTGCTCCATATTGAAGCTTTACTCCTAAGTACATGCTGAATGTCTCTATTCGCTCCCCAATTGCAACTGGCGAGGAATCTCATCAGGCCTAGTATTTTCCTTCCTGAATTAGACAATTGAGCTATTTGGGGTTTCCATCGAAGGGCTTTGTCGAAATAAACTCCCGATTATTTGACAACATCGACTTCCTTTATTTCAACGCCAGAAAGGAAAAGCCGAGGTGTTTCATGATGTATTTAATTATTAATCTTAATTTTCTCGTATAATTCCTTAAAAGCATAATATACTGTTTTTTTATTATTAATTAATGTATTATATATTTTTTATCGTTTTTTTCATATATTGTTGTATATTAGATTTCTTCAAGGATACTTTCAAATTCAAGACAGCAAAAAAAATGAAGCGGATTAGATTATTCAATTAAGCGATTTTAAAAAAAACGGAAACTTCAAGGAAAACAAGAATTAATGTCTGATAAATTAATTTTCTGCCTTTATTTTAAATTATATTCTTATTACTGAGATTGCTGTAATAAAAACAATTTCAATGCCTGCGTACTTTTGAATTAATCTGTCTCTTCTATCTGATTGTGTATTTAGCAATAGGGAAAATTCACAAGTAATTTTATTATTTTCAATTAATCTAAAGATACATTATTTAGATTAATTCGTTGATTTTTTAGTCGATAAAAAAATTGTAAGATAAATTTGCAACAAAATTTTCATGGATTTGTTTTTACTAGAATTGACTTTAAAAAAAGTTTTCGTGTAAGCCTGAGGTAAAAAAAGCAAATTTAAATTGTTAAGACCACAAAAACCTATTTAATTTTTGTACTAATTATTAAATTAACTTTTTAAAACTAACCGACTCGCTTGATTTTCTCATTTGGAAGAAAGAATCCATTAAAACCTTCGTTAGATTATTTTAGAAATTGAATTTTAGGCCAGAGTAAAAG
Organism: Cimex hemipterus; assembly: GCA_039619505.1. NCBI lineage: Eukaryota > Metazoa > Arthropoda > Insecta > Hemiptera > Cimicidae > Cimex > Cimex hemipterus. The sequence continues at coordinate 23,710,883 of CM077106.1, read as the reverse complement.
TAAATTTATAATATTAAACGTACATTGCAAAGAAAATGTACACATTCTAAATTCAAACAGATAAAAAAATCCAATAAAAACTCATGGTTGTATGTTATGAAAAAAAGTTTAACCAAAACGATTTCAATATAAAATTTAATATGTCCCAAAAGACAAAAGACAATTAATTGATTTCGCTTGTCAAGCGTTCTGGGATTTGGGGAAATTTAGATAATACATTCAATTTCCACTTTTAGAAATTAGTGAATGGAATGATACCAAAAATACTTTGTTTCTTTCAATTAATAAAATATATAATTTTTACAATTACAAGATAGGGGAAAGATGGAAACTGATATTATAAAGGTACTATTTTCACGAAAACACATTGAAAGAGTTTAAAAAAATATATTTAACAACGGTAAATATCCCGGGATCGAATCCAGCGGCCCTACATTCGGAAAACTCAAATAAAATTGAAAAAAAGTTTGAATACCCCCCCGTAAAAAAAAATCTTTTAATATGCAAAGTATCAATTTATGTTAAAGCAACTTAACCAAATATTTGGGCTAGAGAGATGATTATTGGTCGATAAATCGCACTTTTTATAAAAAGAGTTTGAGTTAGATAACGTTCAGGCGAGAATATTTTATATTTTGTAGGATTTTCATTAAAAAGTCAGGCTTTTTTAAATAAAAAAGTACCATTACGTTTTCCAATATTGTGAGCTAAGAGGGAAAAATACATATAAAATACATCCATATAAAAGTGTAACTTATAAATATTCCATTTTGGCCGATAGAAAATTTCCAAAAACACTAAATCAATCATAAAAAATAAACAAATCCACATATCGTCATTTTCCAAGATAATTTAGAAATTTTCAGATACGGTCTGGTGTGATGTTTCAGAAAAACATTTTCTTTATTGTGTCAACGTTTCGATCTTTATTGAGATCATCTTCAGGGCCGGGGATTTACAAACAATGTTTACGTTTAGCAGTTACATTTTGGATGTGGAAAAGTTAATTTATATGAAGCAAAATATATTTTGGCACAATAACACAGAAGTCAAACACTTTGAGTGAGTAGAAATACCTTGACTGAATATATAAAAAATATATTTTGCATTGCATAAATTCACTTTTCCATATCGAAAATGTAATTGTTAAATGTAAACAATATTTGCTAATCCCAGGCCCCGAAGATGATCTCAATAAAGATCGAAATGGCACGATAAAGAAAATGTTTTATGTTTTACTGAAACCTACATCACGTCACACAGAATCTCAAGATTTCTAAATAACTATCGATCAACGGTCACTAATCACCACACATTTTCCAGGACAAAAAATTCGTTTTTCTAATATAAAAAATGCAGGTTGCATAGATAATGTAACGGGGCGAAAGGTAGATTTTGTTGCGATTTACATTTTCTTGAAAAAAAAAAAAAGTAGAACGATTGGTGGTCTGATTTTTCCAGATAGAAAACTTATTCTAATAATAATTTATACAAAACATCATTTTTGTAGGGTTTTTCTCTTAGTGGTAGGGCGTACTGTTTGATCATAATTACTTCAGACAATTTTTAAAACTATTAGTTTGGTTAGAAAATACCAGCAGTATTCTTGCTCTTTGTTAATTATTTAAATAGCGAAAATATTCTGCAATCGGATACAAGAGAAGTAAAGTCTATAAACCACCAATAAGCAGCACCAATAAAAGACAATTGACCTTAACTTGAACAAATTAAACTTTAACTCCATTTTTTACTTTTCTACTAAAAGTTCAAAAATGACATGACATAAAATTTGACCTAATTCTTAGCTCGTCTGGATGTTTCATATTCAATTATTAATTTTTTTTTTAAATAAATTTAAATTAGTCCGATTTTGAGTACTATTGTGAACAAATGTTCAAACCAAAATTAAGTGGTCAGTAGAAGAAATCTGAAAACTTCTGTATAACGCAATTTACGTCATTCTGCCTAGTAAAATATTTCAAATTTTTTTGCACCTCTCGACAAGCAATTAACAAATCTTAAACCCATCTAATATAAAGGTAATATCTCAAAACATTCAGCCCTATTTTTTTAGAATATTTGGTCAACAGTACACGATATTGAGTTATCTTGGGTATCGGAAAGAAAAAAAATTGTCAATATATTTCTGTTCGCTAATACAAATTATATATTAATGTCATTTTATGATGAGATTTATTAATGATTTTTAATGATATTTTTTCATACTTATGGTGTGAAGACGTCTTTATGTTTCTTTTGGTCTTAAAAATTGTTAATACTCCTACAACTGAAGATTCTAAAAAACCTAAAACCGTAAAACCCAATAATAATTTTCATGATAAATTAATTATTAATATTAATTGATCATACATGAAAATCATTTGATAATAATTACTTTTGGGTATGCGTTACTAGAATTGTCAGCTGAATTTTTGGCTTGTATGAGATCAAATTTATGTGCTTAAGTCCCGTAAAATTTTGTGAATTTCTCGTAAATGAGGGCAAGAAATTAAAATCCTAAAACCTCTATGAGTAAAGGTAAAAAACTGGCAAAGTTTATTAAATATCATTTGATATTCTTAAGTCAGAGTTGACAGATTTGGTCTTAAATTCTCGTATTCTATGAAAAATAATTTTTCAATTTTGCTTAAAAATGAAATATTTTAATAAATGTAATATTTATTGTTTTTTCTATTGTTAGAAGGATGTCAAGGATCCTTCTAAATCCTTTTCGTTATTTTGTCGCATAAAAATTCCAAACATTCCAGCAACTGAAGGCAAGAACGAAACTCCTAAAAACCTTAAAACTTTCAAGATTTGAATGTAATATTATAATTATATAGCTCCACATCTGTTGATAAAAAATCAAAGGTTTTGATCGGTCAAAAGGAGTTGACTTTCCTTTAGTTCTTTAAACGTCTTTTTTAAAGACTTTGTATTTTAAAATAATATTTCAAGATATTAAAAAAATCTATTGAATTAAATACATTCATTTCTCATGCTGTTTGTATTAGGTTGCCAAAAATACCTTTTTCTTTTGTGAAATCCTCTTTTTGTCCTTTTGCCTCGATCCGAAAATCGGACGGTTTTTTTTATGTTCCCAGGATGAGATGCAGTGTAAAAATACAAATTTCACATTTTCAAACGGGTCACAGCACAAAGGTAAATCACTTGTCACGATCCGTGAGCGGCGTCCGAATGACGACGATCGAGTCGGCGAAGATCGAAGAACGAAGAACGAAAATGCTTGAGCGAAAGCACGGGCGAGACTGAGCGGCCGACTGGATCCTGCACGA
>CM077106.1:23649144-23684951 GCA_039619505.1 Cimex hemipterus | reverse complement strand
GTGTGGGTTTATGTTTGTGGACGCAGTTTACCCTCATGCCCGGGAGGAATACCTTCTGTTGTCGGCATTTCAACGAAAACGTTCAAAAGCTTTAAGCTTCGTGTCCATATGTAGTTGAAATTTGTTCATATAATCCTATGTTTTTCGTTCTCCTGCCTTATTGAAATGCAGGCAACTCAACGCCCTGAAGATGATTTCAAGAAAAGTCGAAACGTTGGCTCGATCAAGAAAATGGTTTTATGAAACCTACATCACACCAGACCGCATTTCACGATATCTCAATAACTATCGATTAACGGTCACTAATATACTAATATAAAAAATATATATTTTGCATTGAATAATTTCACTTTTTCCACATCCTACATGCTTTTATTCAAAGTATTTCTACTGACCTGAAGATGATTTCAATAAAGATCGAAACATTGGCACGATAATAAAGAAAAACTCTACGTCACACCGCACCTCACGATCTCCGAATAAACACTATTTAAAATAGAAATATTAAATAAATAAAAAATTTCACGAAATTATTCAACTTCTATTCTCAATTGTTAACATTAAATTAAGTTTTGTATAAAATTAGAATCACCGTTTTATATAGGATAGAAACACAGGCAAATAAATCATTAAATAAAAAATCAGCGTGTTATCAATCAGCTCGGTTATAATGAGTCGATTGAATTAGTAAAATCATCGATTTTTCTTTCGTCTCCCTTTTCATTAGGGATGCTAAATGGAAAACAGAAGTGATTAATCACTTAGGCCTAATGTAGGGCCTTCCGTCCGAGTTTCAATAGGAATACCAATTTGATTGAGGCAAACAGCAGGCGTTAGTTTGAGGCACTTTGGCCACTGGGAAACCAGCAATTTCAAAGTTCGCAGCTTTCCATCGGCAAACTCTGTTCCAACGGGAACAATCTTATTACGGGACAGGAAACCATTTGGGCGACATACATGAAGGGGGTGTTTAGTCGGTTGCAAGCACATGCATGAAATATTACACTAATTCCCTTTCTACTACAACTATGTTTTAACCAAACTTTTGTATTGAAAAACCGAATTAAAACACAATTTTGAATAACGTGCGTGGTATTTAGTGACCTATAGCTAATCGTTATGTAGAGATCGTGAGATGCGCTCTGGTGTGAGGTAGATTTTAGAAAAAAAACTTTTCTTTGTCGTTGCAGCGTTTCGATCATTATTGAGATCATCTTCAGAGCTCAAAGTGTTTCTTTTCTGTATATATGTTGAGATTGCACTATGACACAGATGAATGACACATCTACACAGAAAACAAACACTTTGATCCATGAAGATAATCTCAAGTTGGCCGAAACGCAAACTATAAAGAATATGTTTTTCTAAAATCCACCGGAACGCATCTCACGATGTCTAAATAATAATTAGTTATAGTAATTATTGTAGAAAATATTATTTGTTGTTTAACTTCATGTTTAAATACAACTGTAGGTATTATGGTGGCGGCACTGAATTTTAATTGGTGTAATTTTTGTGTTAGTGTATTAATGTTTTTAATGCTGGTAGTGATTAGTATGTTTAAATTTGTTTTTTAAAATATTTTCCGGCCTTAAGTAGGTCGGTAGTTCTGTTGTTTTTGATGTGACTAGGGAATAGCTTCTATTGTCTGCATTTCAACAAAAAGTTCTCTGATTGATGGCCGGAACAAATTTCTTCTCATTGTTGGCGATTTCCGTCAGAACTTCTTTGCTTGGTGTTCAAATGGACTTTGAGCCCTGAAGATGATCTCAATAAAGGCCGAAACGTTGCACAGGTAAAGAAAATGTTTTTCTAAAGCCTACATCGCACCAGACCGTATCCCACGATCTTCAAATAATCATTGATTATAATTTTCGATTATCAACATTAGATTTTTTTTCTTGGAGCCTGTATAAATCAATGTATAAATCCTTACACGCAGACAGACGTATAGTACAATGACAAGGTTATATGTTAAGAAATTATAACCTAAAAAATATGCGTAAGGTAAATTTTTACGTAAATAATAATAAGCAGAGATAAAAAAAACTCAAATCATCATGCAACGATACTACATATTTACTTTTAAACTTAAAAATAAACAATTATTCTAATGCCAAGAAATAAATTACTTTAAGCGGATAATTTACAAGTGTACAATATGTCGTGGACCTGGTTTAAAAGGATTTAAAAGTTGTAGTTGGTATGGAAAACATGTTGGTTATGTAAACTAAAACGTTTTTGCCATTTGTAATCAAATGAGGCGTATATTATTTTCGACGTTTCATCGGTTCTTGCACGCGTTTTTATTGCTTCTCAACCATTATATTGTAAGTTTATTACATTGGAATACTATTCAAATTGAAAAGGTTCGTGTAATTTTCCTCCCTTGAACTTTCGAAATCATAATTGCAAGGATGTATAAACGTCATTTATACTTCGGAAAAAATTAATTCTTAATGTGTAGTGACCGTTCAGAAAATCATGACTCTCAACACGACACGCAAGAATGGCACAATTACACAGAACGCAAATATTTTCAGCCCTGAAGATGATCTCAATAAAAGATCGAAACGTTGGCACGATAAAGAAAATGTTTTTCTGATACGTACATCACACCAGAACGCATCTCACGATATCTGAATAATTTTCTTTATCCTGCCAACGTTTCGACCTTTATTGAGATCATCTTCAAGGCCTGGTATTTATAAACATTGTTTAAATTTTACAACTACTTGCAGTACGTGACTAAATATGAATTTTTTACAACGCCAGAAAATTTTTTACATTAAACAAAATTGTGGCATTGTATAAATTCATCATTTTTTTAAATCTATAATTTTCTATATGATTGTATAAATTTCTTTTTTTTATCTAAAAAATGTCTAGCATTGTATAAATTCTTTTTTTTTTCATCCCTACATGTAATTGTAAAATTTCAACAATGTTTATAAATCCCAGGCCCTGAAGATGATCTCAATAAAGACCGAAACGTTGACACGCTACTTTGTAGATAGAAAGTAGAATACCTTCCGTTGTCTGCATTTCAACAAAAAGTTCTCTGATTGATAACAGGTGCAAGTTTCTTCTCATTATTGGCGATGTCCTTCAGAATGCTCTTTACTTGGCGTCCAAATGGACTTTGATCCCTGAAGATGACCTCAATAAAGACCGAAATGTTGGCACGATAAAGAAAATGTTTTTCTGAAACCTACATCGCACCAGACCGCATCTCACGATATCTGAACAATCAATGCTTAAGCAAATGCAGTCTAAGTTTTCAATAACTTGTTTAAACATTTTACTAATATAATATAATTTTATAACAGCAACAAGAAATAAGCTTTATCATGATTGAATTTTTTTAGATTTCAGTACTTTAAGATTTTTTATTTTAAGCTAGACTTATAAGAATTAAGTTTTTTAAATTCATGTTATTAAAATAATCAATAAGATATTTAACCCTTTGGTAAAACACCTTCTGAAGCCTGATTGTTATTAGGATTTCTATTTGTTCGGAAACTTGTTGATCTTAAGACAAGACCAATAAATCACCTCCCCCCCCCCTCTGAGAAGATGTCCTTGCAGCTCTTGCCCTTTATAAACCGCAAGCCACAAATTCGATACCGCAAAAGGTTTTTTTTTTTCAACAACAATTTCGTCAACACGATTTATAATATTTTACGTAATGGCTGAGAATTTCAAATCCAGAAAAACATAATGTAAAACCCGGTCAACCGATACAGGTACAAAACCAAACAAGAATCATTTTCACAATTTAATTACTGCGTAAAATGGACAAGTAGTCAAAGAATCGACAAATACAAACGAAACAAAAAAATAAATGAGTCTCCCACGATTGTTTGCTCGTATTCCCATACATTTATAACGATTCTCTGCTAACAACGGGACAATACGTTCGATACCTCACATCAAATGTTCGCGGAATAAATCTTTTTTAATTGTTACGCTGATAGTCAATACTATCAGGTCGTATTTCACATCAAGTCAAGATGATGGTTATCATGCAGTGTATTGCAAATATTGCTACATCAAAATTAATATGCGGGCCATTACCATTTATGGCCTTTTCCCTAACAGCAAATGGCATTTTACCGCAAGTTTGAACATCAACCACTTCGGTCGTTATTGGGTTCTGGATCGTTTAAAACCAGGTCAACTGTACAATAAAACGTGCTAAATTATTAGGCTTCCATACATATTTGCCTTCATCCACTTACGAAGATAAAATACCAAGTACAAAAAGAACGCTATTGGCAAAGAATGAACCGATGATTTTGATTAAAGATGAGTTTTTTCTTGAAATAACAGGTTACCTGAAAGAGTTCCTCTACTGAAGCAATAGATTCCCTTCATAAACATCATATACAGGGTGTTACGTTGTCACTCTTGTCAGGAGGAAATAATAAGCTGAAGAAGAGTTCAGGTAGTGGTTAATTGTTATCTATGAGATATTCCACTCCTAGGATATAGGAGAAATTCAAGCTTGTATACATCAAGCTTAAGTGGAACTTAAGATCATCCAGTAACACTTAAATTTCTTTGCTCTACAACTTTTTATTTTATATTACAACTCGTAGAAAAATATTCTTTAAGAACGTCTAGACAGAGGTGGTAGTCTGAAGATGCAAGACCAGGGCTATAGTGGAGGTGCAGTAAAAGCTTCCCATTGCTTTTATATACAAATTAATATGTACTTGACTATAGTTAAAAGTCATGGAGATACGGTAGAACCTCGGTTTCTTCAATTTCGTAGATTTAAACTTTCGATGTTCGCAGCTGGTGGTAGTTAACTATCTAGGTGCGGTAATTTTTTATTGCTGTAGTGTTCACTCAGACTTCCAAAGGATCGAGGAGAGGTTTTCTGATTTTTACATTTTGAGCTCATAATTAAATTTAGGTGCAGAACAATTACGGAACGATTTCTTTCAATAAGTCATGAAAGAGGATGTTGACTGAAGGAGCGAGGTCAGGACAATGGTGGAGGTGTAGGAAAAGCTCGGTTCTATCCACTTCGGATTTTTGGCTCTTCGCAGTTTGCAGTTGATCGTTTTGTCAAAACTTGTTTGTTTATATAAAATAAAATCAATCCAAAGTTACGCCTACGCTCAAACGTCAAACCTGCCAACCAGTGCACGTTGACAAGATGCCACCATCGAACCAGGTCCGGTAACGTGAGCTTCATGTAGATAGCAGACTTACTCAGAAGCGAGATTAAAACGACAAGAACTTAACAAAATACATGGACTAATCAACACCTAAGCATATATAACAAGCTAACTGCTTACAAATCAATTGTCAGATGACACTTTTTTCTCCTTGGCTTTGCATCACTGCATCGGCCATGTGTTTTCCTTCGGCGTCGCCGCAGTCTATAGAATTCTTGAATGTTCTTTTCACTACATGTTGTTATCTTTTATATTTTGATGTCATTCTTCTGTATAAAGGTCATTAAACTGTCAAATACTGGAATATTTTTAGTGTCGCTCAATACAGTTGCTATATTTGTTGGGAACGCTTCTCTGTGCTTTCTTAAATTCTCGAATAACCTCTCTAACATTATTTCTGCTGGGGCATGCTAATATGACATGTCCGGGTCGGCATATGTTTCTCCGTCACAGTCGCAATTTGAGTTTTCTATGAGGGAGATTTTTGCTAGATGGTGTGGAAGTTGGTTGTTGTTAAGTCTAAATCTGATAATGGTAGTGAAAAAGTTCCTTGGTCTAGTAAGGCTGTGGAACCATGGCTTGTAGGGAATGGCGGGTTGATTTCTTGCATAGTATTTCCCTTTAATTCGTTTGGATTCAACGTATTCTTTTTGGCCATTTTTTTATATGTGCTTTGATATCACATGCTGTTATCAATTTAAATGGGCTCCCATTATTTGCAGCATCTTTTGCCATTAGGTCTACTTCCTTGTTGAATTTATTTATATCGTGTGCTTTGACCCTTACGAAGTGAACTTCTTCGCTTTTCCTCAATTCGGCAAGTACGTCTAGTATTTCCTCTATCAGTGGGTTTTCGTCAGTTTTAGACTGTTCTAAAGCCGTTAGTACGCTAAGGCTGTCTGATACGATGGCTACGTCGTGGTGTGTTAGATTTTCTGCGGTTAGATACTTAAGAGTTTGCAGTATGGCAATGCTCTCTGCAGAATAGATGGTGTTTACATCAGGAAGCTTCCATTCCAGACCAAACTTAGTAGAACTGTGAGGCTCGGCCAAATCGTCCAACATCCAACGAATTCAATCCTTTCAATCTAAAGTTCTCCGGCGTATCCTCGTCCCTTTCACAGCACTAATCTAAAAATCCACAAAGATGTTAAAATCCCATTGGGGAAAGATCTTATCCGAACATCATCAATTTCCACTCTAAACTATCCCTCCACCCTAACACACTAGTCTTAACCCTTTCCTTAATGTCTCACCCTTATAATCCTCAAACCGCTAGGACTTCTTCTTCTTCTTCCCGCACCTAGGCACTTTTAGAGCTTTGCAGGGTACTGTTTTCTTCACTATCTAGCTAGCGGCCACAGCTTTCTTTCCTCGCCGGAGGAACCTACCTACTTTAGGCGCCCCCAGGATGGGCCACGTGAAAGCGTCCGGACGGGATGTGAGGAAAGAAGCGATAGTGTACTGCGTTTTTATTTTTTTTTCCTTTTATTTCTTATGTTGACCTACCTTTCTTTCTCATGGTTGCCTTCCAGAAGGCTGTAGTGGATTCAAATCCTGTTGATGTATCCAGGGCGTGTTTCAGAGTTTCCATAGTTGCTCTGCTTCCTTTTATCTCGTTCAACCATCGTTCTCGGTGTGAGCGGTATCTAGGGCAGTTAATGATGATGTGCTCTGCCGTCTCTGGTTCTCCACACTCACAGTTCGGATTCGTCTTTATGTTGAAGGCACATAATTTATGTGCGAAATCCCCATGTCCAAAGAGCAATTGGGTGGTGAAGTGATATATAATCCTCAAACCCGTCTAAAACTATGATTGCATCGCGACCTTTTATATTAACCCACCGAATAGAATAAAAGGGGAAAGGACTGGTTGTTCTCTGTCCCCATTGCCTGACAGACCTGTCAGATTTGAACATAACTAAGCTAATAAATAACATAAATAAATCCAAAAATTAAAAAATCGTTGTATGGTTTTGCTGTTGTACATTACTTACCACGAAAGTAGAAAGGAGAGAGAACGTCTCAAACTATTTTTGAAAATGCCCGTTCAAGCTTGAATGTGACAAACCTAATTTCATCGCATTACAAATTATGATCAACTTCAATTAACAATGATAAAACAGTTTATAATTTTTTGTTCGTTTTTCTTTCAATTGTTACGCCTAGAGGGTTTACGCGTTATAAAGGGCTAAATCGAAGTTATCTAATGTCGGATAGGAACAAACAAAAGGCTGAACCCTATTAATTAGCACGGACAAATTTGACCGCTGACCGATATCAGGAGGGAATTGCATTTGTTAATGGTGAAAGGCAATTAGTCTGATGCGTATATGTATTAATTACGGATGTCCTCTCTGCCGTAATGAAGGCCCAAAGCATAAAGGGGTTACATAATGCACGCCGACGTCGAAACTAACGTGGGATAATTTTCAAACCGTATTGTACCTTGGACACGACAATTTTTTGTAGAGACAAAGTTTATCTACGCACTTTGACTTTCTAGTAAGTTTTGAGTAAAAGCCTCACTTTTTGAATTGTTATAGAATTTATGTTCAAACAATTCTACATCGAATTCTAGAAATATTCTGCTTTCCAACGGTTTTAATATTATGTTTGAGTAAAATTCAGAGGATTTGTGAATTTTTCATTGGAACAATGGACACCTCGTGAATAAAAAACATTGTCCAACGGGCTAAAAAATCCTGACCTCCGTTAATAAAAAATGAAAATAAAATTTTTGAAGAGTTTTTGTTGATTTAATCCTTATTTTTTCACTTATAATAGCATCGAAATATTGTTGGTATAGATTAGGAGAAGAAATATCATTTTTTTTTCAAAGTTGTAGTAACACTGAATTTGCATAAAATCCAAAGGAGTTAAGAATTTTGATATAATAAATGAATTATTTATTATTGCGATGAAAATACGATTTTTCATCTATAATGGTTTTACAAGGCGCTTATAAACGAATTCGATTTTTCTCTCAAAATTTTCGCTTTTCAAATTCTCAATGTTTTTTGGAAATGAATAAACTGTAGATAATTTTGAAAGAATTTCACTGATCAACTTAATAGTAGTGTAGATCTTTTAAATTACTTAACGGTACAAACTTGGTTCCCCAAAATGAATCGAAATCGATGAAAAATGTTGATGGTTAGTCATCAACTAACAAAACATTTTCTTTATCGTGCCAACGTTTCGGTCTTTATTGAGATCATCTTCAGGGCTCAACGTCCATTTGGACACCAAGTAAAGAGCATTCTGAAGGACATCGCCAATAATGAGAAGAAACTTGCACCTGCTATCAATCAGAGAACTTTTTGTTGAAATGCAGACAACGGAAGGTGTTCTACTTTCTATCTACAAAGTAGCGTGTCAACGTTTCGGTCTTTATTGAGATCATCTTCAGGGCCTGGGATTTATAAACATTGTTGAAATTTTACAATTACATGTAGGGATGAAAAAAAAATTTATACAATGCTAGAAATTTTTTTAGATAAAAAAAAGAAATTTATACAATCATATAGAAAATTATAGATTTAAAAAAATGATGAATTTATACAATGCCACAATTTTGTTTAGTGTAAAAAATTTTCTGGCGTTGTAAAAAATTCATATTTTGCCACATCCTGCATCAAGTTGTAAAATTTAAACAATGTTTATAAATACCAGGCCCTGAAGATGATCTCAATAAAGGTCGAAACGTTGGTAGGATAAAGAAAATTATTCAGATATCTTGAGATGCGGTCTGGTGTGATGGTATCAGTAAAACATTTTCTGTATAGTGCCAACGTTTTGATCTTTTATTGAGATCATCTTCAGAGCTTTGTGTTGTCTGCATTTCAGCCAAAAAAAAGTTCTCTGATTGATAGCCGATGAGAGTTTCTTATAATAGTTGGCGATGTCTTTCAGAATACTTTTAGCTGTGTGTCCGTATGTAGATGAAATTAGAACATCCATTGTTCGTTCTTCTCGTGTAAAAATGTGTTTTCTGATACCTACACCACACCAGACCGCATCTCACGATATCTGAACAATTATCGGTTAACGCCCACTAATCTCTACACATTTCTCCACGATAAGGATAATGTTTTTCTATAATCTACGTCACACCAGACCTCATCTCATTATATCCGAATAATCTTGTAAACTTAAAGTTAAAGAAAGAGGATAAAAAAGTTATTTATTCAGAAAACGTGAACATTAGCGATTCTTTTTGAAGTTTTCTTAAACAACATTTTTTTAAACAGTTGGAAAATATGCATTTGTCACAGGAATGGTATGTTTTATAATTTTTGCAGGGCGTGACGAGAACAACATCTGGAGAAAGACAGCTTTTGTAATTAAAAGGATTGAGATCGGTTGTATTTGGGCGCTATGTTCGAAAGAACTGATCTAATTAACGAAAAGATGAGAAGAAGTATTTTTTGACTTTGGTATGCAGGATATTAAAATTGGAAATTTTTTAATTTTTACCAGCACCAAGTTTCGGTAAATTCTATTTGTTATAGAAGACGAAACGGAAGGGAATTTTGAATATTGAAATTTTAATAGAAAAAGTGACGGAACAGTAGTCAAAATAAGGGAATACTGTAGTCTGTAAAAGGTTTGTTCTATGAGATATTGATAAAAAATGTTTTTTGGTGTTTGAGTCAGATTAATATTTCGTTTTTTTTCCCTAATGATCATTATTAATAATGTTTTTGAAAATCTGCAAAATTTATTTGTACTGGATTTTGAAAGTCCAATATACTTGAGATGATTTTTTACTTTCAAGTACAATTAATTTATTTTTATCTGCGCCAAGTTTTCATTTATTACAACCCCCCTATTGAGCAATCTTCTCACTATCCTTTATTATCATTCTAATGCAATTTTTCTGTCAGACATAGGCATAAGAAAAGATTATGCGACGATAAAGAAAACGTTCTATAAAACGTACGTCACATCATACCGCATCTCACGATATCTGAATTATATATTAAAAAATTGCACCACACCTTTTTATACAGGTCGACGTTATATTTGCCAAATATTGAAAAAGTACTTAACGACTTGAAAACATTCTAGAAAATATACTGTTCTTCCAAAATAGAGTCAGTCACTGAAGATGGCGTGATACCAAAAGCGTTACGAGTTAAAAAGTGAAACGGAAAGTAAACTTTCCTAGTAAAGTAATCAGTTGTTTAATTCAACACTTATCAAGCTTTGAAGTACTGAATTATGTGTAGAGATTAGTGACCGTTAACGGATAATTATTCAAATATCGTGAGATGCGGTCTGGTGTGATGTAGGTATCAGAAAAACATTTTCTTTATCGTGCCAACGTTTCGATCTTTTATTGAGATCATCTTCTACGTACATTGGTATGTATGGATGTGTGGAATGTATTGTGATGATATATGTATGTTATCTGTATTGAATTTGATTAATTATGTTGGCGTAGCTGCGACTGAGTTTGCATGTATCTGTTCTGTAATTGATACTGTGTTTATCCTTGTTGATGTAAACCATTTCTAAAAAATTACGTTTAAATTTGTTTTGTTCTGTATGTAGTATTTTTGGATTGTTGAAGTCAAAATTGTGTTGTTGTTCAAAGTGGTGGGTAGCGAGTGCTGTAGGATTTTGTTTGAGTTTTTTGCAATCGTAGATATGTTGTTTTACTCTCCTGTCCAGATATTGGGATGTTAGACCAATGTACGTAGAAGATGATCTCAATAAAAGATCGAAACGTTGGCACGATAAAGAAAATGTTTTTCTGATACCTACATCACACCAGACCGCATCTCACGATATTTGAATAATTAAAAGTACTGAATTATGTAAATTTATTTAGCGTATGTATAAAATGAAATAATTCACACACACAATGTTCTTGTTGTTAACTTGTAATTTCGACCTTTCAGTGCGTGCGTATATATGTGTGTGTTTTATATTTTATAGTACTTTATTTGTGTAGTACAGTGTACAGAACAAGGGGTAGAAAGTTTTATTATTCTGGTAAACTGCTTATCGCCGCTGTTCTAAGAGAGTTTTAATAAATATGCTCGACGACATAAAAAGCGTCCTAATTGGAAGCCACACAGGCTCAAAAATTTAATTAACGTATGAGATAGCAATCGAAAGATGCGTTCCAACGTCTCATACCATACAAATTTCTGTACGTTTCGCTCGCGTGAAGAGGGGGATACGAGATCGGAGAAGATAAGAGAGCCCGGCCTTCTCGACCATTCCTGAGATTTTCCCGAAGAGCATTCCAGGGGAGATGCCATCTAGGATCAATTACGATTTAGTTCCCTTAAACGTAGTCATGGACAAATTTACGACGGCTCCTTCAAATGGAATTCATACGGGCACGATAACGCCCGTTATGCGTTTATTCTCGGGGCTATCGTCCGTTTCCCCATTTGCCCTTTTACGCTCCTTATGAAATAGCGATAAATTTAATTGACTCTGAAAAATACGGCGGAGGACCGTTCTTTTTTAATATCGTCCGGATATCCTGCCTGAAAAAGTTATGGGGGATTTTATTATTCGGCGAGATAATGAAGTTTTGAATATCTGGAACAAATAAACTTGCAATGCTGTAAACGCTCTCAATTTTTTTCCTCGTTTAAACAACTCTGATTCTCTTCTAACCATAGTTTCTAAAGGAGGAGTGAAAACAATTGGTCCTACAAACTAAAAATAAACAATTTTTTTTACATCCTGGATAGAGACTTTGTTTCAAGCTGTGGTTTGCCATCATTATAAACACAAAACAAAGCCATAAAATTATTTGTTAAAACATAAAAACATTTAATCGCATCAATTAAATAAAATTTTGATATACGCCTCATTATATTTTATTTCTTAATAATTATCTAAATTAAAAAAAAACTTATTTTCTAATTTATAAAGAAAATAATTTTGGTCTATTCATGCAACCGTGAGTTATGCGTTATATACATTTTGCTTCAATTCCCTCTCATAATTCTTGTCCATCCAAAGTCATCATTTTCAAATCATACGGAGTTATTGATCGAATTATGACGTCGACCTGTCTAAAAATATAGGGTTCGTTTGACATTCTCATCCATATATTTCATTTATTACTCTGAGGCATCAACAATACAATACGCCTGCAAAAATATTTTATAATATATGTAATAAATTATTTTTTCAAATTTATGGCGCAGTGGTTGTTTTATTATAATATTTTTCTTTAAGAAATCAATCCGTTTCTTCCACCGAAAAACTGGACAGTTTTAAAGTTTCGACGTTTCATTCAAACAAGGGCTAATTGCCAAAGAGGTTTTTCTGCTCTGGTTTAAGGAAAATCTGTTGGAAATGAGACGAAAAATTAGGAGATGGAACAGTTGTATTTGTTTGAAAAAGGATGCGATAAGTTTGGTTATTTATCTTTATGTAAAATTTATTCCATTCGTTGATTATTTTGCCTATAGTTTGGAACTCAGATAAGTTAGAAAAAATAATTTATTGTGAAATTCTGAAGAATACAGCTGTTGTGCTATTAAATTGGTTTCGTAATATATCATGTCTATAATTAAAATTTAGAAATCAATTTGTTATTGAAGTGAAGAATGAGTTAAATCAAAACTGGTTAAAATCGAGTTAAGAAAAAGAAAAAGAAATCCAGGGAGTGGGAATAATAAGGAAATATTTTGCTGGAAAATTTTATCGACCACTTTATTTTGAGAGAAAAATGTAAATGATTTAGACGATTTTATCGAAATTTAAATTTTTTTGACTTAATCCAGTTTTCACTAAAACCACAGAAACAAGATATATGTATCGTACGTAAACATTAGGATCACTTAGGTCGCGAGAAAATTGTAATTCATATTCTTTCAATTAATTAACATTTTTATATAAGGCTTTGGTTGAAATGATTAAGTCAAGAAATTTTCAATCCGAAAAGGAGAAATAATTCAAAAGGTTGAAGGTTAAGTTGGTGTCTGAGTGGATCGAAGACGGTGGTCAGAGGTTCAAACCCTCCTCGTGACACTAGCTTTTCAATTTCAACCAAAATTATACATAAACGTGTTATTTAATTGAAAGAACTAATCTGGTCAATCAGATACTAAATATAATAGATTTAATAAGTTTTAATAAGTAAAATAAAGATAAAAAATAAAAAAAAACTCTACCACCTGAGGTGAAAAATGGCACAAAATGAGGGAAAACTCGAATGGTAGGTTAAGTTGGGAGTGGAAGAGCAGCGGCGTATTTAGCCGAAGGTCATGGGTTCGAATCCCGCTCGTGACACTAATTTTTTTATTTCAACCAATACCGTATTAATTAATTGAAAGAAGTTATTCGATCGATCTGACGTCGCAATATAATGTTTTTTTCTCGATGATTAAAAATCGATGCGAAACAAATATGATGATTGAGCAAATGACTTCTTTCAATCAATTAAACTTTATATAAGGTATTTGTTGAAATAAAAAGTTACTGACACGAATGGGATTCGAACCCACGACCTTCGGCTAAATACGACGCTGCTCTACCGTTTGAGTATCGTGACTTCGATCCACTCGACCAAAAACCTTTTGAATTTGGCCTTCTTTTTTTCATTTTTCAAAATTCGAAGGGTTGTAGATAGTAACAGCTCCCCGGAGCGACTTCATATGTCGCCGAGAATTTGACATTTTCTGATTTCACTAATTTTGAAATGCGGCAAAAGGAAGGAAAATTCGAAAAGTGGGGTTGAGATAGGTAGTTGGTGTCCGAGAGGATCGAAATAACAATATTTGATGTGATTAAAGCAGCGGAGTATTGAGCCAAAGGTCGTGGGTTCGAATCCCTCTCGTGACACTAGCTTTTTCATTTCAACCAAAACCTTACATCAGAATGTTAATTATTTATTATTAAAGAAGTAATTCGGTCAATCAGACACTAAATGTAATGGATTATAGTTTTCATTGTAATTTCGATCATTAAGGAGGCTAATGAATGTAAAATTTTTATCTGTTTCTAAATTTACCATTTTATGTAGAGATTAGTGACGGTTAATAGATAATTATTCAGATATCGTGAGATGCAGTCTGGTGTGATGTAGGTATCAGAAAATCATTCTCTTTATAGTGCCAACGTTTCGATCTTTCATTGAGATCATCTTCAGGGCCTGGGATTTACAAACACATCCTGTATGTATTTTCTAAATGTAAACAATGTTTGTAAATCTCAGGCCCTGAAGATGATCTCAATAAAATATCGAAACGTTGGCACGATAAAGAGAATGTTTTTCTGATACCTACATCACACCAAACCGCATCCCACGATATCTAAATATTTACTATTATAAATTAATACTATATTAAATTTGTTACAATATTTAACCTTCTGGAACATAGATACCATTAAAAATATTTCTCTAAATGAGGTGTAAATGCTGAAAAATTGTTACATAGGTATCCATGAAAGTGCAATTTTAAATGAAAGATTAAAAAATTACACCGTATTTCAACATAAAAAGTAGGTGGTCACAAAATTTTCATGGGTTTAGGTAAAACCCTAATTTGTTGTTTACTCATTAAATGGCTGTAAAATTAATCAGTTGTGAAATTGAAAAAAATCAATCAATAAAAATCTACGGGGCACGATTTATCATTCAATCGTGTTAGCGCAATACAAAAAAGGCAAAAACTGTAATTCATCGGGCCGAACTTTGAAAAACGCGATTGCAATTGGTTCAAAGCTCAACACACCCGTTTATGAGGAAGTGTAAGCTGTTTTCTGTACCTCCGTTTGTTTTATTAGCATTCATACGAGGGAATAAATTCGGATTCTTTTTTCCAAAAGAGGAAGGCAGGCCTGCTAACAATGGCTCGCCATTGTCATAAATCAACGCGAAATAAAACAATAAACAGCTCTAAGCTTAGCTGGAACAATTTTCAGGCCCCTGTGTTTTCCGAACGATGCCGACATGACAGCATCCCCGGATGTTAATGATCCCTACAATCGAATCCCGTTTGAAAATTATTGCACACGTTTATCTTTTTCTAGTCTGTAATTTTTTCAAAAGCTTAAGGAATTTAATAAAATATTTTATACGGTATAGCCATGAGTCATGACATTCGTCGAGCCTTTTTACTTTAGGTACTTTTTGTACCATTTATGACAAAGTAATTCAAAAGAATATTCTCTTTTTATATGTTTTTAATGACAAAAATTCATGGTTATAAAAGGTTATGCTGTGAAAAAATTGTTTAGATTTGGAAAGCCAATTTTACCAATGAATTTTAAGTTTTTTGGGATCTTGAGTAATAAATTTCCTTTTAAAACAGCAAAACTAAACAAACCAGACGGTATAAATGATTAAAAACTGTTTATTCGATAAAGACTTTAACGAGAAGATAAAATTACTTTCTCACCAACCTAGAACATACAAGAGTGAGAAACAACATATACCGTTACATATAACAAACATGCAGGAATCATCGTACTTATGGGAATGACGGCAGAATGAAAATGTATGATGTGAACAAGAAAAACATGAAATCCTTTCAATTGAAACCGGTCGGTGTTTTCTGCCTTTCATTACCAACATCCTGCCGAATCCTTTTCCACTTGTTAAAAGGGGTTGAGATTTCCACCCAGGGGACAACGATTGACTCGGGCAAATTGGGTGGAAAATAATGGAAATTATAGGGCTTTTTTAATTAATTCAAAACTCTAGGCTTTGTTTTTGTCGTTTATTAATTTAATTATACGTATTTAAGACGTGTGAACTAGAAAATCCGGGCGGAAGTCGTATTCTCAGTTTCTTCCCTCTCCGTCGGTGAAGTCAAAAAATGTATATTTATTTCATGATGTTTACTTATAAAATTCAGTTAATTAACTGCCTCCATTTGTTAAAATATCATTTTTATTATATTTGAATAGACGTCAAATGTTCTGGCGTTGTGAACAGTTTGAAACGGGGCCAATGGAACTCGAGAATTTATTTTTTATGTAATTAATGATTCTGAGCCAAAATATACTAATTAGAAATTCTAAAATTACACTAATGATGGACTATTATATTTTATACTTTTATGTATAGATTGCGACGATTCTTAATGAAACTTTTTTTAATGACATTAGGTAGAAAATAATTAGATACGTGTTTCAGCTTCCCTGCCAATGATGCCGAAAAATCCAATTTAAAAAAAAAATTGTGTAGAGATTAGCGACCGTTAATCGATAATTATTCAGATATCGTGAGATGCGGTCTGGTGTGATGTAGGTTTCGGAAAAACATTTTCTTTATCAAGCCAACGTTTCGATCTTTATTAAGATCATCTTCAGGGCTCAAAGTGTTTGCCTTCTGTGTAATTGTGCCATTCTTGCGTGTCGTGTTGAGAGTGGCAACCTACATCACATCAGACCGCATCTCACGATTTCTAAATAAATATCGATTAACGGTCAATTATTACCAAACATAATAGAAATATTTTATTATATTTTTGTTATTAAAGCGAGCCCGAAGCCACAATATAAAATTTATTTTATTTCTTTCTTCGTTCTTTCAGGACAACTATTTCGAACCTTCCGAACGTTGCAAGGTTGAGAATTGTATTGATCTAAACAAAACTGTTAAAGTGTGTGGTGGTTATTAACCGTTGGCCGATTATTATTTAGAAATCGTGAGATGCGGCCTGGTGTAATGTAGGTTTAAGAAAAACATTTTCTTTATCGTGCTGATGTTTCGGTCTTTATTGAGATCATCTTCAGGGCTCAAAGTGTATGTCTTCTGTGTACTTGTGCCATTCTTGCGTGTCATGTTGACAGTGTGTTTTTCTGAAACTTACTTCACACCAGACCGCATCTCACGATATCTGATTAATTTTTTTTTAATTACTGACATTTTTTAAAGTACGGTTTTCTGACTTCATTACACATGTATATTAACGTTGATTTTCACATAAAATAAGACACTAACGTGTCCTGTTGAAAGTGGCAAGAATGGCACATTACCCGGAAGACAAACATTTTGAGCCCTGAAGATGATCTCAACAAAGATCGAAACGTCGGCCCGATAAAGAAAACGTTTTTCTGAAGGCTTCCTCAACTTGATGATTTTTGAGAAAATAAGGAAGCATTTTGCAAAGCGAAAAGTTTACAAGACTTTTTCCCATAAATTTGTATTCGGAGTTATTTGAGCGTATGAAAAACGAATATCAACTCTGTTTCTTGATTTAAAAAAAATATTTCAGGTTCGTACAACTCCTAGTCACAAATTATATATCGTACGTACATATTTCAAAAATGAGCTTGAATCCGCTCGCGCTGATGGCTGATTCTTCAAAAGTTAAAATATATCTTTAAATAAATATATCACAAAAACACGGTATCGGAGTAAAATCAAATTTAATGTTTTGTTTAGGAGGTTGATGATATCAGGCAACAATAAATAGATAGAGAAATTCTGATTTTTTTTTTCTTCTTGCCATATTGATCCAGAGTCAGTACCGATTATTAAGTTTTCAGGCTAGTACACACTCGTAGTCCACTTTCTATAAACAACTCGTCGGTTTTGTCTGTAGGCTGTTGCGGAACAAAAGAGATCTTGAATCTTTGTCAGGCGTCCACACCTGCACCGCTCAGTTAAAGCGACCTTCGGCTTTGCTGCTTGTGCAGTTTTAATTTCTGATTATAAAAGGAAAATTAATTGTAAACGTTGATGGACAAGGAACGTGTGAGCAGATTGGCCTTTATTCGGATTGGCGGATTTAGAAAAAATAATATTAGAAGATAGTTCAGGTTTCAGAAATTTCATCCGGTTACCCACCACGGATTTTGAAAATTTGCTACTTATATAAATAAAATATTGCAGGTAAAAAACAAGATCCAAAGCAACCATTCAAACCGTTCAACAAAGTTGCGATTTTTGTCTACGAGTAGTTCCAGAACAAGCGATTTTTTTCCCAATTTGTTTATAGACAGTCGGAGAACTTTGCCGACAGTCACGAGTTGCGCGATTTTATCTTTTTACCAGCCTTTAAACATTGAAAATATAACAATGCATTAAATAAGAAACACACTTACACACCAATGAATTTGGCGAAATTGTGAACTTGACCAGATCGGAAGCCAAAATTTCAACGTCTTATTATATTCTTATCCATTTGATATTTTTCTCATTGTACTTACTCTTAACCATATATTGCACGTTGTATATTAACAATAAAAATTAAATGTAACAGACGAGTTCTGATATTTGTAATTTAATGTTAATCGACACGATCATTGATCAAGTGATGTGGTTAATTGAACGCTCGCTTAATCGACTGTACGAATCAGATCGGCCGACCAAAATGATTGATTGATTAGTAATGAAAAGTTTTATAACATACTGTTTAACATTCAATTAGAGAATCGTGGAGAATTAATTCAACCATGGAAGAACCGTAATCGAAATGTATAGAGATTAGTGACCGTTAATCGATAATTATTGAGATATCGTGAGATGCGGTCTGGTGAGAGGTAGGTTTCAGAAAAAATATTTTCTTGACCGTGCCAGCGTTCCGATCTTTATTGAGACCATCTTCAAGACCTGGAATTTATAAACATTGTTTGCATTTTACAAATACATGTGGAACCAAATATAAATAATTTTACAAATCCTACAAGTATTTGTAAAATTTAAACAGTGTTTATAAATCCTATGTCCTGAAGATGATCTCAATAAAGATCGAAATGTAGTGTACATACAGAAAAATACTATACACTGTTAGGTACACTGCACAAATACAACACAATATACATAATTATTCAGAAAAAATGAGATGCAGTCTGGTGTGGCGTAGGATTTATAATAACATTTTCTTTATCCAGCCAACATTTCGATTTTTACTGAGATCATCATCATGGTCTGGGAGTTACAAACATTGTTTACATTTAACAAGCCAAAAAGAGTTAATCAAAGAGAGAAAAGGTTAACACTTTTTTAGATTGACTAGTGCAGTTTTCTTAATTGTCTAACCAAAACTAAAATTTTCTTGGTCACTGACTTAGTTGAACATGTACCTCACTCAGAAGAATGTTGCGTTTGCAAAGCAAATATGTAATTTGTCGGCCTATTTTTGCTGGATTAGTCGGTCGGTCGCGTTTCGACATTTCGACATCTTCACTAATTTCTTGATCGTGCCAACGTTCCGATCTTTATTGAGATCATCTTCAGGGTTTCAGGAGGCACACTCAACACGACACGCAAGAATGGCACAAGTACACAGAAGACAAACACTTTGAGCCCTGAAGATGATCTCAATAAAGATCGAAACGTTGGCACGAGAAAGAAAATGTTTTTTCCGAAACCCACATCACACTAGACGGAATCTCACGATATCTCAATAATTGTAATCGAAATGATGAGGGTGGGGTGGGTAGGTATATACATCGGGAGGGCCAAACTCAGAGGAGTGGTCACTGGAATCTGAGAAAACATCTACACAACATGGGTATATACATCCATGTTCCCGTTTGCAGATTATGTAATGTGGATGCGGAAACAGCCACTCATATCATCTTCGAATGCGAAGCAACATCCCAATGGAGGTTTAACTTAACACATGGAAAAATCATGAGGTGTTAATTTGCAGCAGCATCAGTCAATAACTTGATACTTCTAAGAGGAAGGATTGAGTCTATTGACTGAACTAAGGACCTAGGAAGGTACAATAAGCTAGAAAACTGCAGTGCCTCGAGAAACAAACCCCGCTTTCTAGTATCCTTTTCTGCCACGCCATCGGACAAGGAATATTCTGAGATTCCAAGATTGAAACGTCTATAATAGACTAGAAAATAGAGAATGTTTGAAGCACTCCTACTTAAATTATAAAAATGTAATTAAATTATCTTGCTAATGAACTTCTTCAGCTAACAAAGCATTATGTAAGAGATAATGAACATTTTATTTCATTTATTAATCTGATAGGATGGCGGAAGAGGCTGAAATTGTTTCAAGAAGTAAAGATGATGAAATTGTGTTATGTAATTTTATTACACAATCCTGTAATTTGGTCGTTAACAGTTATTTCTGGATGGTGTCTACCTAATGGTGGATTGTTCTGGTTTTGACTTTATAGAGTTTTTCATAAAATTCAACCTTAACTTTCTTTATTATTAAATTTATGATGTTTACCTAGTATTGCGTGCATAGTATAGACGAAGGAAGCATTTAGTTTCCCAGGGATCTGAAAATTTAAGAAAAGTTAATTGCAGAAGATTAATTTCACTTGAGCCGTTTTTAAGTAATCTTCGGTCCACCTAGCTCCGATGTTGTTTGTTTTTTAATCTTGCTTCAGGTACTTCTATCTTACGGATGGCATCGACAGTCCCGATATGATTTAGAAAAGGACAAGTAGCAGAGCTGGACTGAAATATTTCCAATGAAGAATCCGATAATGTCGAAAGGAGGTTTGATAAGCGAGGGTGGGCGGTCCAGAGATGATCAACGATAGGAGAACGTTCAATTCAGACATCCCGACAGATTTATTTCCCTCCTCCCTACACATCAAATCTAAACGCATTTATATAGAAAAAGCTCGAATTGATTTCACCCTGATCTTTTCACAGTGCATTTTTTTTAAACAGAGGGACATCTGGGGAGAAGAGGGCGATGATAAGGATTGATATTCTCCTTTTATCCGCCGTCGGCAATTGAGCCGAGGACAATTTGTTTGCGGAAACCCGGACATGCGGTCTCGTGAGTCAGACGTGGTCGAAAAGGGGTGTCGGGGGTGAAACGGCCTTCTCGTGCTCCCGGCGTCACCAAGAGCGTTTGGTGCTTTCTAATCAGTCGACCGCCACCCAGAACAGCCCCTCTTATCCACCCCCATAAATCATGGCTATCGGAGGGAGGGAGCACTTGACCAATCCCTTAGCTTAATTACTCCCGCCCGGCGGACTGTATCCCTCTTCTACGGAGAGCATTACTCAAATTAAGATAAAGGGACAGAGTATGCACCGGAAGCCAAGCCAAAACATTTTACCCACTCTTTTTAATTCTCTTTAAAAAGTCAAGGGGGAAGTTCTCACCGGCCAATCCGAGAATACTTAATCATACTGAAATTGTAATTACTTAGAACTTGCATGTAGAATGGAATCTTCACATGCCCAAATTTCCGTCAGTCCTATAAATATTATTCAGAACATTAGTATCTGGCTGATATCTGGCTTTGGGTGATTTAGAAAAGAGTTTGGTTTTAAGAATTTGACGAACTAGCAGCAGTTTGTCACCCTCAAGTATGAACAGCCACTTAATCCAGTATCTACTGGAAAAACCATGGCTGCGCACGTTTTCGAAATAAATACTTGTAAATGATGATCAACAGGGCCGTTATACGGTTTGGTGAGTAAGGAGACATCGCCTCGTAACGGATGTAATCGACCTTCTACCACACCTCTACTATAGTCCTCAACATGCTCCTTCAGACTAAAACTACTTATAGAACCCCAATTTTTATAAGTAAAGAAGCGACATTGATAGAGAACCATTGTGTATAATGTCCGTTTATAATGATTATGTTTAATGATCCTGAACTCCTTCTTAACTACGACCTCTCTGAAAAAGTGTCTCACGTCCTAAAAAAACATAATCGTTCTACGCATTGGAACACAGAAAACTGCTATAGAAAATACAATACAGCGCAGTTAAACTATGGGCGTAAATAAGCATTACGTATTAATCATTCACTATATCCCTGACCTCACTCCTTCATATTACCACCAAATTTTACCATTGGAAGAAAAAAAACTGGTAAAGAAAACTTTATTAAGCCAAAATCCTACAATAGCACTGCGATGGAACTAAGCAATAATCAATGTATCAATAATTCACTGTTGTATTGACCTCCACTACATCTTCCCATCGATGGCCCACATCCTTAAAGAAAAAGGAGTCTTCCCACACAATCATACCATCATACCCCATATATGTGAAGTTGTAATAATGTAAAACTAACCTCGTTAAATAAAAACAGAAGTCCTGGAATGGAGCGAGGCACTCCCTTGCGACCATCAAGTACTGATCCTAAAAGTGCACGGTAGTCCTGGCTTCGCTCCTTCAGTCCGCTACTTCTTCCAAGCAATGGACCACCTCCTAAAGTCAAAATGAGCGTTACCACGTACAAAAGCCGTATTAGGTATGATCTTCAATGATTGCTCCCATGACTCGATGGGAGGATATACCGTAGGCGGTGCTCCTCTAGGGGGTGGTTAGAAATTCCATTTTAAACACTTTAAACGAAACCACGGCCGGAGCGGATTCGGAATTTCCACTCTGGAAGGTAGAGTCTCTATCTAGGGAATGCGAGGGGGGCAAAGCTGATGTACTTCGGCTTACGTGCGTCTGATGCTTAACGCAGACCCGGCCACTTGGAATAAACAAGCGGGAAGCGATTTTGTCTTGGCCCTTCGGGGCTGAGCTGCCTCTACACCAATGGTGCGACAGTAACCCAACCCTGACGTATGCGAAGATGCGTCAGCTCCCATCTTGACAATCGAAACGTCCTATAAGGCCGAAGGCTAGGTGCGGACGATAAAGATCCTCAGAGCCCTTTTTAGGATGACCGAGCATGCGGGAACCCAATTTCCTTACCTTACGCCTATATACAAAACAAATTGAAATTGAAAATTTCGCTAAGCAAAAATCCTACACTATAGTGTAACACTGAAATGGAATTAAGCAACCGTCGTGTGCTTATTCTATTATGTCACTTTACTCCTTACCTCGCTCCTTCAGTCTAACATCTCTTTCAGTAATGAACTACATCTTTAAGGACAAATGAGTAGCACCAAAAAACTGTTGAAAATACCCGCTCCAAACTTTTATTATCTCTCTTTTTTCCAGCATACTTCCATTCTCTTCTTTCTTTCTAAGCAGTCATATACTTTACATTTGTATTATATTTCTTTTTCTTTCGATCATTTTGGAATGAAAATAAAAAAATAAACCGAACTGTTTTTTCTTTAAAAGTAAAAATATACCTGAGCAATTTGTACTTTGTAGTATAGAAGTCGAAATGTACACTGTACTACTTCATGTTCTAAAGTACGTCTATTTGTTTTGTCATTGTTAGTAGAATTAGATTTTAGGGAACCGGGATCGTGTTCAAATATCCGTTTAACGAGACTTGAAACTGGTCACATGGAATGTTTTCGAATAGAAGTTTGTATACTTTCTTAATTGTAAACGGCCTATAAAAGGCAGTTCGCTGCTGTGGAAGGGTCTATAAATGGTAATGGTTTGTCCCATTGGCGGTGTTAGTCATAGAAAGCTCCTCAAAAAGGGGGAACGGAAAATTCTGGAGGCAAAGCTATTTACAACAGGCGTCTTCTGATTTTATCCGTATTTATTCAACGTCCAGTCGCATCCTTTAGGCCCTATTGTTGTTAATTTGTTTTACGACTTCCTGCAAACATAAAATTATAAATTACTTCAAGATGGAATACAAATTTTTTAAACTGTCGGTGGTGCAAAAGTTCAGGGTGTATAAAAAAATTTTTTTTTTGTTCTGGTTTTAAAAGCAACTTTGCTGATACAATAATCATCCAACGTAACTATTAATTGATTAATTATGAAAGGCAGGAAACGTCCTTTTTAAAAAGATTTAAAAAACTGCCAATTTATTTATATGATCATTTTTGGTGCAAAAATATTTTCAAACACAAAGTTAATTTTTGTTGTTTTTTATCGTTTTAAAATTTGTCCTGCGGCTACAATAATCATAAAAACCTAAACATTAATTACTTAATTATGACAGGCAAGAAATGTCCTTTTTAAAAAGATTAAGAGAAAAACTGACTGTTTATATGATTATTTTTGGTGAAAAAATGTTTAAAATAGAAAATTAATTATTGTTGTGTTTATCGTTTTAAAATTTGGTCTGTTGATACAATAGTCATCCAAACGTAACAATTAATTGTTTAATTATGAAAGGCAAGAAATGTTCTTTTCGAAAAGATTAAGAAAAAACTTTGACGGTTAATATGATTATTTTTGGTGAAAAAATGTTTTGAAATACAATACAAAGTTGATTTTTGTTTATCGTTTTAAAATTTTGGCTGCTGACACACATAAAAACCTAACCATTAATTATTTAATTATGAAAAACAAGAAATGTCCTTTTGAAAAAGATTTTAGAAAAACGTTGACGGTTCATATGATTATTTTGGCGAAAAAATGTTTTAAAATACAAAGTTGATTTTTGTTGTTTTTATCGTTTTAAAATTTTGGCTGCTGATAAACATACAAACCTAACCATTAATTATTTAATTATGAAAAATAAGAAATGTCCTTTTGAAAAAGATTTTAAAAAACGTTGACGGTTCATATGATTATTTTGGCGAAAAAATGTTTTAAAATATAAAAGTAATTTTTGTTTTTAACGTTTTAAAATCTATTCTGCAGAACAATAATCACAAAACCGTAAACATTTTATATTTAATTATGAAAGGCAAGAAATGTTCTTTTTAAAAAGATTAAGAAAAACTACAATGGTTTGATTATTTTTGGTGAAAAAATGTGTTACAAGAGAAAATTAATTTTTGTTGTTATGATTTTCAAATCTACTCTGCCAATAAAATAATCATAAAAAATAACCATTAATTATTTAATTATGAAAGACAACATATGTTATTTTTAAAAATATTAAGAAAAACTATGATGATTGATTATTTTAATGAAAAAATGTTTAAAATAGAAAAAGATATTTTGTTGTTATTATGGTTCTACACTCTGCTCTTTAACAATAATGATATAATAATCATTAAAACGTTTTCATTAATTAATTAATTAGAAAAGGACCTTTTTAAAAAGATTTAAAAAAAATCTTTAACAACATATGATTATTTTTGGTGAAACAATTTGTAACAATAGAAAATAATTTTTTGTTGTTATGGTTTTAAAGTCTATTCTGTAGATACAACAATCACAACCGTAACCATTATGTATATTTAATTATGAACGGCAAGAAATTTTCTTTTTACAAATATTAATAAAAAATGTTGACGGTTCATATGATTGAATATTTTGGTGAAGAGATGTGTTAAAATAGGAAATCAATGTTTGTTATGGTTTTAAAATCTGCTCTGCTGATATTACAACCATAAAAACCTAGTCATTAATTAATTGATGAAAAGCAAAAACCGACGTTTGTAAGGAGATTAAAAAAACTTTAACGGTTAATATGATTGAATATTTTGGGTGAAAAAATGTGTTAAAATAGAAAATTATTTATTTTGTCTAGAGATTAGTGACCGTTAATCGATAATTATTCAGATATCGTGAGATGCGGTCTGGCGTGATGTAGGTTTCAGAAAAACATTTTCTTTATCGTGCCAACGTTTCGCAAGATATTCTCAACACGACACGCAAGAATGGCACAAGTACACATAAAACAAACACTTTGAGCCCTGAAGAAGATCTCAACAAAGATCGAAACGTTGTCACGATAAAGAAAATGTTTTTCTGAAACATACATCACGCCAGACCGCATCTCACGATACCTGAATAATTTTTTTTGTTATGGTTACTCTGTCGGTACAATAATCATAAAAACGGAACCATTAATAATTAATTATGAAAGGCATGAAAAGCCCTTTATAAAAAGATTTAAAAAATCCTTAACCTTTCATACGATTTTAGTATTAATAATGATAACCACATCCTCGGACCGTTACAAAATTATGATGGTTTTAATTGAAGTGAAATCATTAGTGCTTTTATGTTGTTTTTTTACAAAATCTGGCGTTAAAATAAAAAATCCACGATTTTTTAAATTGTTTTATTATTTTAAATTCCACATTTATAATGTAAAATATGCAGTAAAAATGATTTTTTTTAAATGGTATTTTATTATTTTAATATTTATTGAATTTCGAAGAAGATAATAAAGATAAATTAGATTTTGATGGAAGTAAAAAAAAAATCCCTTTTTTTATTTTAACTTAAACGTCGGATTGCACCAGTGTTCCGTTTCAATCATAATAATCCAAAACCTTTCCGATAAAAAATAAAACAGGCTACATTCCCAGAGTCATTTGGTCTCGGAGTAAACAGGGCAAAGTGGATCAAGGGGAGCGAAAAATCATTTATCCCGGGAAGTAGACGAAAAGCTGGGACTTCTCCCCTTTCCACCCAAGAAGAGCAAACACATTAATTTTAACACAAGTAGCTTTTCCATTTATTTGGCTTTGGTGGCTTCCAAACTCGTTTCACCATTTGATTCGAAACAACAGACCTCGGGGCGACTCAAATTATTAATTGCATTCTACTCTCAGAAGCTACAACATGAACCAGCGAGACCATTTCTAAAAGGGAAACATCTCCAACCAACTTAACTACAACACAGGATCAGATTACATTCACGCGTCAACTCTAAACCTAACGAATAAAATATCTTTTAAAATTATTGTAAAAATTCTTCGGAAACAGGAGTTCTAACTTTTTAAGATCATGAGTGACCAGTGTTCTAGATTTAATCGCCTAAGAACATGATGTAAAGTCTTTTTGCGACTCTTATTACGCTAAGTAGGTTAAAACAATTCCATTTCAATAGTAATAGCGAAGGCGTAACGAATTTGGTTGCGTGTTTTATTATTGATACAGGGTGCATTAGATTATGGTCTGTGAATCATCACCCAACAGTTTGATGACTAACGCTCATTAATTCAGCGAAATATCGAATTATCACCGACCATTGCTCTTCCAACGTTTCTGCTTAATGTTGTTCCCTGTAGCACCGCCCTGCTTCTAAAGCAACAACTTTCATTTCACACGCCAACGTGCTTTAACTGCTTGTCATTATCGAAGTGCTTCAGCGCGCCCGACTTAATCAGTGCCCGTTTTAAGTACTGCGCTTTTAACGCCCACCCTCTTTTGTTTGAGTTTTCACGAGAGTTCTTCGTTTAAGTCTCAACTTGCTTCAAAAAAACGGAACGTTACAGGTTGATTATTAATGACAACGGGGGGGGGGATTAATAAAAAACTTTTTTACAAAACAGTTTTTTTAAGCTTTTTTGGAGTGGAAGGAAAAGAAAACAAATCGTAAGGCTCGCCCAAATGGAAAATGTCTAAAGGTCCCAATGGCGTGGAAACGTTATCGCCTCTGTTTCGTTTATTTTTGAGATTATAATGCTATCAGGGTTTTATAGAAGTCCAGTGGAGTCGGACAATAGGAGCCTCTTGATTCATCGATCCGTAAAGAATCATCCAAATTTTTTCCCTATACAATAATGTTTGATGAACCGTGGATTACTAATAATTAAAGGTGAATTCATACAATGTCTAGTAGACTGATAGGTTTATTGGTTAGCTTTTATCCTACTTTTCGAACGTAGATACGGATGTTGTTTTTAAAGAATTTATTTTACATTGTATTGTTTATTTTTACAAATTTAAAAGATTAAAAGAAACAACTTGAACTTATAATCTTGGGATTTGTCTCTCTCTAGCAAGTCTCGATCTTCAGTGGCTAGTCTGTGGCCAACTACAGGTTCATCAACCTACAGATCCTATGAAGAAATATCTTTTGTACATGTTGTTTACATAAGGAAACTGTTCCATTATTGGGTCTTTTCAAAGGTTTTGGATTTCAAACAGTCAAAGGAACCAAAACATCTTGGAAGTCAGACGAAAATGATCAAAATGATAATCGAATGTAATAAAAATTATAACCTTTGGAATGTGCCTTTGTAAAGCCGAGTGAAAGCATAAACAAAACACCTTTCGCATTCTTGTCGTCCTTCCGTCCTTCCTTGAAGAGAAAAAGGCGAAAATATTTGCCGAATCCTTCACTTCCATTACGTAAGGCTTTTTTAAAACAAAATAGACCCCGTTTCAATTGGATCCACGAGGTGAATATTGTTTTCAATCAAAATACCCGAGGCTAACGTAGAAGAAATATTGACTATGAAAGGTAAATACCGGGTGTAAACAGCTGCCTACCCCCATCTGTTCAAGGCCCAACCCCCTGAGTCGGTACCCCTAGGCGACTATTACTATTCAATAAATAATTGGGGGCGTGTTCACAGTGCAGCTAAATCAGTCCAATTGGCTTTAAATTAGCTGACATTTTTTTCCTTCCCTTTACCCGCTCCCAGGTCAATTATTGATGAAAAAGGGTCCGCATTCATGGCCTTGCACTTGATTTTTTAATGAGCGTTTTAGATACCATGGAGATTACTGTTACAGTTCTAATGCCGCCCTCTGGTGTACCGATTTCCGTTTTGAATATCGCAATGTTTTATCGAACACTGTCAATATTCTTATTTAATATTCAACATTGCCTTGGCGCGTTCGTAAACGTAGCCCAGCCTTTCGACAGGGTCTGGCATCCAGGTATACTTTTTAAAATAAAGCGTCTCCTACCCTCTCATTAGTCCCTTTGAAAATTGAAATCCTACCTAAATGACCGCAGTTTCAGGGGGTGATCCGGTAATGAATTCTCATAAGACCAACAGCACGCCGGTGTACCGCAACGTTGTATCCTTGGTCCTATCCCTCGTATCATTTATACTGCTGATCTGACAATATATCCTGACACTATGATCACCTCCTACTCGGTCGACACCGCAATCCTATCCTCTAACTCGAAGCCTGTCCGAGTTACCTCCAACTGGTGTAAAAAATGGGGTATAAGACTAAATGAAGAAAAATATACTCAGTGTAATTCTACGCTGAAAAAGCATACTCTTGTCCTCCATTGTACAACCACAACAAAGATGTTCTGTTTCTTCAAGACCAGTTCCCAAGTCAAATACCTGTGAATATATCTCGTCATCAGACTTAAAGAACAATAACTTTATGCAAGACCTTGACTACTTTGAAGAGTTCTAAGGTCGAAATCGACTTTGACAACTAAGACAAAACTAACATTGTACAAGACTACTACACCAACATGGGCGTACGGAGTGGAACTGTAGGGTACTGCAAGCGGTCCAATATCCATCGCATCCAGCCTTTCGAAAGACCTTAGACAAATTGTCAAGGCGCCTCACTTCGTCAACAACACCTTTTTACAACGAACTGATCCGGCCCAGATTACAAACCTTCCACATCAACCTTCCGAACCATCCTAACCATACTGTTTGAGCCCTCTCCACTCATTCCCATTTTGACAACCCGCCTCAACCGAAGGGGGCCCCTGGACCTCCTTGACACCTAACGCTTCACATTGATTGCCAACAATGGCTAGCTTTTCCGTTTGTTCTACCGGTGCAGTGCATGAGTACTAATTTTGTTTTATATTATACATTCCCCGGGCTCTGACTCGCAGGCGTGACAAATGTTTTATAACTTGAAAATCCAAATATTCTATCAATGCCCTCTGATTTTCTAAAATCTGACTGATTTAGTGTGGAAGGTTGTAAGCTCTTCTGCCTGCAACATAGATGAGACAGACATTTAAAAAGAGTTTGATGGTCACGATTCTTCACAGTGTTGGCTCTGTTGTGGTTTCTTGCCATGAAAACCACCATAGGTGAGACGTCTATGACCTTAACCTTGTTAACATTCTTTCGTCTAATCTGGATTTCCTAATTGGCGTACTTTAAAGTTTAACACTACTTTACATCATTTTAAGTTTGTTGTGGTCTCATTTTCGCTGCGAAGATGACGATGTTCCCTATTTATGAAGGCTACCACATCACCAAGTACCAACTGTAACCGGGGAGCAATCCATAACGGCTTTTAGACGGCTTGATCTGCCTTTTCATTGCCACCGATTCGAAAATGTCCAGGAATCCATATAAAATATAAGTCCCTACTGTTAGCACATGTCAGGGTGTAGTATATGACGAATGATTGGATTATCAGCTAACTTGTTTTTTACTGCTGTAAAAGTTTACAATAAGTATGTGCATATCGGCACTCTGCTCTGTGTTTTTTCTGGTCTCTGTTTGTGCGGGGTGTTTTCTGCGAGTGTCATGCAAATTTTGGGAGCCGGGAGCAGCCAGAGTGCAATCTGATTTATTCCGTATTGTAATAGCGGAGGAATGTGATGTACCACATAGTGTGTATGCGATTGAGGAACAGATGAAAAGTAATAAATATTCATTTACAGGACAATAACACATAACAACCAAGGTGGCACACTTCACGATCCATCTTGGTCATGCTGATGGAGAAGAAGTGATAGAAAGCAAGTGAAACAAAAATGATTCTAATCAACAAGAAATTCTAGAGAAAGAAAATATGAGAGAGGACAGAGATTAAAATTAGAATGTAATTCATTTGAATGGAAAAATCTTCTGAAAGCAGCTCTTACACAACAAAGCTCTTTCATGGAAGCCCCCAAACAGGCAGACCTGCACTATAATCACCAGAAAAGATGCATTAATGCCATCTAGCTCGATGGCTAATATTTTCGCTAAATAATTTTCTTTTTTTTCAATCTCAGAAGAGTACGATCTTTAATTAAATAACGACTTCTAATGGGCACCCTCTTTAAGAATTATGGCCACTGTGGAATGTTCTTAAACGGTGGAAGATGTACAACACAGTTTTGAAATAATATTTGTACTAAAACTAGTATTTTCCAATTATATTGAATTGTATTGCGAGTGATTATTTGGGCGAAATTCCGAGAGCCGATTTTATTTGGGGTGCGTCGAGCCACTTCTACAGACGTCACTCCTGATCGGATGATGGTCCGGTGCCCGAATCGGATTTGTATGGATGTGAGTCACCTTGGATCATGGTTGTTTGAATTCCTGGACTGGAGCTCGTGAAAACAATTAACATAAAATAAAAGGATAAATAGAGAGAGAGGGAGGACGGCTTGTTGAGCTCTTCTTTCCAACACATTGTGCACGTCTAAAACAAATAGAAATGGAGATGGGACGTTTTTTCCACACTATTTTTTTTCTTTTGTACACTGTTAAACAATATGAAATACAAATCAACTAGAACGAAAAGTATATGGGAGAATTTTTGTGAGTTGAATATTAGTATTCCTATTTTGTCAGTTTTTCTTATTTTTTATTGTTTTTATGTTGGGTTTATGTTTGTACGCTTTTTCGGTGCGTTTTTGTTACTTTGTTTGTATTTTTATAGGTTTTTTCTAGTTTTTCACATTTATTATGCTTATGTTGGTGATTTTTATGCTTTTTTCTTTGTTTGTTTTTATTGTTTTGTGTTTTGACTTGATTATTTGAGTGATTTACGGCTGTTTGTTTTCGTTTTTTGTGTCTTTTTGTTTCTCCATATTTGCATTCAGGTTTATATTTATATCTTAGTGTTATGGTTTATTTATGTTTGATTGTGTCATGTACCTGGTTTTTAATTAATTTTTGACTTTCTGTTTTTCATTCTTCTTTTTTCATTCGAGTCGGTGGGTTTTTAGTGGTTTTGTTTCTATTTGTTTTGTTTCGGTTTGTTTGCATTAATTTCAGTGTCTTCCCCTGTTTAGGTGTTAAGTTTTTAAGTTTTAAATAGTTTATCATTTCTTTTGTTTGGTGTTCATGTTTTGGTTATTGTTGTTTTTATTGTTATATTGCTTCTGTATCTATTTGTTTTATATATCTGTCTTTAATTTTTGATCTGTTTTTCTGTTTGCTTTTATTTTTGGTATATTTGTTTCAGTTTTTTAGTGAATGTTAATTTTTTTACTGCATTTTCATTTTGTTAATATTTTTGCTTATCTTTATGTAGGTTCACATATGTGTATATTTCTGAGTGTTTTTATTCGCTAATGTGTGCTTTCGTTGGTGTATTGATTTTTTGGACGTTTTTGTTTAAGTGCTTACGTGTAGATTTTATGTTAATTTTGGTTTCGTTTTTTGGTGTTTTTGTTTCTGTTTGATTTTATATTTGGTGTTTTGTTTCAGTTTGTTAGCATTATGTGATTGTTTTTGCGTCTGTGTGTGTTCATTTTTTGAGTATTTTGCTTGTCTGTGTATGAGTGTGGGTTTTTCTATTTGCTTTTCAGTGTTTTCGTTTCTTTGCCTTTTTTTAAAATGTTTTTGCTTGTTTGAGTGTTTATCTCCTATGTGTTTGTATTTTAAATTGTTGGTTTTAATTTCCTATTAGTGTATAGCAATCATTAAAAAAAGAAAAATTCTGCTTATGTGCATTATGTGTATATAATTAATTAAAAACATTTACCAGTTAAAAAACAAAGGAGAAAACTTTAAAAATAAAATAGAAACAGAATCATTAAATCTTTTTATTTTATTTGTAACCTGATAAAAGTTTATGTCAATTTGTCGGTGCCTTGTTGCCAAAGATAGCTGAAAGTTTAATGCGTTTTTAAATGTGCAAATTGGCGTTCAAGAAAATGAGCAGACGTCGGAATATAGAAATTTTAACCGTGTACTTAGAGGTCCGAGGTACTTGGTACATCGCGATTAGATTCTCTCTCTCTCTCTCTCACTCTTCCCTCAAATAATCCGACCTCCATTAAAAATCCATAAACGTAAGAGGGAGCGGAGGAAAACGTTAATAAAAAAATTACCCTCTCACCGTAAAAACAGTAAGATGTCGAGAGGGGTTGATAAAAGTACATCCCCCTCAGGGAAAAAACAGGGTTTATCGAGATTAAAATTCCTTCAAATTCGACGAAAGCAGGTTTGTAATAATCATCAATTATTTTTCTCATTGCCATATAATTTGTATTTGCCGAGTCGAGAGGAGCTCATGTGGCTTTTCGGATGTTGAGGGGCCCTGGGTTAATCTAATAATACGAACTGACGGCACTTAGGGGTTGGACAGCTGCGAACATTACTATTGAATTAGTGTTTTCATTGAGCGAACATGTGCATTACTCGGGGAGGTTTTTGCCCCCGGAGCAAGGAAAAGGGCTGAATAAACTGAGGTGACAAACCTTGTCGGCACCGAGGGGTTGGCTCTTGGCAACCCCTCGATCAAACGGGTGTAACTAATAACAATTAAATCTTGACGAGAACATCTCAGCAGGAAGGCACGGTTTGTTTCATTGTAAAAATATTTACCCACACAACGCAAAATATAAACACATCAATCAAATATGAAAAGCAATTCATTAACAAATACTCTGTTCGCAGACAATTACAAAAAAAGACAACAGGAGTGTATTGCAGGCAGTCAGGCAATAATAAACAGTTACGGTGAGAAAAAAGGAGCAGCATAGATAAAACTTCAAATAATTACAACTGATTTCTAAAGAAATTAATTGACAGTTGTAATGAACTTTTCGATATTTTTGATGTCCTACTGCTAGATTTCATGATAATTCAGCACCGATTCATTAGTTACCAATTGACCTTGTTCCGAGGGTGCATTCAAGAATACATAAGGCTTCATTTATAAGCTTGTTTTCTTCTTTGTAGTTTGATCCTTTTTGATAAATTTGGATAATTTATGCTTGGTTTGTTGATAACCAGAACAGAAAAAAGTATTTTTATCATTTTTCTTAAGAATCGGCTGAATTTGTTTAGAGGGTTTTTCCAGCAGATCGCCTGCATTCTAGAATAGTTGAAATTTTATTTACTGGTAGAGATTAGTGACCGTTAATCGATTTTTATTCAGATATCGTGAGATGCGGTCTGTTGTGAAGTAGGTTTCAGAAAAACATTTTCTTTATCGTGCCAACGTTTCGATCTTTTATTGAGATAATCTTTAGGGCTCAAAGTGTTTGTCTTCTGTTTAATTCTGTGTCGTGTTGGCCGATACGAGTTGCTTCTCATTGTTGGCGATGTTCTTCAGAATATAGAGTGAGTCTCTCAACACGACACGCAAGAATGGCACAATTACATAGAAGAAAAAGACTTTGAGCCCTGAAGATGATCTCAATAAAGATCGAAACGTTGGCACGATAAAGAAAATGTTTTCTTAAAATTAACGTTTCACCAGACCGCATCTCACGATATCTGAATAATTTATTTACTGGGATTTCCTCTGTATAGGTAGGTGGTTTTGAATCATTTTGGTTTGCTTATGCTTGGTTTGCTGATAGTCCAGTACAGGAAAAATGAATTTTTTCGTATTTTCATTAAGAATCGGCTGAATTTATTTGGAGAGTTCTTTCTACATTCATGCATTCCTAGGTGCGTTAAATTTGGTCCGCTTATTCTTCTATATGATAACCTAAAACAGATCAAAATGTTTTTAACATTTTCATTAGGAGCCGGCTGAATTTATATGGAGATATTGTTTTCTTCAGCATCTTTGCATTCAAAAAGGGTTTAATTTCATTTGAAACTCCAGTTTATAAGGACTTACAAGGCAACATTATATTTTTATTTCAAATAATTATTCTTTTGATGTAAGGTCTTGGTTAAGATGAAAAAGCCAGTGTCACGAGCGAGATTCGAATCCACGAACCACTTGAGCGTTTAGAACACCTGCGTATTGAGCCGAAGGTCGTGGGTTCGAATCCCGTCGTGACACTGGCTTTTTCATCTCAACCAAGGCCTTATATAATAATAATAATTAATTGAAATAAGTAATTTCGTCAATTAGACCACTTAAAAGCATAATTTCAAATGGTCGTTTTCTAAAACACATTTCTTAAGGATTAGGAAGTGCTGCGTATGACCTCTTAGCATAAATTGTATACAACGAATAAAATTTTAGCATTAATGTTCAGTTTATTTAGGTAAAACTTCACTTACAAAGCTCGTGTTTTAAGCCTGCATTTTAAGAATTTATTTTGGGTTGTTTTAAAGGAGTAAAAGTAATTAAGTAAGTAAAGTAAATTAGATGGCTAAGGAAAAAGAGATGAGTGTTAGGGTTTTAAATGTTTAAATAGAATGTTTTACATTCAAACGAAAATTATTCTTAAGAAAATTTTACATTAAAAAATAATGATTTATGCTAATTGTATATTTTAAAAAATTAATCCAAAATCGTCTGTCAACACTGAACAAATACATGTAGGATGTGGAAAAAAGTGAATTTGTACATTGCAAACAAAAATATATTTTTTATATTCAACCGAAGTATTTCTACTCAACCAAAGTGTTCATACAGAAAACAAACACTTTGAGTGAGTAGAAATACTTTGACTGAATATAATTTTTTTTTGCATTGCATAAATTCACCTTTTCCTACTTGTATTTTTGTTAAATGTAAACAATGTTTTTAAATCCCAGGCCCTGAAGAAGGTTTTCTTTATCGTGCCAACGTTTCGACCATTATTGCGATCATCTTCAGTCCTGGGAATTTACAAGCGGAGTTTACATTTAACAAAAACACGTAGGATGTGGAAAAAAGTGAATTTATACAATGCAAATTTTTTTTTATTCAATCAAAGTATTTCTTCTCACTCATAATGTTTGTTTTGTACGTAGATTAATTGAATATAAAAAAAATTTTTTTTGCATTGTATGAATACATTTTTTTCACATCCTACATGTATTTGTAAAATTTGAACAATATTTATAAATCCCAAGTCCTGAAGATGATCTCGATAAAGATCGAAACGTTGGCACGATAAATAAAATGTTTTTCTGAAGCCTACTGCATCTCACGATCTCTGAATAATTACTCATTAATAATTGCCCCATATCTTTTCGTACAGGTCGACGTCATATTCGCCAAATTGGCTAATTAAAATATTGAAAAAGTACTTAACGACTTGAAAACATTCTAGAAAATATACTGTTCTTCCAAAATAGACTCAGCCACTGAAGATGGCGTGATACCAA
>CM077106.1:23635265-23649134 GCA_039619505.1 Cimex hemipterus | reverse complement strand
CACCAGACGTCATCTCACGATTTCTGAAAATAACCGCTTAAGTTGCAGATAAACAGTTTCAGTAATATTATTTTTCTGTCTAGCATTGTATAAATTCATTTTTTCACATCCTACGAGTATTTGTAAAATTTAAACAATGTTTTAAAATCCCAGATCCTGAACATGATCTCAATAAAGATCGAAACGTTGGCACGATAAAGAATATATTTTTATAAAACCTAAAAAATAAAATATTTTATCAAAGTAATTGTCGTTTTACAGAAAATGTTTTTCTAAATCCTACGTTTCACCAGACGGCATCTCACGATTTCTGAAAATAACCACTTAAGTTGCACATAAACACTTTTAGTAATATTAATTTCCTGTTTAATCAGGCAAAACTTAATTTCTAAAGTGAATGCTTGTGTCGATTTTTCTATTGTTTAACATTCTTGTCTGCCCTGTCATAACCGTTTGTAAAATTCACTCCGGCGCTCTCAGTATCCGAATGACACCGAAAGTATCTAGGGCGTAAATCCCACCGGTGCGGGTTTATTTTTTCCGGGAAAATACCCTTTCCGATATCAACACGGAACATCCCTCTTGTTCTCCATTGACTTTTGTACATTCGTGATAAACGAGTTACAGTTATAAAATATTCAAAAAATTCTTGTTATAATCGAGTTATTAGTTGTGCAATGGACACAGTTTTATCAATTCTAGCTGATATTTTAAGATTCGTTTTTCTTTCGGTTGTTATTATCTTCAATATTCTTCTCGTAAAAGAGATAAGATCTAAAAAAATTATTGACATCACAAAGTTGAATATTATTTAAATAATTTGTGTACTAAGAATGATGGCCTTGTTATTCAAATTCGAGATGGACGAAATCTCCAATACATAAACATCTCTTATCTATTCTAATTGTTTATACAGAAAAAATCACATATTGTTTAGTACAGAGATAGTCCGACTGACAGGGCATCAAAGCGGGATTCATCCATCATCGTAATCCATTGTTTCGTTTCACATCCTAAGCGTAGGCTCCCGTTTGTATTTTTGCATACGTGTTATCCCCATCCCCAGGGGTGGGATTGTTCTTAAATTATTTACTCCGGCAAAGGGTCGGAAACGGGTAATCTGGAGCTGGGGAATAGGAAATGGAAGGCTGCGGCGGACGAATTGGTTATATCGATTTTATTGAGTGCAGATAGAAATTTATACGCCGGTCGGGTTTCTACGCTTTTTTTTTTTTTTTTAATTTAAACATTGCGCCTATTCGAGATCGAATCCAGCTTGATGCAATATCCGGCTTGAACGCAGGCGATTCCTCGACAATAAATTTCATCTAGGGGTAGTTTTGTAGAAGGGGGAAAAGGGAGTTGTTGTTCACCCGACGTCCCCTGGGGTGAGATTTCTCACTTATCTCCTGTCCCATATAATTTTCGTCTTTAGACACGCATTGGAAAGTTTATTAAGAAAAAAAAAACAATTGATTTTCATTAAAAAAGATTTATTCTTTTTTAACAAAAAAAATTTCCTTATGCTATAAAGATAGACAGTCGTAAATAATCTCTCGAGTTGTTGATTTTAAAACATTTATAAAATACTCCACACGCAATAAAGTGATATAGTTCGCGTGGACTATTAAATAATGGGCTTATTAAGTACCTAAATGATATGCGAATTTATCTACGTCGCATGTTAAAATATAATATTATATGCAAGTATGAAAAATATGGTTTAAATGGAATGAAGACAAGGAACTGATATGCGATTTCAGACTAACAATGCTGAAAAAAAATATTTACATTAAACTAGCTAAATTTTAAGAAACTCTTTTAAATCATTCTGTTATTAATGAAAAACCAGGAGTTACTCAAGGTCCTGACCTACCGAAACCTCTAGGCCTGGCATTGTCAATTCTCCAAGCTGTG
Source organism: Cimex hemipterus (assembly GCA_039619505.1). Taxonomy (NCBI): domain Eukaryota; kingdom Metazoa; phylum Arthropoda; class Insecta; order Hemiptera; family Cimicidae; genus Cimex; species Cimex hemipterus. The sequence goes on along the minus strand of CM077106.1, from coordinate 23,647,217 downwards.
CTGCGACCAGAGTCAAACTTCAGGAGATATTTTTTAGCACTAGAACAGTGGCATGGTCAGTCTACTACTGCTCTTCGATTTTACTAAGCCTATCGGAACTGTTAATCATGTCATCCTGTAAAAAATAGTGTTTCACAGTTTCTCCAGCTCAGTGGTAAATCGGTTTGTGTCTTAGCTGCCGGGTCGGAAGGAGGCGAGGGAAAATAAAATGAGATCGCGTGGCCGCCAGTAAAGCGGGTTGTTTCCCAGGGCTCCGTCCTCGGCCCCTTCTTTTCTGCCTTTATTTACATAATATAACTTCACATAATCTTTTCTTATGCCCATACATGTATGTTCGGCGCCTGACATCGAAAAATTGCATTAATATGATTAAAAAGGATATCTAGAAGATCGTCACATTAGGGGGGCGGTAATAAATGAAAACATCACGCAGAAAGAATAAATGCCTTGTACTTGAAAGTAAAAATCATCTCAAGTATATTGAGCTTTCAAAATCCAATAAAAAATAAATTCTGCAGATTTTCAAAATCATTACTAACGTCGGGAAAAGAAAAAACTAAATTTTAATCTGACTCAAACTCCACAAGTATTTACCAATATCTCTTAGAACAAACCTTATACACACTCAAGTGCTCCCTTATTTTGTGTTTTAAAAAATTTTCTGTTTAAGAAAACTTTAAAAAGAAACGCTACTGTTCTTTTTTTTTAATAAATAATTTTATATCCTCTTTCTTTAACTTTAAGTTTACAAGATTATTCGGAGATGGTGAGATGCGGTCTGGTGTGACGTAGATTTTATAAAAACATTTTCTTTACATGCCACGTTTCGAACTATGATGAATCATCTTCATGGCCTGGAATATATAAACATTGTTTAAATTTTAGTACTACATGTATATGTGAAAAAATATGAATTTTTATAATGCTAGAAGATTTTTTACATTAAAAAAATTGTGGCATTGTATAAATTCATCTTTTTTTATCTGAAATTTTCTATCGTTGTATAAATTCATTTTTTGTATTTGTAAAATTTAAACAATGTTTATAAATTCCAGGCGCTGAAGATGATCTTAGTAAAAATCGAAACGTTGGAACAATAACATTTTTTTTCAACGGTCACTAACCACTAACATTTTTTTCGATTCAGATTCATTTACGGCGATCTAAGTTTGTGCTGTTAAGTAGTTTAAAAGATCTAAACCACTATTAAATTTCATGTTGATTAGTGAAATTCTATCGAAACTATCAACAGTTTAGTAATTTCCAAAAAAAAAAAAATAATAAAAAATGGAGAATTTGAAAGGCGAAAAAAAAGAAAAATCGGATTCGTTTATAAGCACGTTCTAAAACCATTATGGATGAAAAATCGTATGTCCTCTCAGGGTGTCAGTGTTTTTGAAGAAAATCCCATCTGTAAGTATGTCGGGATTCGAACCCGGGACCTATACCCTTACTGATACTACCTTTAAAGTGATGAGGGCTGTGTCAACGCCTAAACCGTTGCGACCACCGCCGCCCCCTATTGTCGTATTAATTGAAAATATTTAAAAAAGTTTTTGCTATTTGTACTATGAGCCCATCGATTTTTCACATTCTTCTAGCTAGTTATTTAGCGCAGCTGGCCACTGACTGAGTAATGTCAGTTTGTAATTAAGCAATGTTTACCTAATTGAAGATGTTATCTCTTTTACAGTTCGTATTATTTGTATTGATGCGTGAGCCCATTAAAGTTGAACGCACGTGTATTCGCCATGACACGCATTTCCTTTACTGGGGTGATTGCGCGGAATTTCGGCATTGTAATGTTAATTATTGCTCAATATCCGAACGTTCGTCAACGGATGCTCCCGATCGGCGGACCCTCCCCATGCAAATTCGTCGACGTTGCGTTGCACAAAATTCCAAAACCAGGGGTGAGCAGCATTGTGTTCAGTCCTCTGCGTAATGACTAAACTTCCGTCATCATGAGGGCGGATGGATATCAGGATTGTGCTGACTTGCCGGGCCGGACAGAATGTCCCACCCGCGGCCCCGGCCGCCCTATCGCCCTCTTCCACTTTAGTTATGCAGCCAAAGGAAATGATGGCGAATGCTTGAAAAAGACTCACGTATCCCTCGCCCTAGACTTCCTCTCCAAATGAGCCCCATTAAAGCTTAATTAAAAGAAATGAGAATAAATTGTCCGCCAGTGCATGGGCGTTAGTCACCTTCCGTTCAGTATCAGTTACGACTCAGTCTCATTTCACCCTTAATGATTAGCGTCTAATTTAAAAGAAAATCAATAAAGAATTATTCAATGTAAATACACTGACAAGCAAAAAATTCCACCCAGTTGATTTTTTTTTCATTTGCTGGATAAAACAAAATTCTGACCTTAATTTGCCTCACAGTTGTTACCAATAAATATTTGTTTATGCTAGGTTTTAAATTGGGAATATCAATTAGAAGTAAACACACTTAATCCAAAAGTAGGATAAAGGATTTTTCATTGTTTACTTTTTACGGTATTTAAAATGTTAATTCAGAGTGATTTGAATGCTGAAGCAATAAACTCTTTAGTTTTTATCTTTGTTTTCTTAATTTCAATTTTTCAACTTAAAAATGTCACTTTGTTGTGAGGATGTTGAGCGCTTGTGGCCTTGATGATGGACGTTCTATTGCCACCGAAGTACCCTACGAAACACTGCGACACCGTTACATGTTTTCGAAAAACTGGGTTCTACCGCAGAAAGCTCGTTTCTGGACGGCCTACGGAAACAGAACCACAGGACGGCCGGTTTTTGTCTTTGACAATTTGGCGAAACCGGCGCCTTATTTTGTTCAAGCGATCCATCAGCTCCATGATATATTTGAGGTGTCCAAATTGTCCGTTTCTGAACGCACTGCTCGAAGAAAATTATATCAGTATGGACTTATGGCTTTTTGTCCCTTAAGAGAACCCGAACTGATCGAGTTCCATCGCTCCCATTTGCTCGAGACACAGCCATTGGTCTTTGGACGATCGGTCTGCTCTACTTTTACAGATGATTGTCGATTTGCTCTACGATCTCCAGATGGGCGCGAAAGAGTGCTGAAAAGGCGAGATGAAAGGTACCGAGCTTGTTTTCCCGCAGATCCAACCTTTCAACTTAGTTTTGTGATGGTGTGAGTAAGTATTTCAATGGAGAATCGCTCATAGTTAGTGTAGATCGGAGGGCCTTTGACGCCACTCGCAATGTGGATGAAATTTTGGAACATCATGTGTTGACTATCATTGATGAAATCAGCGACAATCCTGTACTAATGCATAATAATGCCTACTACTAATACAATAATAGTACATAGTAAAAGTACTTTCAACAGCATAACATCAGGAACTTAGTCCGGCCAGCTCTTTCTCCAGACTTGAACCCCATCGAACTTTTACGGGATAACCTCAAAAGACGAAGAGCACGTCCATCGCGTCCGATGCACTCCACGATTTTGAAAGAACTTTTCGTGAAGAATGGACTTACCTCCAGACATTTCCAGACTGGTAGAAAGTATGCCGAGTCGTCTTCGGGATGTAATTAAGGCAAGAGGGGGAAATGTGCGATATTGAAATGTTAATTAAAAATCTAAAATAAATTTTATCTGGCTGTCTTTGTTTACATTTTCCTTAGCAATTTACTTTTTTAGACAGACACAATTGTTAAACTTAAAAACCGTAGAATTGATCAATATATAAAAATATATACAAATCAACCTATAAGTACCATCAATAAGTAGGTGGAATTACATGCCTACAATACATTTTATGTAGCAACTGGCAACTGCCTTTTTACTACATCAACTAAGAAAGGAATTCAGAACAGACCTGCTAAGTTCAATACTGTTGGAAAGTCAGCTTAATCGAACACATTGCGGTCATTGAAGAGGATTTTTTTTAGTTAGCAACATGTACATTTCTTCCTTAAGACCCATTGATATTTTCTAAAGTTCTGAAGTTTTTAAGAGAAGCGTATGGATGGAAAGCTCAGCTAAAAATGTGATCTTTATTTATTATTTGTTGACGATTTGTCGTAACTTCGTAAAGGGTGAAAAATGAAACCGATCTTTCACCCAGGCGACCAATAGGGACTCGAGGTACGGTCCATGTGACTCAAACTTCCATTTATCCTCGTTGGATTTGTGGCTAAAATGGTATCTTTGTCGGGTCTTGGTAAGTGGTTGCAACCCGACACCCGGCACACCGAGCAGTCCAGAGCTACTTTGAGGACGAGAGAAAAAGTGAGATTAATGATCCGTTCCACAGATGCACTCAAGTTGAAACTTCCTTTGGCTGCGGTCCTTCTTCGGGCTTTTGGGGGCCGCTCGTAAAATTCCGAGTAATTATTTATTCATGTTTTATAACCACTTAAGCCGTCAAAAGGCCTTTTATGTACAAATTGTTAGCATAATTCATTGCTCGACTCTTTTATTTTTATGGATTAAACGGAATATATTAATAAATCCGCCGGACGGTATAAGGGAAAGGCTCTTTTATTCAGCGGTGTCTTCGGAATTTTAATAGTTTTTTTATTATTTCTCTTTTTATCTGAAGAAAAATAAAGCTGAGCTATGTGCGCAATACTGCCTAAATTTACCCAATAATGTTTGTAACGTAACTACACGTTCTTTGTTGTAAATCATGCTTTAATCAAAAGGAAAAAGAAAACCAAAATTTTTCAATCATAATCGGCTTTTGATAAGCAGTAAAGTGTTCCTTAGTGTTACAGGTTGGTTAGATAAAATTCGGATAGAATTTATCGGAAAGTCTAAATTGCACTACAATCCGTGAAAGGAAGGCATGCAAATAAAAAATGTATAAATGTTATAAACGTTGGGACCGAGAATGTTGCCTTGCGAGACTCCAGCCTGTATCGGTCTGATTACTTAATACTTTTTTGCCGCACCTCATTATAACGCAGCATACAGTTAAATAGGATTCGTGGATAAGCTAATAAGGATTTGGTCATCAGGGATAAAATGCTTGATAGAGGATTCCAGCCGCTTAAGATCTTCGCACCAACTTGTCTTCTTGTCTGCTGCTCCGGGGCTGTATATATACATAGTCAACATTCCTACTATCATTCTAGCCGCAACACGTAAGGCTTAGTAGTTCTGCCTTTAGTTTCTGCGACAGGCTTTTAATGAAATTTTTCTCCTGATTTTGTCCTTGGGGTACATTTTCATTTGTCCTTCCAAGGATGTATTTTTTAACTCATAGTTAGATGGCATTACATTTTAGAGAAACGTTTTAGTCGCAAAAGAATACAGGTCCGTTAGGTTTCCTGCCGGAACCTTTTTTGCCAAATTTATCCTTCTTCTTACCCCTCCATTGTACCCAAGCAAAAATGATTTTGTAAACAACCAAACTACTTCCACAAGGATATCTCACAATATGGTTTTTTTTTTTGACAGACTCATTTGGACTTCTTTCTCACACACCCACCACTGTAGACGATGGGAAGGGAAATGCATCTGGCAGACCAAAACAGTGAGAATTAGCAGACTGAAATTATCGGAAAAGACCAGACTAAAATTGCCTATGCTCTTAGTACATCAGTGAAAAGTGCCACACACTCAGCACTGAAGATGATGTGAAGCCGATATGCATCTGTGAGGCTAAAAGAGCGAGAATGGATCGGAAAGTACAAATTAAAATTATCTACGCTCATAGGGCATTAGTCAGGAAGTAATTGTGATATGCCTTCAGTGGGGCGGTTGGATTTTAATGATCGCGCTGACCATCTATTTTTCTGTATGACAAACGTATTTCGACTTCTATATAAAACACTCAACAATGGGCATGACGAGTAGACGAAATATATCTGACTGCGAGGAATATCAAAACAAATTGATTGGAAATTATTAAATTTATCCAAAAGTATAAATTAAAGTGAAATTGAGTTTGCTTTCGTTTTCGCTGTTTTCCAGTGCGTATTCACTAAAATTAAGCAGTCTGAAAAAAATTAACGCTATATTTTAATTTTTTTTTAGTTAATTATTATCTATCTTTTTATTTTTATATATTTCTCGCCACCCCAATGTTATTTAGTATAAAATTCATTAGAGTTCTTGATCCGATTGCCCAAATAACTTTTTTAATTACTTAATGTTTATCCGAACTAATACCTTACGTAAACAGTAATTATTTATTTGAAATTGAATTTGCTTTCCTTTTCGCTTTTTTTCAGTGCGTATTCACTAAAATTAAGCAGTCTGAAAAAATTAATGCTATATTTCAATTTTTTCAAGTTAATTTCTATCTGTTTTTATTTGTATACATTTTAATTAATCTCTAACATCTATTTAAAAATCTGGTTTCAGTCTTGTTTTACAAATCGTCGGTTAAAGAACGTTACAAAATGTAAATGTATATTAACACTTGATAATGACTCGGAAGGATGTCGATCAATCAAAATTTAACATATGGATTTTTTCCGCAGCCTTGACGCCATTTCACATAATCAGATGCAAATGGAAGGTGTCCCCCGGTAGACTAAACCCATTCCAATTTTCACCGAAGGGGGCAACTCGACGGCTGCCCGTTTCCAACCCTTATTTAGCATGTGCGCCGTGCCGTTAATAATTGCATCGGAGTACAACGTATTACAATCCACAATGGCATTGTAAACAAGAACCGTAGATATAGACGCCAATCAAATGATAACATCGATCACGGAATGGTAATAAAAACAGGAAGCCCTCAAAAAACCATAAAAACATGATCTAATAATAAAATCAGTTTCATAAAATAAAATTAATATTAGGATAAATAATAAACTGAATTATACAAACGTGGGGAATTTCTTGAGTGTAATTTCATACACCGGCCTTTTTCTACCCCCCCCCCAAGTTTCGACGGCTGTGAGCGCAGGGGTGGAAAAGTAGCAGGACGTAGGGGGTGGGTTTTTCCGAAATAGATGATCTCTGCCCAAGCCTCCTCCTCACTTAAAGACAGCTGATGTTCCTTTCTCCCTTATCTACAGGACGAGATAAGAGAAACACCGCCTTTGTAATACGAGACGAAAAATCGCGACAGCAATTTTCTCCTTTTTCGAAGATTATGGCCCTGTCGAGAGATGATATTTTCAGTGTAGGTTTAAACGATAATCCGACTCCTTTGTGGCCTTTCAAACCTTTTATTCTCTATTAACCACGATTCTTTTTTTTTTTCTTCCCCTGACGGGACTACGATGAAATGTAAAATATCTGCGAGGTCTAGAAATGTTACAACTGGCCTGAAACAAAACACTCTCCAGAAAATATCAACACGTTTCCACCTTGATAATATTTTGCATAATGCATGCTATAATAAAAGGTGTTATTTATATTTCATTAATTATTTCCAATTTATTATTATTAAATTAAATAAATGGGAAAAAATCCAGCCATCTGGTTTTTGCACGAAAAAATGGACAAATTTAGAACTTCATATTTTCTCTGCCTTTTTAGGCACAGGCCTACGCTAGGTCTAATTTTTTTAAAATTTCAAAATGGTTCAATCGGGGTAAGTAAAAGGAGATCAATTGAAGGCTTACCAAAATTTTCTATAGGTTGATATAGCGCGTCGTCCCAGGACGATTTCTTGACTCCACAGCTCAATTGGAAATTTTGTTAAAAAATGCAAAAATTACCATTTCTCGAATTTTTGAATTTACTAATGGACGATTGACGATAGGAAAACATTTAAAAAGCCCCTGTTTAGTGTACCATTTTCTACAAAATGAGACCTAAAACTGGGACTTAAAAGGCTGAAAAAATATGCATTTCCAAAGTTGGACATTTTTTCGTGCAAAAACCAAGTGTTCGGTTTTTCCATGGGCAGTATATTTTGGATTTTACAATACAACACCTCAGATGCTTTGCTAGTAAAAAAGTAGACAAACATAAATTTACATACAATATTATTAAACATAAATAGTCTAATTAGAAATATAAGATTTTTCAAGTAACTTGCTGAGCTTAATCTCCTAATTCTAATAAATTCGGGTTATGAAACAAATTTATTTTTTAGTTGCATATTGTTGATACAATTCATTAATCGTAAGGTATTGGCTGAGATAAAAAAAAATGAGTGCGGGATTCGAACGATTCCATGGAATTTGAAAAATTGATAAAAGGAGGGAAAATTCAAAAGTTGTGATGAGGGAAGTTAGTGTTCGAATGGATCGAAGTCACTATAGCTCAAGTGGTGGAGCAGCGGCGTATTTAGCCGAAGGTCGTGGGTTCGAATCCCGATCGTGACACTGACTTTTTATCTCTCAACCGAAACCTTAAGATTAATGAATTGAAAGCTGCTATTTGATCAATCGGACAACGAAATCTAATGGAGTTAATTGTTCATCCAAAAACGTGTGGTGATTAGTGACCGTTAGTCGATGATTGCGGTCTGGTGTTATGTAGGCTTCAGAAAAACGTTTTCTTTATAGTGCTACGTTTCGGCCTTTATTCAGATCATCTTCAGAGACTGGGATTTATTGTTTAAATTTAACAAAAACATGTAGGATGTGGACAAAGTAAATTTATACAATTCAAAAAATATATTTTTTATATTCAATCAAAGTATTTCTACTGACCTGAAGATGATCTCAATAAAGGCACGATGAAGAAAATGTTTTTCTGAAGCCTACATCACACCAGACCGATCCTCACGATTTCCGAATAATCATTGTTCATACAATTGGTCAAAGCGCATGATAATTTTAAACAAAAATTATTGTCACGTAAAAATCTAATTAGAAGTCAGCCAGGCCGTGTTCATCCAACTGAGCAGGCTTCTAGGAAAGGAGGATGCTCTGATAAGAAATTATTCCATTGTTACCTTCCGTAATTATTTTATCAGACGGATCGTTCATAAAATTATTCAATTTCAAATTGGAGGTGTGAAGAATATTTATTCCTGGAAAAAATGAGCGTCAAATGGCCGTCGCCGGTTTGGACACGAGTCGGGCATGTCCGAAGGACGAGCATTTTTCGGTTTTTCTTTGTAGAATCAATTAGCGGGAATCTTTGAGAGGTCTGGTTAAAATTATCGGGTTCCGCCTACAGTTCCCGGCCTCCGGATCAATTACACTAAATTGACAACAACCATAGTTGTAGCCGGGGATAATTTCACCCTACTCTCCCCTTGAATATTCATCGGGCAATTCCCTTCCGCAGCAACCTGCTTCATCATCTTACCCATCTTCACTCTGGGCATCGTCGTCGATCCGAAGGACTTAGACCGCTTACATATTAATAAAACGTAGGGTTACATTTTTAATGGTTAATTAAAGCCCTATTACTCATAGATGGGGAAGTTCCATTAGAAATTTACGATATGAACAAAGGGGGATTGGACGTTAACTCAAAGATCATTAGCATGCATATTGACATAACTTAGAATCTAACCCTCACTTTGTTTTATTTATATAGCTGTTTTAACGGTAAGTCCAAAGTTTATTAATTACAATGTAAAGGAATTCGTTGGGTTTATAAACGCACCTAGTCCACAGGGTATCCTTTAATTAAAGCTCCTTTCCAAATCCTTTAAAGAGGAGCTCCGTGATATTTCAACCAGATCCAATATTTGATAACTGGAGTTAATTTTCGATAAACATTTATTCTAGCGAATGTAATATATGTCTGCATTAAATAATGAAATGTTTTCTTTGGTCAAAGTAAGCAATTTACATCGATGTAGAATATTTATGTAGAATAGAAAATTTCAGTACTCTCACAGTAAATATGTATACTCAGGGGGTTGTATGATATAACGTAAAGCTGCGTAAAAGAGAAAGAAAACACATTTACCTGCTAAATTAGGTACCTAAGGAAGATACAACATATAGTTAAAATGAAAAGGTACTATAAGTAGGTGAAACATATGGCCCTAATACAAAATCAAAACAGAAACATTTTATCTTTCAGGAAGTTTATACTCAGCACTTCCTAATCCTTAAGAAATATGCTTTAGAAAACGTCCATTTGAAATGACGTTTTACCCATTTGAATATAAAGAATAATAATCATTATGCTTGGTGGTCTAATTGTCCAAATTATTTATTTCAATTAATTATTATTTTTATGTGAGGTGTTGTTTGAGATGAAAACGTCAATGTCACGAGCGGGATTCGAACCCACGACCTTAGGCTCACTACGCCGCTGCTGGTGGTTCGTGGGTTCGTATCCCGTAACTAAGGCAGATACAAACTTTAAGGTTAACATAAAAAGTTCCTATAAGCAGATGACACATACGGCACTGATATAAAATTAAAACAGAAATATTTTAGCTTTTAATTAGTTGCAACCTTTTTTATAGTTTATGTTTCCATATCGGTTATTCTAATATATTTTGATTAAAATGTAGTAAACAATTGGCTTGATTTGTTAATTTTATCCATGAAGTGTCGTAGTTGCTTTCGGTGCTTAAAAGAGCGATGTTGAAATATTATCCTACGACTTATTTATAGAAAGTCGTGTAAGCGGACGTTCAACTTGACGGGTCACAGCACCGATGACAGAGCTACCGCCGGCGTATCTAGCGACGTTGTGCAACTGTTTAGCATTCTCCGTTTGGTCCGAAAGCTGGTTCGTCCGTGCTGAAAAGCCCGAGTCCCGACCGGTACGTGTTCCGACGGTATCAACGGTTTCGGGGACCGGGTAGGATAAAAGCGCCCGGCTTCACCATTGTTTCCATCCGGCGGCTCGCTCTCAAAGAACAACCAGGTTTACTCTGTTTAGGAAGACCGTCGGGATTTTCGAGAGACTGAGGAACATACAGATGAGCGGCTTTTCGACTTTGATGAAAGGCGTACGATTCGTAAGGGCGAACGGTCAGAACTGCTCAACTCACACTCGCCCTTGAGGCGGTTTCCAAACTATACTTCGTACTACGTATACTTTTGACATGATTAATGCTGAATCCAACGCCTAACTTTAGCAGAACAACACATAAACCATAAAATTGCATTTATTACAGATAACAATGCTTGTGCATTATTTGCTACTCTTCGTGTCTTGCCATTCGAATATCAACTCTTCTCAAACCACGAAAAAGCATAGTAAAAGGTTTTGTATGAGTTTGGTTGCTTCCACGTTCTTGCGCTGGCGGAGGTGAGACTGGTATTTTGTTGGCAAATCTTTGTATTTCAGCAGTGACTTCATGAGATAGCTGATATACCTATTAAGTCCTTATTCCTTAAGTACCAAGGTCCATTCAACCCGTTACTTAAGATAATATTTCCAAATGTTCTTATGATTTTTATAATGTTGTGTTTGGTACAACCCCATAGTTGAATGCCATATGTCCATATAGGCTTTAGGATTTGTTTGCATTAAATTTTATATTGGAGAAAGGAAGGAGCCACGTCCTATCAAACAATGCCTATACCTTAAAGCTATTAATGTCCTTGATTTCTTCACGCGTACTTTCCATCTCAGCTTGTCCTGAGGTCCTAAGGTCATTCTCAGATATTTAGCTGTATCACTGTATGGCATAGCAGTTCGATCGATTGTGAGCGACGGAACATGGTCTACTTTTTTGTTTGTAAAGATTAGATGAATTGATTTATGCTGATTTAGTATATTTTTCCTTTTTTTGCCCATTCGTTTATCACATTGCAAGCATTTTGAATGATTTTTGTTGACATCAGTCATGTAAATGAAAGTATAAAAAATAAAATAACGAAGTCAAAGTTGCCTGGTTAATAAGGTCAAACAATTAAAAAGTTTTTAATCATATTTTGTTCCTTTTCTTTACAGTTAAATTAGATTTGTAAAGAGAAATCAGCCATGTTGCGTTAATATATTACAGATTAACAAATAAATTTATAATAAATTGTTGTATCGATTTCGTTACCCTAAACAACACAATTTTAAGTCTCCCTCCTCTTATTTTCATTTTCTTCTGATCTAATCTCTCTCTCTCTCTCTCTCTCTCTCTCTCTCTCTCTCTCTCTCTCTCTC
>CM077106.1:23602353-23626221 GCA_039619505.1 Cimex hemipterus | reverse complement strand
AGAGAGAGAGAGAGAGAGAGAGAGAGAGAGAGAGAGAGAGAGAGACAGGAAGGAAGATTGATGGATTCGTTTGCAGATACTATTTACATAAAATTTTTAAATGTATATTATATATATCTACGTCTTGCCTCGTACAATTTTTTATATCAGAGATGCTAATTAAATTTAGGTAACAAATCTTTTTTTTTATTTCAATATTATTTGTCATAATTCTGAGAAAGATAATCTTTTAATCATTTTAAATAATGTATAATTTATAAGAGCCAAGAAGGCCCGTTTGGCTCTTAAGGTGAAAGGAGCCTAGAATTTTGCTAATCTTCCTTTTATATATATATATTTTTTTTTTATCTCGAGCGAGGATCAATTAACAAGGCGAATGCGAGATACGGTAAAAATGTAACCACTCGTCGGTATTTCCAAGTCGTAATATAAACCGTCCCAGACAATTTCGGCATCTTTTGTCCACCAATTTACATATTTCCACCCTAATTAGAGCTCTACGAGGCAATTATAAAACAATTGTTTGGCGTAGCGCGTGACGCCATTTATATTAATTTAATAGCCTGGGTGTAATAGAATACACAAATTATATGGTGTGTTATCTCGTCTGGCTCCGTGGGAAGAATTCGTTATACATACATATTTTTAATTTTCATCTCGCCTCAAGTTATGAGGAGGAGGAAAGATAATTATTTATTTTTTAACTAATACCAACTTGTAGAAGCGAATATATAGAACTGCCTACCAATAACAATAGACTTAATATTGAATCCGTGTTTTTATTCTGATAGTTATTTTCAGAAATCATGTATCTCGTTGTTGAAGATATATTTACAATCAAGTCTCTGATGATCGAATTACAATAATGTTTATTCGAGATTGCAAGAAAATTTCGTTATATACTCCATTACACAAACGTTAGTCAACTCCGGGCGAAAATAATCTCGAATTTCCTAACCAGTTTAGAACATAATTTAATAACATCTTTACATCGATAGAATTACTTTTTGGATTCTGGCGATGATGAATCTGTAAATACTTCATCTGACTATATCCGCCATTTCATTCTGCCAGTCGCGTATCGGCTTCTCGCCGTCTTCAAAATACATTTTTGTCTGCAAAATTTCATATTCCCACACGTTGGAAAATCTTTACCTGGTAATAATGTAGCAATAAATAACTCTTTTGAAAAATCGTAATTTTGGTCGCATCCGATCGTCCCATTCCGCATATCCTCGACGATAGTAGAGATCTTTGTGTTAACCCTGTTAACTCTGTTAGAACGAGAAAAAAGATGATTTATACTTGTATAAATCGGCTAGTTAACATTGGTCGATCTAACAGGCCATGGCCAATGTTACATGTTAGTTGAAAATGTAGTCACATTTCTATTCGTTAGGGCGAAGGTAACCAACATGGCATCCATGAATTTAACAGCTGGCTTTTTGTTTATACGTATTTTTATTCTTAAATACATATTAATTAAATCAGGCCAATACATTTTTGTGTTAATTTCTGACGTGTCCTTATACTCTCATTCATATTAGATACTTCCTTAACCTATAAAGTTGTAAGCTCTTAGGCGTTAACTCTGTTAGGTCATGTTAGATCGAGAAAAATGATATAAGAAGAAGAATCGGCTAGTTAATGCTCGATCTAACAGGCCATGGCTAATGTGTGATGTTGGGTCGAAAATGTAGTCACATTGTTATCCGTTAGGGCGTAGGTAACCAACATGGCAGCCATGAATTTAACAGCTGTTTTTTGTTTGCACGTATTTTTATTCTTAAATACGCTTTAATTAAATCAGGCCAATACATTTTTTTGTTAATTTCTGACCTACCTCCTATCTGACCTTACTTTCATTAATAAAAAATCCATCCACTATCCTATAAAGTTGTAGGCTATTAGACGTTATGTTACAAGTTAGGCAAGAATTGAAGCATGTCATTTGTCAGAACTTTTCGAGTGCTTCGATAGCATTTTGAATGCCTGAATTGATTAAATTTCCTTTTTTATTGTCTTCTGGCATCCTACAATTTGACCCAAGAGAAAACTAAATCAAACAACAGCATGCCTTCAAGGACTGTTATAGCTTTATTTTTGGTTCTACCAATCGCAAAGCGGAGAAGTGCTGAAAAATTAACGTTTAACATGCTATGAAAAGATGGGGGCTTTTGAGATCTTACTGGACATTTCTCTATTCGTGTTAAAACGAGTCATCGTCTTATAAACATAGTGAATACCCCTATTATGGAATCGGTAGGTGGTGATTCGAACCATCGATGTTTTCCTGTAGTTGTCATAGACGAGTTAACACCGTATAATGCCTTCCTATTTCGACTTTCTTCCCCACCTCTTCAAAAATAAGCAAAAATATCACTATCTCAATGGCCCTCTCAACACGGCACAAGAATGACACATGTTCACAGAAAACAAACACATTGAGTGAGTATAAATACTTCGATTGAATCTAAAATTTCTCGCATTGTTCATTATAATTCATTCTTTTTCCACACTACATACATTTGTTTAATCGTTGTTTGTAAATCCCAGGCACTGAAGATGAAATCAATAAAGTGCGAAACGTTGGCATGATAAAGAAAATGGTTTTCTAAAACGTACGTCACACCAGATTTCCAAATAATCATTGGCTAACGGTCACTGAACACAACACTTACTTTTTAGTTTATTTTAGGACCCTACTTATGTATTTATAACATGAAAAACTATTGAGGTTGCGAGTTTCTTAGGAAATATTTTTCAATTGATCTTTTCTACTCTGTACATAAATTTCTTCTCTTGGGGTTATATAACATTGTATGGATACTTGCATTCTATTTTAAACAGTCTGTTTTTTCTTGTTTTTGTTTGCGATTGATTGCAACCTTCTAATGGAAATAATCTCACGTTTATTAACGGGTAAAAAAAAGGCGACAAACACTGTTATCTCGAAGAGTAATTGCCTAGAAAATTGTATTAGGTAAACAAAAAATAAATAAAATATGTAAATTCGCAATTAAATTGTTCCAGTGCCGGCAATTCATTTTAAAACAACTCGGATAATAGGATGGGGATGGATTTTAATTAATCTCAGTATTAAAACTCAATTAAAGGCTCGGTGCTCCTTCGTTAAGTACACACACATATTCGTCTAATTGGTGAAATCCTATCAATCGCCTCGGTTCCCCCTCGGCCGTTCTCAGAGGCCTCAATTACAGAATTAGGCAAATTATTTTCAAACCCCGTGGCAGATTATAGGGAAGGATTGAGTTGTTTTGTTGGGGGGAAGAGTGTCGCGGGACGTCCGCCCGGGGAGAAAAACACTGGTAAAACCGTGAGCGGGCCGGGTGGAAAAATAGGTAGGGATTGTCGAGTTTTATGAGGGGATGTAATAAGTCTGAGAGCGTAAGCAAACTGTTTTTGTTTGAGAATTTAGTACACTTTATATGACCTTTATTCCGGGGCATTTATTGTATTCTTTTGTAAATACAATTTCTCTTTTGTACGATCGCATGTGGAAAATTGGTTAATAATTTAAATTCTCTAGTTTTTAAAGGCATTGTATATTAAATAGAGTATGATCAAAATTTATCATTTCGGTTTGCTTATCCTCCTATTACTTGGGGAAAAATTTTCCGCTGAAAGTGGCGCGAAGAAGAATCTGATAAACTAAAACAGCAGGTTTTTCACATTTTCTTACGAATTCGGATCCAGTGTAACCGCAACTAAAATCATCGGAAAAGACCATCCTACAGGTTTAAAACCTAGGTTGTCTCAAGAAGAAATCTTCCTATGCTTATTCTAGCTTTTTCTGTCAAACGCGTTTCGGTTTCTCTCCTTCTTCAGTTGGGGGTCTGTGCGATTTCGCCAACCATGTCCTATTTTAACCATTGTTACATTCTACTTTCAGGAAACACCACGTTTTCTCTTTGGGATCTACTGGGCGATGGACCCGTCAAGGAATTACTTAAGCGAATCACATGGATCTGTATTTACTTACAATTTTTTCTGTCGACAATTTGGTCGAACTATAAAGATTATCCTATCCTACCAAAGCATTGACAGATATACAGCGGGGAAAAATACTCTACTTCCAAATTGAGGAAATGAAAATTTCTTTTGAAAATTTCGATATGAATATATGTGTTGCCTCTTTCAGATAAGATAAGAATAGTCGAACTGGACAAAAGATAAACAGTCTCAGAAAAGATCTGGAAGTGGAAAAGGCGTTCAAGCCTCACTCAGACAGAATTTCACTTCTTGTCTCGGTGCCATTTGGATGGTAGGCTTTGACGTTGGCTCTGCCTTTTTAAAGTTCCCAAAAAACGGGACCAAACTTGAGTTGAAGATGCATATACATTCCCAGTACTCGGTCGCCCTGAAAAGGGCAATGAGGATCTTTAGCGTCCGTACTTGGTTCGTTGCCTTACCGGACGTTTTGATTCTCAAGATGAGAGATGACGTACCTCCCCTCGCGATCGGATGTGTCTTACAGCCGTGAGCGTTGGTGTAGAAGCCGCCCGAGCCGCGAGGGGACAAGACCAACCTCACTGCTCGCTTGCCCATTCCGAGTGGTCGAGTCTGAATTGTGCGTCAGACCGTACGCCGCGCATAAAGGGCTACCCAAAGTGGCTGAAATGCATCAGCCTGGTCTCCCATCACTCCCTAGATAGATGCCACACTATCTCCTAGAGTACTTGGGTTTGTTTAGGGTGGAATTGCTAGCCACTCCCTAGAGGAGACTGCCTTCGGTAAATGACGCCAGGCATCACCAACAATCCGTTCCCATTCGTCGCTTCACACGCATTGGAGGGCTCCCGTCAGCCTAGTCTAATCGTCCTAAAGCTATACTCTTCGATGTTCCGATCCTACGTCTGCCGTCAGGTCAGAGTTGCAACGAGGTCATACGTAAGTGCTTGGTTGGAGGTCACAAATAGAAGAACAGATTTTAAGTTCACGCCAGGAGCACATCACTAAGCCATTACGAGTCCGTTCCTCTGTAGCAGGCGCTCTATGCAGGCAGGATACGGTACCCTAACACTCGTGTGGTGTATTGAAGATCATAGTCATAGAACACATTTTACGCGGAAAAGGAACTCAAAACAAGAAAATGAACACTCTCTTTGAAGTATTTGGCAACTTGATTCCCTGCAAGTTGGTCGAATTATTTGGTTGTTGCCATTACCTTTGGGGTTTTCCAAAATGGCAGTACCGCAGTAAGAGAAACGGAAAAGCTATAATTTATCAGAGTTTCCATTCTTTCGGGGGAAATTTAAGTACCTTCATCGGTGTGTGGTATTTTTGTTACCTTTGAGGTTTCCAAATAACGGTACCACAACTCCGGTAAAGAATATAAGGTCCGTTTTGTAATTTCACGAAAGGTGGAAGGAAGCTATAAACTAGGTAGACCGTATGAAACTCCAACGAACTGAAAATGAAATCTTACAATTGTAAAAAATATCGACAATGAAAATCGGAATCTGTGAAAAAATCAATCGCTTTTCATGTCATGTATGATTTTTCCAGAGGTGAAGAAAATCGAATTCTGTAGAAACTGTTCTTCCCTGAAGAAGAGGTAAAGCCGAGAGTAGACGTACTCAGTAAAATGATTAGTTTCTATCAGTAATGCCTGATGTTCCAATCATTTTGGATATAATTGCTGTCGTTAATAAACCTTCTAATTGATTCGATCTAAATGATTTTGGTTTGTAAAAAATTTAAGCATCCCGTAATATGTTCTCCGGTTTTTTAACACATTCAGAACAATTGATTCGTTTGAACAAAATTATTTCAATAAGAAAAAAAACCGTGTTCCAGCAGACAGACCAATAAAATCGAAGTGACAGAACGGTGGAATTCGGTCGGTAGGATGCGTTTAGTAAATTAGATTTCTGGTCCGTAAAACCCCGGCCTACTGTCCACAAATTCCTTGGCCGTCAGTAAAGCCAAACTGCCCTTTCCTCTAATCTATTTCCTCGGGATTTGTACGAAAAAAGGGGGGGGGAGAATTGCCACCGGTTATCCCCGCCCGATGGGAAAGTTTGCAAATTAACGATGAAAAATTGCAAAAGAACCGTGTTCCGACTTTTATTTATCCGACCCGCCCTTTCTGCGTTACCATTCTGCTTATTATAACGATTTTGATAACAATGTTTCAAACGATTTTAGGCCAGAAAAAACAGGGGTGAACGTTTCGTTATGTAAAAGCGATCGTTATCACTGCTTATGCAATACTTTCCGTCCAGAACTGAGTAACAAAGACTAATAAATTGTCAATATAATGAAGCTGTACTAAAACGTGATCTTTATTTGTATAAAAGAAATTCGAAAGCGATAACTATTGACCCTAGAATTTCAGAGTTTTTAATTTTATTTATAGCCTATACATGTATATTTGCACAAATGAAAAGAGGACATTTTTCACGCGGTCACAGCAATGGCATTAGTGCCATAGCCCGAGGAAGACCCATGTCATAGCCAATGTGGTACTCGGTGTGAGGGATTGAAGAGCAAAGTATGTCTCGAGGCCATCGATTAAACCAACATGGCGGGTTCTCAGGACGGGAATGTGTAAAGATGGCAGTAGGGTTAGGCTGGATCGAGAGTTTGATGTGAAAATTGGAATCGGGAACGGATAAGTTCCTTGACGAAAGAAATGTTGAAGTCGTAGATGGTGAGGGTGGTGACTTAAGGAGCTTTGACGATTTTTCTAAGGGCTTTTGATTGGAAGGAATGCTGGAAATTAGATGGCTTAGACCACATTTCTACTCAAGAATACTCTAGATCATTACGAATACTAGTGATGTGTGATACGTTTGTTAGTAACAAGTGAATTTGCTTAATCGTCAATATTCGCTTTTTCACCAGTATACTTCAATGTTAGAGAGAGCTAGGGGACAAAATTGCTGTCGTACTACCGTATGCAGGTTGGTCAGCAATAGAAAGCGGGGTACACACCCGATGCAACGCTTTGCAAAGCTACCCCCCCCCCATCAGTCCTGATTAGTCGGGTAGCATCGAGTACAGTGGAAAACGAATTATTTTTTAAATTATATTTATTTATTTATTTGGACTGGGGCTATCGACATCTAGGTCTACATGTATTATCGTCGGTATACTAATTAAAACATATTTATTTCAATATAAAACAAATTAACCGAGATCAAAAATTTATTCGTTTTTATTTGAAAAATTAATTTGAATGAAGTTGATGGCAGAAAATTGATCAAAACATCGGAATACCATTTATTGATAGAATGAATTTAACTATTTATTACATGGATTCGCTCATAAATTATCATTCAAAAAACGTGAGATGCGATTTGGTGTGATGTAGGGTTCATAAAAAACATTTTCTTTATCGTGCCAACGTTTCGACCTTTATTGAGATCATCTTCAGGGCCTAGGAATTTACAAGCATTGTTTAAATTGAACAAAAACATGTAGGATGTCAAAAAAGTCAATTTATACGATGCATTTTTTTATATATTCAATCAAAGCATTTCTTCTCACTCAAAATGTTTGTTTTCTGCGTACATTGATTGAATATATTTTTTTTTTCAATTGTATAAATTCACTTTTTTCCATATCCTACCTGTTTTTTTAATTTAAACTATCTTTTTAAATCCCAGGCCCCGAAGATGATCTCACTAAAGATCAAAATATTGGCACGATAAAGAAAATGTGTTTCTCAAACCCAAATCACACCAGACCGCATCTTACGATTTCTGAACAATCGTTTACTAACGGTCACTAATCACCACACTGTGCTCATAAAACTTAACTAACAATTTATTTCTTGAATTTGGTCAGAACATTTAACTAAATATTTATTACATGGTTTTGGTCAAAAGAATGCATTAAAAACAAACGAGGCGTTGCGATTAACACTCTGTTACTGGACGTGATGTACGTCTTACGTCACATAGAAATGCACACCGTACCAAAACCTGGCAAGGCGTCGGTTAGCATAGGGTATCGTCGCATAGCATTGCATTGGGTGTGTTCCTGGCTTAAATGCCGTAAAAGATGAGACCAAGAATGATACTTTGTTGTACGTCGGCTTCTATCTGTCTGATTTCCAAAAACTCAGCAGCAGCTATATTTACATTTCAAAATAAAAATAAACTATGTACACATGCATTCACAAATAGTATGTTGTTTACAAAATACAACACATTAATTATTGATTTAAATTAACAGCCAAACATTAACCGTGTAAAAATATTCACTGTTGAACGAAACCATATAAAATATAAGTTTTTATATATAAAACTATTAGCAATTTTTGTGTGTGGTAAAGGAAAAATTTCGGTTTATTGTAATATTAATTGAAAAAGGGAACTATGATACTATGAAAAGATTGCATATCGTTTGAAAACCTTATTACGACCGAATTTCCTCATATAACGGCTGAAAGGGAATGTTTCGAAGGCGTAATTGATCAATTTCCTGATCCTCCTCTCCGGCAATTTCCGATTTATCTTTTCTACAATGCATTTTGTTTCAACACTTTCACGATTTCGGTCCCAACGGGAATAAAACTTCCATTTACACTCCTTTACAGAAATAATAATAACAAAAGGCAAAGAGGTAGAAAGAAGAGATTTATACCGAGTCATTTTTTGTCTCAGCGGGCTTATCCGTGAAGATGGATTTGAAGAAATTTCAATGGACACGGGTGAAGCGGGGAATACTTTGTTAGTCTTAACGTTGCCGACTCTCGAGGATTATCAAGAAGAAAAAAAAAAGATTTCTTTTTTGGCATTTAATATTTTCCCCTACTTAAAATGACATGCCTTCCCTGGAATGCAGGATTTTCCCTGTTAAAACTTTACTCGATGGTTACAAATTAAAAAACAAAAAGGATTCTGTAAAGGGAATGTTGATTTTAATATTACTACACTGCTGTGTATCTTTAATTAAATGTTTACTCTTTTAATCAAAAAATTCTTGGTAAACTGTTCAGGCTTTTCGAGTGTTTGCCTTTCTCTTCCAATAATATCAGAAAGTTATTTTATAATAAAATTCTCTGATCATTTGGAGATCATGAGGTGCGGTCTAGTGTGACGTAGGTTTTAGAAAAACATTTTATTTGTCGTGCTAATGTTTCGATCTTTACTGAGATCATCATCAGTGCTCAAAGCGTATGTTTTCCGTATAGATGTGACGTTCTTGTCGGAAAACAAGCACTTGGAGCCCTGAAGATGATCGCAATGATGGTCGAAACGTTGACATGAAAAAGAAAACGTTTTTCTAAAGCCTACGTCACACCGGACCGCACCTCACGATCTCCCTAATAATTATTGACTAACTGTCACTAAACACCACACCAATTCTGTGTTAAATTGCGATACGATTACGAATCAAAGACACCCCCCTGAATTAAAGCAATCCGCCACGGCACTTCATAAAAATAGAAGATGCTCTTAAATAACATACAAAACCAATAAAGGTAGGACGTCACCTCAGGATCATCACTTGACATCACTATAGAGGTATTGTGGTTGTTGTCTGGATCCCCGGACATGTCGGGCTGGAGGGTAATGAACGAGGCGGCAAAAGCCGGGAAGTCCCACCTTCCAGACCGGACCATCGCCATGACGTCCGACAGGGCACGATTCGTAGATGGCCCTTCAGGAGCCTGAGCTGAAAACAGGGAATCGTCCTTGCACGGTTAATAATAGGTCATAAACGGTTGACACGCGGGCACATGCTCTTGGGCCTTATGCAGAGAAAGGTAGCTCGATGTGTCCCACATACTGGAAACATATCATGCTTTGGCTCCCTACAAGAGGGCGTGCAGGCATGCCATCCAATCTGAACATGGAACTCGAGCACTGCAGCGAGTTTTAGAGTCCCGTGCTCCGCTTTTTAGGGGAAATGGTTTTTTTTTTCTTTCTTTTTTTTATTGTACATACTATCTCTTATGCGCTGTGTGTCTTTGTTTTGCATGTATTTATTAGCGTGAATGGCGAGGGGTGAGGGGGGGTTAACGTCATCATCACCCCTCGAAACCCCAATCTAGTTTAGTTTAAGTATAGGACGGTGAATATCGAGTAATCCACCGACCAAAAGGAATGAGTGTGTTGGTTGGATGTATTTATTTGTATGAATGTTGTGTTTGAAAGTGTAATTAGAATACAGACTTAGTTGGGAGATGAAATGACCTAGATGTCGGAAGCCACAGTCAAAAAAAAGAAGGGTATTCACGATGTTTGTAAGATGTTAACTCGTATCAATTCGAAATGCCCAGTGAGAAGTAAGTCCCTTCTTTTCTTTGCATGTTAAACTACTTTTCCGCAATGCTGCGCGTGGCGATTGGTAAAACCAAAAATAAAGCTATGAGAGACCTAGAAGGCATGCTGTTGTTTATTTTGGTTTTCTCTTGCGTAAAATTGTAAGATGTCAGAAGACAGTACAAAAAAGAAAACTTCAATTTTGGCATTCAAAATGTTATCTATGCACTCGAAAATTTCTACCAAATGACACACTTCAATTCGTGCTGACATACCTAACTTGTATTCTAACCTCTAATAGCCTACAACTTTATAGGATAGGGGATGTATCTATTATGAATGAGAGTATAAGGATAGGTCAGAAATTAACAAAAGAAATGTATTTTTCTGACTTAATTAACGCGTATTAAAGGATACGGAGGAATACGTGTAAACAAAAACAGCTGTTAAATTCATGGTCGCCATGTTGATTGCCTACGCCCTAACGGATAGCAATGGGACTACACCTTCGACGTTTAATTTTTACATTGGCCTTACGCTGTTAAATCTGGCAATGTTACCTAGCCGATTCGTTCAAGTCTGTCATCATTTTTCTAGATCTAACAGTACCTAACGGAGTTAATTGAGTTAACACAAAGATCGTGAATCTTATATATCAACAACGTTTAATTATTAACAGCTTGGTCGTTTTTTTTTCCACTCTTTATTTTAAAAATAAAGAATATCGGTTTATTTCATCCTTTCCAGTGCCACTTATCGAGAGAAAGGTTTTCTTTGATAAAATAATAAATATAAAAAATTATTTTTATTTTCTTTACTCTCTACTAGTTGAAACTCAAATAGGAGTATTGTGGTGCCACGTCCGAAATCTTTTGTAATGTATAGATTTTGCTTTCAGATCTGTTTTAGACTGTCAACTGAATCATTTTATCTTCAATGGTGGGTTTGTATCTTATTTAGACAGTCGTGCCCTTTTATACTTTGGTAAAATGTCGCCTGTCTGTTTACACTTCGTTACGCCATCCAGTAAAAATATCACCATGGACGTGGTGTGAAAGTAGGTTCTAAGGTTTATATAATTGATATTAAACAAACTGAACTTATCATTCAATTATTGATTTCTAGACAGTAAACTATAGTTTTATATTATCTGATTTGGTAAGTGTGCCAATTTCAACTCTTTCAATTTTTTCCCCAAGGTGTTTTAGTCGTACATTGGCATTCGGCCGGTCACAAGTCGTGAGCAATCAAAGGAGAATGAAGCGGCTTCCGCGGTGAAAGCGCCAGATCTTTTAAATTTATCCTCCATTAAACCACTTCTCGGAAACGATTTGACGATGTCAGATACTCTTACGAATCGAGAATAACTTTTCCCGGAAAGTACACTGTAAACGTCTGAAGGGTTATCATTCAAATTATTTATCAGGAGATGAATAAATAGGCGGCGGCGGTGAAACATCCCTTTCCATCTCAACCCTTTTAAACCAGTAAAAAGCAAAAGGTTTTCTTTGATTTCTTTGTCCGCGTCGGGGCCCGGGAAAAAGTACGTTTTAAATCCGACAATGTTACATGAAGCAGCAATAGAAATTTCTTTTTTAATCTAGATTGTAATAAATCGATGATTTAAAGCCCAACGAAATCGTGACCTCCCATCCGCGTGGATTCGTGATAAAAAAGTAAAATAATATTAATCCAATAGGTCAAGTAAAGGTGAGTTTGGTGAAGACAAAAAAAAGAACCGAGTCAAAGGCATAAGAAAGACTATGAACACAAAGGATTCCAATTGAAAAAAGTCTCCAGGTTTAAGTTTTTATTTTATATCAACCTCCGGTATGGGAGCATTCCACATTCTTCAGTATAGCTAGAAAATACGAAATTTTCGCGACTTCCGCACTGAGAATAATTTGATATTACATCTATTAGGTTTCCTGGTCCGATTGACCAAATAAATTCTTTTCAATTAATTAAACTTTAATTAAGGTTTCGGTTGAGAGAAAAAAGTCAGTGTCAAATATATTTTTTGCATTGTATAACTTCACTTTTTTCCATATCCTACACGTTTCTGTTAATTGTAGACAATGTTTGTAAATACCAGTCCCTGAAGATGATCTCAATAAAGATCGAAACGTTGGCACTATAAAGAAAATGTTTTTCTGAAACTTACGTTACACCAGACCGCAATCATCGACTAACGGTCACCAATCACGACACATTTCTGTGTGAACAATTAAATTCATTAGATTTCGTGGTCCGATTGATCAAATATATGTTTCAATTCAGTAATGTCAAGCTTTTGGTTGAGATAAAAAGTCAATGTCACGAGCGAGATTCGAACCCACGACCTTCGGCTAAATAAGCTGCTGCACTACCATTCGATTTATCGCGACTCGATCCACACGGACACCAACTTCCCATCTGAACGCCACCAATTTGAATTTTCCCTCCTTTTTGTCATTTTTCAAATGTCGTATAATCAGATTGGATTCTCGACGACAAATGAAATGGCCACGGAGTGCTTTAGTGAAGTAGACTTCACTTGGCTTATTACATCTATTATGTTTCGTGATCCGATTGACCAAATATATTCTTTTCAATTAACTAATCTTTAATTAAGGTTTTGGCTAAAATAAAAAGTCAGTGTCACGAGTAGGATTTGAACCCACGATTTTTTATCTCAACTAAAACCTTCATTTGAGATGGATTGTTTGAATATTATTTTCGATCAGTTTGAATTTGATCGGACCATTTATAAAAAAGTTTCCTATAATTCATAATATTTAATTGATTATTATTATTAGTGATTTCATAGATTATTATATTAAGTGTCGAAGTGGAAGACTAAGACATTTTAAAATCCAAAAATTAATTTTCTACAGATCCTGTCATGTTGGTATGCAAGGCCGAATATATATCTCAAAGAAAGAGTAAATAATCGAAACAGGCTGACATTTAAAAGTTTATATAACAAAAAATTCCAATCCTGTTTTATTATGGCTGGGGAAGATTTGAACTGAACTCATTGGCTATTTTTCCTCTTATCTTATCATGGTTTCTTCAAAACATGATACGTTTTGTTCGGGCCTGACTTTTAGGGCTTACTAAGATAAAGGCCCATGTGAATTGTTACTGAGATGTATCAGATGTCGTTTGAAACCAGATGGGACACATGTGACTTTTTTATATATTTTTTTTCTTCTCGCCGTCAATTTTTAACACGTACTTCCATACGATAAATACCAAAGGAAACTACAGGTTGCAGTTTTACGTCATTGCCGATTGCTATTAATAAAATAGACCCATGTTTTAGGGGAAAACAGAAATTTAATATTCGCCTAAGGAACAAAGCACAATGCAATATAAAAGATCCTTTTCTAACAGAAAATTCTCTGTTCTGTCAAAGTACTTTTGCACGCCTGTTTGCCTGTATACGGAGCCAAGGCATGTAAACTATGCACGGGACAACGACCTTTGTATATGGGATTAGCATAATAAATAATCAATGTTTTTTTTTATCTCAACCAAGACCTTAAAAAGAATAATTGATTGAAAGAAATAACTTGGCCAATTGACTAATAATAAATAATTTGTGGTGTTTAGTGACTGTTATTCTATTATGATCGTGAGATGCGGTCTGGCGTGACGTAGCTATTGGAAGAACATTTTCTTTATCGTGCCAACGTTTCGATCTTGAGATCATCTTCAGGACTCAAGTGTTTGTTTTCCGCGTAATTGTGTCATTCTTGTGTGACGTGTTGCTTTTGGCTTTAAGTATTAAACTTAAAAATCACTTGTATTTGTCCAATTTACTGTGGAGTTCAAAGAACTTCTTCGAAGTGTCATCTAAATGAGAGATTTTGTCTGAGTTTTTAAAATTAAAGTTTTTACTATGCTCAACAAAGATGTTTGTGAATAACGGTTAGTTGTCTTCCAATGCCGTACTTTACTTGCATTTGACCGCGTATGGCACCCCGGCCCGGATAAGTTAAAATCCCATATACCCTCATTCCTACTACCTTATCTTGAAATCCTTCCTCTCAGATCGTTGGTTTAAAGTTAGAATCGGCACCGAGTTTTCACCTATCGCACCAATCAAAGTTGGCGTTCCACAAGGTAGTATCCTAGGCGCAATACTCTACACCATCTATACTGCTGACATACCCACTCATCCAAACACACAAATCACAACTTACGCGGACGACACCGCAATCATATCAACACGCTCCAATCCTATCCTAGCAACAGAAGCTCTCCAACAACACCTGAACCTTATTACCAACTGGTGCAATCTGTGGCGGATCAGGTTAAACGAACAAAAAGCCAACACGTTACATTTACGCTCTAACGACAAACCTGTCCACCAGTGTACATTTACAACAAATAATACCACCATCAAACCAAGTCCGCTACCTTGGGCTTACTTAGATAGTAGACGTACTTGGAACCCATATACACGATTAAAAGGCAAGAACTTAACAAAAGATATGGACTATTCAGACATTTTCTTGGACCAAAATCAAAACTAAGCATACATAACAAACAAACCGTTTACAAAACACTCATCAGACCTATTTGGACCTACGGAGCTGTGGGGCTCGGCCAAATCATCAAATATCCAACGAATTCAGTATTTTCAATCTAAAGTTCTCCGCCGTATCCTCAATGCTCCTTTCTACGTCATAAATCAAACGATCCATAAAGATCTTAAAATCCTTTTCGTAAAAGATCTTAACCAAACACGCTTCTTCACTTTTCACTCTAAACTCGCCTTCCATCCCTAACCGACTAGCCCTAACTGTTTCCTCAACATCTCACCCTTACAATCCTCCACGCCGTGACCATCTATCTATCTAATCCACCGAATTAACTTCTACTCCCCCCCCCCAATTAAACGAAGTTGGTTTCTCTCCCCACTGTCTCCTGGTCTGACAGGTCTATCAGATTTGCTCAATATATGTTATGTACAGATAGCAATAAATAAAATAAATTAATTTTAAAAAACTTGCAAATCCTAGTTCTGTACTTTCTTATATACATACATTTTCTTCGACCCTACAGTTTTGACAGATGCTAAGGGTTAATTAGCTTATGTATAACCATTCCTAAGTCTGTTATCATATTTATAGATTTGTCCATAATGTTCTTTCTCCTTATGCTTATCCTTTTATGACCGCGCCGAGTCTGTTTGTGTAAAGCCATCTTAACATATCATCTACCACTTCATTTCAATGAGTACCGTGGGTCTTAACCAAAACCAGCCTGACCGGCAGAAGGAAGTCCTTTTCCAATCCCTTTAATATTTCCTTTGTTATTTCTGCCTCTATGTTGTGAATTCATTTTGAAATACTCAAACAGAAATCGTTGGAAGAAAGGCAACCCAAAGACACTAATATACTAAATATATCACTTATATATATATATATATATATATATATTAATATATTAAAGATTTGTTCAAGAAGTTGTAGGGTTAATAGGGCTGACGTTCACTCTAGCAATACCCCTGGGACTTGTCTTAACTATTTTCAAGCTGAGGTCAATGAAGTCCAATTCTGTGCATAGGAATTGATCTAGAAGAAAATTAAATATACGTGCATTTACATACTTACAGACAGTCAGGCATCTATATAAAGTCGTTAAATGCCACATCCAAATTGTACTGGAAATGCCTATATTGCCTAAGGGCCGTATGAAAATAAAACAAGGTTACTTTACGGTAGCGTCTGGGACATGAGGTTAGAGAACAAGAAACGGCCAACTGGCCAAAGTAGGAGCGTTTAGTAAAGTTAGAGCTACTTGGGCAGAAAGGACTATGTGTCAGGCAAGTTCTCAAAAAGGAAACGAACCTACTCCTCTCCATCAACAATGAGCATTTGAGGAATGTTAACAAGCCTCCATACTGGCCACATCCTTCACTAATAACACCTAATGAAGTTAAGAAATCAGAGACAGAATCGAGCTGACATATTCACATGGAGCTCGGATATGGTACAGACAAACCAACAATGTTGGCGAAGAGGAAAGTACTTTGTTTTATGCTAACCCCTTCGAAAAAAAAAGTAAATATCCATTGCAGTGCCTTCATCATCACAATCGAACAAAAATAACCTTCTAAATTATTATAACATTATCGTCTTGCCATCTAGAACTTGGAACAAACTTTAGTCGAATATATTTTTCATTAGATCGATTAAGTTTCACCAAATAAATCATTTTCAATTAATTAATCTTTAAGTAAGGTGTTGGTTGAGATAAAAAAAGGCAGTGCCACGAGCGGTATTCGAACCCAAGCCGCTACTATACATCTCAGCCATTACCTTACATAAAGATTAATTAATTGAAAAAAAAATATTAGATTGCCGTGCGACAATGGTTAGTAAATTTAGTAGGCTTTGAATCTGGATCAACAAAGTCTAGAAAATGTTTATTTAATATTAAGGATCATTTTGTCATAAAATAGCGCAATAAAAGGTACATAAACAACACAAAATTTATTTTCAAAAAATGTGTATAAAGAATAATCAAACTTTCTCCTACCTTCATTACAAATGAAATCACACAAGTTTGAGATAAGATCCTGAGATTCCGTAAATTGTCTAAAGTTTAATATTGACATCCTTATCCAAACTAAAGGCGGTTGCAAGCTTCTTCAACTTGCCCTCGCCTTATTAAATTCAAGAATGACCCTCCTTTGTCCGTATTGTTCATCATGTCCCCTTTCCTCGCAAGAAATCCTCTTGGATTAATTAAACTGGAAGGCGATAATGTTTATTACGAAGTATGAATATACATTGCTGATTTGTTTATTTTTTTGTTTTGTTGGCTGTGTAAGCGTTTCGAATTAATTTTCATGTCATTGTAAGGTCGATTGGTTTATAATTAGTTATGCCTTTTGTGTTTCAAATATTTCTGTGTGATAATAACACTTTTCTTTTATGAAAAAAAATTATAGTTATGAAAGCTATACTTAAGATGTATATAAGGATAAGACTTTTCAAAATGGCCGGCATGAAAAGGGCGTGGAAAATTGTCTCGTCCCCGCTAAGTCCGTGGACAAAAGGTATTTTCGCCCGGAGCACGTCACATTTCCTGTTAATTTAGACCGGGCCAGGGGGAAAAGGCGGCTTTATTTAGAGAATCGGCCGAACTTGGAAACTTCGTGACAAACAAAGCTTTTCGGACAATAAAGGCGAAACGGTCTCTCGTCGAGGGGGAAAAATCAGGAACGGAGAGAGGGGAGATGATGGAGGAAATGGAGGCCATTGAGCAGAACTTCGCGGTTATTGAGCATGGAATCATGGATAATACGGAGATAACAGCTCTCATTGCCCTAAAAATGAAACCGGCCCTTATTCACGCTGGTTTATTACCGTTGAAATAAGCTTTGAATCAGTGCTCATCTTATTAAAACTTTGATGTATTCTCCAACTAAAACAAAAAAACTGCATATTTTGTCTTATATTTGGCACACAGCATCGTCCAGTCAGAATATAAATACTTTTGTGAGATAACGCCTTCGGGATGATGACTGGATCAAGAACTAATGATGCTGTTCCATCAAGCGTTCTGGCTAAGCTTAACAAAAAAGTACGGACTCAAAGAGGCTAATTGAGTCTCACTACAGGACGTACCAGCTCCTGTGCAAAAGTATCATTGGTCTTGGTCGTCACACGTGTCCTGCATAAACCTCTTGTACTTGATCACAAACCACCAGATTTTGGACCATTTTATATCGGTGAGTGATTTGGTGATGTCCTCTTCTTCAAAGATTTCAAATCTACTCATAGCGATCTAACCTATCACACTCTCCGCGGTAGTGCCTTGCCGTTTCTTCTTTTATTTCGCAGAAGCTGCAAAAGGGACTTGGTAGAATACCCATTACGAAGAATATGTCTTCTCAGTGGGCAGTGGCCCGTCAGAATACCTATCAGCCTCCTAATTCCCTTCCTCGACATAGAGAATAGCCATTTCTATTCTACTGGTTTGATCCAATGGGACATTACTGAAGACAAGCCAAATGAGAACAGCCTTCAGTACAAATCTCGGAATAGGTGCAGGTCACACAGTCAGTGGAAGTGTAATATCTAAAAAGTGCCTCGACACAAACTTAGATTCGGGATTTATAGGGCTGACGAGAGTAAAGCTCAGTGTGAGATTAAACTACGAATGTCCTTCCAAACAATTAAATGGCCCAAGTTAAACTGCCAAACAGAATGCCGGTAAAAACAGATTGATTTTTCAAGAGGAAGCGCATTGAACTGGGTGCTTTTCAAACTTTCCTTAAAACTAATGCAAAAACTGCTTATGAAAACTCTCAAAAAAGCTTCTTACTTGATAAGTTATCGAGTGGAACAGGCAGGTAATCTCATATTACCGCGCTGAAACCCTGTATAAACGACAATGTATGTGGCATGCTTGACGAAAAGTCAGGTATTTAGTTAATTTTAAATACTGGAATGGGAAGGGTCTGATCTGGATTTTGTTCTGCGAAAGGGGTACACTGGCCAATCATTTGTGGATAGCTAGACTAATTATCACTCACTATTGATTGATACTTACCCTCCAGCTAAGGTACAATTTGTTTACAAACCACGACCACCACGAGTCCAACGTCAATTAGTGGAGCTGCTTGGATTTTCAACTCCCGTGGTTCAGTATTATATTCAAGGTGGGACTGATCACCCGATCATACGATGCAACCACGTCTGAGGGGTGCGGGTTCAGTACCCCAGAAATCCTCTGCCACAGCAGAGAGTGGACAGGGAGAGAAAAGGAAAGGGGTAGGAATAGGGATAATGCCTCCATCATTGGTTATCCCCAAGCACCAGGGTTGATGGTCGGACTTTGCCTGGGTCCAAGATGTCTCTGTGGGTTGTGACCTACCAGTAAAATGTCACGTTCTGAACACTACGTGTACCTACACTATGACGTTATTTTATACTGGTATTAAGCAGTTCAACAACAATTCCCGTATGCATTATTCATGCTTAAACATCCATTGAAAAAAATCTGTGTGTATCTGTTCTAACAATTCCTTAAATAATTGCTACCGTTTAACCCTGCTAATGATGATTTTGTACGTTTACACCTTTAGAATGGTGCCAGCCCATAAAAATAAACAGTGTGAAAAAATTCCCACTTGTTACAGACGATTTCATCGTTGGGCAGAACAACGAAACATTTTTTGAAACAAAGGGACAGGTGTTTCGTTGGCGTATAAGCGAATAGCGGTGGGGGGGGGTTAAGCCTTTAAGGACATGTCATTACCCTAACTGGAACGGTCTGCTCGTAGCGCAGGTTTTTCAACCCCTGTCCAAACACATCCGTTCCGAGGAAATAAGGGCGGTTTTTCCAACGGTGCAAAAACTGGCTAGTCAATAAATCCCGATGGGAGGAAAACCGCGGAAGACGATATTTTTTTGCTGTGTCTCTAAACCGGATCCACTCTCGGTATTCCGTTAAGACAATTCGTCACGTTCGGACTGCATTCTTCGACTCGCGGATATGCAACGAATTCTGGGAATCAAAACTATTTAAAATTTATTCGTCAAATGTCACTCAGTCTATGATACGAAATATCGCCAAGGAAAAAAATAATAACTACCTATTGAGAATGAATAAAGTAATACTACAAACAATTTTTTTATATTAATAATAAATAATACATAAATACACGGAAGAACGGTCGAACGACGAACCATCAGAGGTTTCTACTAGAGGACGCTTCGGGACGCACGTTAGTCCGAGCTGCCTGGATAGCTCAGTCGGTAGAGCATTAGACTTTTAATCTAAGGGTCCAGGGTTCGAGTCCCTGTTCGGGCGCAAATATTTTTAACAATTTTGTCTCTATGGATTTAAATTTACTCGACTTAAAACCATTTTTTTATTAATTATTTTATTATAATATTTTTATTACAGATTATAGAGATTATTGGATTTGTCTTAATAAACGTAAATTTTGGCTTCACACTAACCAACTCGTCCTAGAATTCAAGCTATAGTCAACTCCGGACAATACTGAAATAATTATTTTTATTTATCAATTAACTCAATATAAAATGGGCAAACAGGGGATTCCATCCAACTGATGCATAATTAATAACACTCTTAAAATGTTCACAAAAGTTAAAAATCAATCTCCGGACATTAATTACGTCACTATGACAGTTTTATTATTATTATTTCTTTTTTTTCTTTTTTTAAATAAAATTTCCCTAGTTTCCGGTAAGTCTACCTATTACTAGAAAATTCCAGCAAGTTTCCAACAATTAATTATAATAGTAAAAACATTTTCTTTTCTTTTAGCAAAAAAAATATAATGGATAAAAAGATAATAATTTTTCGAGCTCCCATAAATATATTATTCCCTAAAAAATTTAATTTTTTTTTTTCAAATATAAATTTTTTTTATACATATCCCCCAATAATCCCACGATGCCTGGAAAATTCCATCAACCAAGAAGGCATATCGTACAAAGCGTTATCGTTCGAGCTGCCTGGATAGCTCAGTCGGTAGAGCATTAGACTTTTAATCTAAGGGTCCAGGGTTCGAGTCCCTGTTCGGGCGCAAAGTTTTTTTTTAACAATTTTGTTTCTACGGATTTAAATTTACTCTGAACAAAAGCTGGAGATTTTTTTTATTAATAATTTTAAGACTGATGAGAGAGATTATTGAATTTGTCTTAATAAATGAAAATATTGAAATTTAATTAATGTAAATTTTTGAACAACTTAACTGTCGCCTTACTCAAAAATTAAAAATCAAACATTAATGATGTCTCTGCACATTCATTCCGTCACTATGGCATTATTTAAAAATTATAATTTTTTTAAAGTAAATTAAATTTAGTCCAAGTGTAGATAGAAAATTCCAGCAAACAGGCATTCCACAAAAAACAAGACATTATTCGATTTGATTTGAACTGTTCCTTTTGAAATTGTTAATCGCAATAATTATTTTATTCAAAAGAAAATTAATCGATCGGCCTGGATAGCTCTACTGGTGGAGCAGTAGAATCGAGTCCCTATTAGGGCGCAGAATCTTTTGAATAATTTTCTTTGTATGATAACGTGACCTAGGATAGCTACTTTTATAGGTTAACGATATTTTTTTTTATTATTTTTTAAGAGACTTCTTGATTTCTACTTGCAAATTAATCGGGTGTTTCTTTCACGCATACATTCCTTGTAAATAATTGGTTTAATTATTATTTAAAAGTGATAAAATTTGTCCTGAATATGTCGAATTATTTTGTAAGGGCATGACGTACTGACGTAGCAGATTTTGGTACATATCGAAAGTTTTATGTTGTAATGAACAAGTTCCAATCAATATATTATTCAAGCAGACTCTGAGGCTAAGCTGCTTAGATTTCGGTTTGAAATTATTTTACAATCATAATTAATGAATTAGCCCAAAAGGCCTTGTCCTTGTCTGAACAATGATGGATATCTTTGCAACGAAGTGCACGTCGTCATCGTGTGAGTTATTTGTTTCAAGCCGGACTTGCGTCATCTTTAAGACTCCGATCACGCTTCTTTGTCGAACTGAATAACATGATTCGTACACTTATGAAAGGGGTGTACACAAAGGAGAGGAGAAACGGACGGGAGGACTAACCAGGTGTAGATATAATCTAACGCCCATCACGAATCTAGAATCGAACTCAATTAGTGACGGATAATAGATTATGAAATGTTGCAAAAGAACCCTCGGGATGCCAAAGTGGATCATGTTACCTCTCATTTTCCCTCCATTCACAAATTAGATCCGCTCTCTTCAACAGGAACACAGCGGGGGGAGGTGATCTGTGCAGAATATGGCTGGAAAAAGTACAAAACGTGTCTTCCAGATTCAATGATTCAATGTTCAAACTTTTAATTCCAAATAAATGCAAAAACAAAATTTTCCAAGGCTTTTTTTTTAAGATGTTTTAGTATTAACAAATTTCTCTGTTTTCTACGTCGTGATGAAACCGAAATTTGATGGAACACAGACGTCAGCGAGGCTAGGCTTACCAAAACATTCAGTAACTACCATATTTCAAGAAATACTCATAACTCGTTGTTAATACGTACAACATTGATAAAATTGTCGAGCCTATCTGCGCTCTGTTTCCGGGGGTCATTTTTATTTTAATTATTCTAAGTTATTTTTATCTAATAGCGATTAAACTCTGTATCTACTCGTTACCATTGATAATAGAGTTAAAATAACTTTCCGTTTTAATAAAAACTGGTAATAAATTATTATCGTGAAGATTAGATAGTAATAAACTTTACTGCGACGGACGATCATTGTCCATTAATAATATTCAACTTTTGTTCTGGTACTTAAATACTTAACTTTTATTATTTGAGTCTATTTTCTAGTTTGACATATTAAATCTAAACGGTTTCCCTGATTTTCGCACTTTATAACGCAATAAAATTAAAATAAATTAATTAAGCTAAACGACACCATACTTGAAAATTTTATTTTTAGAAAAATCAATCAATTGGTGTTTTATTTTGTGTTGAAAACCGTGTTATGCTGGAGATTTCCGAAAAAACATTCCTTAGAACGTAAATTAGTTGAATGTTGAAATTTTTGCCTTGCCACAGCAATCTGTGTCGCATGTGAATTAGCCATGCCATATTGAAAAGTAAATAAAAATGATTGTTGTTTGTTGCATTATGAGGGGTTTTTTTTACTCTACAGAATAGATCAGTAAGCCGGTATGAAGTCAAAATTTACGCTATTAAAACAAATCCAATCTCAATATCTGTCTTAAAATAATTAATAAAAAATTGCGTTTGTTTAGAATCCATAGAGAAATAAAATTGTTAAAAATATTTGCGTCCGAACAGGGACTCGAACCCTCGATCCTTAATTTTAATTTATAACCTTTGTGAACGAGGTAATATTGCTAATTGTTAATAAGTTGAACAAAATCCCCTTTCTGCCGGAGATATCAAGAAAACCAACCGATACATCTGGTTAAAAGGAGAATAATTCGATTATGGAATTTTAGCCACTGTATCACCCTGTATCACATATGAATTAACTAGCTATATTGAGTTACTTGGTAATTAAAAATAATTATTGGTTTATTCCGGGTTGTTTTTTTCTTTCTACATCTTACTCTACAGAAGCAATCGTTAAGCTGCTACGAAGTGAAAATTTCCGTTATTAAAACAAATCCAATAATCTCAATATATCTCTTAAGGTAGTTAATAAAAAATTGCGTGTTTAGAGTAAATTTGAATCAATAGAAATAAAATTGTTAAAAAGTTTTGCGCCCGAACAGGGACTCGAACCCTGGACCCTTAGATTAAAAGTCTAATGCTCTACCGACTGAGCTATCCAGGCAGCTCGAACGTTAAAGCTTTGTACGAAATGCCTTGTCTGTTGGAATTTTCCAGCCATTGTAGATTTATTTGGGGTATACATTATGTTTAAAACAATAATTTAATGTTCGGGGTACAATAAGTATAGGGGATCTTGAACCTCAAATTTTTGTATTGAAGACACAATTAGACGTTAATTTTTTAACTTATCTTTTTATCCATTATGATTTTTTTTTCACAAAAAGAAAACATATTGCCTATTAGTTGGAAATTTTGCTTGAATTCTCTACCTACCCTTACC
>CM077106.1:23539556-23562713 GCA_039619505.1 Cimex hemipterus | reverse complement strand
CTCTCTCTCTCTCTCTCTCTCTCTCTCTCTCTCTCTCTCTCTCTCTCCCTCTGCTCTCCTCCCCATTCGCACTATCTCTCTCAACCTTTCTTCTCACTATCTCTTTCTTTCTCTCTCTCTCTCTCACTCTCACTCTCACTCTCTCCCTCTCTCTCTCTCTCAATTAATATATTTATGTAGAGAGATAGAAAGAGATAGTGAGAAGAAAGGTTGAGATAGATAGTGCGAATGGGGAGGAGAGCAGAGGGAGAGAGAGAGAGAGAGAGAGTGTTTGTGTGTGAAAGAGAGAGTGAGACGATGGCAGATATATAGAGAAATGTTTTTTCAGAAAAATCTTTCTTTTTACCATCTCTTTCTATCTATCTCCCCCCCCTCTCTCTCTCTCTCTCTCACACACACACACACACACACACACAGAGAGAGAGAGAGAGAGTGACACAACATGTACATATTTAAAAGTTAATTAGTTTTAAACCTTGACAAATCATAACAAATCATAAATGTAGTCCGTAAGTGGTCAAAAGAAATATTTTTTAAAATATTGTTTCGAGCTGTAAATAAAAGGGCGCCTGATAGACTAAACCAGCGTGACCAGATATATCAATCTGTAGATGTCCGTAGTGTTTCAGTAAATGTGATGTTTGACCTGCATTATGACATTAATAAAAAAATAATAATAAAACTATTGCAGCAATATACTACGAAGTACATGACGAGTTACCTGTAAGTCTCATAATCATTGTTCCGATAATCGTTCATCATATTTTATTAAATAGTTAGAAATCTTTGTAATGTTTGTTTCCTTAATCATAGTATGTTTTGTAACGTAGGATGATTCCTGTAATTGATTTCAACCTGCCGCCTCAAACAGTTCAGGTAGTAATTACCAAGAAATTCCCGATTCACACTCGGGCGGAAGCCACAATGGCTACGCTGTGGGTCTTCTTCTCCGAGGGGCCCATTGTCATCCTAGGAGAGGCTCCTTTTTTCCCCAATTGACGACTGACAACTCGTGACGTTTCAGTCGGAACAAAATAAACACACACAAACAGACACATGGTAAAAATACATTTGTCTTGTTAAAACGGAAAGATAACCTTTGTCAGAAGAATTTTTTCCATTACCAGGCATTTAAGAGAATAAACATTTTATAACGACCGTTTCTTAAAATTCCCACACACTGGGAAATTCAGAACGGGGAAACATGCAAGTGGCATATAATTGAATATAAAACTCTCTCAAGTCCTTACAAATTTTAATTATAATTAATTATTATTTGGGTATAATTATTCGCAGATCGTGAGATGCGGTCTGACATGACGTATGTTTTAGAAAAATATTTTGTTTACCATGCCAAAGTTTCGATCTCTATTGAGATCATCTTCAGGACCTGGGATTTATAAACATTGTTTAAATTTTACAAATGCATGTAGGATGTGAAAAAATGAGTATACAATGCTGGAAAATTCTTTTGATCAGAAAGCAATATGAATTTAAACATCGAAAGAAAATTTTAGATTTAAAAAGAATAATGAATTTATAAAATGCTAGAAAAATTTTTAGCTAAAAAAATGAATTTGTACAATGATAAAAAAATTTAGATTTAAAAAAAGAATAAATTTACAAAATGATGCAAACGTTTTAGATTAAAAAAGTGAATGTATACAATGAGAGAAAATTTTAGATTTGAAAGAATGAATTTATACAAGGGCAGAAAATTTTAGATTCAATCAAAATATTAGTCACTCGCTCAGTTTTTTTTCTGTATAACATTTTGAATATAAAATTTTCAAGCATCTTATAAATTCATTCTTTTAAATATAAAATTTTCTCTCATTGTAATAATTCGTTCTTTTAAATATAAATTGTTTAGCGCTGTATAAATTCATTCTTTTAAATATTACATTTTTGCGTTGTATAAATTCATTTTTTTAAATATAAAATTTTCTATCATTGTATAAATTCATTCTTTTAATATAAATTTTTTTAGCATTGTATAAACTAAATTCATGCTTTTAAATATAACATTTTCTAGCATTGTATAAATTCATTCTTTTAAATATAAATTTCTTAGCGTTGTATAAATTCATTCTTTTAAATATAACATTTTTTGAGTTGTATACATTCATTTTTTAAATATAAAATTTTCTCTCATTGTATAAATTCTTTCTTTTAAATATAAATTTTTTTAGCGTTGTATAAATTCATTCTTTTAAATGTAACATTTTTTGCGTTGTATAAATTCATTCTTTTAAAAACAAAATTTTGTAGCATTGTATAAATTTATTCTTTTAAATATAAAATTTTCTAGCATTGTATAAATTAACTTTTTTAACCTAAAAAATTCTTGCATTTTATAAATTCATTCTTTTTTTATATCTAACATTTTCTATCATTGTATAAATTGAATTTGTTCAATAAACAATTTTTCTAGCGTTGAATAAATGCATATTTTTGATCAAACAATGTTTCTAGAATTGTACAAACTCATGTTTTTCACAACGTGCATGTATTTGTAAATTTTAAACATTTTCGTAAAACCGAAGCCCTGAAGATGATCACAATAAAGGTCGAAACGTTGGCACTATAAAAAAATCTTTTTCTAAAACCCACGTCACACCAGACCGCACCTTACAATCTCCAAATAAGCATTGACTAACGGTCAGTAGCAACCACAAATTTACGTACAAGTTATGTAGGTATTCAAGTTCTTTTCTAAAACATAAAAATTCATCATTTTTTATTCATCATTATTTGCATTATTCCACATTGTTTTGTAATATTTTCACAATATTGTGCTTTTTACAATCGTCAAAAAAAATTAAAATACATTACAAAAAATATTCCTAGGGTAAAACAAATAGTCAAAAAAATTCAATTTTAAATCCTTTCTGTTTCGTTTTTTTATATAAAAAAAAGCATGTCACTTTATTAAAATCCTATTGAATTACTATCAATTTAATGGAAAAGGGAAAAATGGTTCTCTCTTGTATTGCAGGTCTGTGATGAGTTAATTTTTACTTTTTATTACCAATTTCTCATGGTTTACTACGCTCATAAAATAGGATTCTAGGTTATGTTGTCATATGTTCATTAAACAAGAAATCTAAACATGGATTCTAAACTGATTGAATTTAACAAATTCTATTGCACACGCTTTGCCAACGTTGTTGGCATTCTATACATAAATATACATGGTATAAATTTTTCAATTTTTTTTTTAACAGTCTGTGTTCTTAGCAGCCTAAAAATAATTTCAACTTTTATGCAAACGAAAAATTAAATTCTGTTCACTAAGTCTATGTAGTCTAATTGAGCCCTGGTGAAATGAACTTTAGTGGAATTTCAATTTATTGTGTTGATATAAGAACACTAGGGCAAATTTGATGTATTAATCAATAAACGAAAACAAGTGGATAAAAAATGTAAGAGAAAGTGTTTTTGTTGAAATTGCGTGGGGGTCTTTCATCGCGACAATGAATAGGAGGGACAATAATTTGCTCGGATTTGAATAAAGGTCAACTCTACTGACTGAAATTAGAAATGAAGCTGAAAGTATCAAGTGTTTTTCTTTTGAAAAATATATACATACGTAGATGTGATTGTTTATTTTATATTAAACACACAATTCATTTTTTTTAATATATTTTATTAGTAACAATTAAGGGACAATTTATTTTACGTGTTAACCAAAACTTTTGTTTCGTTCAAATGTTAAAAAATGTTTTTTCCTATGTTAGACACAAACATTTTAGGAAATTAGTCATTTATTGTAATCAAAACGTTTTTCCAATTTTCGCTTTAGAAGTAAGAGTAAAAGTGAACATTTTTTAATCATGTTTTTTTTGCTATGTCTTTCGGGTTCTATCATTTGTGCGCTTAGGGTAAAACAATCGATAAATAACTAACATTCTAACCTTAAATAAATATTAAATAAAGAAACGGATAAAAAAAAAATGGCAGGTTGGACAAGTAAAAATGAACAAGTTTGAAGACATTTACTTTGAGATTTCCAATCTCTTTGTCACAGGTGAATCAGAAGGATGTGAATGAACCCTAGGGAAGTCCTACCCTAGGGACTCGACCTTATAAAGAGACACAGCTCCTCGCATTAAATGCTAATATCGCAGTCTTGCAAGAAGGCAATAAATCAATTATACACCTCGTCGCTTACAGACACAGCCGACTCTCCCAGCTGAGTGGCTTTCTAACCTCCCTCAGGTGGGACACCCCCTTAAAATGACATTCCTACTTTCTTCCTATTTGGAGCAATCGAAGATAAGACATCACATGTCACATAGTGTGTAGAAAAACTTTATTCGTTCACGTGTGTTGACTCATCTTAAATTTTAGTTAAGTGAAATCGATGTTCAATGCAAATCCTTGGATCGATATATTTATGAATTTTTATCTTCGAGGCTCTCCCTTCTCCATAAACTGCTATTAACAAATAAATAATTTTATGCCCTTTATTTGTATCCTGCGATGAAAACATGTTGCTGAGAGTTTTTTAAATGCAGACCAAACTTCGAAAGCACAAGTAAAGTTTGTTTTACACACACAAATGGAAAGTTCCTTTATTTAACCTTTAACTTAGCGTTGTATTCTTAGGGATACAGGCGCAATTATTAATATCTTTTTAATTAATTAAGGGTTTTAGATGAAACAAAAAAGTCAATGTGACGACCGGGATACGAACCCACGACCTTTGGCTAGATACGCCGCTACTCGACTACCTGAGGTATCACGGGTTTGATCCAGTCGGACACCAACATCCCATCTCAACCTACCTTTCGAATTTTCCCTCCGTTTTGTCATTTTTCAAATGTCGTTAAATCAGGATTCGGCGACATATGAAGTAGCTGCGGGAAGCTGTTTCGACCTTTCGAATTTTGAAAAATGGCAAAAAAAGAGAAAATTCAAAAGGTTTTAGGTTGAGATGAAGAGTTTGTGGTTCGAGTGGATCGAAGTCACGATACTCAAGCGGTAGAGCAGCGGCGTATACGGTCGTGGGTTCGAATCCCGCTCGTGACACTGTTTATTTCAACAAATACCTTATATAAAGATTAATTAATTGGAAGAAGTTATTCGCTTTTTTGTTTGTTTCGCATCGATTTTTAATCAATAATAAAAAAAAACATTATATTTTGACGTCGGATTGATCGAATAACTTCTTTCAACTAATTAATTTTAACTAAGGTTTTTAGTAATGTAAAAGTTAGTGACACGAGGGGGATTCGAACTCACGACCTTCGGCTAAATACTTCGTTGCTCTACCCCTCCCATCACAACCTACCTTTCGAATTTTCCTTCATTTTTGCCATTTTTCAGCTCAGGTAGTTTGAGTAGCGGCGTATCTAGCCTATTTTTATCTCAACTAAAAACCTTAATTAATTGAAAGATTAATTTGTCAGGCGGACCACCAAAACTAGTGAATTGAAGCAATTATAAATTTCGAAAAAAAAGTTAAAACTAAATACCATGTATTTTTATACCAAATATTTTAATTGTTAATGCATTTCGGGCCACGTCCCTGGTCCCTCTTCAGGGTGCACTATTGAATTAAATGGTACACCACTCTCTGCAGTTCGTGTACGTATCAAAGCCGTGGATTTTTGACTATTCAAACGTAATTCTTTCTCAAATGTAAATTTCCCTCTTCTTTGATATAGTATTCTAGAAGCCATTTAACGCAAGAGACGAACTATTTAAACATGAGTCGAAAAGCCCTTTGATGTTTACATGTAGGGCCCATTTGACAAATTCACCTGAGATTCAGCTTTAATAATTGTAGAAAGTATGAGGGCGTCACAACCCCTTTTGAGAGGCTAACTTAATATTTGATACCATAGATGGTTTAATAAAGTAGAGTTATACCCTTGGATTTAAGCTAATAAACACCAGAGCGACTACACTTTGCTCTAATGAATGAACTAAGCCTCCCTTTGAAATTCACAGAAGGACTCAAGGACTAATAACACTTTCAAACTATTAAAACTTTGATAAAGTGAAAACAAAAAATTGATGTTTTGTTTTGAACAGTTGTTATCTTGAAACACATGTGGATTTTTTGATAATTATTTTAATGGTTGGTGATGATTTTACATAAGAAATCTTTCTTAACAAAGTAAAAAAAAGCGGATTGACTTGATTCCAAAAGCTTGATTCAATAATCTTGTAAACTTTGATCCGCTTCGATCATGATTATTTAGAGATCATGAGATGCGGTCTGAAATTTCAATAAATTGGCCAGCTTCTTCGTTCGTCGGCCGGGCGGAGGGAGGGATATAAATTGGATTAAAGTTACCCGGGTATCCGCCACCTAATTATAGGTCGATGTCTCTGGAGGGAAAACGTGGACGGAAATAAAGTTGGATCAGAGGGGAACCGCAGCGCTGGGCCCGGCTGAATGGCTGCTTTGTGTGTTATCAACATAATTGAATTGAAAAAGAGCGAAAGGGGATATCTGATCTATTCAGCCGTGGTTACTCGTCCCGGCTGCTAAGTCGAATCGAGTCAAATTGAACGAATAATCATTAAACCGGGTCGGACGCCAA
The DNA here is from genome assembly GCA_039619505.1 of Cimex hemipterus. Taxonomy (NCBI): domain Eukaryota; kingdom Metazoa; phylum Arthropoda; class Insecta; order Hemiptera; family Cimicidae; genus Cimex; species Cimex hemipterus. Next base: position 23,556,156 of record CM077106.1, on the reverse strand, counting down.
ATTTGAGCCGGTTGGGTCTAATATTTTGGACGTACTGCGTTGCGATAGGATATTTTCAAATACACACCAAAACACTATATTTTTATTTATTCTTTTAAATATATTTAAGGCAAATTTATGTAAATTAATGACAAAATGTTCATACGAAGTTCTCAATATAAATTCATAAGCGACTTTCATGGAGTACGTACAATAAATCATACCGGTAAATACAAATTTAAGAAATTGTTCAAATTCAAATACAATTACTGGATTGACCTTGGTACAAAAAATAATGGAAAAAGGTATAGACTTCTTTGTTTAGAACGGCATTATATCATGGTATAGCTATGGATCTTGACCGCAAGAAGGTACGGTGTTAGGAGTATTCGAACCTGGAATCAAATACTCAGAACCCATGGGACAGTACATCAGTATCTACAAGCTGAACTCCAGACAATTGAGAGATGTACAGCACAGTTGAAGAAAGGGTACAAAAACAAGAACATAGCCATCATGTCAATTACCAAGGAGCAGTCAGAGCCTAAGCTCATATAGCTCAAAGATTATTTTTAATTGAAAAATTAAATTAAATTAATTGGTTATTCATACTGAAGTTACTCTCTGCTTCATCCAGGACACAAGTATTGGAGGGAAATGTGGAAGCGAATGCCCTTGCAAGGAAAGAAGCTGCTACATTGTGATACGATGCACTATCAATAGATACAAAAACAAGAGATCAAAAAGAGGAAACGGTGGAATTTCATCTAACAGCAGAGTGCATCAAAGGATGTAGGAAAAAGGTTCGAATCCTAATAGGATTTTTAACAGAGCACTGGGTACAGTGGGTACACTGGGGGATTGTACAGATTGTGCAAGAAAGCAGAGGAGAAAGGAACGTACTACCGTAGTGCTACACTTGGCTTGAAGAAACGCTTTTGGATGTATATTGTACCGGACAGAAAATCCAACGATTTGAACCGGGCGTACTAACCGAATTACTTGATGGACTAGAACTCACCGGTGAGCTATAGATACAGAACGAGAAATACAATTCTCAAAAGGATCAGTACATTAGACACCCTGAAATGCCTTCATCTGAAAATATACCAATAGTACTGGTTCCCGATTTATTGTTATTATTATACTATTTCCTCTTCCCGTATACAGTACTGCTGTAATTTGGACTTTTCCATTTATTTTTGTCAGTAGATTAATTCCCGCCATCATCTTTGTGTTTAGTTGAAGCCCCATTACAAGATCAACTCATAATAAACATAAATCCAATGGCAACATCGACCCAAAATATCAACAAAAAATATTGGGGACAACAGAGGCTATAACACAACTATACAAAAGTCTTAAATGGATCCTGCTCTAAGTAGTTTGATTAGTTGAGGAACTCTATGTAGTACCTCTCTCGTTCCTGCTGACGGTTTCAAGCAAGGTAAGTTATGTTATTTCGTTATTAATGTGTTTTGAAGGATTTAAACAATGTACTTAAAACAAGTGGAAAACTTTGTACTGATTTACGGGAAAAAATGAAAGATGTTATTGGATTTAATGGATGTTTAACCAAAACATATAATTCGATTTAAAATAAGATCTTAAAGTTGGAAGTTGGCATCCGGCAAGTTGGTCTGCTACTTTTCACGACAAGGACAAGGGGGCTGGAGTTTTAGGGATATATCCAAAGACCGAACTGACGTCAAATCTAGGTAAATATGCAGCAGTTTTCCAGTCTGGAATCATAGCGATTGAACACTATGTCAGGGAAGTAAAAAAGCTAGGAATACTTTCCCGGAAGATGGTCAGATCGTCTTCTCTGACGGTCAGGCAGAACTCTCTCAGGCTCTAGCCGCATTTGAGGAGAAGGCAAAGAGTGTTTCGAACTGTTTGGAGACCCTGGCGGATATGAGTGACGCCAATGAAATGACCCTAGCGTGGGTCTCTGAACATTCAGGGCATAGAGGCAACGAAAAAGTTTACATATTGGCCAAAGAGAGATGCATGGACTATCTAAGTCAACTTGCCACAAAAGAGGATGGATCCTTCGTGAGTCCAAAACTGGGTAAAACAATACCACAGGCATGAGAAACGCGAAGAGATTCCCAGAAGGGCCATCCGCAAAACTTACTCTTACAGGGCACTGCCAGCTAAGAAAGCACATGGACTGGATAAGATAACAGAAGAAACATTGTGCAGATATACTGCCAGCAAGAGGTGGAGACCATTTTATGTTTTTGTGAAGATCTATGTAGGTGCACGATTCTGGCAGAGAAAGCCACAAGCAAGATCCTACATTAAGGAGCCTCTGGTAAGGCTATGTAGGTTGACCAACAGACTGAAGATGGCCAGTAAGTTATAAAAAACAAGAATTATCATAGATCTACACGGGTCGAGTTGTAGAAGGTCTTGTGGTCACCTCTTTTATCCCTACCCCTAACATGACTCCCGTCGAACATATTTTTAAAGTGGTTGGCAAAGCGATGAAAGGAAATGCTACTTCTGATAAAACAAGGCAAATCTGGCAAAGCCAGATTTTTTATATATGCTCAATTATGACCACAAAACATATGGATATATAATTGAAGGAGCTGTTGACTATATTTGCATTAAACGGTGGTAATATTGTAATCCGTTACATGAGCCACGATTGCAAGAATGAAACCACTTGTGTTAAATGTTCTTTCACCCACAATACTAAGGGCTGTAGGTAAAAAACCACAAATGAATTAAGTTGAAGTGCATTGAATGTAAGAACTTCTACGAACACGCCAAAATGATAAAACACAAATCCTAACTATCCCTCCTTTTATTAGACCTTGTCCTCGCTTTATGTCCAATGTTGGTCGTCTACGAGAAATTACTATTATGATGTCACAAATGACGTAAATGGTAATATATGGTTGACAATTAAAAAAAAAAAAAATAGGAAGTCATATAATCCAGAATAAATATCCAGCAATTTTAAAATGATATTTGGTAGGTTTTATTTAGTTTATTTTTGATTTGACGAATATACCATTTAATTGGACGTCTTTAGTAACGATTTTGGTACGATTTGTATTTTCGTGTTTTGCCAAAATTAACCATGGAAGACCGCTTCTAATTACAGTTTTCTAGTTTTGACAGCCGGCCAAACTTCAAGACCCTCAAACTAAACAAATCATAGGAGAAATCTTGCATTTGAAGTCCCGCAAAGGGCAACAAAAAAAAAAAAGGAATTCGTATTGTACCTGGGCCGGAGGGCACCGAAGGGAAACCGTGGGTTCCTTCTTTGTTTGACAACACGTGGCAGACGGTTGTAAATCTAACCCCTCTTCCTTTCGGCCTCTCGTAATTTGGCATCCCCGGTAATATTTCATCCCCACGGCAGTCTTTTCACTTTTTTTTGCCACCCCCCTGTCTTAAAATTCAACCCACAACTGGACCCGCCTGTAATATCGGCAAAATCACGTCTGTGACACCTGCAGTAACTGGGGGCAGATCTGGAAAATTAGATTTACTGTTATTTACCAGGCAGGGAAATAATAAATGCTTTATTATCGACTCAACATATAACAAATATCGGCATAATTTGCCCGTTCAGCAGTGTGAAAAACCAAAAGAATGAATGAAAAAACAGTTTCATTAAAAAATAAAAGGACAGAGATAGAGTCGACAGACAGACATAGGCAGTCAGCACACATAAAGAGACAACAACTGAGAATCAGGCATAAAAAATAATATCAGATAAAAGAAAGAAAGATTTTGATAGAAAAAGGAAAATTAAAGATGAATGGAATGTGAGACAAAGTAAGAACAGAGAGAGAGATAGACAGATAGAGATAGAGAGAGAGAAGAAGGAACAGAGAAGATCAGACATGCACACATATAGACAATAAAAACTATGTGATAAAAGAGAAGAATATAATGAGAAGAAAAGGGAAAAAGAGATGGGTAGAAGGTAAAGCAAAGCAAAAGAGTAAGACAGAAAGAATGAAATAGATAGAGAGAGAAAAGAAACTGACGGACAGACGGGTAGACAGGCAGCACAGATAGATATACAAAGAGACTGAGGTCAGACGTAAAAAATAATATGGGATAACAGATAGAAAAATGTTGAGACAAAAAAGAAAAGTAGAAGTGGATGAAATGTAAGACAAATCAAGATACCAAGTGAAAAAGAGAGGAGAGAGAGAGAGAGAGAGATACAGAGAGACAGGCAGACAGTACGGGTAGATAGACAAAGAAAGACAGATAAATATACAAAGAAACTAACATCAGACGTAAAAAATAATAGAGGATAATAGAAAGAAACATGCTGAGAAAAAAAAAGGAGAGATGGATGGAATGTAAGACAAAGCAAGAAACAAAGTGAGAGAGAATGGGAGATTAAATGGGTGAGAGAAGAAGACGAGAGACATGCACAAAAATAATCCGAGATAGAAGAGAGGGTGTGAGAAAAATAGAGATAGATAGAATATAAAACAAAGTAAGGTATGGAGCGAGAGAGAAACAGAGATAAAGAGAAAATGAAATTGATTAACATTCCCATACTAAAGATTGCGAGAAGCCGTTTCAAGTATGGATGAAATGTAAACTATCTATAATAGACGAGCCGATAGTGTTCATGCATTCGCAGAGCAACAAACACCAATGATTTTAAACGTTTTTAACAAATCCGTCGTCGTTGTTTCTGACCACGTACGAGGGTTTTCGTCCTCCAGACTGGTTTCGGCATCTCTTCATCGGTTAGTCTGCGTGTTACTTTGCATCGTGAAACAATTGGCAAAATAGCAAATCTCTCAAACCCGTTTACGAACGGCTAAACCTAAAAACAAAACAATTACAAATATACAGACCCAATGTAGTAATCCAACTCACGAACATACGTGAAAAGAATATATATATAAAAAATAGAAGATACATTAAAAAATGCTGATATCATCAACTAAACAATACATACCGACAAAAGTTAATGACGACACCTCTTCAGATAATTCAAACTGATAATAAACACGATTGGAAAAAATAACACCAATCACTGAGTAAGGTGAATTAACAAAACCAGCAAGATATGCCAAGATTTTCAGAACAACAGTTTTTTCACTTCACAAATGTTTCCTTATTCAAGTCTTCTCTCGAGGATCTATAGGTTTTATAGGTTTCATAATAACCAATTAAATGCAAGTACGATATAAATATAATTTCTTTTCTATAGTCTAAGATTTCAGATCAACACTCCGACGGCTTTTGTCTTTGAAATAGGTGGAAATTGATAAATGAAAGAGGGCGCTATTTCCACGTCAGTAACGCGGGACGGTAAAAACTGAAAGACTATATACAATGGTGAATTTCCAATCAGCCTAATAACTGCGACGTATGAATGGCCTCTTCCTTTGATGTAGTCACACTCTTTGTGCAGGGATTCTTTTGTCCCTAGTCAAGGATTAGCCCTTTGGCCCTCAGGCGCGACACAAAAAAACAGAGCGAGGATGAAAGGGGAAAAAATCCCTTAAGAGCGACAAAGAGGGCTAAGAAGCTTTCATAGGCTAGGTTTGAGAAAGTACTTGAAATCCCGATGGATGTGAATGTTTACATCTCGTGTCAAGATTTGAGAAGGATGTTGGTTTAGCTCGGGTTGGTTTAAGGAATAGATCCAATATTTGTATAACGTATAAGTAACACTCTTCTCTTATTAGTAACTCTCGGATCCTTCGCCTAAGTTTGATTAGCTGTAAAATTAGTTGGCTCTAACTTACACAAGCGCCGCTATTTGGTGGTTGAAAAGAAAAAGTTCAACAGTATTCTCTACCGCATGGTGGGTTTATTGTAGCCTAATTAGCCATCCTGTTCTCTCTTGCAGCTTAAATCATTCCCTAGGTATTTTAGTAATAAAAACTACCTTCAGAAACTATAATTTAGAAGAATACTGGTTCACTTCAAACAACGAAATATGTAGAAAACTTGGGCCGTTTGTGGCTAAAAGTGCGCTAAGTTTTCAAATTAAAGTTTCCACTGTATATTCACATTTTAAATAATTAAATTCACCAATTTCGTGGTCCACTTGACCAATTAATATATTACAATTAATTAAGGTTTTAGTTGAGATAAAAAAGCAATGGCACGAGCGGGATTCGAACTCACGATCTTCGGCTAGATACGCCGCTGCTCTACCAATTGAGCTATCGTGACCTCGATCCACTCGGACATCAACTTCCTATCTCAACCTTAACTTATGAGTTTTCCCTCCTTTTTGCCATTTGTTTCGATCTTTATTGAGATCATCTTCAGGGCACAAAGTTTTTGTCTTCTGTGTACTTGTGCCATTCTTGCGTGTCGTGTTGAGAGTGCGCACTTGATTTTCCTCTCCTTTTTGCCATTTTTCAAAAGGTGGGGTTGAGATGGGAAGTGTCCGAGTGGATCGAGGTCACGATAGCTCAATTGGTAGAGTAGCCGCGTATCGAGCCGAAGGTCGTGGGTTCGAATCCCGCTCGTGCCATTGCTTTTTTATCTCAACTAAAAACCTTAAATAATTTAACGATATTAATTGGTTAAGCGTACAACTAAATTAGTGAACTTATCGTAATAAAATGAAGTATACTTCACCATTTCATTTCACGCCGAGAATCAAATCCAGTTACACGAAATTTGAAAAAATGGCAAAAAGGAGGGAATAATTAAGGTTTTTTTGTTGCGATAAAGAAGTCAATCTCACGAGCGGGTCTCGAACCCACGACCTTCTATTTGAGCTATCGTGACCGGACCTACTCGGCCACTAACTTCCCATCTCAGCTCCAACTTTTGAATTTTAAAAAATGGCAAAAAAGAGGGAAGATTCGATAGGTGGGGTTGAGATGGGAAATGGAGTCCGAGTGTATCGAATCTAAATAGGTCAAGTGGTAGAGCTGCGGCGTATCTAGCCGAAGGTCGTGGATTCGAATCCCGCTCGTTCAATTGATTTTTTTATCTCAACTAAAAACCATAATTAATTGTAATTTTAAATAATTTATTTGTTGCCGAACATAGTACAAATTACAAGTAATGCTATTTTTTCCTCCGAGACTTTTCCTCATTGACAAAAAATAAAAACAGAATAAGTATAAAATATATAAATATTAGCTTTACAATCCGGCGTTGCCTAAGGGGATAATAAAAAGTATTATTTAGCACATTACTTTGAGTATACAAATTGCTATTCCTAGAAAGGAACATGTTAAATCAAATGAACACAATTGAATGTTTGATATCAATAATTATATTTAGTCCTCTTGTTAGATATTGACATATGCAACATAATTTATGTTTTGGATTGCATTGTATTAAATTGTAATTACTATTGAAATTAACGTTAAATTCATTCCATTTTGTGGCCCGATTGATCAAATAATTTTTTCAATTAATGAATCGTTATGTAAGGTGTTTGTTGAAATGAAAAAGTGTCACGGGCGGGATTCGAACCAACGACCTTCGGCTAAATTGACAGCTGCTCTACCACTTGAACTATCGTGTCTGCGATCCACTCCGTGCAGCGTCGTATTTAGCCGATGATCTGGGTTGGAATCCCGCTCATGACACTATTTCATTTCAACCAATACCTTACATAAAAATTCATTAATTAAATTCATTGCAATTCTCTTGCTATACAAGCAACCCCCATCCTAGAACATGCAACATATAATTTCCCATGAGAAATCCACGGATTATTCAGATTCAATCCATATATCAATAATAGCAAATTGGCCTTGGAATTTGTTTATCATTACTGCCAAAGCCAGTTTAATTGTAAATTGCAATACTTCGAATGGAAAGGCACCACTTTTTTTTACCGTTGGCATATGTTGTATTAGTACAAAATCGGTTTCTGTAGTATTTTCTTTGTACACTAAATAAACGTTCAGTTGAAACACTCTTGTCAATTCTGATGGTTTTGCCAAGTCGAACGGTGCCTATAGTAAAGGTGAAGATTTGGTGAAGATCTTCCTGTCGTTACATCAGCGAAACCAATTCTCTAGTTTTTGCGACTGTGAAGTGGTGGCGTAGGTTTTTCATCTATTGACTGTTAGCGCTTCCAAATCGGTATTTGAAAGACGCGGGAAACGTCTGGGAGAGGTCCGTCTGGAGAGCTGTGAAAACATGTGTAAATGGACGCCACAAATTCCCGAATGGGGACCAAACATTTTGCATTTTCTTGAAAAATCTTGTAGCGATAAAGCATCCCCCTTGCACGGGAGGTGCCAAATTTGGAAAGAAATGATCACCAGCACAGAGAAGAGGGAAAAAATTAAACCACTGCTAACGATATTCATTAGGAAACAAAGACAAATTTGAAATTATCAAAGATAATTTCAAAGAAGATGTAAGCGGACAACATAAAGCAAATATTCAGATATCGTGAGGTTTTTTTTTATTTTCTTTATCGTGCCAACGTTTCGATCTTTTATTGAGATCATCTTCAGGGCTCAATGTGTTTGTCTTCTGTGTAATTGTACCATTCTTGCGTGTCGTGTTGAGAGTGCCTCACACATTTTTGCGCCTTTTAGAAGCGAAATGCAAAAAGTTGATTATTCCGCTGGAAGCTAATGGAACGGAGAACTTTTGAGGGAATTTGTAAAGTTCCAGGAGTTTGTAGTTATAAACCGATCCAACATTTTCAAAAAATTCCAAATTTCGGCATTTTTTCTGAATTTTTCGTGCAGAATTATTTCATTAATTCCGCAATGTAAATAAGTTTTTGAACAGAAAATTTAACGTTCTTTCAGGCGCCACAAACTAGATTTTTTCTTTAGAAAAAAGTCGGTAATTCTGAAGTTTATAAGCAATTTAGTGGACCCTTAAATTACTTCTTTTTCGCTGGGATTTAGACAGGGGTTTATAGGAGGTTTTTTGTTGTATATGGTCAATGGAAACACCTCCTGAAATTTTCGACGCTTATCGCCAGTCACAAATATTTGAAATTTCTTACCTCAGATTTTCGCAGGAACAGCGGACAATTTTCTAGCTAGCTACGAAAGCAAATCAAAGATGATTCAGTTCAATCATATTTGTTATTGTTCGTCATTTTAAAGAGAATTTATAGTGTGGTTTGTAGGTTTTTGCCTCTTGTGGTAAATGGCTGCCCACTCGTAATCGCTCCAGTGGTCCGTGAATCAGAAGACATCCTCCATGAACAGGTGAACGTTGATTTAAAATGTTTCAAAAATTGAGCAATACTATTGATAATTTAAAAGGATTTTTTTTTAAATATTTTCCAATTTTTTTTTATTTGCAGTGTGAGATGACCGTCCAATTAGGCTCTCAAATTGAAACAATGGGTGAATCAGAGACTTTGGGATAAACGTTCTCGGATTTCGTTCATTAATAATATTTTTAAAGATGAAAATCAGACTAATTAATATTTTTTAAATATATCCGGGGAATCAAATTGCTAATGAGACTTCTATTTATAATTTGGTTCTTTAGACATGGTCGGATGTCGAATAAAATGGTAGGATAACTTATAAGATGGGTTGTTGATTTCGTAAATCATATCGACCATGCAGAAATTCATACTTTTGTTCATTTATTTATTTATTTTTTTTTTTTTTGGTTTCATTGCCACTTTCTTTCGGACTGATTGGAATGAGGGATATAAATCTCATTGATGATGAGGGAATTCGGGATTGCAAAACGGGGATAAAGATGTATGTCGGTGTTTGTGGATTTATTACCAAAACAGAAGAATCCATCTTTCTTGGGCGAAGGAAGGGACCTGGACGTGTCGGTGGGCCCCTACTTACATTTAACTGTTTCCACCGGGGCATCGGTTCGCCCCTTCGAACACATTTCTCCATTTCCTGCATCCAAGCACTTTTTCAATTACTGGAGAAGAGCGTGGTCGTTGACAAACTGTACTTGCCAACTGCTCCAATTAGTTGGACCATATTTCAAACGACAATGTCGTCAAGGGTTGAAAAGGATTTGTACCAGTCAGTCAACTGGGGAAGATTTTTTTTTCTTGTGTCGCCTTATTATTACAGACCAGATACATTTTTCATTCCTCGTTTTTCTAAACGTTTTTAGCAAGGAGGGCGTCACACTACTTACCCTGTTTATAATAACTGATTATTTAATTTTTCCATTGAAATTAAAAGTTATAAGCTTTGTACGAAAACGTTTATTGGTTACCATTTCTTCCAACAGATTTACAAGATGAAAAGTTCACGCGCCACTAGATGACCGTTTGTTGTTTTTTAACGCAGATCTTTCCTAATCTGATTAATACACTTTCCTTTCTTCTTATTTATTTTGTTTTAATTCCATGATCCATTCTAAATATCACAATTGTTATATCACGCAGCTTAAGCTTACAGCTCCAGTGGGATTTGATGATGAAATTCTCTCGTTGTTGCTATGATCCGTACGTTCATGGTAACCTCTACAGTATGTCTGATCCCGGACAAATATTGTCCTTTATCTTGGCTACGATAGATCCTTAATAAACACGAAGTAAAAGTTTTCAACTAGAACTTACCAATGGAAAGACGTTGCTTATTGCGTTGATATCATACTGCACGTTCGATGTAGTTTCTCGATGAAAAGTTCCAAATTGGTTTTATAATATGCCTGCAGTTTAATTTATAAAGCTAAAACATGAACAATTTTTTGTTTTTTAAGTCCGCCCAATTTCGCTGTGAAATCGGCCGATCCGTCGATAATAAATGAGAGAACCGCACCTGTAGATCTGAGAATTCATAACGGGGAACTGTCGACCTAGGTCAACGGAACACTTTGAAAAATCCAATAATATAAACATCAATAATTCTGAAGAATTCTCATTAAGGATACCGTTATATAAGAGTTTTGGATTAAAACATTATCGACTTTAAAAAAAAATCTTCATAGTTAAGTAATATTTTAAAAAGGTAGATTTTTAAAGGTAATTTTGTTTATGATACGTAAATATTTTAAAGTGGTGAACTGGAGATGTCGGTCTTTATTATAGAGATGCCCTTAAAAAGGATACTTTTTTTAAATAATCATATCTCCTTCAGTCTAAAAAGTTAAACAAAATTATAAAAGAAAATTTATTCCCTAAGTATCTTTCGCCAAATAAAAGTAAAATATAATATAAAACTTAGGAATTCTACGCGATAATCCAAAAGAATAAACAGATAATATTACTTGATGATTATTTGAATATCGTGAGATGTGATCTGGTGTCACGTAGGTTTCAGAAAAACATTTTCTTTATCGTGCCAACGTTTCGAACTTCAATGAGATCGTCTTCAGGGCCTGGGAATTATAAACATTGTTTATAATGTAGGCTGTGAACAAAAATGAACTTATGCAATGCTATTTTTCTAAATAGATTTTTCAACTATTTTTTATATAATTTTTAGTTAATACAATAAAATTTTTAATCTTAAATCGTGTATACAAAAAATAAGCTGTCGCTTAAAGAAAGAAGCGTGAAAGATATAAAAATTCAAAAAAAAGTCAAATACCAAAAACAACTTTCAAAAAAATTAACTACATTCAATCTTCATCTTTACAAAAGTAGGAGATTAGAGATGTATATACAGACAGAAGAGAGACAGAGTGCGACAGAACTAAGAAAGAAAGAAAGAAAGAGAGAGATAGAGAGAGAGAGAGAGACATAGTGCGAGATACAAGAGAAAAAATTATAAAAGACAGAAAAGAGTTAAATAGAAATGAATAAAAAGTAAAAGAAAGAAGGAGAAAGAGAAGATAGACATGCAGATAGAAAAGGGAAAAATGGGCGACAAAGAGAAGAGTTGCCGAGATGGAGATGAAAAATAAGAGAGAAACAGAGGTGAAGAGAAAACTCGAGCGGGATTAAGAGGAGAAATGATACATACAAACGTTAGTGAGAGGGAGAGAGGGAGAAGAGAGAGAGAGAGAGAGAGAGAGAGAGAGAGAGAGAGAGAGAGAGTGGTAGATAGCTAAGAAGCCGAAAGAAGGAAAACAGTGAAATATTTCTAAGGAGAGAGATCAGATAAGAAAGAATTATTTGAAATTTCTTTACCATTTTTTAGTAAAATATGAAAGCAAAGAATGAAAACATTCAGCTGGTAGGACGCCAGTGGAAAGCTGTAGAAGATAGACAATTCCGGTTGACAGCTGTTCTTTCCAATTTTGACTTTTTCATGCTTCGCTTTTTGACAGCATATCGAAGCATTCTCAACGATACATTTTGAATGTCGGATCCGGCGACCCATAATCGAATAAGGACGGAGGGGGGAAGTTCATCCTCCGGGCGGGTAAGCTAGATTTACAGTCGACCGCCTCAAAAAGCCATCCTCGTAAATCATAATTTGTCAAATTAGATTATGTTTTTAGCCGCCTAAGAAGGGCGATGCACCGCTCTTCGAGAAATAGAGAAAAAATTATCAACGGATTAAACACCGACGGCGTTTTAAAGTCTGAGATAAATGTACAAAAACCGGATGAAATAACAACTACATAACAGGAACGGCCTGTTTTGAAAGGACCTAAATATTCGGTATATAAAAGGAAGTACCCTATCCTTTCAAATCCCCGATTTATAACAGCCATCAAATACTAGTCTGGGATTTTGTTTTTTTCCGGCTTTTAAACCAAATGAGTGTTCAACTTACTTTAATAAAGCATAAAATATAACTGTTTCCTCGCCTTGTCTGCAAATAAAAATTAAACTTTTTCTTTTGTAAAATCTCTCGAAATTTATGAAGTTAATATGTGTCTTTGAACCCTGTCCAAAGGCTCCGATATTTTAGTAATGACAATTTTACGTTCACTCCATAAACAATTAACATTTAATAGGTGGCTATAATCTACAAAGCAGTTTTGTCCCTGTTACATTTTACAGTCTTTTACTTTCTTCTTCAAAACGAGCAGTTGAACTACAGTTAGAACTGTACAAAGACGTAGCATAAATTTGTACAATTTCAACAATAGTAATAATCAATTTATGTCTAATTGGCCATAATAATTATTTCAATGAATTACTCTTTTTATGTAAGGTCTTGGTGAGATTGCATTGGCCACTCGTTTTATATTTTACGTTTTTATTTATTTATTTTGTACTTTATTTAGTAATATTTTTTAAATTAGGTAAAAAATATTTAAATATCTTGTATTGACAATCAAACCAATTTTTGGTATGCAAATTTTAATAATACCTGAATACAGTGCACTTTTTTGTAAGTTAATTTACTTATTTTCTCTGACACGGACAAAAAAAAAATTTTTCTATACGTCTGGTGTGGACGTAGGTTTTAGAAAAAACATTTTCTTCATGTGCCAACGTTTCGATCTTTACTGAGATCATCTTCAGAGCCTGGGATTTATAAATATTTTCCACATCTACACATGTGTTTACACAATTCAAAAATGTTTGTTTGTAAATTCCCAGGCCGTGATGATGATCGCAATAAAGATCGAAACGTTAAGATAAAGAAAATGTTTTTATAAAACCTACGCCACAGCAGATTGCGTCAAGCATACGTTTCATATAAGTGATGATCGAGATTATCATTGCCATTCATTGACTACTGGCTCCGCCATTTCTATTATCCCCTGAATCCAAAATGAAACTATTCTAAGTTTTCTTTATTTGGTAACTGTTTGAAAATCACATTGATTGTCCGGAATTACTAAATTTAATTGAATATCGCATGCTTGTAATAGAACATGGACAAAACAAGTCTTGCCAGACCGCATCTCATGATTTCTGAATAATTATGTATTTTGTGTTGTACTTGTACAGTGTACTTACCAGTGTATAGTATTTTTCTGTATGTATACTACGTTTCGATCTTTGTTGAGATCATCTTCAGAACATACGAATTATTTATGTTTGTTTCCACATGTATTTGTAAAATTCAAACAATGTTTATGAATCCTAGGTCTGAAGATGATCTCAAAAAGGCCGAAACGTTGGCACGATAAAGAACATATTTTTTAAAGCTATGTTATACCTGACCGCATCTCACGATCCCCAAATAATAATCATTGGCTAACGGTCACTAAAAACCATACGTTTTATATGTTACATTTTTATTTAATTTTTTGTACTGTATTCAATATTATTTGTTAAAATTAGGTTAAAAATATTTAAATATCTTATATTTACAACCAAACCTATTCTTGGTATGCAAATTTTAAGTTAATTTTTCCATCAGTGTACTTTTTTTGTAAGTAATACATTTTTTTTCTGATACGAACCAAAATTTATGTTGTCAGGTTTGTTGCCTAGATTACTGTTTATGCACAGTAGATTGATTTTTGATAATTGATATTTTTTGTGCTCGTAAATCCAATCTTAATCGAAATTCTCTTCTAATACATTTCCTTGCGTAATATTTAACACTAAAATACTAGTGTTTACAGTAGGTTTCAACTTAATTAATGCACACAGACTAGTTGCTTGATATGCCATAACGAGGTCATCTGCATGAATTAATATTCTAATGGACGCGCTTCCAAACTGGAAGACAGGGCATCCGGAAAATTAGCAGATACAATAAGACAAAACGGTCTCGTAGTTAAAAGAAAACAACTACACGCTATTGTATTCTTACGTATGCAGATTTATCTAAATAGATGAATTTTAATTGAGATAAAACGCTGATATGAAAATGATTAACGTTTGTCTTTGGTTAATTAATTAATTTTTATATATTTTAAAGCTTATTTTGCCTGGAGCTGCTTAAAGCCTTTTTGCCTGTTTTCAAATGTGTAATCTATTCTATTCTCGGCGACAAATGAAGAGTGCTTTATTGAAGATTTACTTAATTTAATTTATGAAATTAATTAAATGTCTTGGTCTGATTGACCAAATGACATCTTTCAATTAATTAAGCTTAATGTATGGCATTGGTTGAGATACAAATTGAAGAGAAAGGTTGGGTTGAGATGCGAATTTACTTTCCCAGTGCATCGAAATCGCGATAGCTCAAGTGATAGAGCAGCGGCGTATCTGGCCAAAGGCCGTGGGGTTCGAATCCCGCTCGTGACGCTGCCTTTTTTTATCTCAACCCATACCTTACATAAAGATTAATTAATTGAAAGATGTCATTTGGTCAATTTGAACCACGAAATCTAATGAATCACAACAATATTTGACACTGTTAACATTTTTTTGGTTGTACCGGCGTTTACGATGTATTCAGTATAAATAAATACAAATGCAGAAGAAGGTAAAGTTTAACGGTTGATGATGAAATTTAATCAAAATATGTCATCTAAAAAAGGGAAGGTTGATTATTGCCACGGAAGTGCATACTGATTTACGACAGCACACATTTCGTTTACTAATTCTCCGTCCTAATTGTGTTCGAAATTTCTCCGAGGCTTGACCTTTTGAATTGCGCACGGCCAGTTCTCGTAAATCGAATGATTTGTGAAAATATACTGTTCACAGCAGGTGTTCTTATTCATTAAGGTGAACGTTTTTCCTTCGAATCCCGAGGCTCCAATAATTCCCCGGTGTCCATCTAAGTTTCGTAAACTTAACGGTCAGCAATTAAAAGTTTATCGAAACGAGAAAACTGTTGACAACTTTTGATTGGTCGGTCGAGCTGGAATTGGAGCGGTTGTTAATTTCTAACATTCCTACACGGCCAACAAATCATGTCACACGCGGCTCCTATATACAACGAATAATGATGTTTACGATTTATAACCGTTTGTAAAAAGCGTTTAATTTATCAGACTTTTCACTATTACTTGTTCCACAACCCGATACACGATCCGGACCACAACAACTAGATGATTTACTTTCAACATTTAGCGCATGCGGTTTTGGAATCATTTTTGGTGTTTACGTGACCTCTCGCCAATTTATCATACGCTTTATTATCTTCCAATTAAAGAACACAACTAACATATCACTCTTGGTAACACCGTCAGTGATTGATGAATACCTGCGAACCAAGTCAGGACAGAATGAAAATCGGACGTGTCTGATTGAAAATATAATAGACAATTTAAATTCACTAGTATCGCGGTCCGCTTGCTCAATTAATATCTTGCAATTAATTAAGGTATTTAGTTGCGATAAAGAAGTCAGTCTCACTAGCGGGTCTCGAACCCACGACCTTCTATTTGAGCTATCGTGACCTGACCCACTCGGCCACTTACTTCCCATCTCAGCTCCAACTTTCGAAATTGGAAAAATGACAAAAAGGAGGGAAAATTCGAAAGTTAGGATTGAGATGGGAAGTTAGTGTCCGAGGGGATCGAGGTCTCGATAGCTCAGGTGGTAGAGCAGCGGTGTATCTAGCCGAAGATCGTGGGTTCGAATCCCGCTTGTATCATTGGCTTTTTGATCTCAACTAAAAACCTTAATTAATTGTAAGATAATAGAAAACTATTGAAATGGACTAAATAAGGATTTTATTTTATTTATGACAACCATAGTTCTTGTTTTAATACGTTTTACTGTTTGTTAAAACTTTTGAGAGACGTTCTTCTCTAAGGGACTGGGGGTGTTGAGATCGATCAGGTCTGGCAGATGGGTTTCGACTGCATATGGTGGATCTAATAGACCACAATAGCAATAAAAACATACCAAATTTATAGGAAACTATTGATTTACAGGTCCTCTCTCTCTCTCTCTCTCTCTCTCTCTCTCTCTCTCTCTCTCTCTCTC
>CM077106.1:23524865-23539156 GCA_039619505.1 Cimex hemipterus | reverse complement strand
TCTCTCTCTCTTTAGTTCCCTCTATCTCTTTCTCTCTCTCTCTCTCTCTCACTCTCATTCTCTCTCTATCTCTATTTAGTTCCCTCTATCTCTTTCTTTCTTTCTTTCTCTCTCTCTCTCTCTCTCTCTCTCTCTCTCTCTCTCTCTATTTAGTTCCCTCTATCTCTTTCTTTCTCTCTCTCTCTCTATCTATCTATCTATCTATCTATCTATTTATCTATCTCTCTTTCTCACCACTTTATTCATCATTTCATATCCCCTCTTTATTATTTTCTCTTCTAGTAATCTCATTTGTTGTAAAAAGGATTATTAGTTTTGAGTGGACGTTTTTTATAAGTAAATGATCCAAGCACAATAGGAAATAGTAAAAAAGAATGCGAACCACACACAAAAACAATTGATCAATCGGTGAAAACAGGGTGTAACCAAGGCTATATTTCACGGTGGTCAACCAAACACCAATCAGGGTTTTAAAACCAGAGGGTAATTAATTTAAAACGGTGTCGGAAGGCAATATGTTGTGGAAAGAGCAGGTGCGCACGGCAATCCGTCCATCATTCCACCTGCTTTCCTTCTCAGGCTTCTCCGATCTCATTACCAGGTTTGGCATCATCCATTTATATACTGATTTCTTCGTGAAAGCTATTTGGATAATCGTTTGTTGTTTTTTGGTGGGAGTGAGCTTTATCAGACTTATACGGTTTGGCGTTTTCATTTGAGCGGGTTTGATCATTCTTATTTGAAATTCTTGTCATTTTTTTTTTCTTATTTTGACCCTATGGATTTTTCGTCTTTCTACTCGTCTCTTAGGATTAATCTCCCTGGGCCGATTACTTCCCAAAGCTCTAAGGATTATTTGTCTTCTACTCTCTAGTCTACGACTTTTGTTATTCGTCATCCGGTTTATCATTAATACTCTTGAACTGTCACTTCTTGGTCTTGTCACTAAACCCCCTTGTAAGTTATTTTCATCCTCGACCTTGTTTTTTTTATTTCATCTCTAAGCTCTTCTCATAACATACTAACATCCAAAAACGCTTAATATTGTAAAATATAATGATAAAATTATAAGCTGCCGTTGATCATTAATAAAGTTTTTTCAATATCTGCTAATGTATTTATTAAAAAAAGACATGGCTATATTTATAATGTAAATTGTCTTTAATTCTATAACATAAAAGTTGTTTTCTGAGGCAAATAGGTGATCTAAATTTCGGAGAATACATTATTTTTATCAGCGAAGATAGCGATTTGCGAGAATAGATAAACTGTAACATTCTCGAAAATCAAATAAGATAAGAGTTGTGTAAATGTTTGATTAAAGCCACATGAAGATGTCGTTTTGCATTCACCGGGCCATCAGCTCGCAACGAATTCAGGTTTTCATGCCAAGCAGTTGGAAAAGAATTCAAATAAGCCGGAAAAGAAAGAGCGGTAATGGCTGTTTTTGTTTTCCGTGGGCCGAAATGGGAAAATGATTTTATTCAGAATGCTTTTCACTATCCCGAAGGCAATATAAATGCATCAGACTATTGTCAGACGCGATCAACGGGACCGGATAGTCATCAGGAATTCCCCGCGGCTGACAAATGCCGCCCTCGCACGCGAAATAAAATTCTGATAAGGTTTCTATTTCGGTTCAAAGATAGAATTTTTCGGCGAGGCGACGGTTTATGTTTTTTAAAGCTCGATAAAAACCTTGCTCTCCCCTTGTCCGACTTGTATATGGCATTTCGGATTTGTGAAGGGAATCTGATTCTTCCTTATATCCGGAGTGTTTCATATAACCTAATTTTAAAAAAATCTCCATAATTTTTCCTCCGCTGCTTGAAAACAAAAAATATTGCTTGGGCGCACAGTCTTTTAGTTATCCTTACTATCATATCCTGAAATCCTACCTAAATTTTTTATCTGGTTCAGAGTGAGGTGCTGTAACGATTTCTCAGAAATCAGACTGGCGTCCTGCAAGGGAAAATTTTTGGACACATCCTTCATATCACCTATACTGCTGAATGTGCACAGCCGAACACCATAATCACCACTTATGCGAACGGTACCGCAATTTCGTCCTCTAACTCTCATCTTTTCCAAGCTACCCAAGATTTATTGTTGAAAAACATTGAAAAAAACTGCCTTCCACAGTACCGATTTATAATCTTTCGATACTTGTTGATCTGAGAGAGATTTCTATTTTGAGATTAAATCAAATCAATCCACTTGGCAATATTTCTTTTTAATATATTTAGAAATCTTAAAACAGGAAATACATAGCCTGACTGTTACGATCCCATATTTTCAAACGTGTTCATATATTTTATGAATGGTCTACAAAAAGGGTTAAGGAATAGGGAGTCCTTTCGACCTTTTCATTCATTCGTAAAACATTATTGTCAAATAACAAGAAATTATGGGCAATAAATAGAACAAACGCAACTGTACGTACGATCTACGGTCTTTACATTTAGTAGTAATATACGAGTAACTTTTTTACGCGCAAACATGCTGTAAACTAAGAGAGAATATTTTTCATTTCCTGTGTCTCGGATGAAACCAATTATCATTAGGAACAAAGGGGAAATAAGGCAACCAGGCCTGATGATTGAGGTCTTCTTCTTTCTTTTTTCTTCCACATCTCAAATTCTTTTTAATTCGTTATGTTGAATAGCGAAAGGAGCGAGTGTCGTGATATGTTGTTTCAGCTGGAAACACCACGACTTGGCCCAGGCATCGTT
Organism: Cimex hemipterus; assembly: GCA_039619505.1. NCBI lineage: Eukaryota > Metazoa > Arthropoda > Insecta > Hemiptera > Cimicidae > Cimex > Cimex hemipterus. The sequence continues at coordinate 23,536,424 of CM077106.1, read as the reverse complement.
ATCTCCCACTTAGCCCACTTGCACCAGGCTTAAACTCTCTTCGATGTGTTTTACGTCATCTTTTTAAGTCGTGCTCCTTTACTTCTCCCCGGGTGGGTTAATGGGCAGAATAAAAAGTCAAAATAGCTGCGAGTGGGACTGCATTAGCTGAAAACATGCAAATAAGGTTTAATTAAACTTAAATTACATTTTCTAAGCTAAGGAGTTGATAATTACAAAATGAATACCATTATGAAATTAAGTTACTCGTTACAAACCTACTTTCAAGTCTTTTAATTGAGCATTAAATAAACAAAATTTAAAAATTATTTACGCGTTTAAAAGTATAAATATGCAGAAATTATTCTTGTTAGTACGGGACAATATTGGTTTTACCATGTACCACCCAGTCTCACTAGTGTTATCTGACAGGAGACCTTTTTTCCTGCACATTAATTGAAAATAATGTTTAATACTTAAGAAAAATTAAAGTTGCTCCAGTTGTTTTCAAATTTATGTATCTTCATTATTGAGAAATCGTGAGATGCGATCTGGTGTGATGTAGGTTTCAGAAAAACATTTTCTTTACCTTGCCGACGTATCGAATTTCAATGAGATCGTCTTCAGGGCCTGGGAATTACAAACATTTTTTATAACGTAGGCTGTGAACAAAAATGAACTTATGCAATGCTATTTTTCTAAATATATTTTTCAACTATTTTTTATATAATTTTTAGTTAATACAATAAAATTTTTAATCTTAAATCGTGTATGCAAAAAATAAGCTGTCGCTTAAAGAAAGAAGCGTGAAAGATATAAAAATACAAAAAAAAGGCAAATACAAAAAACAACTTTCAAAAAAATTAACTACATTCAATCTTCATCTTTACAAAAGTAGGAGATTAGAGATGTATATACAGACAGAAGAGAGACAGAGTGCGACAGAACTAAGAAAGAAAGAAAGAGAGATGTAGGTTTCACAGAAACATTCTCTTTATAATGCCGAAGTTTCAATCTTTAATGAGATCATCTTCAGCGCCTGGGATCAATAAAGATCAAAACGTCGGCACTATAAAGAGAATGTTTCTGTGAAACCTACATCATACCATACCGCATCTCACGATATCTGAACAATTGTCGATTAACGGCCACTAATCTCTGCACATAATTTAAAACACTAAAATTTATTAATTTTATATACGATTTTTTTTATCTGTAGCCTTCATTAAGTGAATTTGTTAAAATTATTTTTAATATATACAAATCGTGATTTTGCGACATTTCAGTTATCCTGTGATTCAATCTGAATATTTTATTTTTGGAAAAATTGAAGAAGTACAAGTTAAAGAGGCAAATCCTGGTTTCCATGTAAGTGCCGTTGAATTAAATTTGATAAAATGTTTTTCCAATGTTAAAGTAAACAAAAAGAGAATAAATTAATTGTAAAACATATTAAATATTTTAAAGCGAATAGTAAAGAAGTAAATTTTTCATCAGAAATGAAAAATATGAGTTCAAAATGAGACAGAATCACTGAAATCTCTAAAAACCGTTTATTTAAAAAAAATATTCAAATAATAACGCTTTAAAAAAAATTAAATTTATAAAAAGAAAATAATGCAGGATATATTACAAATTTCTGACCATATTTTGAAATTGTTACACTGACGTTGAAATGGATTGGAATGGCAATCGGTGGAAAAGGATTTTTCGAGAATTAATTTTTAAACTTTCCTATGAAATAAGCCATCATAATCAGTTCAGTAAAGATTGTAATATTCTACTTAAAATGCGGTCATTTATTTGTCTGTAAATCGTGAGTTCGAACAGGATTCATGCGGAACTATCGGCCTTTAGGGTTAGATGTTTATTTTCTTTTTTTCTGTGCCTATTGTTCCCACGTAAACAGGAAATATTTTAAAAATTTAATAGAGAACGCCTGAATTGCTGGGGGCACGGCAGATTAAAGTGGTACAGCTTGTAAATAAATTAACTCTTGAAGGGCGTGAAGGCAAATTCTATTATTCGAAACTCATAGAGTTAATTGAAAAAAATCTTCAAATGACTAGTTACAACCTTCACTTCTTATTAGGTGAAAAGAAAAAACGTTTCTTCTCCATTCCGAGCTAAATGATTAACGATTATGGATATTTATTTAATCGATTAGCCGATAAGCCGGTGGTTTTAAATATCGTAAATGGCGTGGAAATAAAAGGGAAAAATACCAAGGATGAAGTGAAACAATAAAGAAGGGGATTTATTGTTTATTGCTGTGTAATCAGAAGTGCAGGATAGCAATAAGTTCTGGAAAAGAACGGCGCTCTCGGGACAGTAAATGAAATTAGCAAATAGACGTTGTATTCCGACCTAAACTGGTTTCGTATATAATCCATTCTGCGCTGATCCAATTTTAGAACTGCTGTTTCAATTTGATTGCCGGCATTTTACATTTCAAGGAAATAATTGGAACAAGTTTTTCTTTTATCTTTGAAAAGTACATATCACTTTTTATACTTGTTTAATATAATTAAAACGCTTGGATAGCTCCAATTTACAACAGCCATTCAATAACATACAATCTACAAGATATTTGTTTTTATTGTGATTTTCTAGCATTAAATTAATTTAACTTTGTTTCTGGCCAATTATTCAGATATCGTGAGATGCGGTCCAGACCGCATCTCACGATCTCTGAATAATTATCCGTTAACGGTCACTAATCTCTACACATTTGTTTCTGTCCGATTTAATCTGTCTGATTAAACAATTATCATTATTAATTTTAGTTTATGTTTATTAACTAAATTTCAATTGCTTTTTATTATTAATCAACTATTTATTGTTGTTTATGATTCCTTTTTTATGAATGAACTTTGGATTTAATATATTTGCCAATTATAAAGGGCTTCGTTCATTATAAAATTATAATACTAAATAAAATCTTTGGCTGTCCTCATTATCCTATTAATCCGTTAGTCTTAAAACAACCTGGAAATGTTCCCAATCTACGATGCAAAGCATTTTCAGCTTTTAAATTTACCAAATGGTTTATTTACAATTAATACAAATTTACTTTATCTCTCTACCCTCAACCATTTACAATCGTCGAAAAATATTTGGCCCTTTAGACGTCCCAGCATCAACACAGAGAATTAGATACAATAAGAGAGAGAGAGAGAGTAGAGTGAAACAGGGAGAGAGAGACGTACATACATACAGAGAGAGAGAGAGAGAGAGAGAGAGAGAGAGAGAGAGATAGAGAGAGAGAGAGAGAGTGAAAGAGAGTGAAAGAGAGAGAGAGAGAGAGAGAGAGAGATAGGCAAACAGAGAGAAAAGAGAGAATGTAAAAAGTTAAAGAGTGAACATGAGATAAAGAGATACAACAAAACACAGTGATAAAGATAAAGCAAATGAGAGTGAGAAAGGGAGAAGAATAATTATAAAGGAAGGGAGAGATAAACAGAGAGAGAACAAAAGAGGACAGGATGAAATAGAATGAGAGAGAGAGAAAGAATGTAAAACACGTGAATAAGTTAGAGAGTGAATATGAGAGAAACAGATAAAACTAGACACAGTGATAAAGAAAGGTGAGGGAAAAAACGAAAAAGGAGGTGAACAATTATAAAGAAAGTAAGAGATAAACAGACAGAGTAAGAGAGGATAGGTTGAAATAGAATGAAAGAGTGAGAGAGAGATAGACAGACAGTCAGAGACAGACATTCACACAGACAGACAGTCACATACATGCAGAGAAGAAAGAATGTAAAAAAAGATAAATGAAGTAAAAGTGAAAAAAGGAGATGATAAAGAAAGGGAGAGATAAACAGACAGAAAGCAAGACAGGGCAGGATTAAATAGAATGAAAGAGAGGAAGAGAGAGCGGGAGAAAGAGTGAGAGAGGGTGACGAACAGACGATCGAATGGGGCGTGTAAGAGAGATAAAAACGACGAGGGAGAGTGAGTGGCGTCGAAAGTGAGGGAAACATAGAATTAAATGAGATATGGTGAGAGAGAAAGTGAGGTACGTAAGAAGAGCCCGAGAGAGATAAAGAAGAACAGAATGATAGTCAAAAAAAGTGATAACGTGGAAGCATGATGGTAAAAGGGAGAATGTGAGAGAGAATGGAAAAATTAGACAGACGAAGAGAGAAAATGAGGAGAGTGAAGGGGAGGAAAGAGAACAGAAAAGTGAAACCGACAAAAAATACAATTAATAAAGGCAAGAGGGCGAATACATTGTTTATTTTTCATTTATTCATTCGATAAGAATTATTTCTATTTGCGATTGTCCGATACCTGCCAAACGCAATAATACGTGAGAAGTGAAATCTGTGTGGGATGTTCGTATGTGTGTATACGTTGTTGATATAAAAAACCCGCATGCTGCCGAAAATATAATGCATTAAAAATGTAATATAATTATATCAATATCGATTTCGGGGGCACCAGCCTCCCTTCTTCGGCCTACATAATAAAAATTTTCATTCTTCAGGCTGGGTTACATATTACCAACAATTTTTTCAATATAATTTTATATGATGCATAGTTAGTCTGATTTTAGAATCTCATAAACTTGAATGTTCTTATGTGTTACACCATTATTCTGGTTGAACTTACTATTTAAGTTATGCCGTATTATTTCAATTCCCAGTGGTGTACTGTAAATATACATGTTCTTTTATTATACCTAACATGTAAATAGATTACACGGCGTTTGAAAAATGGCAAAAAGGAGGGAAAATTCGAAAGGTGGGTTGAGATGGGAAGTTGGTCCGAGTGGATCGAAGTCACGATAGCTCAAGTGGTAGAGCAGCGGCGTATTTTAGCCTAAGGTCGTGGGTTCGAATCCCGCTCGTAACACTGACATTTTTATCTCAACCAATACCTTACATAAAGATTAATTGATTCAAATAATAAAGATAACCACAATAATGGTCAAACACATAAGAACGTTCGAGTTCATGGGGTTCTAAAATTGAAACCTGACTGTTTAAGCATTTTAACAAGTATTTATTTAAATGTTTTATTTAAAATTATATGGAAAAAATTGTAATATGTAATTATTATTGTAGACTGACGGGAGTGAGGCTGGTCTCCTCCGAAATCGATATCCATATAATAAAAGGATATTATGAAATGGTTGTAAATTCCAGAAATAGCACCAAAAAGATCTTAAAAGAGTCAAACAACCAAGGAAATAAAAAATAATACAATTATTTTCAGTCGTTCAAAATCAATTATTAAATTTCGTTACGGGATATCTATCCTGAATAAATGTCGCAATACCAGCATCTGTGATCGTGGTTTTTTTTTTTTTTTTGATAGTTGTTTATCCTTTTCTGTACATATTCCTAACGTATTTACCACCTTTTATTAAGATTATTGGATTTATCCATAGGACAACTGGTGATTTCAGAAATATTTTAGTTGATAAAGGCGTATTTTTTGCTCTTGTACTTAGTTTATAGATTATACCCATCTAGTCTGACCGTCTGACAAAAAATTTTTTTTGGTTTTTAATAATTTAAATCCAATTCTAAAACTTTTCATTAAGCACACAAGTGGTGTTCAGTGACCGTCAGGCAATAAATTAGTCGGAGACCGTGAGATGCGGTCTGGTGAAACGTTGGTTTTAGAAAAACATTTTCTTTATCGTGCCAACGTTTCGAACTATGAGGATATCATCTTCAGGGCCTGGGATTTATAAACATTGTTTAATTTTAAATTTTTTTAAATAAATGTAAAATTTAAATTTTACAAATACATGTAGGTAAAACAATGAATTTACACAATGCTAGAACATTGTATTTTAAAAAAATTAATAAAAATTTTAGATTTACAAAAAACATTGTATAAATTCATTTCTTTTTTTTTTAATCTTAAAGTTTCTAGCATTGTATAAATTCTTTTTTTTTTCTCTGAAATTTTCTAGCATTGTAAAAATTAATTTTTTCACATCCTCCATGTATTTATAAAATTTAAACAATATTTATAAATCGCAGGCCCTGAAGATGATCTCAATAAAGATCGAAACGTTGACAAGATAAACAAAATGTTTTTCTAAAACCTACATCACACCAGACCGATGTAGCTCCGATATTTTAGTAATGAAAATTTTACGTTCACTCCATAAACAATTAACATTTAATAGGTGGCTATAATCTATAAAGCAGTTTTGTCCCTGTTACATTTTACAGTCTTTTACTTTCTTCTTCAAAACGAGCAGTTGAACTACAGTTAGAACTGTACAAAGACGTAGCATAAATTTGTACAATTTCAACAATGGTAATAATCAATTTATGTCTAGTTGGCCATAATAATTATTTCAATTAATTACTCTTTTTATGTAAGGTCTTGGTGAGATTGCATTGGCCACTAGTTTTATATTTTACGTTTTTATTTATTTTGTACTTTATTTAGTAATATTTTTTAAATTAGGTAAAAAATATTTAAATATCTTGTATTGACAATCAAATCAATTTTTGGTATGCAAATTTTAATAATATCTAAATACAGTGCACTTTTTTGTAAGTTAATTTACTTATACTTAATTTACTTTACACGGACAAAAAAAATTTTTTTCTATACGTCTGGTGTGGACGTAGGTTTTAGAAAAAACATTTTCTTCATGTGCCAACGTTTCGATCTTTACTGAGATCATCTTCAGAGCCTGGGATTTATAAATATTTTCCACACCTACACATGTATTTACACAATTCAAAAATGTTTGTTTGTAAATTCCCAGGCCGTGATGATGATCGCAATAAAGATCGAAACGTTGGCACGATAAGGAATCTAAACTTTCTAAAACCTATCTCAAAACAGACCGCATCTCACAACTTCCAAATAATCATCAAGCATATGGTTCGTATCAGTAATGATCGAGATTATCATTGCCATTCATTGACTACTGGCTCCGCCATTTCTTTATCCCCTGAATCCAAAATGAAACTATTCTCAGTTTTCTTTATTTGGAAACTATTTTGAAATCACATTGATTTTCCGAAATTACTAAATTTAATTGGAAATCGCATACTTATAATAGAACGCGGACAAAAGCAAGTCTTGAGTCTTCCTTCCATAGATCGACTTATGGAAGAAGGACTTCACATTCATATTTTTGCCAGTTATGAAATCCGTAATATGAGCATTCTGAACAGCCAAGTAGTTGATATTCTATAAAAATGAATTAATTTATATTTATAATGTATTGGTCAATATGTTCTATTTACAATTAGGAGCTGATATTTTTATATTTATATTATATCGCTTTGTATTACTAGTTTGATATTTGCCTGTTATTGTATTTAATCGTAAAATAATTATTATAAGACTATAAGTTTCATAAGCTAAAAGTTAGTTTAAACAATAGGATTGTAGAAATTGTAAAATCGTTAAGAATTTTAACAAGAGGATTATTTCGGCTGGACGTGTTCATTTGTCAGTGACTGTTTGCAAAGGGGGATGGCAAAATTAATTAAGCAGATATTACTTGACGACAAGGATAAAGGGAAATGATTAAAAAGGAAATCGCATTTAAAAGGGTCCTCAAAAGCTGATCCTTTTAATCCACCGGGTCGAGCGAAGGCGAAGATTCAGGAGCCGACAACGCTCATCGCGGGGACAATTAGCTAAAAGCCCGTCGACTCTTTCTCAACCCGTCGAAATGTTGAAGGAAGAAAGGGAGGGAAAAATTGACAGAGATTTACATAAATTCCAAAGCGTTAAGGACATCTGTAGAAGACTAACAGGTTCCTTTGTCCCTCTTCTGACTCTTAGTGACATTTCAAGTGGGTTTTTTTTTTTTATCTAATTGTCAGTTTTCTGCTTTTACCACGATCGGGCAGCAAACCACCCGTGAGATCTGAGATAGCGTGATGTACTAAGTGCACATCTCTTCAACCGGCTTTACTCAATTTAATTCATTGTGCTGGAATGAGCGCCGCGATGAAAAAGTTAATGCGATCGTGATGTACACTTGATCCCTGGACATAAGAGGAATTAAAGGATTATAAACTTCCTTCGCTTAAAGCGAAGCATTAATTTATCCACGGAGGAAATATCCAACTTAGATTTACCATGATAAGCAATAAAATCTAACACCGATACTGAAAAATCAATGCCATATCAAATTCACATTTAAAACATTTAAAGCGTTTTTTTCTTATCTTATAAATTGTCAGTTTAAATTAAATTTTTATGATTATTTGGAGATAGTGAGGTGCGGTCTGGTGTAACGTAAATTTTCGAAAAACATTTTCTTTATCGTGCCAACGTTTCGATCCCTATTGAGATCATCTTCAGGGCCAGAACATTCTTTAAATTTTACAAATACATGTAGGTAAAACAATGAATTTATACAATGCTAGAAAATTTCAGACAAAAAAATGAATTTATTGTATATTTATTATATACAATGCTAAAAAAATAATTTAAAAAATGTTTGTTTTACAAATACTTTGATTGAATATAAAAATTTTTAGCATTGCACAAATTCATTTTTCCCTGTATTTGTAAAATTTAAAGAATGTTTAAACATTCCCGGCTCTGAAGATGATATCATCATTGCTCGAAACATTGGCAGGTTAAAGAATACCTTTTTCTAAATCATACTTCACGCCAGAGAAAATTTTATATTTAAGAAAAAAAAAAGAATTTATACAATGCTAAAAAAATTAATAAAAAAATGTTTGTTTGGGCTTTTTGCAATCATAGATATGTTGCTTTACTCTTTTATCCTGATATTTGGATGTTCTTCAAGAATTTGGCTTTCCTTTCCCAAATTATCTCCGTCTATACAATCCTGAAGGGATAACCAGGCCTTAACCTCCAAAGATACTCATATAAAAATGTCTTTCTATCTCGACTTTCTTCCCCACCCTTTCAAAATCCAATGTATATATACATAAATCTGCGATATTTAGACACGCAAGAATGACAGCTCTACCCAGAAAACAAACATTTTGATTGAGTACAAATACTTTGTTTATAAAATTTTCTAGCATCGTGCAAATTCTTTTTTTCCATGCATGTATTTGTGAAATTTAAAGAATGTTTATATATTCCAGGCCCTGAAGATGATAGCATCATAGTTCGAAACGTGGCATGATAAAGAAAATGTTCTTCTAAAACCTACGTCACGCAGACTGCATGTCACGAGCTCCGAATAATCATTAATTAATCTAAACACCACATTAAATTTTTATATATGTTGCCGATGGCTGGTGTTTAATAAAAGGATTTTCTGTTAATTGATTTTTTTACCTTAGACTTCTTAGGCGTGTTGGGACACGAAAAGGCCTTCCTATCTCATCCCAGGCATCTCGAAATGACCCTTCCTTCAGCCCATTAAAGTCCCATTAACCATTACACCTAACCGTAATTTCGGTAGGACAATGATGCGAGGCTTTAGACGACTCTAATTGAACGCGTCAATGAAATAGCTCCTCTTCCGAGGACAGGACGTGCCGTTCTTTTCATCCTAATGAGAACGCGCGCGTGCGTTTGAGCCTGTATGCGTGTGTACACATCTCTTTTCATCTTTTTGTCCATATTTTTCCTTTAAGAGCACTCGAAACGAAATGTACCCCTTTGTTTGTATGATGATTCGTGCAGGTATGTTATGCAAAGATCTGAAGGAAATATTTAACTGCTGAGTAGGACGAGCTCTTCTAAACCATCATTGTAACAAATTCTTTTGTAATTTGTGATCCCATTAACCAAATAACTTCTTTCAATTAATTAATCTTTTTATATAAAGTATTGAAATGAAAATGTTAGAACACGAGTGGGATTCGAGCCCACGTGAGCCGAAGTCGTGGGTTCGAATCCTGCTCAAGACGCTAACTTTTTCGTTTCAACCAACACTTTACATAAAAAGATTAATTAATCGAAATTGCATTAAAGGTTTTTTACACCCTCTTCAACTTATTTTATCTGATACCTTGTACTCAACAATAAAATTGTTTATTGTAAATTTGAGAAAAACACAAGAGAATTAGGTGAACTGTTGCGAGGAATTTTATAGAATTTTTTTATCTCGTATTGTATTTATGGTAGTTGATCAATACTGACTGTAGAAAAACTCTAGAGAGATAGTGTCTTTTTATTCTTTCGCCTTGTTCGTCTCTCGCCATGTTATCCTCGCTCTTTATCGACGTTTTCACTTATCTATTCCTTTCACTTAAAAACACTTAATATTGACGTTTCAAACAAAAGCTGTAACTATCAGTTCAAACACTTTAACGTTTTTTACATAGTCAAATTTTCTTTACCTCTGTCAACTTTGTCCAAAATAGATTATTTGTCTTGAAAAAGTACACTACATTTTTATATTATCATCATTTATTTAGGATGTTTTTTAACTATCATATGTACACATTTTAATAACACATTAGTTGATGGTTAATATTCACATGAATTCTTGAAAAAAGAACTCTTAAAACGTGATAGATTTCTTTTTATAGTTTTCGATTGTTCACTTCTGGGTCGATTACCTTCCCACCTTATCTATATGTTCACTGGTTTGCTGTTTCTATCACGAGGAAAAGCTCAATATTGATTTTTTTAAATTATGAAACCATGAATTCAGACTATTTTTATCCATACATCATTTATCATGCTCTACCATTTCCATGTCACAAAATTGCCCTACAGATGTACATTTTTCTTTACAAAGTATGTTATTTAATTTTCGTAATATTTTGTCTTTCATTTGGATTTTTTCAATATCACAGAGAGACAGTTACAGATGTATGTGGGAAACACAATCAGCATAGGGTGTTATGGATCAATATTGATCTTACTTCTCGTAGAAAAACTTTCGAACGTATCTGGGATATTTTAACCACTGGTGTGAAGCATGGTTGTTGATCAATATTGACCTGAATTATTGTAGAAAATGCTCTGAAAGATCATTTTGTTTACTGTTTTTCAAACGTTCGTCCCTCGTCTGGCAATCCTTGCTCTTTATCGATATTTTTATTCCGTTGACTTGAAAACATTTAATATTAAGATTAATTAAGGTTTTTAGTTGAGATGAAAAAAGTCAATGGCACGAACTGGATTCGAACCAACGATCTTCAGCTAGATACGCCGCTGCTCTACCACTTCAGCCATCTTGACCTCGATCCACTCGGACCAACCTCAACGATAGCTCAAGTGGTAGAGCAGCTGCGTATCTAGCTGAAGATCGTGGGTTCGAATCCCGCTCTTGCTATTAACTTTTTTTCTCCTCAACTAAAAACCTTAATTAACGGTAATGTATTAATTGGTCAAGCGGACCACTAAATTAGTGAACTTAATATTAAGACTGTGAATTGACTGACTTGAATTTTTTAAAAAAAGTGAAAATATTTTTTTTTGCTATTTTCAAATGTTATTTCGTCCCATTATTATTCTGTTGAACACTAATGTTGAGACTTTTGAAGAATTATATAAAATGTAAGTTTAAACATTTTATCAGTTTTTAACAACGTAGACAGGGGGTCGGTAGCCGAGGTTAAGGCGTTGATACGGTGTTCATCACTGCTAGTTTTTTTTTTTTTTTTTTTTTTTTTTTTTTTTTTTTTTTTTTTTTTT
>CM077106.1:23504270-23524855 GCA_039619505.1 Cimex hemipterus | reverse complement strand
TTTTTTTTTTTTTTTTTTTTTTTTTTTTTTTTTTTTTTTTTTTTTTTAAATACCGGAACCCCAGGGGATAAACCCTCACATTATTCAGAATTGATCATTAAGGATCTTTTCGCTCAATTGCGCCAAATATCTATATTTTCCTTTACTTTTCATATTTGATTTTACAAATCTTTTTAAACACCAATAGGTGATATGATTATTGATATTGGCCTGAATTATTGCTGAAAAACTCTTAAAAGATCATGTTTTTTAAAATTAGTTTTGGATTGATTATCTCTGGTCCTGATATCTTCGCTCCTGATTTTACGTACATTTACATTATTTAATTTCTTCTCACAAAATTGGCCAAAATATATTATTTATCTTGAATCACCAAGACCCAACATGCTTCTACTCACTATTCGGTTATTTGGTTTTCAATTTTTTTTAATAACAACTTATAGTAATTAAACTATGATAAAACAAACCAAATGATAAATTATTTTCTATGAAGAACACCCAATCGATATTAGGTGATTTAGTTGCTGATCAATATTGACTTAAAATCTTATTTAAATGCTCAAGAAAGATCATGTTTTTTTATTCTTTTGAATTATACATCTCAGGCTGGCTATCCATGCTCTTTTTCGTCATTTTCCATTGAAAAAATTTCATATTCAAATTGTCTGATAAAAATGAATTCAGACTCTTTTTTTTCATTTTTGTACAATTCACCATTCACCCGTCTGTCCCAAATATATTATTTATCAGTAAGAAAATACAAAACCCAATATTTTTTTTTATATTTCACCTTTCATTTGGAACGGTTACTTGAAAGAACGTGTCCTTTTATTGGTTCGAATACTTCGTTTGTATTTCTTTTACTTGAAAACAATACTGAGACAGTTTTGACAAACATCGACCTTTTATCATTTTTCATACCCTTATGCTTTTCATAGAATTGTCTCATATTTATATATTTCTATCTTCATTCTATATTTTTATACATTCGCCCCTTTATTTAGAAAGTTTTTCTTTAAAGAGAATTATTCTCTGTATAGAAAACCATACCGAAAGTTTTGCTCTTTGTGCAAAAATCAAAATGAGTTTATGTCCAGGGCGACCATTTTCAAATGTAACGTCGAATAAATGTTTATGGTGTAATTTTTTTTGCACATTTCCAACTTGTTTTTGCCAGTATGTAAATAAAACTCCAAATTGAACAAAGCCTGAAAGTGATCCATGAATTTTATTGTTTACGCATGTCAAATAACGTATTGCCAAACCCCGTTTAATTTTTTATCGCGCATTGATGTAACGTCCTACGAAATTGGCGGAGTCGTGTCGATGTGTTATTACTGGCAGGTTAAATGAAATTAATGAAGTTTGAGGCAACTTCAGAGACCACGATTTCAAACCTTCTTCTATAATTAATTACGGTTTTTAGTTGAGATGAAAAAAAGCTAATGGCACGAGAGGGATTCGAAACCACGAGCTTCGGATAGATACGCTGCTTTACCACTACTATCGTGACCTCGATCCACTAGGACATCAACTTCCCATCTCAACCTCAACGATAGTTCAAGTGTGACTCACCAATTGGTCGAGCGGACCACGAAAATAGTGAATTAACTTCTTCCCTAACGTTTGACGTTAAATAAAACTGATCAATATTGATCTGAATTGTTGCAAAATAATCTCTTGATTGAGAGCGGTTTTGTTATTGTTTTGAAATGTCGATCTTTGGTCCGTCTGTCATCGCTTTTTATCGACATAAATTATATAATTATTCAGAAATCGTAAGATGCGGTCTGGTGTGATCTAGGTTTCAGAAAAACATTCCTTTTATCGTGCCAACTTTCCGATCTTTATTGAGATCATTTTCAAAGCGCAAATTGTTTGTCTTCTGTGTTATTGTGCCATTCTTGCGTGTCGTAATGAGAGTGCACTCAATGTAATAGACAAAATTAAATAAAATTTTTCAACCGCGGAGAACTTGGGATTTTACAACCTTTGGGTAATAATTACTAGACCGTGGATTTTTAAGAAAAAGATTTTTTTTTTATAAAACAGGAAATCAACTATAAGGAATAAAAATGGTGTAAAGTAAATCAACAACTTCACAATAAATAAAAATCCATTATCTATTTTTGACTTAGGAAAACCTGCACTACAATTATTACATAATAGAAAAGAAGTTGGAAAAAAAAAGAAAAAGAGACCATAATGATTATATTAAAATGTAAAACAGGATAAAAAAAATTTGTATGAATATTTATTTAAACTACATTCTTAATGATCTCGCTGATTGACTTGATCAATGTTCTGCCTTTAGACTGGGCGTGGATAGGAGAACCGAAAATGATTTATTCCATTTGTAAATTTCCATAATTTTTTTTATTTGATGAGAAATGGCAATTGACCGTCAAAAATGATATATTTTATGTCGCTCTCGACAATCCGGTGATTCATGGATTAATGAATTTAATGAATCGAGTTATTTGACGGTTACGCGCCACCTTTCTAGTCCTATCGAAGTGAATAAATCAAACAGAGCGAAGGTGTACATTTGTTACATTGGAACCCAGGCTTGATTAACTTTTAAGCCAACGCTATAAAAGAAATCGGATATTACTTGAAACCTGGTTAAAAAATCTATTCGATAAATTCCCTTACACTAAAGCACAGCACAATGTCGACTGTAAAATAAATAATCACTGTAATTACAGGGTCTTAAATAAATTTAAATAATGTCCCTTCATGAATAAATAAGTGTAGAATAATGTCGGAGAGAAAGCTATTGAAACATTTTTGTTACGCAATATTGAAAGTGGAACACGTTAATATATCATAGTTCAAGAAATTGCAACATGGTTATTTTCTTCTTTAATTTGAAGCTTAAGGAAATTGTATTTTTTTACATCGGCCGCATCGATAAGCGACTAGGGTTGTCATATCTGATCGACACTGCGTACATATTAATAACGTCTGCGGTGTCATGACGTTTCCTCTTGGCGATTCGAGCAACGCCGGACAACACACCGATCAAAATTAAATAACACAGTTCATTTTGTACTATCTGATCTGGTCGAATTAATATATAGCTCCAGATGAAATTTGATTACACGAATGAGTCGATTAGAGGGGCTTAATTAATTTTTTTTTAAACGATCGGTACGATAAATGAATGTGAAGCAAGAAATGTGAACTGTTTTGTAGAAATTCTTTAACTGTATTCCATTCGATACCCTTTTAAATTTATGTTTTTATTACACTCTGAATTCTAATTGTCTGATATTTTCAAATTTAATTCTAGATAAACGAAAACTATATGCGTGTTAATTTCTACAGGGTGTTTGTCTTGTGTGATGTTTTATTAGCTTTTTTTTTGTAGTGTCAGTTTGGAAAATTTTCATGCAATCATAAAATATAATACAATAAAACTTTAATAATTTTTTTCTCGGATATCGTGAGATGCGGTCTGGAGTGACATAGGTTTTAGAAAAACCTTTTTTTTTTATCGTGCCACAGTTTCGATCTTTGTTGAGATCGTCATCACGGCCATGGATTTATAAAAAACATTGTTGAATTGTATAAATGCATGTGTAGATGTTGCAATCATAAATAAATCCCAGGCTCTGAAGATGATTTCAGTAAAGATCGAAACGTTGGGATGATAAATAAAATATTTTTATAAAACTTACGTCACACCTGACCGCATCTCACCATCTCCAAACACCACAAATTTAATCATTTTGAATGTTTTTGGTTGAAAAGTACCAATTTTATAGTATATTTCCACTTTATAAGCATTAAAACTTTAGATTTTTTTGTTATATCATTTTTATTTAAATTATGCGGAAATAAACTAAAGATAGATAAGTTGGGAATATTATGCTTTTATTCAACTTAACAATATGCTGATAATATGCGGGATTTCAATAAATCCACCAGGGTCATCCGATGCATAAACAAAACCGAGAGGGGGGAAAAAAGCCAAAAGCAGTAAATCCCTCCATAAAAACTTCGCGTTAATAGCTTTTCTGCGTAGCTTTGAGATTAGCGATTTTTCGTATGCAAAAGGAAGAAATCTGGCCTTAGCATTACGACATTTCAACATCCGCCCATGAATTTTTATACGCTCCTTTTCAGCGTTTCACAGAAGCGCCTTTTATTGCGAACCGTGAGATTTTTTTCTCGTTGTTAACTCTATTATCTATTTACGAAAGGTATCTGAGTTAAGAAAATGAAAAAAAAAAGAATAAAGCGCGACAAACGAGTCCGTTTTAGGCGAGATTTGTGAATGGGCCTAACTCCAACCTGTTGCACCTCTGACGCCTTCCACGGCTGCCGGAATTGTTAACCCGGTTTATCCTGTGACCAAACTTATTTTAACGTCCATGGAAATTTATGCTTCGAACTTCCTGAAACCGATCGTAAACAATAGTTAACTTGTAGAGCCCTTGTAATACCCTCAATCGATTTTGGCCACTTGTGAAGCTGGAAATCGGGTCAAGGAGGTATGTATGTTCGTAGCAAATTCATAAACAACAAACCGCAAAATATGAATTTTCCAGAAGCTAATTTTTATTATAATCATCATCGTTTATTTATTTTCACCGTTTCCCAACTACCATTATAAAACCATAATACAAGACCTTAAAACGATAAAAATTACTTAATTTGACTTAATCTATCATATTCTTAATTTTGCATAATTAGTTTTACGGAAAATCAACGGAGAAAAAAGGTTTTATTTTACTCAGTGACCGGAAAGTGCTCAAGTGTTGTGTTAGGATTAAGTTATGTAGGGTTAGGGTTAGGGACGGATTAAGTTAGATTAGGTTGGATTGTTAAATTAAATCATAAATCTCTCTATCAAAATAAAGACAAATTACAAAATGAATTCAAGTTGCAGCAAATAAAATTTACTCACATAATCACAAAAGTATACTTCTTATTAACATAAATTTATACCGTTAAAACAAATAAACTATACAAAATTAATCTAACTATCCAAATTGATTATATGTATAATCTAATTGACAAAAATCTTCATTTATACCTAGGTAAATACCATCACCTTAAAGTTATAAATGAAATAAACTTGAACCCTAAATGAAGGATAACTCGAGAGGAGACTCATATTATAAAATTCCCGTCATCCAAAACGTTCACTCGAAAATTCAGTGAGCTTGACAAGGGTAAAGTCGGGTTATGTTAAGTTAGGTTAGGGCCTCATATTAGGTTAGGGAGGGGTTAAGTTACGACTCTAATGCCTCTTTGTCGCACGTCGGCCAAAACCTTTTCTCAACTATTCCTAAAAAATATAGCAATATTGTAATCAAAAATTTTTATCGATTTAAAATAATACTAACGTTGTCAGTCTTGGCTCCGTTAAACTTTAAACTTTGAAAATAAATCAACCTTTTATTAAAGTAGAATTTTTTCTTCACTAACATTGAAAATTGCTGCTGTACCGCAGGGCAGTTCTGAGGCCTGTACTGTTCTAAGTACCAAGAGTACACAGCAGACATCCCATCCTCAAACCTACACGCTAACCTTTGCAGACGATACAGCGATCTTTTCAAGCAATTCTGATCCCGTCATTTCAACTCGAAATCTTCAACAATACCTGACATTACTGGAATCATGGTGTAAAAAAAAATCATCCACATAGCCTTTACCCTCCGCAAAAAGATCCCTGATCCAGTCGACTTCCATTACATTCCAACTGCGGACAAGGTGTGCGGTACCTTGAACTATCTACTGACGGCTCACCTCACACACAACTGAAAAACAAGAAGTTACGAACGTTAAGGAGCATTTTCACGACTTTTTGAAAGACTACTTTATAACACCCTACTGAAGACGATATGGACTTATGGAATGGAAGTGTGGGGTTCAACCAAACATCCTTAAATCCTACGCATCCAAAGAGCCCAATCCACAAACCTCAAAAAATCTTTAATGCTCCATTTTATGTGTCCAACGAAACTACCAATACAGACCTAAATATTCCTTTTGTCTATGATGTAATCCACTCCTGTTACCGAAAACTTTACACAACCCTCCCAACCACTATAAACCTCAAATTCAAATCGTCTCATTCCGATGAATTTCTTCCAACCCTCCTCCCCGACGGGATGGTTTGTCTAGTGACATTAAATGTAGAATACATAGGAGTACTACCAGTGGATTGTTTCTCCACTCTTATTTATTCATTCACTGCTACTAGACACCAAAATAAAGATAGTTGTTATATACAATTTTATTTATTATCAAAATATCACTTGGATTATAATAGCCCTGTTTTATTCACTGTACATAGTGTCAGATTTTTAATCAATGCTAATTTTTTTTTAAATCAAAGTATTTGTGTGAATATACGATATTTGCACTATTCTAACAAGAGATAAACTATAAAAAAAATATCAATTTGAATAGTGACTATAAATTAATAAGAGATGAATTAATAGAACAAATTGATATAAAAAAATTTGTTTGTTTCCAAAATGGTTCAAAAATGTATGGAAGAAATACAGATTGCATCAGGCATCCAATAATCAAGCCGAACTTTTGGCCATCCTGAAGAGCTGACAATGGGCTTTGAATAAAAAATCAGAAAAGAATATTGCCAAATTTATCATTTTAAGTGACAGCCAAGTGTCCTTTGATTCAATTATTAATTGTAATAATCATGGCTATCTTCCTGAGCAAATAAGGAAAATTATTCAAAATCTAGTCAAACAGAATGTTAATGTACAACAATAGAGGGAAATGAAGAAGCTGACAGACTGGCCAAATTAACATCTGCTGGCGAGAGTTTGAATTTGGCATACACCAAACTTACCAAGTCATCAATTATTCATCAACTTTTCGAAGAGAGCCTGGAAAAATGGGAAAACGCTTGGTCAAGTACAAATAATGGAAGGCAGACAAGAAAGTTCTTTCCTAAAGTTGCCGATAGATTCCAGTATAGAACCGCACCACTAACCCACATCTTAACCGTACGCAGCACAGCTATTTTTTCCGCTTTCATCTAAGAGAATCTTCATCATGCTCATGCCTGCCTAATTTCCAAGTAGAACAGAGCATTAAACTCCTAATATATGAGTGCCCACTAATAGAACCAGTGCGTAGTGTTTGGATACGAAAGTGCCTACCGCAAGATAAGAAGTGGCCACCTGATGAGAATGAGCTCGTGAAGAGAGTGTACGATGAAAATGTTGAGAAATTCATTAAAACAATAGACTTTAATGCAATTTATAGAAATTTTAAGTTATTTGTTTATTCTGTTTTTTAATTAGTTTTGTTTTTTCTTATACTTATTAACGTTGTTTATTAATATTCAACAGTTTCTTACTTATTGGTCTTTTAGTCATACGATTATTCTATTACATGTAATATTTTGGAAGAAGCATGTAGAATAAATATAATTTTTTTAAAAAGATATAAAAAATATAGAACTCGGTTCATCCTAAAGTTTACTGATATAATCATGTAATGAGATTATTGATTGAATTTCCCAACTTCTTTCTTAGTTTTATTTTGTATTGGGTCAACTTATTTCGATACCAATGCCGGTTGGTTTTCCTAGGCTTGTTGGAGCGCCAAACTTATTCAAAAGGGAAGGAGTTTCATCTTACTAATAGAACTTATCTAATCAAACCCTATGGTAAAATAAAAATGAAAAATTCTTGTAAAGGTCATGCGACTTTGAAATTATTATGATCATCATGTTTGTTTCGCATCAGTCATTAATAAAAAAAGCCGTTATATTTCGACGTCTGATTGACCAAATAACTCTTTTCAATTAATTAATAAGGTAATGGTTGAAATG
This sequence comes from Cimex hemipterus, assembly GCA_039619505.1. NCBI lineage: Eukaryota > Metazoa > Arthropoda > Insecta > Hemiptera > Cimicidae > Cimex > Cimex hemipterus. The sequence continues at coordinate 23,517,033 of CM077106.1, read as the reverse complement.
AAAAAGTTGGTGACCGAGTGGATCGAAGTCACGATAACTCAAATGGTAGAGCAGCTGAGTTTTTATCCGAAGGTTGTAGGTTCGAATCCCGCTCGTGACACTACCTTTTTCATTTTATCCAATATCTTAAATAAAAATTAATAAAAAAATTGATTAATATAGGTAGGTCACCAGCCAACAATAGAAAAAAAATTATTCAAATCGTGAGATGCGGTCTGGTGTGATGTAGGTATCAGAAAAACATTTTCTGATACTTACATCACACCAGACCGCATCTCACGATATTTGAATAATTATCCGTTAACGGTCACTAATCTCTACACACAATAGACAAAAACCAATTTGAACAATCGGGCTTTTCAACAAAAGGACAATAATAATACGGACAAAAATGGGGGAAAATCTCATTCTTGATAAAGACCTCTAAGTCACGTGCGAAGCGACGTTATATCCTCCAGGGGAAAATTTCTACTTAACACAATCGACTAATGGCCGAAACTTGATGCAATTGATACTTATGAAACCACAATTTCATGAAACGTCTAGCGAAAATTGAAAATAAATTCTTCTCTAAACTGTTGAAAACCCCCTTGGTATTTGGACTAGTGGATAAAAAATTGTTTTTATCCATTCAATGTTCGAAAATTATCAAAATAAAGGTAAACTTTTATACTATACTGTATATAGGTATGTAGTATAGGTTTGTAGTTAAAGATATACTAGACTTAAATAAAAAATGATATGGATTTAAATATATTGGCATTGCAATGAAGCCCACCCTCAATGGGTAAACAATTGTCATGTAATCTTTATTTATCTATCACCATGCCCACAACCAGAGTAGTATATTTACAGAAAAATACTATACACTGGTAGGTATACTGTACAAATACAACACAATATACATAATTATTTAGAAATCATGAGATGCGGTCTGGTGTGATGTAGGTTTGCAGGAAAACATTTTCTTTATCGTGCCAACGTTTCGATCTTTATTGAGATCATCTTCAGTGCCTGGGATTTACAAGCATTGTTTACATGTAAAAAATACATTGAATATATAAAAATATATTTTGCATTGTATAAATTCACTTTTCAAATGTATTTGTTAATTGTAAACGATGTTTGTAAATCCCAGGCCCTGAAGACGATCTCAATAAAGATCGAAACGTTGGGACGATAAAGAAAATGGACAGCATCTCACGATTTCTGAATAATTATCGATTAACGGTCACTAATCAACATACTATTTATATATATGTTTATATGTAACACACAATGCTAAGGCCAGATTCGTCCTTTTGCATACGAAAAATCGCTCATTTCAAAGCTATTAATGCGAAGTTTTTATGAGAGGGATTTTCTGCTTTTGATTTTTTTTTTCTCTGGTTTTTATTTATGCATCGGATGACCCTGGTGGATTTATTGAAATTGCGCATATTATCAGCATATTGTTAATTTGAATAAAAGCATAACATTTCCACCGTATTTATTTTCATTTTGCTTCCGCATAACTTAAATAAAAATGATATAACAAAACATCTAAAGTTTTATCGCTTATAAAGTGGAAATCTACTATAAAGTTCATACATTTCAGCGGAATACATTTTAAAATGATTAGGTTTTAAGTTTTTTCTTTATGATTTTTTAAATTTTACTGCATTATATTTTATGACTGCATGAAAAGTTTCCAAACTGACACGCCGGGTGGGTGGCCCTCTTGATTCCGCCTAAATAGCAACCCTCCACATGTTGTTACATACGAATTTTAAAGTCTGGTGGCTAATGCGGAAACGTAAAGCCATTAAAAAACAAAAACAGCAAGCATTACAGCATACAAGACAAACACCCTGTACGAATTAACATCCATATCATTTTCGTTTATCTAGAATTAATTTTAGAAATATCAGATAATTAGAAGTCAGAATGTAATGTAAATAACATAAATTTAAAAGGCTATCGAATGGCGAGCATATGTACGTATATATGTATAACAAACCAAAAATTATTTTATAAATGGAACAAATTTCGCTGTTAATCACTAGAGACATCTTTCCTTAGTTATGAACAGATTTATTAAGCAAATCAATATTCTCAAATTCATTCGCTTGCCTTAATATTCTTAGGATCGGCTGATTATAACAAAAAAAATTTATCACCTTGTAACAATGAAATAGGTACTTTGACCTTGTAAAGAAAAATAGAAAATTTAAACTGGATTAATGTTAAAGTAGGGACAACGTTAACTGGATTAACTACTACATTATTCAATAAATTTTACGAAAAAAACTAAGTCACATAGGTCTTCTAATGCATAATCTATGCAAATTCAAGTCTCTTAAAATTGTTTCATAAGTGTAAGGATCCCTTGGTGTATAGGCTTGTAGGAACTTTGACAAAAACTTCAACATGAACGAAAATTTATTGTGCAACGTTTTACCCAGTCAAACTGAGAATTTTTTTTAAATCACGGACTAACGGTGGAACTGGTCATCAGTGCGTTTTGCATAATTGTTAATATTTAGTAAATAACAGTACAAACTTTCGCATAAGATTAATCACAGATTTGAAACGGCCATTAATTTCAAAACAAAGGTCGATATACTCGTACACACCCACGTCGGTGTAGATAACAAGCCCAAACGAACGTCGAGTTAATTAATTCGCCGTAATTTGGAATAACTCATTGAAAACGGGCTCATCTAATCCAGATATTTATGCATGCACGGCCCTCTTTGTTCTTGTGCCCCGGCCGCCGGTTCATAATTATTTATTTTTATTTATGCCTTTACGAGTTTATTTGTAGCGATGGAGAGATACATTTCCTGCAACACTGTTTACTCCTTTTCCACTCCTTGAACTTAATAAATTGTTATCTGTTCTTGTTTGTATTGTTGGTATAGTTTTTCCCTTTTTTTACGAGGGTTCGGAACAGCAGAGGTTTATATAACCTAAAGGTGCCGGCGTTTTTGAAAAATTGGCTGTTTGTAAGTATGCAGGGTCACTGGATTGGAACCCGGGACCTTTACCGAGCCGTGCCCACGCCCATTCAGCCACCGACGCTGTGTTATATGAAATTATGTAGAAATATGTGTGTTGATGAGTTTAAACTTGTAATTTTGAGCAATTCTAGTCCACAACTCTTCTTAAACACTTTTCCAACATACAAGAAAATCCAATCTGATAACTCACAATTTAAACACTACTTTGCCCGAGGGATTTGAGTTAGTTCAATTTCTGTGCATAGTCTGAGGAAGATGAATGTCTAACTTGGCATTTGACCATCATTTTTCTCTTCAGACGGATAGCAGATTAATAAGGTCATTAGCTAATCAGTTACATTATTGTCAGAAAATGAAATTTATATTGATAACACCAAACTATATTTTTATTTCGCGCTATTGCAACCAAATCACAATCACGTTTTCTCTATAGCATTTTTTAAATAATGTCAATAATCAATCTTTTGATTGTGATGGATTATTGAAACCAAATCGCAAGTCTCCCAATCCCTCCAAATCTATAAAATTGATATCAATTTGACGAAACTGTCCTTTTTTATTGAAACCAAATACTATAAAACGATAGCTTACATTAAGACAATAATCAATCCAAATACAATTGCCGTAATAATTCTGATACTTATTATCTCCAAATTTATGAAATTGAACTCAATTCAGGTTTACCTTTTTTGTCATTCTTAGAACCGAAGCACAAACTTGGTTAATACTTAACCCCATTTCTTTCCTATCGTAGTATTTTCTAAAATTTGCGCTACTTTTGTCTCGACGAAGGTATAAAATGGACGTCAATCTGAACAACTCTTCTCTTACTTTGGCGCTATTGGAACCTAATCACAATCACGTTTTTTCTCATATTTGTAATCAATTTCTAACAGTTGCCTGTCAGCTCCTACAACGTACAGAATGTCAATTTGTCCAATGTTTACTTTTATTTAGGCGTTATTCGAACCAACCATGTCAAATCCGGATTCGTAACCATCGCAGTATTTCCTGATACTTATAGATTTCAATTTCACCAAATGTATAAAATTGACGTCACTTTGATCAAAGGTTTATATCACTTTGTCGCTGCTGAAAGCGAATCACGATTCGTTATTGAGCTCATCTATACTTTTAATGAAAAAGTCCGTAATCAATCCACCATATTGAACCGACATTGATATTTCTGACAGTTGTCTGACATTATAAAATTGACGTCGATTTGCCTGCATTTTCTCTTATTTTGGCGTTATTGTGACCCAATCAGAATTTATTACAAATAATGCATGTATTTATTAGCGAGAATGGCAAGGGGTGAGGGTGAAATCCATCGTTTTTAATATTTTCTGATATTTATGTCCTGGATATTATTATTGGAGCCCAATTTGAATCGGTTTTCTTTTGTATATTTATAAAGCAAAGCCAATAATCCTGTTGTATGTGCATTGATATTTCTGGCAGTTTTCTATCGATCCTTCCAAACGTATGAAATTGACCATACTTCCAATTTCGGCATTAGGGAAACCACATCACCACCGTATCTTCTATTCCTCTTATTTTTGAAGAATGGTTCAAATTCTATTATTTTCTTGCCCAGTGAATACTATTGAAAACACATTGATTTACAAAGTCATTAAACGAATGGAGGAGCAATTTTCTTCATTATATTTTTAAAGCTAGTCAATCATCAATCTTACATCATTGAAAATAATGATGTAAGACTTCGAAATTGATTACAGTTTGATCAACTTTTTGCGACACTGAAAACTTAATCATTAACGGTTACTTGTTTTAATAATAATAACAATAATAAATATTGATTTTTGGAAGTTGTGAGATGCGGTATGTTTTGAAATAGGTTTTAGAAAGTTTAGATTCCTTATCGTGCCAATGTTTCGATCTTTATTGAGATCATCATCAGGGCCTGGGATTTACAAATATTGTTTAATTTTAACAAATACATGTAGGACGTGGAAAAGGTGAATTTATACAATGCTAGAAATTTTAGACTCAATCGAAGTATTTGTACTCACTCAAAGTGTTTGTTTCTGTGTAGATGTGTCATTATTGGGTGTCGTGCTGAGAGTTACTCTTTTTTCATATTCCTCATAGACAATTTTTATAAAATCCCAGGCCCTGAAGATGATCTCAATAAAAATCTAAACGTCGGCACGATAAAGAAAAAAAGATTTTTTTTAATACCTACGTCACACCGGACAGCATCTCACGATCTTAAAATAATCATTAACTAACGGTCACGAAACACAATACAATAATAATAATAAATGTTAAATAATAATACTTTAATTCAATTAAATTTTTTTCGAATATATGCATTTTAATTGAAATATGACAAATTTTAACGTTATTTTGGTGTTATTCAGTCCAAATTAAAATAAAATTTTATTTTTTATTTTTCCTCTATATTTCTACAGCATGTGCAATTAACAATTATATTACTTTTGCATTAATTATTCTGGCACTGATTGTTTTCCAATTAGTCCAACGTATGAAATACATCAAAGACAGATTGCGGGGTAATAAAATATAATGGATTTATGTATGTGTTATATACCTGTGTAACTTTTTCTGTAAGTTAATAGCCTCAGATTAGAAAAGACATATGCATGTATTCAAAGGATTTAAGTTGAAAGTAATCGATAGGATTGAGAGATCTCCAGTGGTGGCCCATTCTATATTTGAATGCGCCCCAAAAGAGTCATTTTGGAAGGCGGCTTTGTGCGGTCGCATCATTTTTAAGGCAAGTCCGAAAACAATGGCCAGTCTGCTTTTTATCTCCTTTCCAACCCTTCGTCTTCCGCCCATTCGCTTTTAAAAAGCTCGGCCGACCGTGAAAAATGGTTCTTTCTTCATTCTCTTTGTACCCGGCTTTGCCCTTTCGGCGGCCGGCCTTAAGGAAGATAAATAATCGGAACCAGTTTCTGTTCTGATCGGCCGCGATGAAATTAAATTATTTCACGTCGAAAATCGTCCCATAATCTTGATTGTAAAAAATTAAGCCTTTTTTTCCTTCGTTCATCGAATTTCGGTTGAAGGAAAAACGGTAATTGCTTGGAATGTAACGGAAATTATAAAAGTGAGCCTATTGAAAGAAACGTTCCTGGTTTTTATTTATTTTTTTTTTTCAATTTAATATTACAAAAAATTTAAAATACAAAGTTTTTAGTAATTCAACAAGGATTCAACACAACTATATGGAGAGATAGATGTAAATTAAGATAACGTAGGCAGATAGATCTATTTTTACTTTTTTTTTGTATTACTTTTAAAAAATTCCATAATTTGTGGGTTTTTTCAATGTTTTTTAACATTTCTGGGTTCTGTAAATTCCCTGCTTGACCATCAGATAACCTTGTCCAACATTGGCCATGCAAAAAAGGTGTTGTCACCCCTGATTTTTACAAAACGTACTGAACCTAGAAAAAATTTCAACAGCATTTTATTAGAATAAGATATTTCAATCATTGCAATAATAAATGCAGGGTTTTATCTTAGAAGGGTATAAGCTTAAAAATAAAATTACTTCTTTCAGCTAATTGATTTTTTATGTACAGTTTTGGTTGAAGTGAAAAAGCTAAATTAATTGAAAGAAGTGATTTGGTCAATCAGGCCGCTAAATATAGTGGACTGAATAAAATTAATGTTTGTTCTATTTTATTCGCGTATCGAGGAATTTTATTTGCAAAATGGTAACCTTGATTTCCAAAAGAGTGATTTTCATTAACAAAAAGGAGCATGATTTGCAAAAAAATAGGTGAATTTTATTTGATAAATGAAGAATTTCCTCAAAAAAGTGAATTTAATTTTCAATATGAATTTAATTCGCAAAAGTGTGAATTGGAATAGTAAAAGAGTGAATTTTATTTCGGAAAAAGAGAATTTGAATTGCAAATATGTGAATTGGACTTTCAAAGGTGAAATTAATTTTCAAAAGTGTAAATTTGATTTTAAAATAAGTTGAAATTTATGAATGGGTGAAGCTGATATGAAAAAGAGTTAATTTAATTTACAAAATGGTGAATTTAACTGTCAAAGGATAAATTTAATTGAAAAAGCCTGTACTTCAATAAAAACGACTTATACTAGTAAATACCGTCAATAAAAAAATTAAGATAGGCCATTATTATTTCATTCGCAAATAGTTACTTCTGTTTTAACATTTGTATGTCTATTAAACGACTTTCTCAATATATAATTGATTTTTTATCGTTAGAATTGGAATTGTTTTGAATTTATAACGGTAGGCGTTAATAAAAAAGTACGATAACGAGTAAATATTGCCATATTTTTAGAACGATATCGCTGTAATATAACGAATCGAAAAGGCTACAAATAGGAAGAAATCGTTTCTGCAGTCGTGAGCTGTCTGCCCCCCCTAATGACGGTTTCGTAGATTTCATCTCGGAAATGAGGTGTAGGGTGAAAATCATTAAAACAATTCTCGAGAACCGGGATTTCCCTCATTAAATTGAATTACTCACCATCTGGACATGGAGAAAGCTTTGTGAGAGGTTACTGGATTAATGATAAACGTTAAACTTGTTTCACATTACTTATGGTATTCGTCGTACACGGATTAAAGGGGGAAAATCCTTTTTAATGCTGGATTTAAGCAGTGTTCCAGAAGGGGATTAATTGGATTTATTGAAAGAAAGGCATAAATCAGGAGGGAAAATCGGGTTCCGACCAGCCGCCTCCCCCTTATTTCAAGAACCATTCAACGGATGATATCCATTTTGACTAATGGAGTATATTTAGGAAGTGGTCCAACACCCGAAGAAGTTGGCATCATTTTAAAACCGAATCCTTTATCTTTGTCGATTTCATTCCGGGTGACTCTTCCTCCCCCCCCTCGGGAGATTGTCCGAGCTCGTTACCGACCCTCGTGCCCATCCGAATTCGTTTATTTCCGATCCAGCCGTGGTGGTCCTGGTTTTCATAAAGGGTCCGACTGTTTCCGGTAACGCCTTTTTTTTTTATTTCAACACGAAAATAAACCGGGGATTAATGAATGAAAACATGGGCCTAGTCCAACAACAGGCGGCGGCACGACGAGAAATACCTTTTATTATTAATCCTGACTTCCACTCTGATTTCATCGTGTGAACATTATTTTTACGCGCTTGTTACATAAACGAGAGACATTTGTTAAAAAGCCATTTTACAAATCTTCTAATCCTGGTATTAAAATAACAGAATAATGAAAAATATTATGTAAAAGTTTATTATGTCAACAGACCGCTAATATTTCAAAAATGCATGCAAAATGTGATAAATGGTTAATTTACAACAAGAAAAATAGTAAAGATTTTTAAATGTAATTTTTAACGACAATTTTCTACCCAAAGTAATCAACGAATAATTTATATATTGAGTGGTAGTTATCCTTTATGCTTAATGCTAACGGATTAAAAAAAACTATAATTTCAAAATAGCTTAATTTTTGCTTACACCTATGAGAAATGTATGTATCCGAGTGGTAGTCATGCTTTATACTTAGTGCTAACGGATAAAAAACCATTATTGCACAATAGCATAATTTCTACTTACACTGAAACCAAATGTATGTATCTGAGTGGTAGTAGGCAGTAATCCTTTATGCTTAGTGCTAACAGATAAAAAAAAAGTAGAATAGAAATGATAAATGATGGGGTGAGTGTGGTTCCAAAAGGATAGTTCCTACTCACGGTAAGTTGTTCTGCAACGACCGGATTTCGAGCCTCTTAGCTCATCATCAGGTTGTAGAAGTCCTTCCTGTGAGTAGGAACTATCCTTTTGAAAAGTATTTAAAAAAAGCAGAATTCCAAAATAGCATAGTTTTAACTTACATCGATACGAAAATTCAAACAAGCGAAAATAAAATGAATATTTTTATCATTTTTGCTTAGTAAATTCTTTAGTAGCCCAATTGATCAAATAACATCTTTTAATTAATCAATCTTTATGTAAGATATTGGTTGGATGGATGGATGTGGATGGATGGATACCAGGGACTGGAGGAGTTCCCTCCTGAGCACTGCAGCTCTATACAGCTTATTGTACTATACCCTGACTCCATTTTTGGGGGAGGGCTCACAACACAAAGTGAACTTGAGCCCCCGTTGTACCAGTGTTCTTCCATCGAAGAAACTCATTTTTGAAGGGGTTGGGACAAGATTCAGGGTCGCTGAGATCCGGTACCGCCCCTTCCATTGATGAGTGCCGTGTCAATTTCTTTTAATTGCGGCCACCGGTCCCCTCAAGCGTCAGAAAAATTCCAGAGGCGACGTTGGGGGGATCGAACCCTCGACCGCGGAGTCTACTAGCCGAGAATCTGACGCCTTAACCACTCGGCTACCGCGGCCCCCCTAAGATATTGGTTGAGAAAGAAAAGATAATGTCACGAGCGGGGTTCGAACCCACGACCTTTGGCTAAATATGCCCCTGCTTGACCACATGAGCTAGCGTGACTTTATTTCCGGTTAGTTTAAAAAAGCATTCTGAATAAATCGTCATCTGTGATCAGGGCGATTGTCGCGAAGAGTAAAAACAAAAACAAAATCAACTTAATTTTTCCACCCCTCGCATTTCCTCCTGTTCCCGTTTTTGCTTATTATACCAACAGAGTGAAAATTGGCCGATAAGGCTAACGGCATAACGAGAAGGTGAAAACAGTCTACAGGCAGAAAAACGAAAATTATACCATATTTGAATTTCTAATTTGAATAAATTAAGTCTGTGTTTAAATTTTCATATTATTCCGGGTGACTGTTGAGCCGTTGTTATCAGCAATCGTACGTCTATTTTTCCAGGCCGCACATTAATAAAGCCTGCGACTCGACCACTGAGTTCAAATTATTACAGGTGTTATAATGTACATATTATAAATGATCGGATTTATGTACGGTTATACTTGAAAAATAATCCAAAAGCTGTATCACGCTTTATAACCACATATTGTGGCCTAAATAAACCGTAAATAATTTTTTTTAAATGAAGCCTGTTTAATTATTAACATACTAATTCAGCGTTTCCACCTGCTCGCAGTATGTACATTATTACATATGCAAGGAGGGGAACGGGCTGATGCCATTCTTATTACACAAAGAGCATTACGGCTAGAAAACCGCCGTACAAACACTCTTTTAATAAAATAGGAAGAATTTAATTTAAATTCTTTATTTGCGACTAACTGTGCCAATACCAGATAAGGAAAAAATTCGAACTATTGGAATATTGCTATCGTGTTATTTAGTTAACCCTAAACTCTTTTTGTTTACAAATTTTATATAAAAGATCACTCCTCTTTAACAATTCATAAGCTGAAAATACCTAGTTTTTCTGTCTTTTTTTTTAAATTTATGTGTATGACCATCATATCTTCTAAATGTCGTTTTATGGCGTTAGTAGCATGGCTGTCACCCAGTGGGGGCTCCGAAACATTAATTGATTATTTTGTCGCTCATGCCATACGTTCGTAATACGTAACATGATATAATGCCACCTATATTAATAAGCGATGGGTGAAACAAAATTAAGAGAGCCTAGGATAGGCTGAGGAGAGAACAGGAGAGTGGGTCGGAGAGTGTGCGGCGAGACGGATATCACTACGCCCTGGCCAAATCATAGAATCAGAAAAAAAAGAAGAAATCAATTCCTTTCAATTGACGAAGGCGGTTGCGGACTGGCTCATCGGCAGAGAAGGTGCTCCATACTACCAAAAGCGGGGATTTTTAATCACCTGAAAAGAAACAGATCTGGACATTATTTCGCAGGAAAGTTTAGTTTTAAGGATGTTGAGTTTTGAAGGAAAGTTTAGTTTTAGATTTTAAGATTAATGTTTTAGTGTTCTATTGAAATAAATGTGTTTGTTTTTTCTGTTTCCTTATGTAAATATTGTGTTCTTTTTTAAGCTAATTTTACGGTTAGTGAATTTTCTTTGTTTTATTTTTATTTTATTATTTTGTTTTCCTTTACGGTTCGCTGTTTCCGTGCATATAAACAGCGTGGCGCCCTTTTTATTTATTTATTTTAAAATTTAATATTAAGTAACCCCCCCCCGTCTCCACGGAGCGAAGCCGGCGAATTATCGGCGTAAGAAGTATCATCGTTATTCAGATACTATTCGTCATTTCAGAGTCTGTGTAAACTAAGATAAGATAGATAATTTCGGATAAGGAGATGATGTATGGAAATTAAGGATTATGTGGGAAGACAGTCCCAGTGCATTGATTAACATGAAATCTACGATAAACAGCAAATTTTAATGATCTAAATATAATTACAATATACCAAAGAATTCAGAGGAACCGTTCTTAGCATGGAGTCACGAAACAAAAATGATTTCGTTAGAAACTTTAAGTAATTTGAAGAAGGAATGAAAAACAGGTCCTTTGGGGAGTCTTTATTGTAAATAATTGGATTGAGCATAAAAAATAAAAGATGTTAGAGTAAAACTTATATATTTCATAGAAGTAATGATCGTACACGAGAGATAGGATGACGAGGACGACAAAACAGTTAAAGTTGTTTGAGCAGTATGTTTATGTTCGTGCGGTGTTGAATGGCATTCGAGGAGGGTAGGTACGTGATTTCAGCTCTTTAGGAATGACACTCAAAAATTCCACAGCGTATTCAAAGTAGCTGCTATCTTATGGCCGCTCACGTCTATCCCTGGGTTTAAAATTAAACCCGGTGCGCGGCGTGCGAGGACGAAGACGAGGTTAACAAGGGTCTGTCAGAGGCCGGCTGACAAATGCCCATAAGGGGATGGGGGTGGATGTGTCCGGATAACGAGACGACCTGGGGGTTATTTTCAACCCGACAAATGGAGGATGTCAGAAATTGAGGAATGCCGGGACGAGGGACGCCTCCGGCGGCGTTGATTCCACGGGCCGTTAACAAATAGGGAGGATGGCGTTTGATGGAAGGCCCACTCGATTCGGAAATCGTCCTTCTACACTTATCATTTCCGAACGCCCGATATTCGGACGAATTTCCCAGCACCGTGGAAAAACAAGTTTGGGTAGAACACGAAACAATTTCATTTTTACATCAATCAATTCAATACATAATACATTGAACGATAAAAAAGTAAAATATATAAATTCTACAATTAAAAATATGATGACATTTTACGGAGATTTTTTTTATTTTACAAGTTGGGTCTCGTGGCCCTTTTCCGTTTTACGTGGATCAAAAGATATCTACAGATTATACAATATACAAATATTTTCGGTTTGGTGTTGGAAAATATAATAAATAATTTAAATTGCTCTATATGAATATTTCATTCATTCTATACTTTTTTCTTTTTACCTCTCTCGACTACATTATTTTTCTCATTCGTTCTTTCTCTCTCTCGCTCTGTGTTCACTCTGTATCATTTCTTATTCTTTGACTCCCTGTTCCCTCATTCTCTTTCACACACACACACACCCGCGCGCGCACTCACACACTCATAGCTCTTTTGTTTAATTCAAGTTCTCTCCCCTTTTCTTCTCTTGAACTTTAGTTGTCTCTCATTTCTTTTGGCTCTGGTTCACTTCTTTTGCTTGTCTTAACCTCTGGTTTCTTCCCTCTTTTTATCTTTAAATTTGGTGGTTTTCTGGTTGGTTCTTTTCTCAGACTCAGGTTTCTTCCTTGTCATCTTCTTGATTTTTGTTTTCACTCTCTCCTTATCATTTATTATTTATTATCCGTTTAACTCTTTGGTTCTGGCCCTCTCTCTCTCTCTCTCTCTCTCTCTATATATATATATA
>CM077106.1:23395996-23449542 GCA_039619505.1 Cimex hemipterus | reverse complement strand
TATATATATATAATATATTCTTTTTTTATAATATCATTGGTTCAAGAAAAATTCAGCCGCGTCATCTATTTGTACTAAATATTTTTATAAATTTCGATAAAAATTGTTTTGTTAATATATAACAAATATTAATTGTTCGTTTTTTTTTTTTTTTGTTTTTTTACTGAGTTATTTCTCTGCATTTTTCAGCCTCATTTTTGACTATAATATTTAGAATTAAGGTCGGTAGTGACATGGAAATCGGTGTGTAGCGATCAAACTAATATTCCTATTTCAAATAACCTATTGAGGTACAATAAGTCGAACTTTCTGTACCACGTCTTTGGGCTAGATGTTATTTCTTCATTATTTGAAAAAGATTATATTTTGTTTTGGATCATTAGAAAGAATAACAAAAATAGGAGTAGACGGTCGAATGGTATAGTAGGGCCGTATTTAAAATCCAGTTAAAAAATTAACCTCTCAAAAGTGATCCGGCAATGGAGGTTTCATATCTGATTTGAAGAAAAGGAAATAACAACTTTCCCGTTAACGTAACCCGCGAGACATTAAAAAGGATTTAAAGCTTTTGTTAATTTCCAAACCTCCCAGGGAGAGAGCTTTTAGAAAAGTTATTCCAGATAAAAATGTCGGGATTCCAGTGGCGACAAGAGGGAAATGGAGATAGGAACTCGGGGAACGGTCCGAGTGAGAAGGAGGAGGACATTAGAACAGGCATCCGAAGAACTTCAAACGCTGACACGGCATCCTATCCTATTCGGCCCCTATCAGATCCTAATAGGGGAAATGCGGGCCATATCTCCTGCCGACAACAATACTTCAATTACGAGAAATCCTTCTGCTCTCATTACTCCCACTATTCTTAACCCGGTTAATTGCATTGCTTTTCAAATCATGGCCGACGAGGCTCTCCTTTATTTATCTGGCCGGGCTTGATTTATTTCCCTTAAATCAATCCCATTAGATTTGTTTGCGGAAGTTTATTTGCTCGACTTGTCTCGTGAGGCGAAACTTTGGGGGGTTTTGTTCTAGAAAACGGAGTGACTAGTGTCATTTACTGTCACGGCATCTGAAGAAAATACTTGTCTCAATCTTAGCCGTAGCTTAATTAACAACGTAGTATACATCCATAATGATCATTCCGTAATTAACTATTTATATAATTCCAATTAATTAATCTTTGTGTGGAGTTTCAATCTTCGTAGAGGTCATTAGACAGGTGAAGAAAGAAGAAGAAGCGTTTTTGGTTTAAGGTTGTGAAACGCTTTTACAATAGTTTTCCCATGTTAATCGTCTTCTGCACTCTTGGGAAAGTATTTATATTGTTTTATTTTGTTAATTGTATATTACGGTTTTATTTTTTAATAAATAGGCCCTGATGATGGCACTATAAGTTGGCGAAAACATGGTGAATCCAGCAATTAATTAGTCTTCTTCTTTATTCACCTGTCTAATGACCTCTACGAAGATTGAAACTCCACATAGATTATCTGCAGGTCAACAACAACAAACATCATATCTTCAATTAATCTTTATGTAAGGTACTGGTTTAAACGAAAAAGTTAGCATCACGAGCGGGATTCGAACCCACGATCTTCGGTTAAATACGAAGTTGCCCTACTACTGTGATTTCTATCCACTCGGACAACAAGTCCCCATTAGAATTTTTCCCACCTTTTTGCCGTTTTTCAAATGTCGTGTAATCAGGATTCTATTCTCGGCGGAAAATGAAATGACCACGGAAAGGTTTAGTGAAAACTTCGTTTTACTTATTAAATTCATTATATTTCGTGGCCGTATATGAATTGTTTTATAGTTTTTGAAAGCTATTTTAAAGTTATCCAAGGAGAGAAATGTGTTTAGTTTATATGATAGCCGTGAATGTATGGCATGGAAATGTATGTTGGTATGTCGAGGCTTGATAGATTTGATGTAATATTATCAGTACCTGTATGGTTCGACACTGCTGTATTAAGGGATAGTTTACATTTAACAATCAATTTTACAAACAACCATTTGGCATAGCCATGGGTAGCAACATAAGCCCGATACTTACAGGCATAATTATGGCACGCCTATTAAGCACAGTCATACCACAACTTCCTTCCACATTACCATTCCTCACTAAATACGTAGATGATATATTGACAGCAGTCCCCACAGATCAAATTCAAACTTCATCAGATACATTTAATAGCTTTCTCCTACGCGTACAATTTTAACATGAAATTGAAAACAACCAGCTGGTACAATAATCACTGATTAGTATTAAAAACCAAGAAATACAGATCGCTACCTCAACTTCACATCACACCATCTTCATGCAATAATAAACACGGACAAAGGGCTAATTCACGGAATTATTACCCTAAGCATGAACCTTTTCACCACAATAACAAAGATATACAAACAGATCCTCCATAACAATCACTACCCTAAACACATAATCGACAGAATAATCAACAACTACAACTCAACTCTAACACCGTCTGCTATAATAATACCACATCAAATCAAATACAGACAAACCAATATAATCCGACCTAATTTACAGAATCAATTTTTTAAACTGCCCGGCAACTTAAATCTATATTAGATCCAATATCTGGATAATAAAGTAAAGCAACGTATCTACGATTGCTAAAAATTCGTCATTTTGGACACCGACCCAATTTCGACTTCAAAAATCGGAAAATATCACACGTAGAACAAAACGAAAATAAACTAAATTTCTTAGAAATGGTTTATCTCAAAAGAGATAAACACAGATCAAACGGAGCTACATCAATATGATTAATCAAATTCAATATCAATAAAATACATCATCATCACATCATACAAAACGTATAAAACAAAAATTACATTCCTCACATCAAACATTTCTAAATAACCTAATTCTTCAACAATTTGGCTTTCCGGTCCCTAATTATTCCTGTCTATATAATCTTGATGAGGTCGACAAATTACCCATTTTTTCCCATTGTCGGCTCATTTTACCCCAAAGAAGTCGACTCCTCATATAAAAACGTTTTCTATCCCACCTTCGTTCCCACACCTTCAAATTCTTCAAAATAAACACAAAACGTCAACTCACTGGCACTAGAAGACGACACACAAGGAAAACAAACACTTTGAGCCCTGAAGATGGTCTCTATAAAGATCGAAACGTTGGCACAAAAATTTGTAGATAGAAAGTAGCATGTAAAAATACTTTGATTCTAAAATGTCTAGCATTGTAAAAATTCACTTTTTCCACATTCTACATGCATTTGTATAATTTAAACAGTGTTTATAAATCCCGGGCCCTGAAGATGATCTCAATGAAGATCGAAATGTTGGCACAAAACTTTGTAGATATAAAGTAAAATGTAAAAATACTTTGAGTCTAAAATGTCTAGCATTGTAGAAATTTACTTTTTCCACATCATAGAAGTATTTGTATAATTTAAACAATGTTTATAAATCCCAGGCCCCGAAGAAGATCTCAATAAAGATCGAACCGTTGACACGATAAAGAAAATGTTTTTCTAAAACCCACGTCAGACCAGATCGCATCTCACAATCTCCAAATAATCAATAACGATTTATATTATATTTTTCTCGTTGATCATACTATTTTCAACGAAAATGCAAGGTGTTATGTTATACACAATTATTTATTTTCTTTTTCCAGATTGAAATAAAGTTCTTCGTGATTTTCCAGCCAATTGCATACGTGGAATGTTATGTTTTTGAACATTGAAAATAAAGTCACGTGGTGTGCTGTTTATGGAAAGCAAAATACATAGCAGTATTGTTTCTTGAAAACAAAACACAACCTTTGCCTGAATTCTTGAGTACAATACGCGTATCATAAGTAGGTTTTCATAACCCAAGGCATGGTTGAACATTTATAGGACCTCCGTAAAACGCCGGATGCGGATGAATATTCCTAATTTCGGACAGGTGGAATTGAAAGATCTGGTTTCCATTGTCTTAGACGGCACTCCTTCTTATTTTCTATGTTTTATCGACCAGAAAGCACCAACGCCAGAGGATCGGCTTTATTTGCCCTGTACCTAAAACGGAAAATATCTTCGACTTCGGAATGGAACAATTGACACGGAAGGATATAACGCCACATCCTCCCGGCGCTCTAATAAATATTTAACGTCCAATTACGCCATGAGATTCCCCTGTTTGTGATTCGTCAAATAATTCTCAATCTGTTGTTTCTTGCCAGAAGGATTTACAATCAGCACTGGAGGTTTAAATTGTCTGAAATCAATAACCGGAATGGATTCGTTCAGTAACGAGATTTGGGTTTTTATTTATTTATTTATTTTTCTAAATAATCCTGTATGTCACGCACTTTAAAAATAATCATTCTATGTTCAAAACTGAAACTGAATAACAAACATTATTTTATAACTGTAAATTACAGTTAATTTTAACAGTATCAGTTGATGAAGATCCTTCAGGTGATGAAAAATCAGGGGAAAAAATTATCCCCGACAACTAAGAATAGGGCATAATAGAAATACATCGGAACTGTCTGGAACAATGTAAATTTTCTGTTATTGGATATATGACGTGAATAAACGATTTGACAGCAGAATATCGATTAAACCGTCCATTTGTTATGGAGATTCTTTTGCAATGTAATATTGTAATATTAATAACGTACGGTACTTCACCTCCATAACCAAATAAAAGGCTGTAGGAATAAATATTGTACATACTTACAATTTATTCAACGGGTATATGAATGTTACATTTGTTTTATTATGTTTTTATTATTTACTCGTAAAAAATAATGATTTCAACAAGAAAAAAGTGTATTATTTTAAAATTAATTTATTGTGAAAACATTACAATGGATTAAAAAAAAAGGTTTTGATGATATATGTTAAACACGTAGTTAAGACTTCATAAGCTGTCTTATACTGCTTCACAATATAAATATTATAATTCAAAAATATAAAATGAATCAGCGCTAACTAGATGCGCTACTAAAATATACTAAAAATAAACTTAATAATTATTTAGATATCGTGAGGTGCGGTCTGGTGTGATGCAGGTGCCAGACCGCATCTCACGATAGCTGAATAATTATCGATTAATGGTCACTAATCTCTACACATTTCTACACGAGAAGAACGAAGAATATGGGATTCTATGAGCAAATTTCATCTACATACGGACACGCAGCTAAATGTATTCTGAAGGACATCGCCAGCAATGAGAAGAAACTCGCATCGGCCATCAATCAGAGAATTTTTTTTTTTTTTTGCTGAAATGTAGACAACACAAGGTATTTCCTACTCACATCAAAAACAATTTCAACTTCACAGATGCCACACTAACACATCCAAACACCAGAATTAACGGCATGCATAAAGCCACAATAAATTTCAAACGAAACATCTTAAACATAGAAATCACGACGAGCATCAAAAACATCGAGACATTTACACAAAAATTACACCATTTGAAACTCAGTGACGCCAACATAACACCTGCAGACATTTTAAAAGAATTTTACACACATCAAAAAGATGCATACAACGTCCACTTTGACAAGTTAAAAATAAAATAATTTAATGAACATTCCTAAACATCAATCCTAAACCTAACCAAAACTAACATCCCATCCAGAAATCCAGAACTTCCTGTCACTTGGTCCCGAACATTCCATTTGGCACTATAAAGAGAATGTTTTTTCTAAAACCTACATCACACCAGACCGCATCTCACGATTTCTGAATAATTATCGATTAACGGTCACTAATCTCTATACAAACTTAATAAGTTTCATAGACATCCTGGAGAAACAGGCGGAATTACCCAACGTTCAATTGGTCTATGTGTCATTTGGTCAATCTTGTATTTTTTATAAGGAAATCTGATGGGCAACGGGGCTGTTTACGACAAATTCAACTGATTGTATTTTTTGTCGCTTGATTCTGTTAAGAGAAGATTTTTAAAAACGATAATAAACCATATCTAAAGGCAACATCGTAAATCTTTTGTCGTTTTTAAAAACTTAAAAAGACTTTTAAAAAAGTTTTTAAAAATTTCTTTCAGATTGGGAAGACGGATATGAAAGTAATTAGAGGGTTGAAAATGGCTTACAAATCTGATTCCCTCCGCAAACTGGGCCTTTTTTTAAATGAGCTTGAATTCTTTCCCTTCTGGAACGAATAATGAGGGAGGTTCATTTTAGCTCGGATCGTATAAATCTTTTATTTTTTGATATGTAAGTATTACGGTAAATTTGTTCATGAAAGCTAAGATCTGAAAATATTATGTATAATAGATACACATTAAAATCTTAATTAATTATAGTAGGCGATAGCCTCAACAAACTCTCGGTATGTGGGAAGCAATGAAAATTCTTGTTTTAGGGAGTTTTTTTTTTTTTCAAATAATTTATTAGGGAAGAATAGAAGCTTTCTAAACGGATGAAACTTTAGTAGAAGGAATGCAATAAATAGTGAATTTACTTCGTCATTACTGAACTGTCCAAAGTCTACAACAGGTAGGAACATTTTGCCCGTTATTTATGCAGGCACGCAGCAAGTTCTTTTTATCATAATTAGCCGTACAAAGTTTAAAAAATTATGATAGATTAGACAATGATAGATGAGCTTGCATTCTATCCATTTTGTGGACAAAACTCTACACGTAATCTAAATAAACACCCTTGGTCGTTTGTAATACCAATGCAAATCTAAATCTAACTTAAATAGAAAAAATAATCGTTTTAAAATTTAAATTTATTATAACAATATATGAAATATAATTAATTTCTTAATTTAATACTGACCCTACTTTTAAATTTTTTAATGCGTCTTTAGTTTCGACGATCAATAAATTAAGAGCTTCATTAAATCTGAAGTATTTTTAAAATATATCGATAATTATTAATAAATCAGTGTGTGTTTGTGTTCTTCGCCTGAAACCCTAATTAGTTATATTGATCTAATAAAGTAGATTTTACATGAGCTATCATTTACTTAAACAGTATAATTCAAAAATTGGAATAACGGACGAGAAATTCGTTTTGCAACATGCCCCCGGTTGATTAATAATAAATTTCTATTCGAATTCCTCCAGTTTATGACCCCGGACATGTTTATGTGCACATAATAACTCGGTGGACGAGTATCTCTTCAAAACCGGTCCTCTAATTGGTTATTAGTTATTACATTTTGGCAAACCCTCTGGTAGCCCGGAGGCGATAAATCAAAACGGGAGGCGGCAACTTTTGCCCATATTAACTAATGAGCGTTTTCTTTTTAAGATAATCGATGTTTTTTAACTTTTGTATTTAACGACATCCGAAATTCTACATACAAAAAAAAGAGAAAAAATGATTTTCTAATAATCTCCTAAATCCAGGATATTCCAATAGCTGTACTAACTCAATGACCTCCAATAAAAAATTTCGTCCTGGGATCGGAGTGATCTGTACAACCATGGTCAGCTTCTCGTCATCATAAGTGCATGGTCCGTGTCCTACATAGTCAATCGTGTTCTTTTATACGTTACGAATTGACCACTTGGTTAGGGACTTATTTTCAATCATATTTACAACGTGTGTAGTACTAGGTGACTGTTAATTAATGATTATTTCGAGACCATCAGATGCGATCTTGTGTGATGTAGGCTTAAAAATATTTTCTTTAACGTGCCAACGTTTCGATTTTATTTAGATCAACTTCAGGGCTCAAAGTGTGCGTTTTCAAAACTTTACACGTAACCCACAGAAACACCTTTGGTCTTTTATAAGAAATACGTGCAACTGTAAATCTGCCGTCATCAGTGTGTGGTGATTGGTGGCCGTTAGTTGATGATTGTTTGGGAATCTGGTGTGATGTAAATCCCAGGGCCCTGAAGATGATCTCAAGAAAGATCGAAACGTTGGCACGATAAAGAAAATGTGTTTTTCTTGAAACCTATATAACAGTACGAAGAAAACAAAGACTTTCAGCGAGTAGAAATACTTTGATTGAATATAAAAAAAATTGGCATCGTATAAATTCATTTTTTTCCACATCCTACATGTATTTGTTAAATTTAAACAATGTTTGTAAATCGTAGGCCCTGAAGATGATTTCAATAAAGCTCGAAACGGCCACGATAAAGAAAATGTTTTTCTGAAACCTACATTACACCAGACCGCCGAACAAAACTCATCAAAGTCGAGCTTTTGAACAATCCAACCAATATCACCTAATTTAATACAATATTTCATTGAAAATAACTCTTTGTATGACCAATTTTGGAAAAGAATAGTGTTTGATTGTTGGGATTAAAGTTTTTCTTTTTTCTAGCTTTTGGGATGATCTTTTAAATTTAGTTTTTTTTTTAATTTGGGCCGAATTGGCATTATTAGAAATAATCATCGCAATTCTTGAAAGAGTGTTTAAGCTTTATTAAGAAGCTTTAAGTTAACGTTTCATATTCACACCCACACCATTAAGCAACCCCTTAAGGGTTAATTCCGTCAAGCCCTCCTGGAGCGCCAGCCACCCTCTCTCTGGCCGAGACTTGGTTTGTCCCTGGTAAGGTTAAACGTACCCCCATGATCAGCCCTCCAACCTCTCATGAACAATGACGAGTATTAATAATTTATTTCTGTTCCGGTCCTGACCCAACAAGAGACAACATCTACAACTCGTCGAGTGGAAGAGGCCATTGTTACCATTACGGCTTAACTCTCCCGGCCGGCTCCTTTGAAAACTTTCTCCACAGAGGCTGTTAAGCCGGAGTGAAACTTTTCTCGACATGTAAATACCCAAATCCAATTTCCGCTCCGCTCCCCCTTTGCAAAGTCGCTATTGTTATTTAAATAAAATATTGTTCATTGTTCAATTAGATGGTGTTTTGTAGAGGGGTTACCGGACTTTAAATCAGATCCGGGTGAAATGCAATATTCTTCGGGAAATTGTACCGTTACGTACCTTAAATGGAACTGTTATCGTCTCTTTTGCTCTTTTGGGGGATGAAAGCAATTCCAATTAATGCGTTTACAAATAAAACCGTAGTATATAATCAAAACTAAGTGCCTGGTGATTTTATATAGAACTAGCTATCAATTGAACCTATCCATTGTGGATCTATGCATTTACTCCAACATCATTAATTATCAACCTTCATATATTAAGGTAAAAACCGATCAAGGATAATGCAAATTAATAAGAAAACACTCATCTACAGTGGTGATGACTTCAGAAGACAATTTCCATTTCTTCAGGTTCACTTAACACCACCACTTGTTTATATTTGTTAACGTTTTAAATCAAACTTTTTATAGTCCTGATGAAAATAGATGTAGTCTTGAATGCTGTACGAAGGAATTGAATTTTTTTACGAATTAAATAGTCGTGTAATTTCTTCTATAGACTTACAAACTTTACCAGTTTACTTTTCACCCTAGACCTGCGTGTTTAGATACTCTTTTCAAATTCCAGTTTATTTGTAACCAGTTGAAAACATGATTTTTCCTCCATCTATTGAGAGCGTAATTTGAAGAACATAATAAAAAATTGTCTCATTTCTGTGTCCATCTTCTAGTAGGGTAAATTGAAGAACATAATAAAAAATTGTCTCATTTCTGTGTCCATCTTCTAGTAGGGTAAATTGAAGAACATAATAAAAAATTGTCTTATTTGTGTGTCCATCTTCTGGGAGCGTAAATTTAAGTACCATCAAGCTAAAGCAGTTTAATCATTCAGCAGGATATTTACATGAAATTTTTTATGCATTAGATAAAAGCTTTTGAAAACAAGCTAATCTTAATAAGCCAATCCTGAGCATACTGATTACCAACAAAATTACTGGCTACTTTTTTAATGGAAAAATATTATAGAATGTGAAGAAGTTTTTTTACTTCCTATTTTATTACACATTTTACATTTTTTCAGTTAAAAGTACGTAATAGCCACATAGTTCCCCAACTATTTTGAATTATCACTACGCCGATTAATTTGAAATGCATCTCGAGTTAATTTTATACTCGTGACTTGTCGTAATGGTTTCATTTTTCAAGTGAGTGGCGCATGCAATTGTCGTCAGCTAGCACGATATACTCTGGGATATCGCGTCGAAACATGCCGCGTATTTCCATTGCATTTTGAAAGTAATTGATAAAATCTAGGGGAATTTTAAAAAAATTATAGCATTAATCTACGCAGTTTTGATAACCGTTTGACTTTAAGAAAATATCATTGATTAATCAATACTTATTATTCTATTTTTTTTTCTTTACTTCTAGCTAACATTTAAATGTTTGTATAAAAGTGCGGTGTTCAACGACTCTCAACACGATACACAAGAATGACACATCTACACAGAAAACAAACACTTTGAGCCCTGAAGATGATCTCAATAAAGATCGAAACGTTGGTACAATAAAGACAATGTGTTTCTCAGATCTACGTCACACCTGACGGCATCTCAGGATCTCCAAATTATCGTTTGTATAACATTTTCTAAACAGAATTCATTCGTCAATACATTGTGCCATTGTCAACGTATTGAGGAATTTCCTCTTGGCGTCTATTGTTCCAGAACTCGTGGGGCGTCGATACCCGCAACGGTTAGGCTCAACGGAGCTCATCACAGGAAGGTAAAAGTCCGACATACTTACAAATGGGCTTCTTTTTTTTTTTTTTTTTTTTTTTTACACACCTGCGCCATGAGGATTCATTTAACCTCGTAGTTGATATACCACCATAAAAAATGTACTCTGTCTCTCGTAATATAATTTGGTTGTTTCCGATCATTTTGGTTGTGCGCTGTTAGTCTGTCAACCGTGCTGCAACTTCTTAACTTCTCCAATGCTGGGCTTTAGTTGCAAATCTAATATTTTTCAAAACTGATTCACTGAAGAACCTGTTCTTTGATAGTGTTATACGATTTGTCGTAGTGGGTCGGCAAAGATGATTTTTTTCCGATCTGAAACTATAAAACTACATTAAATTATACTAAATAAAAATTTTGACTTTTAATTTTTGAAAAGGTGTGAGTTTCTTTTCAAAACGAAAGGGTTCTGTTTTATGCTAAAACAATTCTCCATTCTGTAAAATGTATGTTTTCTAGAAAATACCAAGATTGATTTGCAATTAAATCAAAACGAATTCGTTCCACTGATACATTCGTTAAACAAATTCAATTATCCAATTTGAATTGTTATCACAGAGGTTGTTTTGTTTCCATTATAATTTACATGAGTCCGGGTCATCAGGGGTAAATTATTAGGTTCGAGATGGTGTTTCCGAGTTTAATAGGGTTATTGTATAGACGGTTATATGTATATAGGTGTATTTATCATAATGTAAATAAGAAGGCGTATAAAAGGGGACGGGATACCCGATGAATTTTACGGCACATTCTGGAATGTAGAATCGATCTGATATTTAAACCATTGGCGATTTCCGGGTGATTTACTCTAAGAAAGCTGGTAGGGTGTCCAGTGCAAGCATTTCCCATTATTTGCATCAAATATAAATTTTCTCCTTGAAAAGAGAGAGGGGCTTACATTGGCAGTTGCTATTGAACCCCTATCAGGTTGTGAAAAATAATTGTACCCTCGGGGATTCGGTCAAATCAGGTTTTACACATTTTTCAAAGGTTCACTGAAAGACTTTCTTAGTTTAAATTATTTATTTTTGATTAGGAACGAATAAAATACAGAAAACAATAAAAACAACATTTCAGTACTTCCAAAAAAATCTTGTTGTGGTTAAATTCCTGTAAATAACTCTAATAAATTGACCCTATTCTGTCATAAATGTTTCCTGTAAAGTACAATTTAATATTTATGTTTCAATATTTTTGTTTTAAACTCATCTTTATAGGCATATTTCACCAAAAAGACCACCTAGTCTATCATTTCAGTACAATTGTGTTGAGATTATATAAGGTTAAACGTGCTTACAAACTTTGGATTGGACTTTGGTTTTGGATAATTTCCATTTTTTATCAAAATTAAAACTTTATTGGTTTAATTTCCAATATTAACTCCATAAAGCTAAAGTCTCCCTTGAGGAGGCCCATGGGAATCAGTATAAAGTGGGTCAAAAGCAATAAAAATAATTAACCTCTGGGGTCAGCTCAAGTCAGATCGTCCTCTGAACGTGAGCCATCTCCTGGATTGTTTATAGCTTTCATTGTATTGAAAATTATACCCAGGCGACAAAACTTTATTTTTTATTTCAAACCTAGGTTTAACAAACCTGAAATTATTTCACGGGTTGCGTATCATGTTTAGGTGAGTTATTTCGTTACAAAATGTAGCCTAGATTCGCCTAGACACGTTTTATAATGAAAAATGCTGAATTACCTATAGAAAATAAATACAAAAATGCGACTATTAAAAACTTCTGATCACACGCATCATACGAAAATGTGTGTATAATCGTTTAAATTTTTTTAACTTAGAACAACATTTTTAATTAATTAATCTTTAAGTAAGGTATTGGTTAAAAAAAATTCAGCGTTACCAGCGGGATTCGAACCCACGACCTCGACTTAGAAAAACAGTTTTACAATTATTACAAATGGGCGACAACAGTCTGACCAGAGATGATCAATGTGGATCGTACTACTGAATAGAATGAATTAAAGGTTGGACAAATACGCGTGTTTGTTTTCACCCATGACTGATTGCTTTTAATTATTCATCGCCAAAGCCTGATACGGTATTCAAACAAACGTATAATTGGGTTTTTGAATAGTTTTAGCATAAATTAATTTATCAATTAGAAGAGCGTCTTTTATAACAAGGCGGTCGACCGTAAGAATTAATTTTTCGGATTTTTTTGTTTTTAATTAACGAGTAAAACCTTTTGTCACAATTTGTTCACGTATGTCAGAGTAAAACGAGAAATCCTCTTTTGTTTCATTTAACTAAACAGTTTTATGAATGTTCTATTTTTTTTTTTTTTATATAACTTTATTTGTTAATTTCAATAAAGTCCGGTTCACATTTGTTCCGCTTCAACCATGAAGGAACGTGTTGTGTTAAAATGATATAAAGAAAATACAAGGCTTACAAAAGTGTTCTAAATTTTGGCCGCCTAGGTTAAGACATGGTTCCAAATGAAATGTTCACTGAATTATAAAAAATTAAATATCATCATTTGAAATTTTTTTAAACAACTTTTCATGTAACGTTCTTAGATAACCTTGAAATTACAAACTTTCATTTGGTTAATTGATTCTTTTTAAACCGTAGAAACCGGTTGAATGCTTCCCATCGTGAAAATTCCCATCGTTCCCCGCTTCTCACAAATGAACATTTGATCCTCCTCACCCTAAGGAAATAATCTCCGCAAACTCTCTTTCCTATTTCCTTCGATTATCACTTGGCGTTTTCCTGGCGAATCTCCTCGGAAAATTAAATCAAGAGGACAGAGCGACGCTCGTCTGCTTGTTTTATTTTTTTCTTCTTCCCCCCTCTCATTTCTTCAAAGCACAATCTCGGCCGGAAAGGAATGTTAATTGATAATCTCCGTTCCTCTTCTAATGTCCTGGCGGGATCAAGCGATCATTTCAAATATTTGAAACTGATGAAAGGGACCCTTCTTCACTTCGTAGACAAGTTAGGTAACATCACAAATATTTATTCAATAATTTCTCAGACTGACTTAAAGTTTGAGTGGAAAAACATTCTTATTTGACACCACAGACAAAATCATCATGAACTACATTATCTACATTTTTTTTTTTTTTTGAATAATTGGGACACCCAAACTCGCGGAACTCGTAACCCCAGTATTTGGGGGGACAACAAAATTTTGGCCAGTACTTGATATTTCGTGTGGTTTTACTATTTTTCTAAGCGAAATCGAGTTATTGGAACAAGTCTTCAAGTTTTACGTATCGTTCGTTTAGATGTAGCCAGCGAAATCAGGGCCATTGTATTGCTGACGCAAGGGAGTAGAGCGCTGATGAATTATTGACATGGTGTATGTCTTCCATTGAGTCTGGAATTGTATACATTCTCTCAAAATCGATCTTACATGTCCGATAGATATTACCATCAGAGGAAGTGCATATATTACCTCTTTTTTATTTTTCGTAGCTGGGGTACTGCAAGGAAGCATCCAACGTCCTCTCCTATACAACTTACACTGCAGAGATCCCTTTAAATCGGAGCACATTCCTTGCTAAATCGCAGACGACGTACGTATCTTTTCTCGCATCCTAATAAAAATTAATATTCATATAAATATATCCCAATAAAATCTACGCTTTACCGTGAGACATATTCTTCTTCTATAAAAATATATTTATCCCTACTACATAATTAAATCTCTTTGCTTGATTCGCGATCAAATTAAAAAGAGAAAGGAAAACAGGGCCACTACTAGGAGATCTCATTCCGCATTTTTATTGAGTTTGTTTTGTTGTTTAGATCCTCAGAGAAAGAAAGAAAATATATTCTTACAAAAGCCTAAAGAAAAACAAGCAAATAAACATAAAAACAGAATAAACTTGTCAATCAAATTAAATGTTGGGTTTAAATTATATTAATTCCAATTTAAAAAAATTGAAATTATAAATTATAAATCCCAGGCTCTGAAGATTATCTCAATAATGATCGAAACGGTAGCATGATAAAGAAAATATTTTTCTTAAACCTACATCACACCAGACCGCATCTCACGATTTTTGAATAATTATAATAATTTAGTATATTTCTCTCTACGTTTTCTCTCTCTCTCTCTCTCTCTCTCTCTCTCTTTCTCGTTTGATGTAAGATTGGTTAATATTGACCAAATTCAGGAATTATAAATGAAACCTTAATGACTCGTTAACTCTCCCTTATTCTTTCATTTACTTCTATTACTCTACTAGTCTTATTTTCTATTCACGATTCGTAGTAATTGCTAACCAAAGGTTGAAAAATCCTAAGTTCCTCGGTGGTTGAAATTTTTTATTTAATTTTGCCTATTATATAGAATGCACTCTCAATACGACACGCAAGAATGGCACAATTACACAGAAGACAAACACTTTGAGCTCTGAAGATGATCTTAGTAAAGATCGAAAAGATGGCACGATAAAAAAAAATGTTTTTCTAAAACCTGCGTCACACCAGACCGCATCTCACGATTTCTGAATAATTATCCACTAACGATCACTAACTACCACACATTTAAGAAAGATTTTTAATATTTCGATACATTTTAAAACACTCGCATGAAATACAATATGGAATATCAAGTTTTATTTGCTTAAAAGTGTTATCTAACAAAATCAAATTGTTTTGTTTTAAAAAATCAGTGTCAGTAACAACAAATAAATCAAAAATTCAAAGGATGACAGATTTTTAAACTTTTGAATTCGAAGTATCATCGACATGCTGGCAAATAGATTATGTATCTATTTCATTGGTAATAGACATCTATTTGTAGGTAAATTACACAGATCCATAAACGTTCTTTCCATATTAGAAAAACTTTAAATAGAAAAATTCTTCATTTCTGTTTGCATTTGTTTTGTCGTGTAAGTATTTCTGCATTGTTTGCTTTCTGATTCAATCTATTTCTTTTCTATTTAAGAAAATATGAATGTCTTTATTATACCGACTATTTAATTTATTGTTAATATATTGTGTAAGTACGATGGGAGAGTAGACAGGCTAGGATGTTCGGAGATAATCTGATTGGCGATTCTTGCTGGGAAAACTCACAATATTTGAAATGACTTATTTTAAATTTATTTTTATCGTTTCATCCTGCCTTCCATATCGTGTTACAAAATCTTTAAATTAAGAATCGTTTAAGCGTTTTGAGAAGTGCAAATTTGAATTTTATGGCTTCATAGTTCAATCGACTCCGACCAAAAATATGTATGTTTTGAAAATTTCAAGAAGTGATTTCTTTGATTGACAAGGAGGGCGACATATAAAAATCGGCGCCGCAAAAGCGGTCAAACGTCCTCCCGTGTTTGTTCGTGATTAATTTCGTTTTTTGATAATTTCATCGGCCGATTTATGAAACTCGAAGGACGTTATGTGTGCGCCAAGGTGCCGCGGCTATTAATCTTGTCAGGAATGGCGTTTCGTCTGAGCCTCGGCCGTGCTAATGACGGGTTGGCAACTAGGCCCCCAAGGTATTCGAAAGTATGCCTGGCCCCATCCGCCATCGCGGTCCCGATCCATTGAACACAATCAATTGGATTTTTTGAATTTGCGCGTCTGGTTAAACTACAGAAACACTGTTTTTTCACACAATAAATTAGTTATGTTTTTCCTATTCAAAAAAGTTCACTACGGTTTAAACAATTTTTATCGTCACACCGAAGAAGAAATTTTTAATATTTTCGAATTTGTCCATTTTACCTTAGCTTTTCACAATTATTATTTAGATCCTTCTCATTTCCATAGTTTTTCAACATGGTATAGCGTGAAAAAGTAACTAATTGAATAATTTACTACTACTATAATAATTAAACACTTTTTACTGTTATACTTGTGAACAAATGTTAAAGGTTTTGATATTTTTTATCAATTTTATCTTGACGTGACAGTTTTATCTAGATAAATATCTAAATGGTATCATTTTCGAAAAAGTTTCTATTTGCCATTTTCCGGCTGTAGTAGTTATTAACAAATAATTTTTATTATTATGCTCGTTTAAAAACATCAAATGTAGTGCTTGCCAACGAAATTTTGGATTTTTTCTAAACATTATTTAGATTCTTCTCGTTTTGACAGTCTTTCAACATAGCAGTGCTTGAAAAAGTAACTAATTGTAAATTTACAACTAGCTCTAAAATTAATTTTAAAAAGTCACCTTTCTAAACATGTTTGTACTGTTAGAAAAAATCTTTTTTTTATCTGCTAATTTTATTTTGGAGATAGATAGAAGATAATTACTTAGATCCTATAATTTTTACAGTCTTTCAACATAGCATTTCTTGGAAAAGTAACTAATTGCAAATTTACAACTAGTTTAGTAATTAAAAAACAATTTTTCGCCTTTTTAAACATCTCTGTACTGTTTGAAAAAAATCTTCTTTTTTTGGTATCTGCCAATTTTATTTTGGCTTGTCCACAATTTTTACTTATATCTTTTAAATTTTAACTGCCTTTCAACATAACAGTGCTTGAAAAAGTAATTAATTGAAAATTTACAACTGTTATAATAATTATTTAAAAGATTTCACCTTTTTAAACATCTTTGTACTGTTTGAAAAAAATCTTTCTTTATCTGTCAATTTTATTTTTGTTTGTTCTCAATTACTTAAATCCTTTAGATTTTGACAGACTTTCAACGTATTAAAGCTCCAAAAAATTATTATTTGCACATTTACGACTATGGTAATAACCAATGAAATTTCTTTTAAATTATACTTGTTGAAACTTACTTAACTAAACTTAAACTAAAAGTCATTAAAAATTTTATATTGACGTAAAGTAGAAAAAATGTGCATATTTTGGAATTTGTGAAATTTATCTTAACTTCTACATAATTATTATCTACTTCCTTCTTATTTTGACGGTCCTTTTCGTATTAGAACTTGAAAAAGTAACTAACTGAAAATTTACGCCTGGTAGTAATCAGTAAACACTTTTTTGTAATTCTTGTGAAGAAATGTTTAATATCTTGGTACTTCAAACGTCAAACTTATCTAGATGAATATCTAAATTTTTCTCATTTTCATAATCTTTTACCATAGCAAGGCCACAAAGATTTTCTAATTGTCAATTTACAATTGTGGAACTTTACAATAAACAATTTTATTTTTATATCCGTTGAGAAATGTTTAATTTTTGTCTATTTATCAATTTTATCCTGGCCAGGTCACATTCATTATCTATATTTTTCTTATTGTATCAGTTTTGTACTATGGCTAAAGCGTAAGTCGTAACTATTTGTAAATTTACTACTATTGTCGGAATTTTCATAGTTTAGATCACAATAAAAAGAACAAGCATGCAGGTTTCGAACTTACAAATTTTCAAGTGTTGATTCTGAAAATGTCTTATTTTTGTTTCATATAAGAATCTTTTATATTTGAGGATGCTTAAAATAAATCCTAGTTTTTTCCCCAATACGATTTGATTTGACTTAGTTAACCAGAAGCGTACTTTCGTATAATTATGTTACTAGTAACTGAACAATTTTTATTATTATACTTGTGGAGAATTTAATATTTTGATATTTACGTCAATTTCATCCCCACTTGTTATGTAGATTTTTTCACATTTTAATAGACTTCCACCACAGTGAAAAAGTTTTAATTCCAAATGTACCGTCTGTTCTAGTTATCAATATTTTTTATACCTGTTTATAAATATTTAATTTTTTAGTATCTGAAAATTTCTCTTGCCTAGCTTACATTTATTTCCTATATTTTTCCTTTTTTTTACAGACTTTCTCCATAGTAGAGCCTGCAAAAAATCTTATTACAAAATTTGCGACTAATTTTCCAATTGGACTTCGAAAACCTATTTTCATTGCTATACCCATTGCGAAATGTTTAATTTGTTATTTATCAATCTTATTTTGGCTTGTTCACAATTATTACAAATACTTTCTTCATCTTGTTAAAGTCTGATCGACTTACTCGACGTTTACTTGATGGAGCTGCAATACGGTCGTTGTCATTATTCCAATTAATTATAAATTTAAATACAAACTTTTTAAAAGTGTGTAAACATAATTCCATCGCATTGTTCATATAAATGACGTTGATGATTCAAATTACAACGAAAAATTATTTACAATTTTAGCAATATTAACAGTTTTTTTAAATTTAAGATATTAAAACGTTTTGTTTAACAAATGGACTTTTCAGCTTTAGGGGGGTATTTTACAGTTCATGATTTTAATCAGTTGACAATGGGTAAGAAGACAATTCATCAAAAAACACTCTGTTTGTAAATTTACCAACGTATTGCCACGCATAGAGAAGAAAACATTGTTTGGAGGGAAAAACCAAACAAAGGGGAAACTATTAATCAATTTTACACTATAGTATCCAAGGAGGATGTGCTTTGTAAATGGCGTCCGGAGAAACAAAAAAAATAAGGACGGTAATCGTTTTATAATTTGTATAAGGTAAACCATGGAACGGGTCGCTCACGAGTTCGTGTTTTGATTGGACGCCTGATCGAGGGAGGGTGCAAGTGCACGTCCTTTTCAAGGGGCAAAAAAGAAAGGTGAAGGCTATTAAAGGGGGTCGAAGAAACACATGGGCCACATGCCCCGCTTCCCCATTGTGCGTCTGAAACGCCAGCTGCCGGCCACAGGCGGAAGGGATTTTAATTTAAAATCTAATAGATTCCGGTTCAGAGGCGTGCAACAGATTCGCCCGTTTTCTGCTCGGATTGCAGTAATTTCGAAACGATATTTCAGTAACAATCCCTGAACATAGGAGATAGCTGCCTGAACAATCTCATGTATAAGCTCCATCGGCGTTCGAACTTCAGAAAACCACCTGCCTTGAAACAGCATAATTATAAGCAATACGACAGCATCATCGTAACGTGGGAGTATGGTATGGGAGCGTTTTCAGCGTGCCATCAAACGTGTGTGAACTGTGGGGTAATTCGTTCTTCAACTACGTCTGGACTGAACTGTGTTCTACCTTACTGTAAATTCCACATGCCTTTGAAGTTTCTTTTTTTATCATACTTACAATAACCATGAACGTTTACTCTACTATCCACAACACTGCAGGTATATGTGATCACATTGGAGTGAGACGCGGGGTGTCTTTCAGAGTGACATCCAAGACATGTTGGGAATTTACGGTAGTGCATACCAACGGGGAGTGTATCGTCCTAATTTGTCTGGAAAAAATTGTGTAACAATGCTTTAATTTTAACTTCCTATACAACCAACTTTGAGGTTTTCAACGCCATGAGTAACAAGTCCTCACTTAACACGGGTGCAGACATACAACAACGTCATACGACACAACACAACGCCATCCAGTATTCTATTTAGATAAACCGTAGTTGCAAGATCACTTCTGAGTGTGACATTGGGGGCGTTTTTAAGAGCACCATCAACGGCATGTGTGCGCGCAGGCATAGTGCATCGTCCTACCATATCTGGGCAGTACACTGTTTTAGATTTAACTGTGCATTCCACCATCTTCTTTGGCCCTTCTTATTTTTTACTATATTGTCCATGAATTTATCTGTGGTCAGCCCATCGCAGCGATATCCATAATTTTTTCTTTCACTTATACATAAGTTAGGTCCAGAAACCTGCTGTGACACAATGTCATCCCGTGTCGTATTTTGACGTCACGCCGTAACAGATACATAATAACTCTTGAGTGTGGCATAGAAGCATTTTTCACCATATCATCAGAGGCATATGTGTGCCGCGAGCATTGTTCTTGACAGTATTATGTTGCATGTTTAAAGTATGTACAGCCATGTCCTGTTGTAATGTTATGCTACTTGTTTTCATGCCTGAACCCACGTTAACACCTTAACGTCAAAGTATGACATCCCATCGCTTGTACTTCAGCGGCATGTTGGAACTGCAAAGGTATGTTACTTAGTCGTAGTACGTCCTCTTGATTTGCTCATTAACAAATATTTTCACAGGATCAAACACACAACTTCACAAAAAGCCACACTGAAGATGGTGAAATGCCACAAGAAACCAAGATAATCGATAACGACCAAATTTCAGACATCACAAAATTCTCTTCATTTTTAACTGCGCTTTCTAGTAAAACTTATGAGGACGCATTCCATCGAGGAATATCCGTTGCGCAGGGCTATCAGTGGGTGTAAACTCTCCAACTCCCCACCGAAAATTGTACCCAAAACTAAACCATCTCGCTTTTGCGTCCACCGAATTCCAAGCTTCCCTTAATGATACAGCAAGACAAAGTTGAAACACATCTAGTATAATTAATAATCTTACGCCAAAGTTTGAGAACTGACATGGAAACTTTCAGTTGGCAAAGATTAGAGGTTACTAACAAGGAGCCACGCCAGTATATTTCTGAGCACTTGGAAAGGAGGAAAATTATTATGAATCATTATTTAATTCTAGTTATTTTCTCATTTTCAACACTTCGGCTTTTATGTCCTTACTACAGTGTTTAATGGACTGTTTGGTTCGATGATTTACACGAAACGCCTTTTCTATAAGAGATCTGATCAAAACTTTCGCCCAGAGACAGAAATAAAATTCAGACAAGAAGTGAAATTTATAAAAGTTCATTATTATTAACTAGAAAAGCTTTTACTTAGAGAACTATAAATCAGCTTTACTAACCCTATTACAAAATAAAAAGGGATTTTCATCAAAAATGTAATATTAGTTTCATCTTTTAATCAAATTTTCATATTTGTCGTTAAAATTATATTTAAAGCAAAGATATTTATTTAATATATATACAGGACCGATTCGTAATTGAATAGTTTCTCTCTTTCTAATAAACAATAAAATTCACATTTATAAAAATTTAAAATTAATTTATATTCCAATTGATGATATCAATTTTGAGGTATATTGACGTTTATTCGTTCAAAAAACAAAACAAAATTGCCCTGAAGCAGGATTTGTTTTTTGTTTTTGTTTTTTATTTATTTATTAGATACTTATACATACATTTTGTGCAAAGTGACTACAAGGGAAAATGTCTTGGACATTATACATCCTTGTGGCAGATGGCTTAAGTGTATTTACAGTATTTATTGATTTGACCAAGAGACGATTAGAAAAGTGGTGAAAAATTATACTAAAAACCACTTGCAGAAAGAATTAGTAATTAGAAAAGTTACAAATATTATACAATTATACAAGATTATATATATTATAAATTATACAACATTAGTCATTGACTACATATGTACAATAGATAAGTTTGATAAAAACACAATTTCTTTAATAGCTAATTTCATAAATAAGGTAATAAATAATTACTAGTAAGTTAAAATCATTGAATAGACTTGTACAATACATAGTCTGACATTTACTAATTTGGTAAATAAATAAATATATACGTATGTAGACAATAAAATTAACAATTTAATCAATAATTTAATAATAATTTAACAAATAATTTAATAAACAATTTAATAAATAATATCACAGTGAGTAAATATTCAAGGCAGTCATACTAAAATGTGTTTGATCCTCCTGTATTTCCAATTTTTGTTGTTGTTATAGTTTCCTACATTCTTTACTGACATATGTGTACTCTCAGCGCTACGTTCATAGAAGGAGCTAGTGATCCTTTTGACATCATCCTTAATGTATGGTATGTTTAAAATTTCGTGCATACGGTTTATACTAACATTTCTTTTTGAGGATGTAATTAACCTTAGAAATTTATTTTCAATTGTTTGTTGGCACTTTATATTGGTGTTACTTGTGTAGCTCCACACCTGACAGGCGTATACCAGCATTGGTTTGACTATGGCTTTGTATACAGTGAGTTTATTTTGGGGGGCCGACCCTGATTCTGTACACATTAAAGGGAACAGAGCCTTGATAACGCACTTCCCTTTATCAACCTTTTTACAAGTGTTAGTACCAAAGTTAAGCTTACTATCGAGGTGTAAACCAAGGTGTTGTACACTATTGCGCCGTGGAACATTCGAGTCGCCGATTCTTATAAATTCCCTATGTATAGGATGTCGTTTTGTAAATAGAATTGTTTCAGTTTTTGTTATGTTTAACGTGAGTTTCTATCTATGGCAAAACCTAACTATTCTATGGAGGTTTCGGTTCAATTTGTTAGTAATAGCACTTACCCTCCACGATGAGCAGTATATTGCTATGTCATCAGCATACATGGCTATTTCACAGTCTAACCTAGGGAGTGTATTTATAAATATATTGAACAAGGTTGGACCTAGAACCGAACCTTGTGGGACCCCAGCGGAAATTTTACATGGTGGCGAGACAACGTCATTGGAGCTTACCCTGAATGTCCTTTTTTGTAGGTAACTATGTAATTACTCTGACAATGTAGTTTGGGAAACAGGAGAAACATTGTTCGGTTGTCGTCATACTGTTAATTATTCTTGTTACTCCTACTGCAATATACAGTTCGGAGCTGTATTATTGAAATACGAGAAATATCATCCGTTTAATAACGATTTCAAGCAAACGTATAATTGCGAGCGTAAAAGTAAACTTTAACTTTCTGCCCTCCCCTTTGAAAATAAACCTTTGAGTTAAGCGATAAGGAGGACAACTCTGTGACCATTATAGAAATTGTTAACGAGCCTAACGAGGTGGTTTAATTTATTCATCCCCTGGGGCTCACAATCGGCGACCTCATAATTCTGAAATTTAGTAATAACGCTAATCGCCTAGCAACGGTATTGAATCGAATCGGTTCTCAGGGGTAGGAGTTGTTTTTTTAAAGAACTTTCCGGTAAAATAAACAATGGCTTTATCGTATTTTCTGTTTGAAAATTTGAAACTTGAAAATTTAAAAAAAAATAAAAATACGGACTTTTGCTGAGTTATGCAAAGTGATATATTGACCTATGAAAAGATAAAAATTTAAGACTATAGATATACATGACATAATATTAGAAGCATTTTAGTCAGACTAAAAGGACATAAATATACTTAACGTAGCAAACCGAAAGAACTCACCTCAAAAAACCATACGAAACTATCAAATTACACATAATGCAAATTACCTACTAATTACTAAATTATTAGGAAGAATAATCTGTTATAACTGTTAGGTTTTGTAATATTATTGATGCATCAGTAATGCTATCGATGGTCCTAGTCTGCCTAGTCTTCTTGGTGTGTGATGTTTCAAATGTCAAAAATATTTCTTCGTTCATTTTTTATTTAACTTCATACAACTCTGAAATGGAATATTTTAAAAGACCAAAAACTCCAAACCCACCGTGAAAATGGCGAAATTCCAACACCCGTCCGACCGATCAAAACCGCGAGGATAGGCGGTAAAAGATAATTGGAAACGACTAAACTAGAAATAATACGAGAAAGACATTTTCCCAAGGAACAGTTACCATATAACACAAAATATAAAACACAAATCGAACGTTGAAGTTTGATAATTGCCAAAACACGCGTG
The DNA here is from genome assembly GCA_039619505.1 of Cimex hemipterus. Taxonomy (NCBI): domain Eukaryota; kingdom Metazoa; phylum Arthropoda; class Insecta; order Hemiptera; family Cimicidae; genus Cimex; species Cimex hemipterus. The sequence continues at coordinate 23,425,494 of CM077106.1, read as the reverse complement.
AAAGGCCAATACAAGGATGGACCAAAATAAACAGAAACGGCCAACCAAAAAAAAGTTTCAAACAGTCCAAAAATAAATATTAATTAAAACTGGCTTTTTTGCAATAAACAATTCAATTCAATGTATTAACATTATTTATGACACCATAATGTGAATGTTTCCGTTATACCTAACAATCCTGTCATAGAAAACAGTTTGTTATATTTTTTATTTATATCTGAACGCTTTATTATTTCTCTGCCTCCAACCAGTCTAAATTCTATGATGTGAAGTACTAGTAGAAGTAAAATATTAACCGACCTATGAAGCTTGAGAAATGTGGAAACGGATAGAATAACACAGCGAGGATAAACGGACCAAAATAATCGAGAAAGGACCAGCTACAAAAATGTTTCAAACGGAATCCCAAAAATTGTTGATAAAAGTGACCATAAAAGGGAAACCAAGAATGTGACAGAAAATTTATTAGCTATTTTTTAACAGTACATACGAGATTTTGTAAATCATTTCTCATACTTTCATATCAGGTAAAAACTTCGAATATTTTTCACCAATATTTCAACACTATTTTCCCTTGATATCCTTGGAGATTTAAATGTTTATGTTATAACAGACTTTAAAATATGAAACCATCTCTGAAGCTTGAGAAATATAGAAACGTTGGACTAACAGGGAGGGTAGACTGATCCAAAATAGACCCAAAATCGGAAAAAGGATCAATTACCAAAAAATTCTAACTAAATTAAAAGCTGTTTATATAAATGAAAGTAGGACAGAAAATAAAAATGTAGTTATCATCTGTTATAAGTCTTGATGTCAGGTTTTAACATTATTTTTGAAACTTAGTTGATCTGGTTTCTGTTCATCCTAGCCTACCTAGACTGTTTTTTTAATTATATTCCATCTTTTGTAAATCTTGCGGCATTTCATACTCAAACCGGACTAATATTTTGTCAAAATGAATCAAAACGATTAAACTGCAAAATGTTTATTTACAAATAAATCCAAAAACATTATTTAAAAAACATCAACAAAAAACAATTAACAGTTATTGAATGTGAAGTTTTCTGGATGCCATGTCATTTCTGATCATGTTGCACATTTTATTTTACTTAATTAACATTTTGTCTGTCTAAACACCTTCCGGTAATTTCGTCAAAGAGTAAGTTTTAGAAATACTGAATTTAGTCAGTTAGAAAGAGAGAGAATGCAAAAATGCGCATTATTTTTAAGGTGTGGTGATTAGTGACCGTTAGACCATAATTATTCAGAAATCGTGAGATGCGGTCTGGTTTGATGTAGGTTTCAGTAAAACATTTTTTTTTATCGTGCCAACGGTTCGACCTTTATTGAGATCATCTTCAGGGCCTGGGATTTACAGGAATTGTTTAAATTTAAGTAATACGTATAGAATGTAGAAAAATTGAATTTATACAATGCAAAAAAATATTTTTTTATATTCAATCAAAATACGTCTACTCACTCAAAGTTGTAAATCCCAGGCCCTGAAGATTATCGCAATAAAGATCGAAACGTTGGCACGATAAAGAAAATGTTTTTCTGAAACCTACATCAAACCAGACCGCATCTCACGATTTCTGAATAATTAATTTTCATGTAGGCATTCTGTCAAGAATTATAAAATCTTAACCCAGCTCTGGTGGTTGAAAATATCTAAACGCCTCTCTAGGACTAACGAAACCGAAATGCACCAGCTATAATTTTTTCAAATAAAGCCAAAAAATTAAAAATACTCAATATAAATGAAAGAAGGAGAGAAAATTGAAAATTAGTTTTTATTTGTTACCAAGACTAGACCCAATTAAAAATACTACAATACAGCAAAAATATATTTTTTAAATCAAAAACGATGTATAATATTATTCTTTTTTCTAATATTATTTTATTGATTACAACATAACTAACACAAAAACTGTTGTTCTTAATAAAGCCCAAATATATTCGTTAAAAACTGTCTATACAAATAGAAATTTGAATGAAACATTAAAATTTGGTTATTATCTGTTATAAATGTTTCGATGCCAGGGAAAGATCCGATTACAACATACTAAAGTAATGCAAAACTATTTTGAAATAAAGCCCAAAATCTTAAATATATACTGTTAATTAAAGAAAAAAAAGAACCTACATTATCCCGATATTGCTTATTGTATGCTATTTTTATTGTGGTATAGTTCACATTTTAACACTTTATTGTATCAATAACATCGCACAGTTTAAAAATCGTTATTATAAAAGCACCATAAAATACAGGCCCATTGAAAATGGAGAAATTACGAAACACAACTGACGGACCAACTCAGAGGGGGAGACAAAAATTAACATAAACGACCACACTAGAAGAATATTTTCAATAAAAACTATTTATAAAAACTCCAGTAAACAGAAATAGATATATTTCATAAAGCATGTTAGTCGGGGATCTGCTATAAAATATGAATAGGGGTATGCTATAAATCTTGAGGTCTGTTTTCATTTTATTAATTAAATTCTAGTTTGTCTTTTCTGTTCATCCTGGTCTGCATTGTCTTGCGGCATTTCATCATCTTCAGTGACAATTTTCCACTGCGCTTTAATAAAATTCATCTAAAATTTTGTCAAAATGATCGGAACTGAGCCAAATACCGAAATGGTTGTTTTTAAATGAAGCCCAGCATTATTAATTGAAAGCTGTCCTTATAGATGGAAGGAAGGAATGAAAAATTAATATTTATTGATTATCTGGTATAAACGGATTGCAATCGGCTCCATATCGTTTCAGATAATACTAATCATATTGTACACTCTCCTAAATTACTTTTAATATATTTTCATGCATATTTAACCATTGTATAAGTCTTAATCATCACATAGATCAGTATACAATTTTCTCACTTATTATATAATATTGGACTGGTACAAAAATAATGCAGGTTATAAAATAAAGAAAATTTATTAGAAATATTTTTTAACGCAATATATACATATTTGCCAACGTTTAAGGATGTTTCTTCTGCTGACATGAAAATCGTTATTTCTAGTCCCAATAAAATCTTAAAAGGCCTTTTCGGCTACACTGCGTTCTCTAAAAATTTTATGTCATCAAAATGTCTAAAACAAGTGTAAGTCTGTATGCGAGAGGTCGGGTGAGTATGGAAGGTCCGGTAAGGTTTCATATCCTAAGTCTTTAAGTTTTCGCAAGGTTGGAAATGCGCCAGTGCCCTGTCTTTATCGTGAAGAACCCCTTACGGTGTACCAATGCTGGGCAAAGACATTTTGTCAATTTCTTAGGAACATTTCTCTGCTATGATAGCTTCATCGTAGTTCAGGAAATTATAGCGAACAACCCTAGCAGTACATCACCAAACAGTCACCTTTTCTGAGTGCAGATTTGGATTCGGGTACTGTTTCGGCACTTCAACTTTGTCCAACCACTCTTGTTGTCGTACAGAATTCATATCTCATCGCAAATCATGAATAGATCAAGGAATGGATCGTTTTCGTGGTGCAACAGAAGAGACGTGCAAATATAAAAGCGTCGATTTCTTTCGGCTTGTTGTTCGAGTTCTTGCGGTACACACTTGTCAAGCTTATTTGCTTCAGCCATGTTTTGACATTGTTGATGAAATTAACCACGGCACATTTCTCGACACTCATGCTCGTGCGTCCATCCCGTGCACCCTCCTCATTCCGAGCGGCCTCATTTGGCTTCTTTTCTTTTTAGTTTTTCACCACTCTATTATCGAGAACCCGGCAAAAACTCGTCAATAGACACGAATCTGTCTCCAGATTGTCTGTATAGAATTGCTCGATGTTTACAAGGCTTAACAATACGTGCGCCCGCGTCTACACCATCCGTCAGGAAAAAAGTTGAAAAGAAAATTATTGTTTATGAAACAAACAGCGTGAAGAGCAGCTCCCAGAAATCATTTTAATTCGGCTCCAAGCCCGAAGAAAAAAAATGGTAGTAACTACTGGTATGGCCGCCTTTGAGATAGGATGGTCGTCTGAGGCAAGACGCCTTCGGGAGGGGGCCGCAATTCTATTCTCGCCCCCCGGGCCATGAGACACCCTGTAATTATAATTCAATTCCACCCCCTCCACTCACACCTGACTCTACCTGCCACTTAGGCCCCACTCCGCCGACGGTATAAATTAAAGCGGCTTTTTTCCCATTCGTTCCGAAGGAGTGAGAAGGACAGAGGAGAGTTTCGGGAGAGCGGAGGCAAACCTAGCAATTTTGTGGCCAAGGCGGGATTCGGTGCTCTTCTCTTTTTACAATCATTTCCTACGATTATTCCAGTCTTCTCGGATCCGATTGGCCCCTAACTCTTCACGGACGGCCTCGGAGCCCATGGTCGTGTCATAGATTTTACCGTCTTCCCGGCTCCGGTCTTCAATCTACACGACAACCCGCTTATAGAATGTAGTTTTACGTTCATAACATACCAGACAAAACATACCAATCGTGTTGGGAACATGTAGCCTCCAATCGTCTCCTTGATGACGACGAAGTTCCTCTGACTAGACTATGACCGCCCGCAATCCAACCGAAACCAACGTACAATCGTGTTACCGTGCATTCCAACTTACAATAAAACCGCAATCGTAAAATAAAAATGGAAATACAGAGAAAAACAAAATTACGACTGATAGCATAATAAAAAGACAATTCCTGAGCATTTACAGTACCAAAATTTAATCACAAAAAAACTCTGATGATGGGATTCAGGGGTCTCTATATGCATGTGATTAATAACGACAACTCTAAATTAATTGAAAATAATGAATGTGCATAATTTTTAAATTAATAAAAAAAATCCTAAATACTGAAAGTTCCAACTATGGCGGGTTCTATCTCCCATCCTTACACCAATGGTGTGACAAGTTCATGCCAAATATTCTATTACTCATATAATAAATAATAAAATAATAAAAAACTGAGAGCATGTAGTGCAAAGATTTAACATATGATTTATTGCCTTAACCAAGATGCCATTATTATAGCATAAAAAGCCTATATAAAAAAACCTCAAAATATATCAAAATCTTACTCCCAAACTATTTCATGCCTTCCAAATTGTTATAGTGCTCAAGAGGAGCCCAGATGAGAGGAGATGTAAGAAAAAATCAAATCAACGAGAAGTACAGAATTATTTTACTTATATACGCCAAGGAACAAATATTACGAGATAAGCCTACCTTATTAATTAACAAAACTACTCAATCTGTATGGATGAATGCGGGTTAAAAAAAATTGAAATCAAACCTAAAATGCTGGCTAAATGAGAACATTAATAATTTTTATACATATTATCTCTGTTAAAAATAATTAAATTACATTAATAAAATAAATAAACAACATTTTTAAACAACTCACGTTCTATTTTGACTCAACATCCTCACTATTTGGTAGATTTATCACCTTAATTATAAACGTTATAAAAGCTCTGCGTCAAAAAAAAAACCTAGGACGGAAAAAGATTTTTTTTTCAATTAATATTTTATTATCTTATAAGGTATATTTACGTCCTGCATAACTTATAGGCAAAAAATCGAAAAAAAAGTAAAGCAACCAGCCGATTGACTTTTAAATCCGGCTGGGCATGCTTCATATATATGTATGTAATATATAATATTAACGAAAAAAAGGGTACACACAAAAAATTTCGCATAATAAAATAATAATATTAAAACAACGAGATAACACCAAATTAATAAGTAAGGCTACAGTATGTAGTCTTTTTTTTAATTTCTTTTTTCCATTTATACGAACAGTTTTACGAATATTTTTTATTTCAAAACCATTTTTTTGCGCGTTGGTATAATTTTGGTGTGTATGGCTACCCTTATAGACTGTTATGAAATTGTGTGATGTTAAAGAATGTTATAAGGAGTATAGAAACGTGCGAAACACTTTGAGCCCTGAAGATGATCGCAATAAAGATCGAAACGTCGGCACGACAAAGAAAATGTTTTTTCTGAAACCTTCAAAGTGTATAAATATTTATTAAAAAAATATTAGAAGAAATTTAGCAGAACCTTATGGATAATATGATTAATTCGATCGGAACCAGTATAAATAAAACAATAACTGTTAAAGCTAAATATTTTTCTTCCACCGCCTTAATAAGGATAAATTTTGGAGCATCACAAGCTTAATTTGGAAACAGCCGTTTTTGTATTTGACCGTTTGCATATAAAATATTAAATTGATTTAAATGATGGAAAATTACCCTGAAGATGACTGAATACCAGAACATATCTCAATGAACCAGCGAGACTTTGTAGATAAGGATGAACAGAAACAACCCAACTACAGTTTCAATTTAATGACAAAAGTGTATCGTTAATTAGTAAAAAATACCACATCAATAAATAACATGACTAGGGGGGTGTCGGTGGCGGCAAGGTTTAGTCTTTGACACGACGCTCATCACTGTAAGGAAAAGGTCCCGGGTTCGAATCCAGCGGCACTACATTCGAACCCGACATGCTTAAATCATTTTTTTTTTTCAAAAACACCGTCACCCTGAGGGTTTATGTGACCTCTGCTGAACCCTTTTGTGAACCCTCGTAAAAAAACATTACTAGGCAAACCAGGACGAAGGAAAAAATCAACTACAGCTTCATTAATAACATTAAAACGCGTTTTCACAAGACTTTTATGACTGATAATAAGCGACTACGAGACCAACATTCACCGACAAATTTTTCCCTTTCTCGTTTAAATTTATCCAAACAATTTTTTAGAATAGTTTTCTTGCCACTTCAATAAACAATCATAGGTAATTGTCATGTAAGATTATTTTATATTTGAATTAATTATACTTGTCTTCTCAGCCATCGCCTTAAATGAAAAGTATAATATATTGAAATGATTAATACGGTCAATTATGAATGGTAAACGTAATGGATTGTCTTAAATTTTTCTTTTCTGGTTTACACTATTTAAGTTAACAATATTAGTTATGATACCAAACCAGTTATGTAACAGATATTTTTTAAATGTATTGCTTCATTTTTTACATAAACGCTCAGTAGTCGCAAAAAGTAAAATAACAAATAGATTTAACTTTAAGTATAATTTAAGAAAATAAAAATAGACAAACCATTCATGAATTGTTTCAATTATAAAAACGAAATCTATGTTTTTATTTTTATGATATGTAGACTCCGTTTGAAATATTCGGTTTCACCAGAACTTTTCATTTGCTGGATGTGGTGTAAGGCCGTCAAAAATCTACATACCAGTACGAAATACCACAGTCGTATTTATTTGTCGTTTGTACGTGCCTATTTAATAAAATTTCAAAAAGGCGTTAAATTGTGTGTGTGTGTGTGTGTGTGTGTAGATTTTTTACAAATTACGACCTATGGTCCGGACGACCTCGCTTTTGGACAGGGACGTTATATCCCAAGGTTACCGTTTATAGTTTTATACAGTTTTATAAGGTTGTTTCATCATCTGAAGTCATTTTATTATTTTACAATCAAAAATTCTTTGTAACTTCAAAACAACATTAACACGATCGGGATGAATTCACTATATTTGGAACATTTTTTTTAATAAGATAAAAGACAATAAGATAAAAACTTATAAAAGCATAAAATGTAATTTCTCCTTATAAGAAGACACCTGTTTCTGAAAACTGAAAGAGTTATTACACGAATAAGAAAATCGGAAAGAATTTAATTTTCTTACAGGCTTTTCATTCACCTTATCTTGATGTTTGAAAGCACCCTCTTTTCCTGAACATTCTCAAGGGACTTGTTACATGGTGGTTGTTAATTAAATAAGTTTACCTTGTACCCGGAAAAACATTTATTTGATTCAATTACACAACAGGAATAGAAACAAATGGAGAATGTCTACTTTCCCAACTTTCCTGTTTATATTCTACTTGTGTTACACCTGCAGTGTTCAAAAAAAATAATTTAAGATTAATTAATCTTTATGTAAGGTAGTGGTTGAGATAAAAAAGTCAATGTCAAGAGCGGGACTCGAACCCACGACCTTCGGCTAGAACTGCTGCTCCACCACTTGAGCTATCGTGACTTCCCATTAGAATTTTTCCCACCTCTTTGCCATTTTTCAAATATCGTGTAATCTGTTTGATTCTCGGCGACAAATGAATTGGCCACAGAGAGCTTTAGTGAAGATATACTTCATTTGGCTTATTACATTGTTATCAGATTTCGTAGTTTGGCAGAAAACAGTTTGAGTGAGTAGAAATACTACTAAATAGAAATTTAATATTAAAAAAAATTATTTGCATTGTATAAATTCACTTTTTTCCACATCCTACATGTTTTTTTGTACAATTTAAGGCACTGATGATGATCTCAATAAAGATCGAAACGGTGGCACGATAAAGAAAATGTTTTTATAAAACCTACATCACACCAGAGGACATCTCACGATTTCTGAATGATCATTGACAAACGGTCACAAATCACAACACAGATTTAATAATTCATTCATTCAACGTACTTTGTAGTCGAGCTCAAAAATAGCAAGTTGTTCAGGGTTTTTTTTATGTTTAGCTAGTCAGGTGATTTAGGAATGGTGGATTTCATGCATGAAAAGAGGTGAAAAACGCTCGATTTGCCAATGGAACACAAAACGCAGTGAACCGTCCTGAAAACCTTGCAACGGAAACTTCCCAACTGTGTCAAAAATCAGTCATATAACCCAACAATCAAAGAAAAGATTGAACAATATTATAAATGACTTTGAGGAAAGTGCAGAAAAGCTTATACATTCAACAAGTAAAATTTGAAATTGGCCGAAATTCAGTTTTTCAATAATAATGTTTCCCTTTTCGTTAAGGAGCTTCGCTATTAATATTCGTTAGGGCCAGTGATTTTGATGTCTGTCGCGTTCTTGAGGTGATTGGCAGCATGACGTATGTTAATCCGGCTGAGGCTTCCGACCAACCCATTTATCCTTCTGACATTGTATTCGGCTCGGTTAAATACCAGCATGCATAGTTAACAGGGATTCGCCCCAGGGTTTTGGATTTAATAACAAAAAAATGAAGATGATTTTTGTAAATAAGTCCTGCGTGCTGCCGAAACTTTGTAAGTTTATAAAACAAACAAAAAAAGATTTTTAGATTGTAGTTTTTAATGTTTGTTTTACTTCAAAATTTCCTCGGTCTGAATACATACACAAACCAACTCCTGGCTTGAAAACGTATCCGATTTCCTTTCTTCTTTGTTGTAATTTTCTATATTTTGATGTTGTTGGAGTAACGGGATACCAGGTCATAACATTTTTGTTCAACAACCTTGTTAATTAATAACATACGAGCATTAAAAAAGCACTATTTAATTTATGAGCATTAATAATTATAAATAAGGAAAGTGCAATAGAAGGCTCTAAATAATTATAACAATAATAATAATTGATTTATAATTTTTATGTAAAGTAATTTATTATAAATTATAAATCAATTGAAACAACAATTTGTTTAACTAAAAGCATAAAGATTAATATAATTATAAAATATGTTAAACAAAGGGTCTTACTAACAGAATATATTCCATTAGCTGTTAAACAGGCCAGAATATAAATACACATTTTGTATACAGCGAGGAATATGCATACGTCAATATAATGTATACACGCGTAAGTATATGTATGTATAAAACATAACAGATAATTTTTTATGTAAGGTTTTGGTCGAAATGTGCCACGAGCGGGTTTATTTATTGAAGATTATTTAATTGAAAGAAGTAATTTGGTCAACAGACCACTAAATATAATGGACTATTACGCAAATATAACAGAATATAAACACAGCTTACGCATAAGTACTCACGTAAACATACTTTTACATACGTACGCTACACTTCTATAAAAAGAGATGAGAAACAATTATGCAAATAAGTTCGTTATTTATTTTTAAAAATATCAGCCACAACCTCTTGGCCACCAATCTTCTATCTTTTAAAAGAAGATGATTATTTTGGAATGAAACGATCATTGAGTACCTTAGGATCTAGATGAATTTGGAACTTAGTTTGAGAACTTTCATTCCGAAGGGTTGTCACCCCGATGAGCTGATCCTAGGGTCTATACATCAGGTGTATTTCACCTACCTCGTTATCTGGCTGGGTCGCTAGTATCGTCCTGATGCCCAACGCGTGCAACCTATAATCTAGACTAAAACTACCTTCTATAATAAAGTTGCATAAATAAATACATTCACACATGTAAATACATCGTACATTGCACACATTCTGATTAATCGGTCGAGTGCTCAATATTCCTCCATCCACCGACACCATAATAAATCTAAACTAAATTATGGTCGATGGCTTTTATAAATATTTAGCTTTCGACTTTAAACACATTGCTGGAGGGGTGACGCTATTTCATCATCAGCCTCACCACTCACACTAATAAATACACATACAAACAAAACAAACATCTATATAATCTATATAAAAACCACGTCTTCCAAAAAGCGGAATGATCCCCCGAAACTTGCTACTGTGATAACCATTCTTATGGCATGACAAGGTTCTATTATGTGGGACACATCGAGCACTTTTCTCTGCATAAGGGGCACCTGCGCGGGCTTTCGTTCAGTAGCAGGTGCCCGTGTTTCATCCGTGTATGACCTACATAGTTTGTGGGTATGTACGGTTGATCGTGTTCGCTTAATTACATTTTTGCAAAAAGAAGTTTAAAATTGTTATAGATTATGAGTTTTAAACTTTAAAATGATTTTTAAATTAAAAATTTACGAATCATTCCATTTACTTATATACAGTAGTTTATATACAATACAGTAGTTTATGCCCAAAACCTGTATTTTGGAGTATGGATTTCTTGGCAGAACCATTACTTACATTGTTTGTTATAAAATCGTTCTGTATCATCCTCGCTGGTGTAATCTGCCTAGAATGTTTCAAACCACGCGGTCTCATGTCGCAAACATAAAATCTCTTATATGTATTGTTTGTATTCTGGCTGAATATATTTTTGATTTGATCGTTTCTCCCGCTCCGCCTGGTTTGGTGAGTCTCAGGACACAGGCAGACCAAAAAGACACTTATATTATTTCTAATTTGGCCGTCTTCCATCATTTCTTGGATATACGGTTCTAGCTTGTTTAGTTTTTCCGTCGTTGACGTTCTAGTAAAGCACAGTTGATAATAGAACAAATAAACTGAAATACCGGAACTCTTCGAAACGAAAAACCTGCAAGATTGGCCCACCAGGGTGAAAACCAAACTACAGATCCATCACTCCCTGGTATCAAAAGGAAATATAATGAATATTTTGTGTTAAAATACAATATATGGTTCTCATCTATTTCGGTCGTATTGTTCAATTGGTTTATAATATTGTATTAATACATCTCATCTTGGATTGTGTACTTTTACTTGGACGATGAGGTAAATATAAAACAACTAGGCCAGCGTCTCACTGGAGAATTTTGTTCGTTGTACAGTTAACTATACGATTCTTAAACTATGGCGTTGTTCTGCATATCATTCTCTCAGCGGGAGCACCGAGTTCAGCTGTCAATCTCCTCAATAAGCAGGATGATGTCAGTTGATGAGCATAGCATGGATCTAGTACCGACACAAGTGAATAATACATAATGTATTTTCCCATGGAAGATGATTCAGAGAGGAGCCGTGAGTCACATTACCGCGAAAATTCCCTCGCGTCCACGGCCATTCCAGATCGAAAAAAAAGTGCAAACGAGCCTTGACAATGGCAAAGGAAAACAATTTACGGCCCGGTTCCTTCTCGGTTCCCCACACTAACCGATCGTGACGAATCCTAGACGGCGTCAGGTGGCCCTCCCCAGCCCCAAAGGATGACGTATTGCCATCGCGGAGTAAATTGAAAACGAAGGGCCATGTGCGACTGTCCTCGGGGACCCATTATTTTCCACCCTTGAGGAAACATCCTACCTTTTTTCCCTGACCGCTAATAACAAAAACAAGCAAATTGATTCCCCAGCCCGTCGTTCTACATTTTTTACCTCTTCCGTTTTTAGTTTTTTTTTTTCACCGTTGGGAGAGGCTCGTGCTGCAAATGGAATTAGACAGATCCATATGGTGGAAGAGAACAGAGGAAAACATAAAAATAGTCCGTTTTGTACAACATAACCTTTTATTGTTATATTTAAAGGGCTTTGAAATTAGAGATAAAGGTCCGGATATAGTTTTATTACATCTTATTACTTCAAAGTTCAGACATTTAATAACGCAATTAAGATTTTTTAAAGCAATTAGATATTTTTAATAATAGTAATTTATCAAGTAATTAAATAGTAGTACAGTGTAATTATTAAAATCAGAAAATTCACAAATACCACTCCTTAAACGAGATAGATCCAGCAAAGTAGCGTAACGTAACGCCAACCAGTATCGCATTTTTTACCAGGGTCCGCAACTGCAGAGGTCGTATGAACCCTCAGCGTGCCGGTGTTTTTGAAAAATCGTATTAACGCAACAACTGTGATATCGTGACAAAGAAGAGTTATATCGCTTGTAGATTTTTCAGCGCCACATCTGTGATACGTATAGTTGAGCAATTTTCCTTAGTTTTAACTGTGTAGCCACCGTACTTTGACGTTTATTTTTTTCTGTTTTTATTTGCCTCATGCGAGGCGAAAGCAAAGGTTTGGAACTGCTTGGATGCTCTGACGGAAGTCAGCTACACTAATGATCGGGGCATGGATGCAACGAAAAGGTTGGCATGGACTCCCTGAGCCCAGAACCTTACTGCAGCCTAGTAGCCTGTCACAAAAAAGGATACATCTTAAAATGGATCTTTAGTAAGTACGAAACCTGGTGGAACAATGCCACTGTTATGAGGCACTCGGGAGATTCATAGAAGGACCATTCGCAAAACTTGCAAAAGAATTACGGCAAGGCAACAGCAACGCAACCGAGATTCTTGTTCGAATCCTGGAAGAGCACTACCGCTTAAGAAAGCGCAGGATAGGAGTACAGACAGAAGAAACACTGTGCAGATACTGCAGGAAAAGGTGGAAACCGCAGAACACATTTTATATTTCTGTGAAGGTTCTTTCAACTAGGACAAGAAAAACCACAAACAAGGTCCTACACCGAGGGCATTCCTTTTGTCAACGAACTGCTTCGGTTCAGATTCCAAATCTTCCACACCAACCTTTTCAGCCATCCGAACCATACTGGTCGAACCCACTACTCATTCCCATCCTGACAACCCGCCACGTCACCTCAACCAAAGGTGGCTTCGAGAAAACCTAATCAAAAACATTGAGTGTCAGCAATGGCTGGCTCCTCAATGCATGTGTTCTACCGGTGCACTGTTGGCATAGTGTAAGTATTGAGCTGTATGGTACATTAATCATGTGTACATATTTGCTTAGTATACGATCATGTATAGGTAACAAATAAATTTAAATAAAAAAGGGTAATTTAACGGGGAAAAATTGTCGCTATACAAGCCAGACATTCCATCTTGATTTATATATATATTTTTTTTACATATCTTCGAATCCAGTATTAAGGTTTTTCTTTAAAAAAGAAGGGGCGATTTGAAGATTTGACAATCTGTAGGTTTTTAGTCATAGGTTACTTTGCTCGTACAAATGGAACTTTTCAAAATGCTTAACTAGTGGCACACTTGACAATCCCATGAATGCGATTCGACTGTGCTTTTTTTACTAGAGTTTTGCCTAGAAGTAGCCTTGAGACATGCTCTTTTTACAGGAATAAGAAATTTCCGACCACAAAGTCCATTTTATCAAGCTAATACTTTACATAAAAACTAGCGATATAGCAACAAACCATCAAGTACCCGGGGACTATATTTCTATGACCGGTAAAAATACATTATATTTTTTGTGTGTGCTGTAAAATTCGTATATCTTATCATGTTGGTGGATCACCAACCATTTCTGTGGTTGTTTTATGTTTGAGCATAAAAACCATTTATTATCAAATAATGAGGTGTACTTATACAGATATCGTGAGATGCGGTCTGGTGTCCACCAGACTGCATCTCACGATATCTGGATGATTATCTATTAACGGTCACTAATCTCTACACTTTCTAAATGAGGATTACATTTCTTTGATGTAAGCAATGGAATGCCGTCAAAGAGTCCTTTTGTCTTTTGTTTTATATCAAATTTTTCAAAGCGAAAGGATTTTTTCCCCATGAACTTTAATTTGGGGTAACTAATTTAGTGTTAACCCTCATTTTTGGTATCTCAAGGTGATGACCGACGAATAATAACATATCGTTCAAATTATATGTCAGGTCTATTCTTACTGAGTGATATACCTCATCATTGATACCTGTTGCTGTTACATAACAAACAATTACGTCTGTTATTGTTTCATTACGCAATTGTGAAACACATACACATTAATACGATCCTTCCAATTATTATTATTAATACAGAAATGTATCGATTAATTACGTAATTTGGAAAATTGAACTATTAGAAAAGAAATGTGCCATTTATTGGTAAAATGGATATATATTTTATTATACTGTAACAGAAAATTTTTAATTATTATCGATATAAAGATTAAATAATAAATAAAGATTTTTGGTTGAGATAAAAAGTCAATGGCACGAGCGGGATTCGAACCCACGATCTTCGGCTAGATATTAGAGGAGCAAAATCCCGCTTTGTTTTCATCTCAACAAAAACCTTCATTAATTGTAATATATTAATGCGAACCACGAAATTAGTGAATTTAATGATTTAAAAAGAAGTGTACTTCACTAATGCCCTCCATGGCCATTTCATCTGTCGCCAAGAAGCCAATCCGATTACACGACATTTGAAAAATGGCAAAAAGGAAGGAAAATTCAAAAGGTGAGGTTGAGACTTTTAAGCAAATAAAACATTTTCGGACATGTATGTATCAATTTGGAGAGAATGTAAACAGTTCCAGACTCGATCGAAAACATCCACAATGTCAACAATTACATCAGGGCAATTGTTCCTTGCGTCTGCAACTCTATGACGCTGATTTCACTGTCTACATCTAAACCACGATACATAAAACTTCAAGACTTGTTCCAATAACTCGATTTCACTTAGAAAAACAATATTCAGTTGTTTTCGACTGTTTTGTGATAAACACAAGGTACAGGAGCTTTCGGCCCTTGAACCAAATTCTCAGAACCCATGGGAAATAGAACCAATATTTTCCAAGCTGAGATTCTCACAATCAAACGATGTACCCAACACAACCTGAATAAAGAGTACGAAAACAAAAACATAGCTATCATGTCAGATGGCCATGAAGCCATTAAAGCACTAAGCTCAGATGTCATTCGTTCAAGGATGGTGCTGAACTGCAACACCAAATTGAACATATTAGGTACGCAGAACGAAGTCATCCTCTGCTGGGTCCCAGGACACATGGGAGTAGAACGCAACGAGAAAGCGGACACCCTGCCTCACCTCTGACAGGACCTGAACTCTTCTGCGGCATAGGAGCCCACACTATTTATGAGTATCTCAGACAGAAGGTCAAAAAGAAAATAAAAGGACAATGGAATTCGCTCATTGGACACAGGACACATCCTAGAATCTCCTAAACAATTTCGGGAGAAAAGAAATTACACAATATGTAAAGGGAAGCAGGAAAAAAATCGAATCATACTAGGATTCTTAACAGGACACTGCAAGGTAAAGAAGATTGGAATAATCCAAAACGGCACATGGAGATTTTGCAAAGAGACAGAGTTGGAGTTGTCGATGACTATAATAGCACTAAAACAATGTTATCTAAAGCAATTAATTAAAATTTTCAGTTGAGATAAAAAAGTCAATAGTACGAGTGGGATTCGAACCACGATCTAGAAAGATTGATATCGATAAACACAAGAACAAAAGGCTTTCATTTTCTAATTGGATATTTTTGAAATATTAGGAGAAACCAACTACTTCGAGATAAAGACTAGAGACTCCTTATTGTCAGATTTGTTCAATCTTTTTGTAAAATTATAAGTGTTACAAGCTATAAAAGTTATAAGCTAGTGGCTATTTTTATCGTTTTCTTCCAGGTTTTGAAAACATCTCGAACTGGTAATACGATTCTAATTTTGTTAGAGAAACAATTGCTTTTTATTTTAAAGCCAAGATCCCGGCCATTAATATGGTCGTCAAGAGAAACCATAAATCCATTTGAAGTGGCGCCGGCAACTCTGTAGACTGTTTACTGTTCGCCGGGTGGCCATGGGAAAAAACGTCCGTTTTACGACAGCGACAACAATAACAATTCCAGGACCCAGTCGATGATTCGTTATGATTTTAGAGCATAGGAGAGACCGGAGGATTTATGGCCCTCCAGGCGGATATGCTTCCGTTTAATCGCTCCACAGCATAAAAAGAGAAACTAACGTGACGCCTACAATGAAAATCCTCCTTTGTACACTGAAAAAAAGAAATCTATTCCATATCACGTATTGTTCAAACCAATAATCTTATATTTATACATTTGTGTGGCATTTATGTACATGTTCAGAAAGGATAAATGTTCCCTATAAAACGATTGAATATCCAAACCAGCCATGCTATAGAAGTTACTTACTTCTCTCTGTCTGCTCTGTTTGAAAGAACTGTATCCATTGGGCATGAACTATTTGTTTTAAATTATTAGATATATCTTACAAATTAAAATAAGTATCTATCCAGCCTTCAGGTTGGTTAGAGTTGAAGAATAAGCTTTCACGGATTGTCATATCAAAAATAAGAATAGTACAATTTTTGAAATGTGTGGTGTTTAGTGACTGTTAGTTAATTATTTGAAGATCGTGAGGTGAATACTCTGCGTTTAACAAAATATCCTAAAAATTACAAAAAATACGGTAATAATTATGGAAGGAATCTAAAAAGAAAAATTCTCTTAACTGATGGTTTCTGGTACCTCCAAATTTCAACGTTACTCCATTCGTCAAGGATTTCTTCTTTGGCTACGAACTAGTTGATTACTCGAAGATTAATAAAAATATCCTAAAAATTACAAAGAAAATATGTTATTAATAATGGGTGGTGTTTAGTGACCGTTAGTTAATGATTATTGGATATCGTGAGATGCGGTCTGGTTTAACGTTTTACGATAACATTTTTTTGTCGTGCTGACGTTTCGATCTTTATTGAGATCATCTTCAGCGCTCTAAGTGTTTGTTTTCCGAGCAGATGTGTTATTCTTGTCACTCTCAATGACCTCCAAATAATCAACTATTTATGAAATTTATTTGCATAAAACAACGGAGATATTAAATGGCCAGAATCAGAATGTTGAACAAATCCCCAAGGACGTTTTAGCTTTGGAATATGTTTAATTTTGTTGCAAAAACATTGATCTTATCAAGTAAACAGGATCAGTTTGCAGATAAACTTAAGAGCATTTCTGGTTAAGAATAAGCATCCAGCTTCCACTGGTGTTCTGTTAAAAAATTAAAAATCTTATTTTACGTATAAGATTGTCTAATTTTCATTGGAGCGTGTTTTATTAAACATAGGTTACGTTAAATAGCCTGGATCAGATTGTTAAAAAAATTGCCAACAATGTTTCAGCCAAAGAATTAACATCCCGATTCCACTAATTTTCCTATTAAAACAAAATCAGAATCATATTTTTATACAATATTTTAAATAGATTTTTAATAGTAATTTTTATTGGAGTCTATACACATAAAACATTGGCTATGTTAAATGTAGTTATTACCAAAAAAAATACGCTACGATGTTTCAGCTGCAGTATAGCATCCTGCTTCCTCTGATATTCTATTAAAATATGTAGAAGCTTATTTTATTTATAATAGATTAAACGTTTTTCATACGTTCATTGGATTTTATTAGCACAAAACATTGGCAATCATTGGCCAATATCAGGTTGTTGAAGAAATCTCCAAGGACTTTTTAGCTTTGGAATATGTTTAACTTAATTATTTTAGGTGGTATAAACATTGGTTTTATCAATTAAACAGGGTCAGATTACAGAAAAGCTTGAGAGAGTCTCAGCTTACGGAGAAGTATCCTGCTTCCACCGGTATTCTATTAAAAATTTTTATTTTTATATAATATTTTGAATAATTGTTAAAAGTAATTTTTATTAGATTCTATACACATTGGCTATGTTAAATTGCCAGGGTTCATTACTAAAAAAATGTTAGGATGTTTCAGCTCAAGAATAAACATCCTGCTTCCACTGGTTATTCTTTTAAAATTAATAAAACGTTGATTTTTCGTAAAAGACAATCATTTCTATTTGAGTTTAAATTATATATTCTTAAGTTACATAAACACTGGCCATATTAAATTACCAACATTGTTGAAAAATATCCAAGGACATATCAGCCGAAGAATAGATACACTGTTTCCACTGATTGTCCTATTCAAAAAATAAAACTCATATTTTACTTCTCAGACTTTACATACAAATATTTGTGTTTTATATGATAAAACAACGAATAAACCTTCAACAAGAAAAACTATAATTTTATATCAACAAAGTTATTAAAATTAAGAAAATTCATCATTACTACAAATAAAGCTTATTTTTATTAATAGGGGGGGCTATGTCGTCTCAGGACAGCCTGTAATAAGTCAATTATCAAGATTTAGTTGTCAAACATTGCAACTTTATAGGCTAATTTTAAGTTCCAACCGGCGGAAATGATTTATGGAAGCCACTATTTCAAAAATAAATTTTGCCCATTTTTCAATTTATGGTTCGGCCGGATAGATTTTGGATTTATTGGGAGGAACAGGGATGTATGATTGATTGTTGGATATGATTGAGTGTTTTGTATACCAGACGTCTTCAGAAGTGTAGATAAAGTATTTTTATAGTACTCTCTCTCTCTCTCACTCTCTCTCTCTCTCTCTCTCTCTCTCTCTCTCTCTCTCTCTCTCTCTCTCTCTCTCTCTCTCTCTCTCTCTTTCTCTGCCTTACCTGCATACTATATATAGCTACCTCCCTAGGATTTTTTCATTGAGATAAATGCCTAAAGCCTGCAATATTCTTAGAGGGAAGTTCGCGATTTTTACAAATGGTCATACATTTATCAAAGAATATTGACTGTTTTTGATGTCAGTGTTTTTGATTAATGACCAGTGGTTTTCTATTATCAAACAAATATAAAATATATATTGTCACTTTAGTAGTTTAATAGCTTGTAATATTTTTATGAAAATTGTATCCCCGTGTATTTTTCAATTTCATTGGTTTTATTGCCCGTTAAGCACTGAATATTGATTCAAGGCTCATGTAAATTTTAAAACCTATTCACGTAGAAGTGGTATATGCTAAGAACGTCGTAAAACTTAATAGTTGGTCGAGGAGGAAAGGGCGACAGAGGTCTGCTCGGTTTACTCTACAATCGAGCGTCTGAAGCACGGTTTAAACATTGGACGTCCGCCCGTTCTCGCTGTTTCTTGGCGGTTTATTGTTCACTTATGGCGAGTTGTAACATCAATTGACTTTTGTTAATTGTTTAAATTTTAAAATTTTAACTCTTTTATAGAGACAATTTTTTAATTTACTTTGAAGTTAATGTCGGTATTGATCCATCCTCTCTTCTTTCTACTTATAAAGCAATTAAATAATTAGCTTTACTTGCTTTTTTAATAACCAGTCTTTTTCTAATTGCTCCGGGTTTTTTTCATTGAAGATTACAAACAATTCAATTTTTATATTTCTCTCAGAATGTTTTTCTCGTATATTTTGTCTATTATCAACAAACGGGTGGATGAAGGAAATTGAACTTTTTTAGATAGGGACTACCCTTTAAAAATAAATTTATAACAATATACGAAGGGTGGAAAATAAGGAGCCCCTTTTAAAATTGCTTGGCAATAAATAAGTTTTTCCAATTTCCTTTTGTTGGGCGTTGAGTCAAAATGGGCTAACAATCCGACTGGTTAATAATAACACTATAATAATTCAAGAAAGAATAAACTACGAGCCCTGTTAACAGCCTATAATAAAACCTAAGCCGTTCCATTACAGGTCAATTAAAATAGAAAGTCCTTGCTCCTCTGTGAGTCACTGGGACCATGAGAAATCGAAAATGCCTTGAATATGAATCACGAAAGCTTCTGGTTAAACATACAAAATGGAAGAAAAGACAATAATTTACATTCACTGCACCCTTCAAAAAGGATGACTGCCAATAAACATCTTCGAAAAAATTGAGGTATGCATCCTTGACGATTATTCCTGTTTCCTTTGTTCACTGTATTCATGGTAATACAACGATTAACTTACGCTGGCCGTTTTTATCGAATCGTGCCGTATGAAATAAATTATCATTTACATTAATTATTTTACATAAGTTAATATGACTCACAACGCATAATTGTCACCCATTTTTTCTCGTTAATTTATTCAATAGCATTAGCATTTTACAGGGTTGGAGAAATACAAAAGTAATGGTCATATATTCAACTGGAACCACTTAGCCTTGGCAAAATCAAAACGGCCATTAAGTCAAGCATTCTTCGCTAAAAATAACCATAACTTAGCAGCGAGAGAGCCGAAAGAGTGGAGACCAAAATTGACACACAATGATTGGTAAGGAAAAAAATTTATGCTGCTTATTTAGCTTTTGACCCCTACACTCAGGGACATAGAATCGCCTTCTCTATCTAGGTAGTAGCGGGAGAGCAGGCTGATGTATTTCGGCCTGTTAGCCCCTTGCGTGCGGCATAAGCCCCGATGCACAATGCGGGCCCGACCATTCGGAGTGGACAAGCGGGGAGCGAGGTGGTCTTTGGCCCTTAGGGGCTGGGGGCGCCTATACACCAATGCTGCGGCGGTAACATAACCCCGTCGTATGCAGAAGTGCGTCAGCTCTCATCTTGAGAATCAAAGCGACCAGGTGCGGACGCTAAAGATCCTTTTGTTGGCGATGAGTAATCGGGAACGGCCTCCATCCACAAAGAATCTGCCGCCTTTTATAAAGGGAAAAAAAATCAAAAACCCTAACTTCTTTTACAATACCACACGCTCACTGCAGAACATTATTTATCAGTAATTCACGTGAACAGTGAACAACAAATTCTACCGTGGAGTCAAGCTCTCAAAAAATATCCGCCAGATAAAATCAAACGAAAAACTTTCCGCAGGGAATGTGATAACCAAAGAGGTTCCACAATACATAAAAATTTCACTTGGAAAAGGTACAAAGAAGGTAAGTACATAAAATCACGTTATGTTTTGGGTGATTTTGTTTAAGCTAAGACCAGCTATTTCAAAAAAAAAGTAGGGACACCGAGCACGTTCTGACTATCTAGGATATGGCAGTCGATAACAATTCCCTTTTAGAACTAAATTTCAAAAAGAAACGGCACATTAAATGGTATGAATCAGATAACCATAATAGATATGGCACTAATTGAAATAAACCAAGAACTAGAATAAGTTTTGGGCAATATTCCATATTCCTACTCAGATAGCCAGGCGGCATTAAAGGCAACTATCTCATCTATAATAAAGACAAGAGAGGTTTGGAGTTGGATCAGGTATTGTCTGGCACTGGGGAAAAATTATAGAATTAACCTTGTTTGGGTACCAGGACACAAAGGACAGTGGAGCAACGAGGAGGCCGATAAACCGGCCAAGGAAAGTTCGACGAGGACAGCTATCGCTATGAACCTGTTGCGGCATACAAAAATACCAAATACATGATGATGATGATGATATTTCAGGGTGTTGTATACTGCGCCCTTTAAGAGCTATTGTATCCCCCGTTCTCTGCCTAGTGAGTCCTATTTCATCAAGAAACTTGATTAGTAGGCCCGGTTTTATTGGTTGAAGCTCTTCTATGGTCACATTGTACATCCCAAAACACTTCCTCCTACGGGCTAATGTTGCTCCGCAGTTTGTTAGATGTGTTGGTGTCTCTTCGGCTTCTTTGCAGAATCTGCATGTGCCACCTTGGATTATTCCAATTTTCTTTAGATGCTCATTTAATCTACAGTGTCCTGTTAGGATTCGCAGTCTGTTCATGCCTCCTTTAGCACATTTTGCAAGTTCTTTCTTTCCGAAATTGGTTAGAAGATTCTTGGATTGTCTGTGTCCAATAAGCGAATTCCAGTGTTCCCTTATTTTCGTTTTGTCCTTCTGTCTGAGATATTCATTGATAGTGTGGATTCCTATGCCACAGAAGGGTACCAAATACATAGATCCATCAGACAATGGAACAGAACTAATCCCTTGGTTCAGTGAGATCGTATTCTAGGGCACACGCATTCGAAAAAGATTCACCAAAAGACGATCGCAGAACGATTAAACATAGGATGTGTGTAGGGGCATGTGTCACAGCAACAGAAACAAAACTGTGCAGATTTGCCAGGAAGAAAAAGAAACAGCTGAATATGTACAATGTTTAACTGAGATTCATACTCCTTGGAGAGGAAAGGCCCACATGAGACTCCATAACAAAGATTCGGAATCTGAAAAAAGCCTTAACGACCAATATTGGTCGCGATGCGTAAGGTAGAAAAAAGCCGACTCCTTAACCTTAACATCGCAGTAGTGGTGCAGGTGCAGAAGAGTGAGGCATGACCAAAAGTAAAGAAGTGGGGAATGGAATGGCGTGAAATAAACGGTCGGAAGAAGAATTAAGATAGAGGCAATAAGTAAAAGCTATTGTCCACGGTATACCAAAGTTCCTTGTATGTATACTTTTTAAGGCATTGAGAAAAACAAGACAGTTACACTGTGGTAGCGTCTACAGTATGACGTGCTTGGTATACTGTAGTGACTGCCTGTGGCTTACTAAAACCTGTGCCTTCCAATGAACCCTGTATTAAAGCAGAGCTCCACTGCACATAGCTGAGGTTGCCTGCTCGATCGTCTCAATTGTACATCAGGCACCACATGACTTTGTCTCTAAAATACCAAGCACTACTATACGTAGTTTTCTATTGCTTCTCTATGCATGGGTGTTATTCATGTTTTTTATAAACTTGTACTATATTTTTAAATTTGTTGAAACCTAATTGACATTATGTGCTCTATCACAAAAGAAATTGCTTAATTCATCATTGGGTTGTCGTTGATTGAAAACAGTCTTATTCCTAAAGATTTGTACTGTCTTTAAACTGTCTTGACGGTTCGGTATTTATCAAATGTGTTTAAACCGTTCAATGGGTAATTCCAATTTTCCAAAACGATAAGAGGGATGTTGTCAATGAGCGTCATACCCGAGAGCAAACAAACGTCGAGGTGGCGTAAAT
Organism: Cimex hemipterus; assembly: GCA_039619505.1. Classification (NCBI taxonomy): domain Eukaryota; kingdom Metazoa; phylum Arthropoda; class Insecta; order Hemiptera; family Cimicidae; genus Cimex; species Cimex hemipterus. Next base: position 23,402,257 of record CM077106.1, on the reverse strand, counting down.
GCTAACAACACCGAACCCTCCGATACATCCGCAGGGATTGTTTACACTGCATTACCGACTGTCAATCTCCACCTGCCCTCCGGCGACGTGACTTCGAATTCATTTCCTGAATATTGCAAGAGACGTCGAGTTTTATTTATTTTCCCCTCTGTAATGGTTTTGTCAATACAATACCTAAGAGTCGGTCCCGTCTAAGCCAAATTATTTATCGCCTCTGCGGTTTCACAGCCGGACATATTTAGACCAACGTTGACTAGATACCTTGTCTGACCAACTGGTTGAAACATTCTTCAATTCTTTCATTGAATGTAAGCTCTGTTTACATTTGTAGATGGGGCTTGAAAAGAAAAGAATCTTTAGAAAATGTATACCCTAATTTATTAGTTTTTGCACTGCTGCATAGTCAGCCCTATCTAGTTTTGTATTCTTGGGTTCTGCAAGGTATATAAACCGGTATAGTTTGATAGTTTCCAATTATTTTTGTCTTGTCTGTTTGGTTTAGGTTTTGTACCAAAAGGTTAGAAAAATTCAAGGTTCAAAACAGAAAGGATACACGAAAAAATAGCAGACAATTAACAAGATACAATTACACTATGCAATTTGTACACATAAAAATTCAACTTCGTTACCCAAAATCCAGAATGCTGTTCAAATCAGAAATGTTTTTCCTGTCTATGTGAAACTAAAGATTTTAACACATAGTAATACGATAAACATCTATTCTTGTACTGCGTATTATATAATTAATTAAGCGAGACTAGATGATCAACGCCACTTGCGTTTCGGCCGCTCGCTGCCACCCTACAGAACGCTCCGATCATTTTAACCCTTCAACACGAAACGATGGATCTAACACTTTTGAACATCACTCTCCTTTCAAACCTGAAATAAACAATATTTTCGGTGTAGAAATTATACTAAAGTTCATTTTCTAATCATCGACAGAAGATCTAAGGAACACACGATACATCCCATCCGTTTTCCTTAAACTTTAATAAATTCTCAAGATTGTGAGATTTCTCTTGGGTTTTCCAAGGTGATGAACCTACAGTTTGATCGTTTCCGATTATTTTTGCCTTTCAAGATCAGATACCAAAATATCATAAATAAAGGGACCGATAAAATAGCCGAGTTAAATTCAATTACATTATGAAATTATACATATACACATAAAATTCAACTTTATTAATACCCTTAGAATCATGATCAAATCAGAAAATTTGCTCCAATTCTAAGAGAAATTACACATAATTATGCATCAATCAGCTAAAAAAACTATTACATTTTCGATAATCATAGTATAACATGCAATATTTCATCAATTAAGTCGATATTGTTGATCGACGCCACTAGTTTTTCGCCCCTTGCAACTACCCCTACGGGCTGCTCCGACATTTTTTTCACCATCCAATACAAAACCTAAACCCAAAAGTACAACAGCCAACATATTTTTTTTAACTACCTCCTTCAAATTTTAAATAAACGTTGGAAATTTTATTTCTGTTGCACACTGTTCCAGGAGGGATGACCGAAGTAAGCCGAGAACAGATGCCACAAGTTTTTCGCCCCTGGCTGCGATCTTTGTAACCCTTATATACAATACAAATCCCCAACCACAAATCCAATTGTTTTAAATACACCCTTTCAAAACCTAGAATAAACAAAAAACATCTATAAGATGAATATATTTTTTTTTTAGACATTAGTGGCCGTTAATAGATAATTATTCAGTTATCGTGAGATGCGGTCTGGTGTGATGTAGGTATAAGAAAAACATTTTCTTTATCGTGCCGACGTTTCGAGCTTTTATTGAGATCATCTTCAGAGCGCAAAGTGTTTGTCTTCTGTGTAATTGTGCCATTCTTGCGTGTCGTGTTGAGAGTGCACGATAAAGAAAATGTTTTTCCGATACCTACATCACACCAGACCGCATCTCACGATTACTGAATAGTATTTTTTTTTTTTTTTTTTTTTGTTTTTGTGCGGAAATTTTATTACAGTTGGAAATGATTGAAGGAACACATAAAACATCTCATCCGTTTTGTAGATTTTAATAAAATTACATTTCCTCGAATTTTTGTAGTTGTTTTAATTTTACTTATTTAAAAGTAGAACTTTCCAAAAATTTATTTTTTATCGATATTTGGCCCTCCATAGTAACAACGTTTCTGAATTAATTTTTGTCGCTGGCGTTTTTAAATTTACTTAAATTTGTCAATGTTGAGAGTCACCCAATTACATCAGTATTGGACCTGATCTTACAACACTTTGCGTCCAAGTTTACTCATTTCCTTCTGTACATCCTTGTGATTTTGCACAAACAATCTTTCAGTCAAAAAGGAATTATACGGGCCGAAAGATAATTCACGAAACTACACGCATGTGGGGTTTTCTCATGTTAAATCTGTAACAACAATAACTCGTGGTTTTCGGCAAATTAAGCCGACGTCCCGGGCCTGTTGAGGGTCACCTAATTAAAACAACCAAGTTTGTTATTAGACCATTCCACCACAAAACCGACTGCCCTCCCGTCCCAGCGAATTAGGCAACTAATTTAGCTGATAATTTCAACCCCCAACTTCGTCCCCGACGAGAGCACTAACTCCAGTTGGACGATCAAAAAAAGGTGGACCACGGTCAAAAACAATTGGAGTAAACTAAAAAAACGTTAAGCATTATAATTCGGGTTGAGCTGTAAAACAGTAATGGAACTTTGTTATAAAACTGAGAGCCATTTCTTAAATCGAGCCATAAAATAATAAAGCACTTATACCTAAGTTTAGCTTAGATAAAACCATTTAAAATAAACTTCAACCTATATGCCTCTTTATTATATAAATGAAAAGTGATGATATGTAGTTTGCCAAGAACCTGAATAAACAAAGAATTTTTAATGGACAACAGTTGACTGGGGGAAAAAGAAAATTTGAGCCAGTTTCTTGCCAAAACTGGCAGAAATCTAAAAAAATAATCACCATCATGCACTCAAAAAAAGTAGATTCTGTTGAAAGTGAAAAACCAAAAAGATTCATTCTGCCACAGTTTACAAAATTTATGGACACATCATTTATAGACGTACAACAGTTGTATCCGGGCAAGAAACTAAGAATTTCTAAAGGTTTCTTGACTTGCAGACACAATGGAAAAAGAGTTGGCATCAATGCAATTTATTTATTTTGTAGGTACGATATTGGTTAAACTTTACATGTATACCTTAGAAATAAATTTAGTTTCGCTAACATAGTACAATAATAATAGTATTATGGAAATATACAAAAAAACGACTAGAGATCGCGAGATGCGGTCTGGTGTGATGTAGGTTTTAAAAAATTTCTTTATCTTATCAACGTTTCGACCTTTATTGAGATCATCTTCAGGACTATCGTCGTGTTAGGAGTGTAGACGTACAACCTTGACACATCTACACAGAAAACGCACGCTCTGAGCGCTGAAGATGATCTCAATAATGATCGAAACGTACCAAGATAAAGAAAATGTTTTTCACAAACAGAAAATTATAAATAATTTAACGATTATTTGGAGGCCGTGATAGAAAAACATTTTCTTTTCCGGGCAAACGTTTTTCGCCAAAGTTTTTCTAAAACCTACATCACACCAGACCGCATCTCACGATCTCCGAATAACCATTAACTAACAGATACTAATCACCACACGTTCTTCTAGTATACTGTCAGGATTGCTTATTTCGTAAAAACATCTGTGTTTGAATTCCTACCATCACACCAGACTGCATCTCACGATCTCTCAATAGTCATTAATTAACGATCACTAAACGCATACAAAACAATAATAACATTATATTATTTAAAATATTAATTATTCAAAATCAAATGAAACCACATATGGTAGGAAAGCAGAAAGAGGAAAGAGATCAAAGGAAACAGGATGTATATAGATTCTGCAAAGAAGAAGAAAAAAATAAGTACTTTTAGAGGTACAAAAGTTGTTACTGAAGAAAAAAAAGTTCTTTGCAGGTTTCTTCCTAAGATATCACCAAACAAAAGCTGCGCCCCGAATACAAATATTTGGTAAATATACAAAGAGAAACTCATTGCCAGATTCTGGTTGTCTCTTGTCTTGCAGACACAATGGAAATTTGAAAAAGAATTGACATCAATAAATCAAAATTTGTACATTCCGCAATAAACCTAATGAAACAAACATCAGAGAACATTTCTGGACCTATAAAAGTACAACAGTGGAACAGGACGAAAACTGAGAACTTTGCCAGGTTTCTTGAAAAAACAATTGTACATAGACTTTGGACTACAATCAGATTGACATCAATAAGTCGAAATATTGTAGCTTTGCCAAAGAAGCCAAAAAAAACCATAATATACTAATAATCAAGCTGGGCTTCAATGTAGGAGTAACTCGCCAGTGTACAGTGGAGGAATAAGGAGTTATTTTAGAATGTTCTTGGTTACAACAGTTATATTTTCAATGTATGTGTTATATAATAATGTGCATATTCTTAGTGTTAATTTGGTTTCATTGGCCATTATAAGATGCCCATTGAGTTGCTGTCAAAAATTTGAGTTTCTCCATTTTCTCTTATGTGCCCTGCAATGTTCTATTATATTGACAGGATTGCTTATTTCATAAAAACATCAGATAGTGTGGTTTGAGTTCTTGTTTTTAGGGTTTAATACTTCTGCCTCTTATTTAATATTCTACTCTTATAAATAGTTATATTTCATACATTCCTTGAAGACCAATGTTCAATGTATAAAGTTAAATTAAACAAAATTCCAGGTTGAAAAATCTTATATTTAATATTTTAACCCTCCCGGATTCATCTCGGTTGGTTTTTTATTTCCAATATATTCAAAATGTTTTAAAAATTTTGTTGATTTTGTAATAACTTAACAATTCTCCATTATCCGGAGTTGAACGTTTGAAAAAAAAAAATGGTATAAATGTGATAGCATTGGCTTAATACGTGTTAATTTATTTAGGTTATTTGTACATTTACAAAAATTACAAAGAAAAATATACACAAAATTTTACTACTAAACTGACAAAATTTATTTACAAGATTAACTCAATTGTTGTTTTCCTTTTTCTTTTAGTTTTGAAGCGATGATCATCTCTTTTTCCTCTTTCTCGGCTTGTTTCATATTGTTGTACCTATCCAGGGCAAAGTCCACTTCTTTAGTCAATTGTATAATTTTAGCCTGAAAACCATAGGAAAAAAATTAAAAATGTGTATGTGCAAACTAACGTAGCACAGTCAAACTTACGGTGTACTCCCTCTGTTTCATGATTCTTAATTTCTGCCCTATGCCATAAGGCGTGGGTTTGCCGTCAAGGAAGGTATAATCAGGGCCATCCCGCAGTGTTGCTATTCGGTTAGGATTATCTGGGAGACCTTTCCTAAAAATAATAAAAAACGAATGTTATGCACAAGAAAAAATTTTTTGTTTTTAACAAATTAGCAAATTTTTTGTCTCATCCAAATATACTTAAGCTGGGTTTCCACCACACGATAAAATCACTTGTGCAACTATACGCAAGAATTAATCATGAAACACCGTCTCAGGTTAACCATTTCCGCAAGGAGAAACATTTCGCAACATAAAGGCAAAACAAAACAAGCATGCCATTTATAAGTTGAGTTTCATTATTTTACTTGTTTATTTTATTATAAAATGGAGGGAAAAATTGAAAGATGAGGTTGAGATGGGAAGTTGGTGTCCGAGTGGAGTAGCTCAAGTGGTAGAGCAGCGGTATATTTAGCCAAAGTTTGTGGGTTCGAATCCCACTCATGGCACTGACTTTTTTATCTCAACTAAAAACCGTAATTAATTGTATTATTATTAGACTTTCCACCTTACCCATCTGATTTTCATCGATTTCTTCATTTTTGAAAAAGTAATTAAAAAGGAATTACATCACTAAAAAGGATATTAAATGGAGTACGTTTTCTGAAATTTACTGATCTCTAGGTTTAGAGATAACAGTTTAGAATCACCATAGTATTTTGAAGAAAAAAACTTTTTATATATGTTACACCCAACATGAATAAACCAACTCATCGCTACATAAAAGCAACACCCAACATGAACAAACCAACTCATCGCTACATAAATCAACACCCAACATGAACAAACCAACTCATCGCTACATAAAATCAACACCCAACATGAATAAACCAACTCATCGCTACATAAAATCAACACCCAATATGAACAAACCAACTCATCGCTACATAAAATCAACACCCAACATGAACAAACC